>CM053624.1:208223253-208243621 GCA_028646595.1 Phalanger gymnotis
CCTAGTTCTAAAGCTGCCCCACCTCCACTGCCCCAGGGGCAAGTGGCCGAACTGCAAACTCAGTCACACAGCTTTTCCCACTAACCTTCTCTGATGTCTTTGCTCTTTGTGGGTTGAGAGGTCTGGTACATGCCACACCTC
The DNA here is from genome assembly GCA_028646595.1 of Phalanger gymnotis. Taxonomy (NCBI): domain Eukaryota; kingdom Metazoa; phylum Chordata; class Mammalia; order Diprotodontia; family Phalangeridae; genus Phalanger; species Phalanger gymnotis. The sequence continues at coordinate 208,223,395 of CM053624.1, forward strand.
AGTATTTCAGGATGCCAGGGCACTTTCCACTCGTCTCCCGGTCTGGTAGGTCCGCGTCTGGTCTGTTTGCTCCGTGCGCGCTGGGCTCAGCTCCGCTCCCCTTGGCTGGGGGCTGGGAGGTCGGTGTGGGACACACTTTACCCAGAGACCATCCAGGCTGTCCTGGGCTGGAGCCCTGCTTCCCTCTGCCACTTTGTGGGTTCTGCAGCTCTAGAATTGGTTCAGAGCCATTGTTTTATATGTTTTTGGAGGGACTTGGTGGGGAGCTCATGCCAGTCACTGCTTCCCAGCTGCCATCTTGGCTCCGCCCCCCCTTAATGAGTTTCTTGAGACCCAAAGATGTTAGGTGAGTCAACAATAGACTTATGTCTAAAAATTCTCAAAGGTGAGACTTGAACCTAGATCTTCCTTACTTTCCTAGCACTCTACATAGTATACCACACTGTTCCTCAGATTGCATAAGACAGACTGAATTGACCATGTAGATTTTGGAGATGGTTCTAGAAGACAATTCAGACTTTTAAAGATAAACAACATACATTCTGCATATATTCCACAAATATTTTTGAACATGTTTTAATGCTATTTAGTATGGTGCTAGGTACTATATACCTAAAAAAAGGCAAAGGGAGATAAAGATAGACACATTTCTCTTGGAGTCTTCGTAATTAATCTGTATCTCAAACTAGACATGGGATCATAGTTTATGTTTCTAGCTTCCTTTCTTGGTAGACCAGTGACAGTTTTCAGATTTTTTTGTCTGTCCCAGTGAGCATATATGATTCCATTTTCCTATCACATACCCAAAGTATGGAAGTGTTTACATTCTATGGAAAAGGAGCCAAGTGATGGTACTGCATTTTCTTTGTTTTACCTATCCCACTGGACTATATGGTGAACCCATCTAAAGCCAGGGGAGGAGAAGGTGATGATCAAGAGGGGCCCTCTGAGATATAGGAGCTAATAGGTTAGAATAGCTAGGGAAGAAATTGAGTATGTCAGTAATAGGGCAAAGCTAATGGGATAGGCATGGAAATTCTAATTCATGGAACTATGCCCAGTGCTGTAGCTCAGGTCTCTTTGAAATCCCTTCTGGATTCTCCCTTGAGCATCTTGGGTGTCACAATCTCTATTTTGAAAAATAAGTAATTATTCACATTTATGTAATTACACAGTAGCAACAGTGAGGTAATATAGTAGAGAGAATGCTGGGTTTGGAGTTAGGAAAACTTGGGTTTGAGTACTGTCTCAGACATTTACTAGCTGTGCGACTCTGTGCAAGACACAAGTTTCCTCAGCCTCAGTTTCCTCATGTATTAGAGATAATGATAGCACCTACTTCATATGATTGTGAGAATCAAAACACATAATGTCTGTAAAGTGCTTGGCAAATCTTAAAGTGATATGGAAATGGAAGCTATTACTCCTAGTGTTGCTCTCACTGCTAAAAGTATCCTGTAGGGCTAGAGAGTGATGAGAAAGAGATGCAGACCCATTTTCAAAGTGTTGTTTGGGGATCTAGATTTAAATTTTTATGAGTAAGGTAGGTCTTGTCTTCTGAGAAAAGGCTTTATCTTCTCAGTTATGGATTCCAGATTCTTTCACTGTGTCCTTTTTAAATTAACCCTTAGCATCTCAGTACTGCGTCTGAGAAAAAAGAAATAGGACGAGGCAAGGACAGCTAAATCTAGATGTTCCATGTTAGGACGTTGTTGAATTTTATATTCCTGGCTAGGTACTTGCAAATTCATCCTGCTTTTTAGCTGTGTTCATATACTTTATAATTTAGTACTGGCTCCAGTGAAAGGCTTACCCAGCATGCTTTGTTAGATTGCCTTTGTCTAAGAGATTCTTATAAAGAATTAAAACTTAGAGAGGAAATTTTCCTCAGAGGTTGGGAAAGGATTTGCCAGGAGTTTTGCTCCTGTGAATCCATTTTCTTCCTCCCTGGAATTGGGTTGTTTGTATAGAGCTGGTTGCCTTAAGCAACACATTGCTGATGTGAGCCAATAGTGTTTCCCTAGAGATGTGCCATTTTCCTCTTCTCCATTGGATTCTTTGTAACCACAGAGGATATTAGGATCTTGGGCATTTAGCTTTCCTGGAATGAAATATTTTGAGATTTTATTTCTTTGTAAATCCTTTCCAGAAATCAATCAACTATAGCAACAATTGTTGAAGCATCTCCTCCCTTTATAAACACTCCACACTAACTGACATTAGAGAAAGGGAAGGTACTAAGGAAAGATACTGTTGTCAGACTCCTAACCACTTAAAATCATGTGGCATCTGGAGGAATATTTATTAGAGTGCTCAGGTCTGGGCTATCCCAGAGAGAGTTTAGAAGAAATCCCTGTGGGCCATTGTAAGAGTAGATACACTGTCTGTAGCTACTTCTCACATAAAATAGCCATATGTGTGTGTATATATATATACATGTGTATGTTTGTATATTTTGTTTCAGTATGCAGAGATGCTGATAGGTTAGTCCGTAGCATCAGCAGGAGCATCAGCTTTTGAGGGGTTTTGTTTCTTTCTGTTCAGATCTCATTCATACTCTTTTGTCTTAACCTTCTTACATGTGCACATATGAGATGACTGACTGGTTGGGGTTAAGGGTGCAGATTATGACCATGGAACCCAACAAAACTAACTGGCCAGAGTGAGACTGGAAACCATGGCATTGGTCTGAGCAAACAGTGTAGCAGTCATCATAATGGCAGCTCTCCTTTATATAGTGCTTTATACTTTACAGAGTACTTTCCTTGTTATACTTACATGATGTAAGTAGTCCAAGGATTATGATCCCAGTTTATGGATGAGGAAACTGAAGTTCAGAGATGCCCAATGACTTGCCCAGAGTTACCTGACAAATGTCAGAATTGGGACCTGGTTTTCTGGCCCCTACTACACCTACAACAAACTACCACAAAAAAACATACTTACCTTCATATATTCCCTTTTTAAATTTTCAAAACATTTTCACATAAATAATCTCTTCTGATTCTCACAACAACTCTGTGAAATGACCAAAAAGCTATCATTATACCCATTTTATAGATAAGGCAAGATGGAATAATTTTCCCCAAGGTCCCACAACTTGTGTCTGAACTGGTATCTGATTTCATATCAGAACTTTTTCTGCTATACTATGCCACCTCTTATAAATAATCATTAATATTTTATGTTCTTGTTGCTCCTAATAAGAATAATGTTGAATTTCTTTTGAAGAATGGTTGACCTGCCCAAGACCCAAACGTGACTCTCTTTTTATTTTGTTCATGTTTACATTTTCTGTAATCCTATAAATCATTTCTCTTGACATCCTGCCTTAGAAACGGCAAAGACCATCTATAAGAAATGGCACTAATTCTATTTCACACAGCCATGGATTCACAAGGAATTTGATGAAGGAAGGCTGTGAGTACCTGCTGTGTGCCATAATCAGAGGAGGGATAAAAAGTATGTTATTACTCTTTGGAGCTCCAATGTTGTACAAATGGGACTCCCAGTTGTACAGAGTGGGTCAATAATAAATTTGTTGATCAGGTAAATCAGAGAATAAATATTTCCTAGGGAGGAAAGCCTGACAACCCATTTTCCCTTTAAGCAGCAATTTATTATCAAGGAAAGCCCAGCAAATTTTCAGAGGCCCAAACCAGCATTCCAAAGAGAACTTTGAAGGCTTGGTTCTATAAACTCCTCCAGTAATCAAGTTGTCTCTTATCACAAATATATCCTCCCAGCCCTACCTCCAACCTCCTGCTTCCTTCATCTCAGTTACCCAGTTACCTTATTGGGCACAAATCCTCCTTTTTGCTTTTTCCTCTCAGTCCTTCTCATGGCTAAAAGCATTCTACCCATTTACCCTTTTAGTAGTCCCTTCCTTTTGTGACCTGATGATTCTCTGATGATATCACTGATATCACTCCCCTCCAATGGTGGCAGCCTCTCCTAATTCCTATTGATTCTCAGGGCCAGGGTGAGGAATGGGTGGTAATGAGGATAACAGCAACTTGATTTTATATAACACTTTAACATTTGCAGAATACCTTTCTCATGACACAAGAGCAGATAAATAAATGGAGGTAGCCTTTTGCCTCATTCCTTCCTTATCTTCATTCTACCTCCCTTTCTAAAAAAATAAAAACAAAAAATCTTTTCTCTTTGTTATCCCTCTCATCATTAGTCAATTAACCAACAAGGATTCAAGTGCCTGCTATATGCCAGGTCCTATGCTAGGCACTGGTGGTATTCAAGCAAAAATGAAATAGTTCCTGCCCTCAAGGAGCTTACATTCTTTTGAGGTAGACACCATGTAGAGATACGAGTATAGAAAGACAGACAAAATAAATATAAAGTAATTTGGTGGAGAGGAACTAATAGTTGGGGAAGTGGATCTAGAAAAGGATCCATGTAGAAGCCTTTGAGATGAGTTTTGAAGGAGGCCAGGAATTCTAAGAGACGAAAATGAAGAGGGAGTTTGTTGTCATCATCTACGTATATGCAGGGTATATTCCCTCTCACCTGTCTAGTTGGCTTCAGTACCTGGCTCATGGTCCTTTTCCTCCAGTTAATCCCTGGTAGCTATTCCTCATGGCTTCAGTATCCATGTTTGCAATCTCAACCTGTGAATAAAAAACATGCCCTCCTCTCCATGAGTTTACATTTCAAATGTAAGACTAGTAAAGCTACTTCTTGGGACCATGTCGTTATTTAAAACTGCCTCACTTCCAACATAACAAACTATGAAATTCTTTTCTCTGATGCCTCACATCCCTTCAATTTTTCCATGTCTCGTTCCTATGAAACCTACCATTTGTGATCTTCAATCTTCCCGGTTCTCCTAATTGGTAAACCGCTTTTGGCAAAACAAAGCACTTGACACATTAATAAATCTTTGAAATGAACTTATTTGAATTGATTTCTCTTCATCAACCTGGACCCCTTGATCAGTTATTTTAGTGATGTCTTTACTACCATCCTCCCTCCAGTGACCTTTTGAAGTCAGTAAAGTCATAGTGTAGTTGAAAAAGCACTTTCCTTAATCTAGAAAACCAGGGTTCACCTCGCAGTTCTGACATTTTCTAGCTGTGGGATTTTGGGCGAATCACATGACTTCTCTGACTCTCATGTTCCCTATCTATAAAATGAAGATAATTGTATTTGCAAAACCTACTTTGTTAGTAACATGCTTTATAAACACCAAAGCATCATATAAAGGTGGACTGTTATTATTCTGTCGTACCTGTTATTCCCATCCCTGGGAAGTTTCCATTATAGGCTTTGTTCTTTCATTCCCAGCCTGCTGAGCACTGTGGGAAAGTCATGAAACTGTGCTGATTGGGTTCATTATAAATTCATGCTGTCTAACATCTATTGGATTTAAGCTTAGTTCCTTTCTTATTTCTTTTTAAAAAACTGTGTTGCTCTCCTTGAATTCTGTCCCAGCCTTCTTCTTCATTATAAGACACCTTTTGCCAACCCAGCAGCAAGAAAATGATGAGACTGGTTGAAAAATTCGTAACATTCACAGCAATGATAGTGAACCATGTTCTCTTGCGACTGTTCAGTAGAGTATTCTTGAGAGAACATGCTGACCTTGGGGAAAATGCTATTTGCAGAAGATTATTTGTCAGTACAATCCTCACCATGTCAAAGGCTTATATTTTTTCTAACATGCTGTGGAATGTTTCTTTGAAGGATATAATTACCTATAAGCAAAGTCCTGCTACTCAGACATCATGGGGCCATACATATAAAGCTGGAAGGGGCCTCAGAGGCCACCTAGTTCCATCTCCTAATTTTACAGATAAGGCAATTGAGGCCTTTTTTCAATGTTATACATGTATATGTGCTTTTCTCAATGTTATACAGGTAGTAAATGTCAGAGGATGGCATTTGATCTGAGGCTTTCTGAGCCCACGTACAAGAGTTCTTTCCACTGGGCCAGGCTTTTGACCACCTACTGCATTCCCACATTGATTGATCCACATGGTCTCCACACTCCTCAAATCACTATTCTTTCTCTGATCTTGTTTTTTCCTGAATTACTGAGAAAAATGAAGCCATCTAGCATAAGCTCTCTCATCTTTCTATAATGACTGACTGGGGTTCTTGCTCCTATATTCCTCCAACTGGAGCCACTTAATTCACCACATACCCACCTGCAGGCTCTGCCCTAGGACTTAGTGAACAGGTCTGTAAACAGAAATGTTAGAAGGATCCATACCCCAAGTATCTCAGTATCAAGCTACCTACTGTTCTGTTCTTGGACCCTGGCTTGAGTAATTGAACTCAGGAGCTGGAGACCTGCTTTGCCGTCTCACTAGTCCTCCCAAGGACTAGAACCCAGTTCCTTGAACTAGAGCCCTCATGGCTGGTCCTTACTACTTGCTGCCAGACCTCCTTAATGCTGACCAGCTGGCTACCTGCCCAAGTCTCCTCTTGTCATCTACTGATAGTTTATTGTAACGAAACCAGGTTCTATACACATACCAGCTAGGGCAGCTAACTGGCACAGTGGGTAAAGCATTGGGCCTGGAGTCTGGAAGTCCTGAGTTCACATCCAGCCTCATACCCTTATTAGTTGTGTGACCCTAGGCAAGTCATTTAGCCTCAATTTCTGCAACTATAAAATGAAACTAATATTAGCACTTCACTCTCAAAGTTGTTGTGAGGGTCGGATGAGAATAATATTTGTAAAGCGCTTAGCACAGTGTCTGGCACATTTTTTTGTTGTTTAATCATTTCAGTCAGGTCCAACTCTTTGTGACCCCTTTGGGAGCTTTTCTTGGCAGAGATACTGGAGTGGCTTGCCATTTCCTTCTCTAGCTCATTGTACCAATAAGGAACCTGAGGCAAATGGTGTCAAGAGACTTGTCCAGGGTCATGCAACTAGTAAATGTCTGAGGCCAGATTTGAACTCGAGTCTTCCTGATTCTAGGCCCAGTCCTCTATCCACTGTGCTACCTAGCTGCCTCACCTGGCACATAGTAGGTGCTTAATAAATGCTTGTTCCTTCCTTCCTGCTTTATCACTTGATTTCTTTCACTAGACTTCCTGGTCTGCTAAGCCTCCACCTTTTTCTAATACTGTCCTAAGAAATAGAATTGAATAGAGGAGTCAGCTTGAAAGGAAGAAGACCAAGATTCAACTTGGGCAAGTTATGTAACCTCTTGGTGTTCTAGTCAACTCTCTAAGACTATAAGCTGCAGAGAAGGCGCTAAATCTATGTGGGTAAAGGGAATTTCCTCACCTGGGAGGTCCCTATACAAATGAAATTACAAGTCCTGGTCCTATCACTATCTCCATCCTGTACTCCCCTACTGTAACCACTTTTCCTGGTTTTCTTCTAGTTCCCACTTATAGGAACTCAAGATCATCTGTCCTGGCTTAGCTATGTGGGCCCTTTGCTGGCCAAAGACAACCTTATGAATGGAAAGTAGCTAAACTAGAGGAAAAGTAGAAAAATATTGCAATATACAGTGCCAAGAGCAAGGGAGATACAAAAAAAAAAAGGAGGATTCTAGCAAGCCAACTGGATCTAAGAAGGAGCACAAACTGGATGAGGAAGAGGACAACAAAGAATAAATGAATATCCGTGCTGTGACATTTTGGTTTTTGTTTGCTTGTTTGTTTTTTACAAGCCATTTATAGTATATTTTGCCTGAAAGTTCTTCATGTCTCTTTGTAAACAGCTACAGAATAGTACTAAGCAGTGGTGGGATTCAAATAAATTACCAACTGGCTCTCCATGGAAGTGAGCCAAGGAACAGGCCCTGCCACTGCTAACAACCGGTGCACCGAACTCAACCTAAAATTAGATACCAATTCTACTGAACTGGAGCAAACCAACTGAATCCCACCACTGGTACTAAGTCAGAAACTATTGGGTAAAGCAAAATCATAAAAGAGAAAGATGGCCAAATATTCCTTCTTTTTTTTAGTCCTCTTCTTTCTGTACCTGATAATGATTGTGCCCCTTCTTTCAGGAGAAGTAGCCTTCCTTCTCAGACTAAACTTTTTACTGGTGTACTTCCTACCCTCTTGGGGGACCTTGCTTGTCTATCATCCCTTTTCTCTCCTGCCTCAGTCATCTATCCATTCTATATTCAAATCTAGGAGATGCTATTTACTACTTGTGTGATCTTGGGCAGGTCTTTGATTTCCTCATCTGTAAAATCCAGGGGATGGTAGACTAAGACTTGAAGTTCTATTTCCTTTTTCCTCTCTACTGATTCCTTCCCCTCTTCCTACACCATTCCCAGACTCCTCTAGTCTTGAAATATAAAAGCAAAGACCAGCATCTTACTCCTATCTCTTCAAACTAGTACTTGATGACAGAAGGCACAGGATAGCTATAGTCGAGTATTTAAAGGCCTGTTATTATATAAAAGGACTTAACCCCAGAGGGCAGAAGTAGGAACAACAGCTAGAAGTTCAAATTAGACTTGAAGAATTTCCTAGCTAGTAGACCTTTCCAGAGGTGGAATAGTCTGCAGCTAGAGATAGTGAGTTCTATGTCACTTGAGATCTTTAAGCAAAGACTGGATTGCCACTTTGGGGTATTCTTGTTCAGGTACAGGTTGGAACAACTCTGCCAACTCTGAAATTCAGGGACAGTTTCCACATTTATATGCGACTAGGTCCCTTCCAGCTCTAATCTATAATATAGATGTATGTTGAACCTATGCTATAATCTGTGATGGAGATCTTCAATCTACAGTATTGGTTTAGATTTCTTAGCTGTAGTGGAAAGAAGACAGAAGAATTGGGTTCAAATCTCAGACGTGTACTAGATGACTGACTTATGTTATTGTCATGTCACATGACTATTCAGAGCTTCAGTTTTCTCATCTGTAAAGTAGGAATAATGGTACTTTCAATGCCCACCTTTCAAGCTTGTTAGGAGGGAGTTCTGTATAAACCTTAACCCACCATATAATGAAGAGCAATTGGTCTTGTCATTCAGAAAAGAAAAATATTGCCTTTAAGCCATTTATTTCCCTCCTGGAATCTGAACTTCTTCATCTCTAGGACAGGGACTTCCCTACCCCAGGAGGGTCATTGTAAGCCACCAAATGATAATGTACAGAGAGTACTGAGTAAACTGCAAGGTGCAGAATAACAATAATCGTATTTATAGAGAGCCTACTATGTGCTGAGTGCTTTAGACTTTACATTTTGCTTACCTTGTGCTGAGTACTTTACAAATATTATTTCGTTTGAGCCTTACAACCACCCTTGGAGGCAGGTGCTGTTATCCTCATTTTGTAGTTAAGGAAACTAAGGGAGACATTAAATGATTCGTGGCTCGATTTGAATTCGAATCTTCTTGACTTTAGGCCTGCTCCTCTAATTATAATAAATGTAATCCATCATTATTATCATTTCTGGTGTTTGAAAAGATTAGACATAATTTGTGGGTAATTTAGTCATTTTATTGATAATTCCAGCATTTTAATAAAAGCGTGGTCATTTGGCAGTCTTTCTCTTCTACAGAAGACAACAATCCTGGCAGTGGGCTCAAGCTCCTAAGCCCACCGGATGAGAAGTATTCCCTAGGGTGGCAATCAGCTCTGATTGGCTAACAGTTAATGAGAGAATGAATATTACAATAATGGGCTGTACCTGAACTTTGATTTTGTCATTTACTTCTAAGTTAGTCCCAGCCTTTGGGCAATCTATTCAAAGAATTTATCCCCACCCAAACCTGAGTGGAACACTCTAGGTTCCCCACCTGGGTGGGATCTGAACAGAGGAGGTTAGCTCGGTCTTCAGAGACTGAGGTCTTGAAATGAGGATAAGAGAAAAAAGGAAGACATTTGAATCTCTGCAAATCACTGGTTATTAATAATCCTATATGCACTTTTTTATTATTATTAGCAAGATCAACTACATAGGAAACCTAGGAATTCAAGAAATATATTCAAAATCCAAGGCTGTAGTCAGAAACCATGTTCATCTTCACCTTGAATTTTCCCTTCCCCCCCTTAGATCTCTCTCCTACCTATAGAACAGGCTGTGTTCTAAAAGGATCTTGGACTGAGAAGGCCTTTTTTTTCTGTGTGTCTTATGATTGACAGACCAGCTGTGTCCATTGAACAAAACTAATTTGTCTTGTGTGCCTGCCTGAACTAACAGAAAAAACAGGTGTTGAAAGACGGGAGAAATGGTGACATTTTCTTCTTCCAGTTGCCCTTTTTCTCCCAAGAGCTCGTTTGGTCAAAATAAACTAAAATTCCCAGTGTCTCCCAGACAGAAAAGTCAGGGGTTAAACAGATCAGTTTTAGAGGTCTGGGTTACTTTAGAGCAGGGTTAGCAGTCTATATAGCATTGAAGTCACTTTCTATCGTATGTGCCTCTTATTCTTTTCTTTACTCCTCATTTTTCTTTCCCTTCTGCTCCTTCCTTGATTTCTCCTTGGTCATTCTATGTGTGTGCACACTCGTTCAATCATGTGCTCACATGTGTGCTTGTGCACACATACAACCCTCCCCACCGCCCACTCAGTCTCGCAAAATCTCTCTCCTCTCTCACTATCTTCCTTTTCTTCTACCTTTGGCACCTGTCAGTACTGCTTAGCCTCACAGAGGTCACCATTGCCTAAGCATAGCCAGTAGTTCTTTTCAGCTCACAAAAAAACCCTCACACTGCAGTGGTGGAAAGAGCATTTTTAAGGAATGGGAGGAGGAGGGACATTTTTACAAAATATTGCTTGGGAGCTCAGATTTCCGATAATGGCTTTGGCCCTATTGATGGTGCTTGGGCCTAGTGCTGTACTACTAAATGTTTAACAGGCAGCTTTCTGAGGGGGAAATGTATCACACAAACTTATAATCTGCTTTATCAATATTTTCTCCATAATTTTCTTAAGTCTAGGTCAGCTAGGTGGTACAGGAGATAGAGCACTGAGTTTAAAATCATACACTTAATTTTGGGCAAGTCACTTAACCATGTTTGCCTCAGTTTCCTCATCTGTCAAATGAGCTGGGGAAGGAAATGGCAAACCACTCCAGTATCTTTGCCTAGAAAACCCCAAATGGGGTCATGAAGAGTCATACGTAACTGAAACGACTGAACAACAAAAACAGCAAAACAATAACTCGAGCCGTGATTTGTAGCATTTTCTGATTTCCAAGGTGTAAATGCTCATGTTGAGAATTTAACAATCCACTTTTAAAAGCCAGTCTTGAGCTGGCTCCAGCACAACCCTGGCTTGCATGTAAAAGAGATTCACTGAGCTTTAGAATCTGAAGGAGCCTCAAAGGCATTTAATTCAAGCCAAGCTTGAAAAAGGATACTCAGGACAGCATACCCAATATAACCTTTTCTTGCAGCCCTCAGGGGTAGGCACAACCCATTACCTCCTTCCTAAGTTTAACTTCTTAAGAAATGATCAAGCCTAAATTTGCCTCTTTTGGGGAGAAGTTTCTTGCTCTAACCTCCAGCCCTCCAATCAGAGGGGAGAAGCAACTGACAGTGCTGTGGAAGTGTTGAATATTAAAGCTGAATAAGTCTACATGGTGTTGAGATTTCATGTGATGAGCTCATCCTGAGGGAGGCATGATGTTCATGCAGTAGAAACCAAGCAGAGCAGCCGACAGAAAATGAAGTTAGCTGGAAAGTTCTGAGCCCTCCACAATGGGAGACTTTATTCAAGTTCACTTTTCTTTGGGGGCATTTCTTTGCTTTTCGATACCTCCAACAGAGGCTAGAAAGTTCAGGAGAAGAAATGGGAATACTATTTGGGGAAAAGCGAAGCAAATAGTTAACATGGGACTTTTATATTCTGTGGACTCAGGTATCTGTATACACCACTGTACATAGTACTCCAAATGTAGTCTAATCGAGGTGCAGTGGGATTACCATCCTTCTATTCCTTTATACTGCTTTTCTTAACACATTCTAAGATCACATTAACATTTTTAGGTACTATGTCAGACTGTTGACTTATATTGAACTTGAAATCTACTAAAAAAATCCTGGTGCTCTTTAGCCAGTCTGCTGTCTAACCATACCAACCTCATTCAGTACTTAGATCAATACAGAAAAAGCATTGGATTTGGAATCAGAGCACATGAGTTTGAATCTTGGCTGTTTCATTTACTGTCCAAGTGACATTAGACGAGTCATTTCATTTCTGTGGACATCAGTTTTCTCAAAATGGAGTTGGAGATGGAGTAGACAGTCTCAAAGGACTCTTCCAGCTCTGACATCCGATAATTCAATGTCAGATAATATTCAAATAATGTCAAACAATATTCATCTCCTGGCCTCCATTACTATAGTTAATCCAGATTTTCTGTTGTTTCTGTGGGGAAACTTGTGAGAAAAATGGGAGACAGGCATCTTGTGGCCTGTATTTCTTATGTAAAATTCTTGGCAAGCTTTTGGAGCTTTTCAAAGCTTTGTAAAAACCATGGCAAAAGGAATCCTCTGCTTCCACAAAAGGAGCAAGGAAGGAAAGAGATCTAAACTACTTGAGTAGAGCTTCTGTTTTTTTAAAGTACCTCTAGAATTTGAACTGAACTAGAAAAACAAGGTCAAAGTAAATCTAAGTAGTGTGGAAGTTAATTTTTCCAAGCTCCTCAAGACCAGTAATAATCCAAATTGATTATTTTCACTCATTGATAGAAAATTCCAGGTAGCTCAACTACTAACTTTAGGGAACCAACAAGTAATGGGCCCAAGGGAGGAGTGGCTAAAGAAATATCTCAGTATTATAACGGAGGGTTGTTTCTATGCAGCAGGAGCCTGGGACCCAAACAAAGCTCTCTCTACCCTCCATCAGTGATGTCCAAGGAATTTCCTGAGCAGTTTTGTTTTGACAGGTGTAGAGTGAGAAGATAAATCCAATAACCCAGCAGCATAGAGGCTTTATAGCCCTGTGTATAGGTTTGTGACCCATGTTATAGCTGAATTTTGGCTTGAAAGCAAGACCTTTCACTAGGCTTAAAAGTACCATTAAATTTCTTTCAAGAGGCTATGGAGTTTATTCATCAAAAGGAGTGACAACCCGAATCTTCATTAAGCTGCTGATGTGGGCTGGAATATGAAGGAGGTCAGGGGCTTCCATTATCCATTCAGACTGTGCCTGGCAGCAGTGGCCCTGTGATGTGTGGGCTCTGCAAAGCCTTTGTTTGATTTCTATGGCTCTAGCCTCAATTAGTAGCTCAGTGTGGTTGTAGAACGAGACCAAGGGAAGCTGGCTTTAATCGTGACTTTCCTTTTGATTCGATTCTCCTTTTCCCCTCCTCTATCCACAGCTGATCTTACACCTTACTGTCATGACTTTGAGGGTGTGTGAGTAAAGGAAGAGAGTGGAAGAGATAGCCTTTTGCCTCACAGTCTTTTTCTAGGTGGGGGGTGGTAGTTACCATTTTGTAGTTCTATGAAGTCAAACCCTTCCTCTTTTTTCTAGAGGGAACTCAAAAAGTTTGTGGGAATTATGTGAGAATGTGTCGATTCAAAAAAGTGCATGGAAAATCAGATTTCCTCCCCTCTCACCAAATAAAAATTTGGCTGTAAGAGAAAAGTCTTTCATTGTATAGCCCTGAGATAAGGGGCCCCCATGACTACTTTCCCCTAGGTTGCTAACAACTAATTCCAGTATCATTTTGCCTTACAGTATTCCTGGTGGTATTTCATGGTGTTATCTTTCCTCTTAACATAAACACAGGCTCACTGCGTTTTCCCAAAGGAAAATGAATTTGTTTATATGTCACAGTATTGACCTTACCTGCTGATTCTTCTATACTGCTGAAAATGAAGCATACGAAGATGTGACATAACACACGTCCCACACTTCCCTACCTAGCATTGCCCTCCCCAGAACAAAGACTTACAAACAGTTAAACATTCTCCAGTTAAACCACCAGCAGTTAAACCACCTCCACTTAGTAGCATAGTGAACAGTCGTGAATCAGCACTTCAGCAAGGACTTAGAGAGCATCTCTTGTGTCCTCAGCATTGTGATACAGATGCAGTGGTGTGTGGGCAAAAAAAAAGGATAATATATGACCCTTTGCCCTTTGTCATTGAATCTCTATCCAAGAATAGTGCTTGGCACATAGTAAGCATGAGTGACTTGGAGTCACAAGACTTGTGTTCAAATCCTCCTTCAGGCATTTACTAGCTGAATGACCCTGAGCAAGTCACTTAACCTCTTTCAACTTTGGTTTACTCATCTGTAAAATGGGAAAGAAGAATAATAGCACTTTCCTGCCAGGGTTGTGAGAATCAAATGAGATCATAAGGGTAAAGTTCTGTGCAAACCTTAAAGTGCTTTGTAAATGCTAGTTGTCATTATTGTTAATAACAAGTGCTTGCTGAATTAAATTAAATGTAATTGCCCTTAGGGGACTTAGGGGCTAGTTGGGTAGACAGAACTAACACACACGCAACAATCATTCAGAAAAGGACCCAATTATTAATGTGTGTCTTAGAAGCTGAATATAAGACCATGTCTTGTAACTCTTCATGCCTCCTAAGATCCTCCAGGCCTTACCATTACCCTTGCTTCTGTGCCCTGCAATCCCCCCAGCACTGTCACCTTAGCTGTTTATGTAACCAAAAGACCTTTGTGCCTTGTCGTCTAGCCGGCAGAAACGCCCTTAGGATTTCCAGGCCTTTCCCTTTGCCCTACGGCTGAACTGTCTTTTATGTGGTGTCTCCTACAATTAGATTGTGAGTTCCTTGTGAACCAGGACTGTCTTGCTTTTTCTATTTGTATTGCTTAGTACATAGTACTTAATAAATCAATTTTCATTCATATTCTCTATGGTGTCTTGCACATAGTAGGCTCTTGATTTTATCATAGTCATAAAATAGAGATGGGGGCTAGGAAGTGGATCTGTTTTTTCATTATGTGGGGAAATTCCCTCTACCATTGCAACCTCTTGTCATGTTCACTGTGACTTAGAATATTAGAGAGCTTCCTAGAACTCTGAGAGTTTAGTGTCATGCTCAGGATCACACAACTAGTACACGTCACAGGGTGAAACCTAAACCTAAGTAGGTCTTCTTGGCCTCAAGGCCAGCCCTTTATGCTGTTGTGATAAACAGAATAGCATATTGTAGTCCCGCACCCTCCAAAAAAAATCTTTTGAACCCACAAGGCTACGTAACACCATTTCCTTTGCTCCTTTTGATGCTGTTTTTTTTCAGGTAGCTTGCCCTGCAGGGGCAAATAGGGTGGAAGTATATTATGAGATAGTAAAGTGTTGCTTTTCTTTCTTTTTGTCTCCGTGGAAGGGCATGAAAGCAGCCAAGTTCCTAAATGAACACGCTCAACTCAGCAGCATCTGTGCCAACAAGTTCTGTGGCTTTTGCTACCCGATCTTCAGGTTAATCAGGATTTACCTGTTGGTACTTGTGCAGTTTACAGACTCTGCCTCAGGCACTGATGAAGTAAGATTGAATTAGGACTGATCAGAGTTCTCACAATTATATGGTTTCACTTCTTCTTCTCCCTCTCCCAAATGTTTTAAATCAGCAATGGATTATTCCATTTCTGGTGGAGAAAACATATGAAGTATGAGGACGACGATCATAATATCTTTACTTATATAGCACTTTGCAGTTCACAGTGTTCTAATAACATTAACATGCTATGTTTCACCTACATAAGTTTACACATACATTCTTAATGTTCAGCTGGATCTATGGTCTTATTCATTTGGAAGTGTCTTCCAGTGAGGCAAAAAAGCAACCTTCCTGTGAGACTTGTGCCATATCCTTGCATAAGTTCATCACAAGGGATTCATCTAGGGTACCAGTGGAGTACAATGGCTATCTACCTATCATCCCTTGACACGTAACCAGGTCATCTTCTCTTCTTATCATGCAGTTCATTGGTGATGGCATCTTTTATTCCTCTTCTTCTTAGTTCCTCACTAGTTAAAGGTCACAGGTTTTCACTGCCCTCTGTGAAAGCTCTTTTAGTAACCCCAGATTTCCCATTAAAGCAAAAAGCCCAGGCAGCAACTCATGGAATTCCAGTAGTATCTAGAGAAAACTAAATATGTGGGTGTACACACTCATGTCAGTGTATGTGTGAGAGAGAGTGTGTATGAAGATATTAAGAGGCTGCATGGTATAGTTGAGAGAGAGCTGGCCTTGGTATCAGGAGGACCTGGGTTCAAGTTCTGTTTCTAACACATAGCAGCTATGTAATACCATGTAAGTACTTAATCTCTCAGTACCTCCAAGCAACAATGTACGTCTATAAGTTGCAGAAGCACTGGCTGATGTGTGTTGGTAGAAGGGAATTCATTATATTAATGGGAGTTTCCTATACAAATGAAATCATAGGTCCAAACCAAGAGATGTCACTGCTTCCTCATTCCTTTTAATCTTAGATAGTAATGGAGGGTGGGGTATGTGTTGCTTCAACTACAGTGTATTGCTTTGCCCCCTCATAACCAAAGGCTCGTAGTTTGAGGTCATCTAGCCAGGAGAAAATCTGGAGTCAATGACCTCTGGGACACAGAGAACCTTATTGATCCATGAAGCACTGGACCTATGATCATCGTCAATTGGCGCTTTGTTTGTAACATTATCAACTGATCTAACTAACCCGCTTCAGACTAAGTAACTATTTAGATGTGGGTTTCTCTTCCCATAAAGCTTTACTCTTATCTTGGACAACCTAGGGTTCTCCAAAGCTATAGCAGAAGAGCATAAACTTTATCAGGGCCTGTTAAGCAGGGAAAGCTTTGAGTTTGGTCCAAGGAATTAGCTGTATCCCTGTCATCTGAGAACTAGCCTCAGTAAGTTGATAGGCTTTAGAACAGAAGGTGGTCCACTGGCTGGTGAATTTTTTGGTCAATTATGTTTAATACTGAGCTTATTAAATTCCCCTTTAAAACTGTTGTTCCTTCCTGGTATCGCTATTGCTTTGTAAAATAAAGCCTCCCAGTCTCTCACATTCAAGATTTCACTATTAACTTTGGAGAACTCTCCATACTGAGACCACTGTTTCAGTTCACTCTTTTGGCTTCTCCTCCTCCTCACCAGCCACTTTGCCCCACCCTGCATGGGTTTACCTCTTTCTACCCTGCCCCTTTCCATCTCCCTTTTATATATTTTCTTCCCTCGTTAGAATATGGGCTCCTTGAGGGTAAGGACTATCTTTTTTGTTCATATTTGCATCCATTATATTTAACACAGTTCCTAGTACATAGTAAGTGCTCAATAAATGCTCTCTCTATCCATCTGTCTGTCCTCTCTATCTCTTTAGATATCTGTCTTTATCTTTGGCTGGTCTCTCTCAGCTCTTATAAATTATCACTCAGCAAGCCCTTTAATTCTTTTGTGGTTGTTTTCAGTTTTGTCTGACTGTGACTACATTTAAGTTTTCTTGGCAGAGATATTGGAGTGGTTTGCCATTTCCTTCTACAGCTCATTTTTGTAGATGGGAAACTAAGGCAAACAGGACTAAGTGACTTGCCCAGAGTCACACATCTGGTAAGTGACTGAGGCTAGATGTGAACTCAGGAAGTTAAGTCTTCCTGATTCCAGGTGGACGTTCTATCCACTGTGCCCCCTAGCTGGCCTCCTTTGATTCTACCTGTACAATATCTCTTACATTTGATCCCTGCCCATTATTCTCATCAAGCCCACCTTAATATAGCCCCCTCATTACCACCCACTTGGACTATAGCAATATGCTCCTAATAGGTCTTTACAACTCAGTTGTCTGTTCTCTCCAATCCTTTGTACTTCTCCCAGATTTGTGTTCATCTGTAGATATTACCATGCCTTTCCTCTACAAAAAACCCTTCATTGTTCACCACGTTAAGTGCCTAATCTAGACGTTCAGTGTCCCTAATCTGGTGGTGTCACAGTTTTCTTTCACACTGCTCTGCTCTATGTATACTGTACTTTAGTCAAAATGGCAACTTTCCCACATTTTCTTTTCCATTCTCATATTTCCTCACAGCATTCTCTGTGTCTGGAAAATACCATCCATTGCCCCACATTCTCAACGGGTTTAATTCCTATCCATTTTTTAAAGCTAGCTCTTCTAAGAATGCTTCTCTAGTCCCACTCTAGTCGATAACCCCTTCCCTGACCTCATATAGCAATTTTCTTGTACCTCTCATGTATTTATTATGTACTATGGTTGTTGGTCTAGTGTCATATGGACTAGGTATGTAGTATAAAGGCAGGGATCATGTCTTAATTAAACTCTTTATTTCTCCCTACACTTAGCACAGAGCTCTGCACTCAGTGAGTGTTTAATAGATACTGAATTAAATTTCTTTATTAGCATTCTATTGAGGATTCTAGTCTAGAAACCACAGCTATACTATGGCAGAACAAATGCTAGAAACAGCAATCTTAAACTTACAAAATTCTGTATGTAAGTATAATAATTATAATCTGCATTCAGGGATGAGTGTTGATGAAATCACAACCTTGAATAAATCTGCAGAAGGCATCAGTAAATGATAAGCATTTATTAAGCGTTTACCATGGACCAGGCACTGTGCTAATGAAAATTAGAAGTAAAAATCCTTTTGAAAAAAATAATTTGCTATATAAGTGAGGTCTGTGACTTTTCTCTCCCTAATGTGGGCTTTTCATTTTCTTTTGTCTCTAATTCAGAGCAAGAAACAAAGCTGAGAATCTTTCTTGTTGGAAGGTCATCTTTTTTGAAAATGACATCTAAGAGAGCAGTGTGGATGAAGAGATTAAGATATAATCAGTCCTTTGTTGTGAGAAGCAGCCTAGCCTATTTATGCAGAAGGAATTATTAAACCAGACTTGTTTAGGGTTTTCTTGGGTAGCTGTTCAGTTTTTTTTTTCCTATTGTCTTTTGAAGTCAAGAAAGACAGTCAATACACATGGAGTTTAGACCTGACCAATACTCCATTTTAGGGGCAGCTAGTCAAATCTGGTCTCAGACACTTAGTAGCTGTATGATCTGGGCAAATCACTTAAGTCTGTTTGCCTCAGTTCCCTTATCTCTAAAATGAGCTGGAGAAGGAAATGGCAAACCACTCTAGCCTCTTTGCAACGAAAACCCCAAATGGGGTCATGAAGAGTCAGACTTGACTGAACAACAACAAAAATATTTCCACTTTAACACTTTCCTTTCCCTACATATGGCCACATAATTCAAGCTTATCAAAAAGTGGAAGCACATTGCAGGCATGAGGGCAAGGCCTGTTTCATTTTTGTCTTTTTTGGCCCAATTTTTGCATGGTGCCATGTATGTGCTTTTTGGAGTTTGTTGTTATGTAGACCTGGGGTTACTCTCCTTTCACAGGCATAGATCAATAGCCCAGCTGTAACTTCAAATCTAAGGAAAGTTGCCTGACACGTTAAGAGATTTTGTAATTTGTCCGTGGTCACACAGATAATACGGGTTTGAGACAATACTTGGACCCAAGTTGTTCTAACCTTGAGGCAGGGCCTCTAATCCACTATACCATACTATCTTTCTCCTTGATCATAGAATATACTTAATAAATATTTGTTTAATTGAATTGAAAGTATCCTCTTTGAACTTAGAAATGGTTTTCATTTGGCCGCATAGGGAATTATAAATCAGTGATTTGGAATAATTATTCTTAAGGGGACAGAAAGAATGGCAAAGATAGGAGATTGAAAAATCAGCAGCTGAATAACTTTATGTATAAATGAATAACATGTGTGTTCACACTGATGTGAATGAAAGTTTCACATGGAGGTAAGGAAGAGCCTTTTTCTTAGTCCAAAGAATCTGATAAAATGATTTCCATTACAACTTTACTTAGTATTTTAGAATATATGTGTTTCTGAAAAATCAAGTATGAATTTAATTTCTGTGACTTTCAGGACTTCTTCAAATAACCAGTGATTCAAGAAGTCAGCAGTATTGGGGAAAGAGGTGTGGCTTTCAGGCTAGTTCATGTTTGGGGGTTTTGTATTTTAAACAAAAATCTGAGACTAAGTGATAAACATACCTACATAAATACCTACATACTCACACAACTAATGTCACCAGAGTAAAGGGGTGTAACTACTTGTAGTAGTAAGGCCGAATTTATGATCTCAAATATAATCACGTATATGTTTGAATGGTCCGAAATCGCAAGGTATGAGAGATTCTCTAAGGAGAAAACAACAAGAAATTTATTTAGGCCCCACCGCAGCAAAAACTTGAACCAGCCTCCCCATTCCAACATCTTGACAAAAAGACTCCAGGCCCAGAAAGCCCATTTCACAAGGGCAA
>CM053624.1:208244121-208275140 GCA_028646595.1 Phalanger gymnotis
CTTCTCTAACTTGCTTTTCTAAATCCTTTTTGAGTTCTTCCATGGCCTGAGACCAGTTCATGTTTTTCTTGGAGGTTTTTGTTGTAGGCTCTATGACTTTGTTAACTTCATCTGACTGTATGTTTTGGTCTTCTTTGTCACCAAAGAAGGATTCCAGAGTCTGAGACTGAATCTGGGTGTGTTTTCGACGCCTGGCCATGTTCCCAGACAACTTACTTAAGCCTTGCGTTTTTCTGCAGGGTATGACTGCTTGTAGACTAACGAGTTCTATGTTCCGTGCTTGGGAGGATGCGCTGCCTCACCAGCACCTCCTTCCCCAAGAAGCCCCTACCCAGACGGCTTAAATCTTCAGCAGGCTCTTCACTCCTGCTCTGATCAGCCACTTAATTCCTCCCACCAGGTGGGCCTGGGGCCAGAAGCAACTGCAGCCTAGTTCTAAAGCTGCCCCACCTCTGCTGCCCCAGGGGCAAGTGGCCAAACTGCAAACTCAGTCACACAGCTTTTCCCACTAACCTTCTCTGATGTCTTTGCTCTTTGTGGGTTGAGAGGTCTGGTAGATGCCACAGCTCAGTAATTCAGGATGCTAGGGCACTCTCCACTTGGCTCCTGGTCTGGTCAGTCCGCGGTCCCCACGCACGCTGGGCTTTCCTCCTCGCGGCTCTGCTCCCCTTGGCTGGGAGCTGGGAGCTCCGTGCAGGACAGACCTTACCCAGAGACCATCCCGGCTGTACTGGGCTGGAGCCCTGCTTCCCTCTTCCACTTTGTGGCTTCTGCAGCTCTAGAATTGGTTCAGAGCCATTTTTATAGGTTTTTGGAGGGACTTGGTGGGGAGCTCACGCCAGTCACTGCTTTCCAGCCGCTATCTTGGCTCCACCCCGCTCTGTTCCTGTCTTGATCAGGTAAGCTATCTGCCTTTCTTCTGCCTGCTCCCAGGAGGCCTTTACTCCTGCCCAGGGACTCTAACTGGCTGAAACCCCGTCAGGGAAAAGTCATCTAGACCTTTTCCCCTATCAAAACCTTATCTTTTTTCCTCACGATACTTTGATTCTGCTGGTTGCTTTTTCCCTGTTGTTCAGTCCATGGTATTCAACCCTAAGACTCTGGTTGATACAGGCAAGGAATGCAAAAAAAAATAATACAAATTCAGTTTTAAATTCTAAAAGGTCACTTTTGGTCACCAGTCTTTAAATGCTACCACCACGTCTTCGTTGGGCTAGGGGAGCACGGTCCATTTGAAATATTCTTTCTTAGACAAAACGATAAGGAGGAAAAGGTCGTTGTGTATTTTAGGGCAAGAGGAAGGGTTTGATTAAAATGAGGCCTTTGCAAAGTTTGTATATTAAAAGTAAAGATTAGGTGTTGATTTTTTTAAATTAAGTTTTAGTTTCTTTAGTTTGATGAATAAAATAAAGTCCTTTATTTTTCAACATTCAATAAATAATCTCCTGTAAAAATTATCTATGTGCAAAACCTCAATAAAATGTATCTGGAAAACAACTTGTAACTTTGCTTGAAAAGTTACTAAATTGTACATACCCTTTGATTCAACTAAAATACTGCTAAGTCTCTATCCCAAAAAGATCATAGAAAAAGAAAAAAAACCTTATGTGCAAAAATATTTATGACTTTTTTTTAAGTGGCAGAGAACTAGGAATTAAAGAGGTTCTTTTTAGTTGGGAATGACTGAACAATTTACATTTGTGAACATAATGGAATATTATTGTGCCATGAGAAATGCTAAAATAGGGGCAGCTAGGTGGCGCAGTGAGTAGAGCACCGGCCTTGGAGTCAGGAGGACCCGAGTTCAAATTCGGCCTCAGACACTTGACACGTGTACTTAGCTGTGTGACCTTGGGCAAGTCACTTAACCCCAATTGCCCTGCCAAAAAGCAAAAAAAAAAAAAGATAAAATAGATGGTTTCAAAGAAACCTTAGAAGACCTGTATGAAATGCTGTGTAGTGAAGTGAGCAAATTTATACAGTAACAAAAGCATTATAAAGATGAACAGCTTTGAGATAATTAAGAACTCTGAGCAATGCAATTATCAACCACAATTCCAGAGGAGTTGTGCCATGGGACTATCACAAACTCATCATATACTCATAGGAGTACCATAGTCAGTCACTTTCGGGAGTCACGCTGTACCCCCTTATCAAGCACCTCTTTCCTTGGCAGACAAGAATCCGGGGTAACAAAGGAGAATTTTATTGTTTAGCAGAGAGTGTGCCAAACTTCTTTCCACCCTGTGACCCATTTCTTGTCTGGATTATTTGTTTGTTTGTTTTGCAGTGGGTTGTGTGGGCTGGAAAAGATAGGAAAAATATATTTGAGGTTTTAAGTCTCTAGGGCAGATTGTGCTGATACTTATTAGTAGTAATAAAGAACTTTATTTCTGGCAAAGTATTTTACAGTCTTCTGTTATTAGTCATCTTTCATTACTGGATCCCTAATTTATAGCCAGGGAAATCAAGGCACATGGAGATTAAGTAACTTGCCTGAGGCCACCCGGACTTTGATAAATAGACATTAGCATTTATGATGTCTGGATTTTCTAGCTTTTTTTCTGTCTTCCAGACTTATACCTACTGAGCTATTATTTAGTTATATTTATGTGGTGGTTCACTGTTATAAAGAATTTCTTGCATCTTGAACTGGTTGTTCTATAGATTTTTTTTATTTACTATATTTTATTTTTCCCCCAATTACATGTCAAAGTCTTGTAGATATCTTAAACACAACATGTCCAAAACTGAACTCATTACCTCTCTCTTACCAACCTTTACTCCTTCCAAACTTTACTATTTACTGTCAAGTGCATCCATATCTTCTCAGCCCTGGGCTCAAAACCTAATTGTCGTCCTCCGATACCAAATATGAAATCTTCTGTTTACCATTCAAAAAGCTTCATAACCTAGCTTCCCCCTCTCGGCCCTCCCCCCACAGACACATGCTTTTCCAATCTTCTTGTACCTTCACCCCCATCTCACTCTACCAAGTACTCCTGATCCTGGACATTTTCATTGGTTCTCATGCATAAAATGTTCCCTCTCCTCATTTCCACCTCTTGGCTTCCCTGGCTTTCTTCAAGCCTCAGCTAAAAACCCACCTTCTACACAAAGCCTTTCCCCATCCCTCTTAATTGTAGTGCCTTGACTTTGTTGATTATTTCCTATTTATAGGTAGAACTAGTAGTAGGATGCCCATTTTACAGATGTGGAAACTGAGACTCAGAGAGGTGAATAGCACAAGTAACTGATCTGGAACTCAAACATTATACTTCTTACTCTTCTGGTGTTTGAACTCTCTGAATAAGAGGAAATATTAGATCATCACATTGGATAATCTGGCATTACGATTTTTCTAAGTCGCAGTTTTAATGCCCAGAATTCATAGGGTATTTATGAATGTCACCTCTCGAAGTCTACCCATTTCTACTCTTCATTTCTGACAAAAATGGGGGAGGCTGGTTTGAGTATCCCTTTGTTCCCCCTAGGCAGTGGTTACTTGATATACTTAGCCGCTATGCTGGCAGTTATCGATTGTAAATGCTCAGTTGTAATCTCATCCCCAGCAACTGCCTGGAATAATTTTGTGATCAATATGATACAGAATAAGTACACTGTTTAAATTTTATGTGATTACTGGCTTAATTAAATTTACTTATTTGAAAGAATCTTATCAGTGTAGCCTAGATGAGAACCAAATTTTCATTTCTGGATGCATCATTCTAGAAGCAACAAGATTATTATCCATAGAAGCATTGCAATGATGCAAGAGTAAAGTCAGTCTGCATTTAACCCAAAACTGGACAAGTTGAATAGCTTCTCTTTTTCCTTTCTTTCTTGTTGCATCCTTTCTAGCCTAGCTCTTCTGTTTTCAAGATGTTGCTTTTAGAACAGAATTGAGTAGATTTCTCTAGTATTGCTGCCCTTTTGAAGGAAGGGCTAATGGTATTCTAGGGGTTAATGTCCATCTGCTTACTGGAGCTTTTGTGGAGCCTGTTAGGAGGGATTTGGATATGGAGAATGGCAGTACTGCAGTTTGCCCCTGAATCACATTCCTTCTGCTGCTATAGCAACAGGTTGAAAATTCTGCCTGCATTGTCGCAGCCTACATTCAAAAATTCCTGGTGTGCAGATGGCTTTATTGTCTATAGGACAACTGTCTTTTCTATGAACTTTCAATAAAGCAGCTTCTTCTTAGAGATAAAGAGACCAACACAAAACAGGGTCTAAGTGTCATGGAAATGGAGAGCGGAAAAAGAGATTAAGTTTTGATTAGAGGAGTATTTGTAATCATTTGGCCCTCCAAAAGGGTTGGGGGAGAACTTAGTTTAAGCTGAAAAACTATAATTTTCCCCCTAGACTCCTTTCTCTTCTTAATAAAGCTTTTCTCTTGAGTCCCTCCTACTACCCCTGCCCCCCACCAACACTTCACAACCTTTGCCAAGTATCACCATTTTGATAAGTGGAGTTATTATTAAATGTTTATTTCCCATGTTCACTTTTAAACTGGACACAGCTATGCATGGACAGAAGATCTTAAGTTTCTGTGATGGCTGTGTCATCAGAGGGAAAGCAGGGTGGGTTGAATGCTAAAGAAATGAAGATCCTGTTTCCAAACAACTTGGCAGTGTTGTAAAAAGAGAAGAAAATGAGGAAAGATGGGCTTGAACAATAAAATGCCATGAGATTGCCAGGAGGCTTCACGAGCTTTTTGAGAGCCAGTACTTTTGTTTGGGTTTCTTGTAAGAAATTTCGGTGAGGCCAGGGCAACAGGCAGATAGGATGTGAAAACCAGGGAGAGGGCTGATGGGGACTTAGCCCTGATGAGGCTGATGAGAACAAAGCCTGTAGCTTTGTGCTGGCACAAGATTAGACGTGTATATGAAATAAGTAGACACCATTTTAAAATCATCTTTTGGCCATACTTTGGATAGATTTGATCAATAGTCATACTTATAGGATGTATTACCTTACGTTGCTTTAGCTTTGCAATTCAGATAGTGAAATCTGGCTGTGAGTTTATGTAGCTAGTTTTGTTGCAAGGATATTGACTCAGTAGAGGAACAGATTCTGCTCTTGAAAGGCCCCTTTAGAGGCAGCTGGGTTGCCATTGTGAATAGATTGCTGGGCCTGGAGTCAAGAAGATGGGAGTTCAAATATGGCCTTAGACACTTAAAGTTATATGATCCTGGACACGTCAATTAATCTCTGTTTGCCCCAGTTTCTTTAACTGTAAAATAGGAATAGTAGTAGCACCTACCTCCTAGGGTTTTCATGAGGATCAAGGCAATAATATTCATAAAAGCACTTAGCACAGAGCCTGGCACATAGTATGCACTCAATAAATCCTTATTCTCTTTCCTTTCTTTTTAAGATGTTAAAAACCTATTAACATTTCTATTAATAAGATACCCTTTTCTTCAGAAACAGAATGAAGTCTTCTTTAAAATTTTTTCTTCCTCTATTCCAGCACATTCCATGTGGTGATTGGATGCACTCTTAATTTTTGCCAGTAAGATTTTTCAACAGCAAATATCTATTATGTATTTAATATATGACTGCTAGGGATACAAATACAAAAATAAAATGGGCCCTACCCACAAGTTTACATTCTACTGAAGGGGATATATATGTGCACAAATAAGAAAATACAAAATAATTTCCTAAAGTAGAGGATCAGGAAAGGCCTCTTATAGGAGGTGATATTTGAGCTGTATTTGAAGGAGCTGTATCTGAAGGAGTCTTAGAATTCTAATAGGTAGAAGTGAGGATCGAGTGTGCTCCAGGCATGGGAAGACAGCCTGTGCGCAGAGGAAGGAAATGGAATTCTGTGTTAGGGGAACAGTTGCTTGTTGATTGATTGGAAAAGAGATTGTATAAATGAAATATGCAGTACAATGTATCACTGGAAAGGTGAGAGGTAGGTTGGAACCAGGCTTGAAATACCAGGCTGAGGATTTTATATTCTATCCTTGAAGCAATATAACGAGCCATTTAAGATTTTGAAATAGGGGATTGACAAAGTTAGATATCCAAGTTAAATATCAGCTTGATATTTTTTTTTATTTTAGACTCAAAGGCCAGAAAACAAATACAGAATAGAAAGAAGAAACAAAAACATATCATAAACTTAAATATTAGAGCTTTAATACAAAGTAAAAAAGAAAAAAACACATCATGTGTTAATAAGAAAAAAACACATCATCTGCAAAGCAGAACACAAGAGAGGATTCAAGAAAGCCTGTATGATAAATAATACATGTTGTGTTGAGAACTGTCCATCTTTTCTTTGCTTCCTTGCAAGTTTTCTTTTGTTCTCTGCTGTGTACTCTTTTACTTTGTTCTTTTTTCCCCTCCCCCTCCAAGGCTTCAATTAAGTTTGGATATGTTTCTCTATAGCTATAGATATATACATATACACATACGTATATACATACATGCATAGACATATACTTTACCAAATAAATTCTACTCCTGATCTTTGTTTTTATGTTTGTGCAGATCTGTTTCCTTTCTTTCCTGCCTCCTCTACTTTTATTTCTACCCGCTACCTTGCCCTCCTATTACTTGCCTACCCCTCCCTCCAAGAATACCTCCCCATCTTTCCATACCCATAAATCAAAAGACTCTTCTATACCCTCCTTTTACCTATTCCTTCACCCTCCCCTCTAAAGGTTCCTCCCTTGTCCTCTCCTATGCCCTCCCTATGCCCCTGCCATTTTATTTCTTCTGAATTTAGAAAACTTTTATACTTTTCTAAACATATATGTATTGTTCCCTCTTAAACCCCTTTCTGATGAAAGTAGGTTACCAGAACTGCCAGCCCTTCTTCCCCATGTAATGCCTCTGTATCCATTCTTCCTCTTGCGCCTCATTTGTATAAAATAATTACTCTTTTTAACTGTTCCTAAATGATTTTACTTTTTAAATTCGTATCATACTCAGGTTTGCCCCAATCTTTCTTATAAGCTACCCAATTATTCATAAGAATTTTAGATACAAGTTTTATATTTTATATATATAAAAGGTAGACAATCTGTCCTTATGAATTTCTTATAATTAGTCTTTATATTTACATTACATTACATTATATTTCTCTTGGCTCCTGTATGTCAAATCTTCTATTAAGTTCAGGCGTTTTTTTTTTTTAATAAAGTCTTGAAAGTCTGATAGTTGACAGAATGTCCTTTTTTTTTTCATTCAGGGTATTGCTTTGCTGGATATGATATTTTCAGCAGCAGCCCTAATTCTTTTGCTCTTTAATATATAGTGTTCCAAGACCTGTGGTCCTTTAATGTCTCTGCTGCTAGATTCTTGTATGACTCTAATTGTGGTACCATCATATTTAAATTGTTTTAATCTTGATGCTTTTAATATTTTATCCTTGAGCTGGGGGTTTCGGAATTTGACTACGATATTCCTATGAGTTTTCCTCATAGATCTCTTTAAGTGGTGATAGATGGATGTTTTCTATTTCTCCTCCCCCGCCCTTGTTCTATTGCTTCAGGAGGACTTTAATTATTTCTTGTATTATCGTATCAAGATTCTTGATCATAACTTTAACTCAGTCTGATTATTTTTGTTTTCTCCTCTTGATCTATTCTCCAAATCTGTAGTTTTTTTCTTATGTTTTACTTTTTTTTCATTATTCACATTTTGTTTAATTATTTCTTGATCTCTTATAATTTTGCTGGTTTCATCTTGCCCAATTCTAATTTTCAAAGTGTAATTTTCTTCCTTAAAGATTCTGGATCTCTTTTTCTGATTAGTTGACTTTCCTTTCATAATTTTCTTGTTTTTCTTGGATTATTCTAATTTTTTTTTAGTTTTTCCTCCATCTCTGTCATTTGATTTTTAAAGTCTTTTTTAAGATCTTGTATGAATTCTTTTTGGTCAGGTGACCATTTGATATTGCTCTTTGAGGGTTTCTTTACTTCAATGTTGTCCTCCCAGTCTTCTCTACTCCCATAATAGCTTTCTATGGTTGGGTTCTTTCTCCTTGGCATGTGCATTTTTTGTGGTAATAGCTTAATTTTTGTAATCACCTCTAGCCCTGGGGTATGGAAGGTGGTGCCTTTGGTTCTTCCCTCTAGCCTGGAACCAAAGCCAAAATTCCAAACTCCTGTAAGTGCCCACAGCCAGGGACTTTCTGGGCCTCTGCTTCTGCACTCACCAGGTGTGTGCTAGTTCCTTATCACCCCCACTCCTCTTTGCAGCACGGCTGGGTCTGGGGTTCCTTGTCAGCAGAGGTTCCCTCCATCTTCCTGGACTCAGAGGCCCAATTCGCCTCATTATCCCAGGATAGTGGCAAAGCAGACCCTAGCCTGGAGGAGTTTACTCTTCACTGAGACCAAATCTCATACTGGGATTTTTCTTCTGATCTTCTCAAATTGTCCTAGGAAGACCCCAGATGTACCTCTATTCTTATTTATTTTTACCTGCACTTTGTTTGCCCTAAGGAGCTATTTTAACTCTTTTGTGGAGGAAAATCTTGAGAGCTTGGAATTTTCTGACCTACTCCACCATCTTCCCAGAATCCTCTCTCGATATGTTTTTCAGAAAAAAACTTTTATTTATATCTTTTGCTTTTATATAATCTTCCATTCTAAATTTATCTCACTTTCTTCCTCATCCCACCCTACCAATCTAACAAGCCATTACTCATGAAAAATAATTAAAAAAGGAAAAAAGCAGTTCACAAAACTAACGAACACATCAACCAAGTCTGACAGTGTATGCTGTGATCCACACCCACAGCCCTCCAATTTTGCCAAGTCTTCTTTGGGGCCAAGCTTGAACCAGAAACAGCTTGATATTTTTATGAAGGCTGGATTGGAATGGGGGAAGAGATAAGAAACAAGTAAACCAGATAAGAAGTTATTGAAATAATCCAGGTGGGAGGTGATACAGAACTGAACAGAGATAGATGAGATGTGAGTAAAAAAGAAGTGAAGTAAAAAAGAAGCAGACATGACAGCAGCTAATTGGATAAAGGAGTAGAAGGAGAAAAGAGTCAGTGATGATTCCATGGAAGGCTAGTGATGTCCTCAACAGAAAAAGGGGAGCTTTGAGGTAGGATAGATTTGGGGGAAAACATAAAGAGCTCCATTTTAGAAGTGTTGAGTTTGAGACGCCCATGAGATATATAAGTGGAAATGTCCAGTGGGACTGGAGTTAAAGAAAGAGAATAAGTGGTATAATAAGTAGACATGGAAACCATTTGCATAGAAATGATAGTGGAACTTCTATGAGCTGACAAGGTCACTGAGAGGTCACCATGTCCATCTGGAATCCTGTGTTAATATTTTGGAGTAACAGAACAATTGACTGAGATTCCAGAGACCTGGGTTGTAGTCCAGTCCCAAATGGCCTTGAATAATTAATCCACCTTTCTGGATCTCAGTTTCTTTATTGATCAAATAAAAGTGATTGTATCATCCCTAAAGTCCCATCTAACTTTAAAACAAATATGCAAAAAGTGGCATGAAAATGATTTAAAATAAGAAGAAAGATTTTTCCATTTGCCTTCCCTCCTCTCCTTCCCCATTTCCTAATCTGTAAAGAAGAATTTTTTTAAAAAACCTAGTTTTTATTGATTATAATGGAGATAAGATTGGCTCCCTTTCAGTGTCCTGATTTTCAGGCAAGTTTTATGACTTTCATTGTTCTGTTTGGACTAATTAATCTTTTCTGAAACCCTCTATGTCCTTAATGGAGGGGAAGAGAGAGACAGCGAGAGAACAAATTCCTAAGAAGTATATCCACAAAAGATGATATAAATAAATATGCATGATGAGTAAAGAATTGAGATCAGATTCACTAAGCACTAATTCACTTGTGGAATTGTTTTTGTTTTGTTTTGTAATCAATGTGTGTTTAAGGCTTTTTGCACATGCAGTCAAGGTTTACAAACAAGAACCCGGATCAAACGAGTCTTGCAGACACTGGTTGCCATATAGATAGTGCACAACCTATGGGTGAGGGCTCTCACCCAGAAGACTAAAGTGGACTGGGTTTAAAAATTCTTTGTACTTTTAATCCCCAGGGTACAGATTTTTAAGAGACTGGTTAGGCTCATGTAAAGTAATATAGTTATAGACAACGAGAGGGGAGCATTGTGAAACCAGACCTATATACAGTTTCATCTAAATGAAGAGTAAAAGGTGATTTTGTTTTAGATAGTGGTAGGCTGGGTCTCCATATTATAAGTTGAGAGCCAAGCATTCCTGGATTGGTGGATGAAATGGACTTTCAGTCAGTCAGGGTATGGCACTTAATTTACAATGAGTCCTAATGCGATATAGAATATCTTTTGATATTGTCATACTTTTTACTTTAGAGGGTTTGCCCAGAAAAAATTCTCCTGCCTAGTGGCTTGATTTCTGGCAAAAAAAAAAACACCAGATGGCAGCTGCTGAGCCTAAAAGGTATTTTTTTACCTCCAGAACAGGGGTAATATTGGCCACAGATGCAAGTTTTTCCTTCCAGTCTCTTTTCTCTAGAGCAGAGATTCTTAACCTGTTTATGAGTCATGGTCTCTCTTGAAAATCTGATGAAATCTATGGATATCTTCCCAGAATAATGTTTTCATAAATACATAAAATAAAATACTGTGATCACAAGGAAAACCAGTTACATTAAAATACAGTGATCAAAATACTAAAACAAGTTCATGGGACCCAGAATAAGAATACTTTTCTAGAATATTAAGCTAAACACCTGCAGTCTTTCTCTAACAGCTGCCTCTCTACTATTCCCAACACTCTTGATTGTCTTCCTATTTATTTCAGTTTAAATTTTGAACATCAGCAAGGTTGATTCTTTCCCAAGACCATTTCAGGAATGGATATTTGACTAAAATCAGTAAGTGCTTCCCTGCTGTTTGTTGAGAAAAGAGAAAATGCCCTGAATAAGGAAAGAAGAAACCCTCTTGGGTTATAAGGGGTGACCACTGGCTTTGGGTCTACTTCCCACAAACATAGCTCCTTTAAAAACAAGATATCCTAGGATGATGGGAAGAGAAGCCCGGATCTTCCATGGGCATCCAAGTAAAGCTCTAAAAATGGACCCTAAGGAATAATGATAAAGAAAACAAAAGGGAATCAATAATAAACAACTCGATCCAGGGCAAGATTTTATGAAAAGTGACTGCCAGAATCTTGCAGATGCCCTGAGTGAAGACAAATTAGGGCATTTGAAAGGTGAAGTGCCAGACCAACATCCAGGTAGCCTGTGCCCAACTCAATAGAGAGGTAGCCTGGGCCTAAACCACAGCAGGAAACAAAGCCTGACATCTTTAGCATGTAGATGCTCATCTTAGCCATCAAACTTAAAGTAAGGCGGGGTCTATCCATACCAAACAGGAGTATAAGAACAGTTTGGCCTGAGTAAACAATCCAGCAACCAAAGCTGGAGATACGAGTAAGCAGAAGAAAACACCAAACTCAATGAACAAATACCTTATGGAATTGTTTTCTTTGTAATCAGTGTGTGTTTAAGGCTTTTTGCTCGTGACAGCCAAGGTTTACAAAAGCAAGAACCTGTATCAAACAGTTCATACCAACACTGGTTGCCACATGGATGGTGCAGATCCTATGAGTGAGGGCTCTCACCCAGAACACTAAAGTGGACTATATTTTAAAATTCTTTGTACTTTTAATCTCTAGGGTATTGATTTTAAAAGAGACTGGATAGGCTTACATAAAATAATATGGGCAAAAAAAGCATTGTGAAACCAGAGCTATCAGTTATATAGTTTCATCTAAATGAAGATGAGAAGCCCAAGGGGTAAACCCAGAAGGGGATATAACTACACAAGAAGTCCCTATAGAATAGGTATTCTTCAGTCTTTTTGTGTGTGCCACAAAACCCTTTGGAAGTCTAGTGAAGCATATGGATTTCTTCTCAGAATATTTTTAAATTTATAAATACACACATACACACACACACACACACACAGGATGATGAAGAAAACCAAAAGTAAGTGAAAATAAAGGTGCAATTTTTTCCATCTATGCTCACGGACCTCCTGAAATATATGTATGGAACTTGTTTTAACTTTCCTAGACCCCGTATTAAGAACTCCTGATGTAGAGCCTCAGAGTGAAGAATGTGTTGGCCACAAGATTTTAAGAATATCTTGGAGAAATTAAATAAATGATGTAAAATGGAATTACTAGTGAAGAAAGAATGGTAAGAAGAATTAATATCTTAAAACAGATGTGGTAAACCTTATCCAAGAATTGAATTCATTGAAAATTAGAATGCTCCAAATGGAAAATAACGAGAAAATAAGAACTAATAAAACAAAGTAAAACTTTTGAAAAACCAGGAAAAAAAAATAAGGTATATGTTAACAACACCAACCTGGAAAAAAGATCAAAGAGAGATCATCTAAGAATCATCAGATTACCTGAAAAGCATGACCTCTGACCTTCCTCCCTCCCCCCCAAAAAAGTCCCACTGTGCTTTACTTTTTTAAATAAGAATAAATGGTAATTGCTGGATACTGGTGCTTATTAAGATATTCATAGTTGTCTTCCTTTACATTTTTATAGTCACTGTATTAATTGTTCTCCTGATTCTAACCACTTTACTCTGTATCAGTTTATACAGGTCTTCCCAGGTTTTTCTGAACCCCTCTCTTTTGTTGTTTTCTATGCGGCAATAATATTCCATTATGTTCACTTATCATAATTTATTCAGCTATTCACCAATCAATGGGGACGTCTTTAGTTTTTAGTTCTTTACTACAACAAAAAGTGCTGCTACAAATTATTTTAGGTCTCTCCCCACTTTTTTATCCTTTTGGGGTCTATGCCTAGTAGTGATAACACTGGGTAAAAGAGTATACACAATTTGATGACTTTTGGGTTATTGTTCTAAAGGACTTTCCTGGATAACTGTATTAATTCAGTTTGACCAACAATGCATAAGTGTGCCCAAGCTCCCACAGTTCCTTCAGCAATTGTCAGTATCATTTTTAAAAATCTTTACCAATCTGATAAGTATGCAATGGAATTTGAGAATTGTTTTAATTTGTATTTGATGTTATTAGGCATTTGGAATATTTTTATATGGTTGTTGATAGCATACCTTTCTTCTGAGTTCTGCCTGTTTATATCTTTTCATGATTTATCAATTGGGGAATGACTTGTTCTTTTTTCTATCAGTTCTCCATAGATCTTGTTCTTCATCAAAGACATTTACTGCAAAGATGTTTTCCCTGCTTAACTACTATATTCCTCCTCATATTCTTTAATTAATCAAGAAATTTGCTCTTATCTTTAGTTGTAGAAGATATCTATTTCTCTGCTCCTCGAATTTGATTATAATATGACCTGGTATATATCAGTCTTATATCCATTAGAATCGTGGTCTATATCTAGTTTTTGCAAGATTATTTTCCAGTTTTTCCCAGTACTTTCTGCTAAATAGTGAATCCTTACCCCAGTAGTTACAGTCCTTGATATTATGTAGAAGTCTTTTGTGTGCTTCAATAGGTCATCCTCTAGATAGTTTGTGCAGTTTATAAAATTTTGGCTTTTTTTTTTCAAAATGAGATTTCCCTTTCTATTGTTGCCTTTTTGGGTTTTGATATAATTAAATTAGGGATACTGCTGAATTTTAAGGTTTTTGTAGCCCACCTCTTGACTGAAGCTAGTAATTGTCTCAATTAGTGTCTTTGCTGATCCCCCAGGATTTTCCAAGTATAGCGCCATCAAATAGGGATAATTTTGTTTTTTCTTTACCCATCTTTAATTTCTTTCTCTTTTCTTATTGCTGTTCCTAGCATTTCTAGAACTATATCAGATAATAGCGGGGATATGGCATCCTTACTTAACTAATGTATTTGTTGGAAAAAATTCTAGTGTATCTCTATTGCATATGATGTTCTCTTTTGGTCTTAGACATATGCTTAGCATAATATTTTTAAAAGGTCCCTCTATGCCTATACTTGTCAGGGTTTTTAGCATAAAAGAGCGTTGTACTTTGTCAAAGGCTTTTTCTGCATCTATTGAGATGATTATGTGGCTTTGAAAATTTGATTTTCAAATGTGGTTTTTCATATGCTTGTTTTCCTAAGGTTGGACCATCCTTGCATCCCTAGGATAAATCCCACTTGGTCATGATGAATGTCATAATGAATATTTTTTGGATAAACACCTATTGTCTGTTTGACAGGATTTCACTTAGGATTTTTGAGTCAATATTAATAATAGTGACCTATAGTTTTCTTTCTGTGTTTTCTCTTTCCCTAGTTTAGGTATTGGGACTATATTTATTTCATAAAAGGATTCTGGTGGGGTGCTTTTTCAATTTCTGAGAATAATTTGTGAAGTACTAAGTATTCTTTAAAAGTTTAATATTATTCTTTTGTGAACCCATCAGAATCAGGAGGTTCCCCTCCCTTTCCCCATTGGTGGTTCCTTTAGACTTCTCCCTAGTTCATTTATTGAGATTGGGCTATTTAAGATCTCTATCTGATCTTCTGATGGTTTGGGTATTTTATATTTTTTAAGACATTCCTCTATTTTCTGATTGTTCTTTTTTGTTTCTTTGGGTTTTGCTGTGGTTAGCCTTGCTCGTTTGCTATTTTATTGATTTTATTTTTTACTCTTTTTAATTAGATTAGCTACAGATTTGTTAATTTTATTAGTCTTTTCAAAGAGCCAGTTTTTATTTTATTTATCTTTTCTTTGTGCTTTTTTTGTTTACAATTTATCTATTTCTTCTCTAATTTTTGATATCTCCTCTTTTGTGCTTATTTTATGTTTATTTGTTAGCTTTCTAATTTCAAAAAATACACTTCAGTTCATTAATCCTCTCCTTTTCTATTTTGTTAATGTATGCTTGTAGGGATATGATTTTCCCCATTAAGACTACTTTAGCTGCATCCAAAGAACTTTGGTACATTGTTTCATCTAGTATTTATTCTTTGACCCACTCAATATGTAAGATTTTATTTTATTTTATTTTGCTTTGAGTAACTTTCTTTTTCTTTTTTATTAATTAGTTAATTTATTTTTGGTTTTCAGTATTCACTTCCATAAGCACTTGAGTTTTAAATTTTCTCTCCTTGCCTTCCCTCTCCCCTTCCCAAGACAGATGTTAATCATTAAGTCTCCATTTGGGTCAGTATCTTTTGTTTTTGGTCCCTCGACCAATTACCATTTTTATTGGGTTATGATCCTTATAAGATATATTAACTATTTCTGCCTTTTTACATTTGATTGCAATATCTCTATGCCCTAATGCATTGTCTATTTTTTTGAAGTTCTGTGTAGGGCTGAGGAATATGTATATTCTTTTGCTATCCCATTTAAAAGAAGATACCACAGGTCTTTCAATTTTAGTTTTTCCAGCAATTGATTCAATTACATGTTTTCCCTCTTGTTTATCTTTCTGTTAGACATTCAAAACTGAGAGAGGGATAGTGAAGTATCCTGTCACTATTGTGTTACTATCTATATTTTCTTATAGCTCAGCTAATACTTCTTTATGAGTTTGGATGCTAAGGCATTTAGAGTATGTAAGCTTATTAGTGATAAGGTTTGTTGTTTAGCATTCATTTCAGCATAATATAGTTTCCTCATTTATCCCTTTTTACTTCTCGAATGTTTTTGCTTTGTCAGATGGCATGATTACAAGTCCTGTGTCATTGGGAATTTTTATTCACTTGATGCATAGTAAATTCTTTCCATACCTTCACTTTCATTTTGTGCATGTCTTTGTTTTTTAAGTGTGTTTCTCAAGCAAGAGATTGTAAGATTTTATTTTCTTATGCAATCTATCACTTTTTTTGTTTTATTGGATTGTTTAATCCATTCACATTTAAATTCATGAGAGTAAGTTTATATTTTCCTCCATCCATCTCTAATATTTGTTTTCTTAATGATTATTTTTCTCTTCTGCTATAAGCATAGTACTATGCTCCTTCAGTTATTTTACCTTAATCTTTTTTAAGGTTGCCTTCTTCCCAGTTGCTCTCTTCCCTTCACTCTTTCCCATTGGCATTTTGCTTATTGCTTCCTTTTTTCTACTGGTTTTAGCTTGTTATTTTGCCCCCATTTTTTCCTCTCACTCAAGTAGATTCCCCCTTCTCCTCCCCTTCAACTAATCCTGTTCATTTGATTTTTAAAATTTCATTTTTCTGCCCCTTTCCTAAAAGGATATCTCTCATTATCTTCATTATCCATCCTCTCTGTCTGTCTGCTGTGGACTCTCATTCTATGATTCACAACTCCTTTCATTATGTAGTTTCTTTCTATTCTCCGTTGTGTGCATGTAATCAAAGCATCCAAGATAATCCATTCTAGCTTTTCCCCTCAAGGTGGTTGCTGGATTGCCTTACAGAACTTGCCCTACAGATTCCCCTTTTCCATTGTCCCTCATTCCCAGAACAATGCCATTTATTGCCAGTATCAATTTTCTTTTTTTTTTAAAAAAACAAGAACCAAGTTGGTTTGTTCCATGAGTCTTTAGGTCTTTAGAGTTTTAATTTTTTCATATGTGTTACATCTTCCTGGAGCATAAGCTCTAGTGGTAGGAAGTATAGGAGCACAGTTCATAGGATTTAGAGTTGAGAGGCATCTTAGAAATCATATAGTAAAGTCCTACCATTTTATAGATAAGGAAATTGTGTTCTAGAGAGAAGCAGAGAAATGATAAGGGTTTTTCTACCCCAGCCAAGGCAAAAGAGAAATCTCCTTTTCCTTTCTGACTTTCCAACCAGAAATGAGCTCTCTCTGCCAGGACCATGGCTTATTTATAATGCCTGAAGAAATGACTTGCTTACAAGAGTCACTCAATAAATGTTTGATTGAAGAGCTAGTGGAATTTTTTCTCATTTCTAAGAATTTCCTCATTTCACACGTAAGGAAACAGAGGCCCCAGTTGTTTTTTTTAATGTCTTTTCATTCACCTCTTTTAAATGGATCTTGCAGGAGATAAATGAGGATCCCCTTACTCTGTCACTGTTATTAAAAAATTAATTTAGGCATGTTTTTACATGGCTAAGTGTTATATGAAGAAAAATACACAAATCTCAGTTCTTCCTCATAGAAACCTATAATCCAAACTTCAGCTTCACCTTCCCCTATTCTTTCTCTGAGCCTTAATTTTTTTTTTACTGATTTCTCCTAAAAAGTAATCTTCTTGAGAGCAGGGATTGTTTTCTTATTAGCCTCCCACATTGCTTCGCAAATAAAGCTGCTTAATTTATTGAATTTATTGAATCATTAATTTATTTTCTGGCATCTTTCACAAGAACCTGCCCTTGTTGGTTCCAAATTGTAGTTCGTAAATAAATTTATTGAAAGGATGGGTGGATGCATGCATGGATGAACTAAGGAGAGACTGGCCAAGGCGAGGTGGTTTGGGAAAGGAAGAAGATATTAAATGGAAAAACCAGGTTTAAAAAGCCAAAGGGCAGATAAATCATTGAGTTGTATTTCTAATCCTGTGTGAGTCTCTCAAGCATGATGTAATTGTGACATAAAACATTGAACCTGGGAAGGGAGGGTAGGGTAGAGAGACAAGGGAAGTAGATTTCCTGTTCCTTTCCTTCCCACTATGAAAGAGAATAATCAGTCTTTATTTTCTCTGTTTCTTATCCCCAAATAATAGCTTCATAATTCAGGAGCTGATTAGACTTTTTACTCTTAGATCTTGCTCTTTATTTATATACTTTTCTTAGGAAGCATAGAGACTGGAGAAGAAGCTTAAGTTAGTCAATTGATCTAATTATCTACAAAGAAAACGGTCAAAATTAAATGAGCCCCTTTGGGAGGTTACCTTTGCATTACAATTATTCATTCTGAGAGATCATTAACATGACTAAGTAAGAGATGATTCTGCTTCTGACAATTATTTCTCTAATACCATTAATCTTAGAAAGTCTGAGGGTCCTTAAAGATTAGCATCAGTCTAGGTCTCCTGTATTAATGTATATGAGATATAGTAATGTTTACATTTTGGTTTCTTATAAGAATTTATCATCTGTCACATTGATTTCTCATGGGAATTGTTTCGTCCTTTATATCTGTCTCTCCAGAACTTAGCAGATTGCCTGGTATAGAGTAGGCACTTAATGCTTATTGCTTGAGTGTTCAAAAGAGGCACCACTGCCCTCCTATTAATCTTGGCAAAAGTCTGTTGTTATTTTTTCCCTTGGGGAAGAAAAGCCAGAAGCAGATGGGATGTGAATAACAAAAATTTCAAAATACAAGGAACTAGGGAAATATTTAATTGAACCTCTTCAGATGACAGATTAGGAGACCAAATCACAGAAAGATAAAAAGTTTTCAGTAATGTCACATATCTGATTAGTGAAAGAGGAATCCAGTCTCCTTGATTGTTAGGCTGATATTATTTTCACTATCCCACATATATGGTTTATAGAATCTCTTGGATCCCCAGAAGTTGATCCCTCATCTAAAAGTTTGATTGTATTTCTCTTAGATGTGGGAATTATATCCTAGGGAAGTACTCCCTAGCAAAATCTTTATACCAGTGGCTGAGTCTGTTGATCATTGGTAAATGTCCGCTGGCTTTGCATTGAGAAGATGAGTCTAGTCGTGTATGAAAGAGAGGAAGTGATAACTGGTTGAGTGATTCCTGTTTTCCCCTTTCTGCAGGATGACCCAAAATGCATTATGTCCACTGGCAGATAGCCCTCTTTATTTCCCATAGTCACAAATACTCATGGTGGAGGAAAAATTACTCAAGCAAAGAGCCCCACTTTGTTGAACTGATTTCTTTTCATTGCGAAATAATTCCTCATAGGACAGTTTTTTTATGTTCCAGTCCTTTAACTCCAAAGAAAGGTCAAGGTTGTAAGCAAAAACACACGGAGATGTCCACATGGTACATCAAGTGACATGTTGTGCTCAAGCTATGAGGGAAATGATTAAGCTCTATCTGTCGTCCTGGCAAAGCAGGAGGTATGAATAGGAAAAGCCCTATTACCTCAGAACCAGATGCCATCTGCTCTTTTGCACTTTGAAAAATAATTATAAGAAGCACTAGACTTAATACCAAGGGAGTTGGGTACCTTTTTTAGATCTGATTACTAATTTACTAATTTACCGTGTGACATTGGGCAAGGGATTTAACCTCCCTGTACCTCACTTTGCTGTTTATTGATTCATGGGACACGCACTGATCTTTCTGCAATAGGATGATAAAAATATAAGTGAGAATATGGAGAATGAATTTGCACACAGTGCAAATTGAAAGTATACTAATGGTTACTTGATTCAAGGTGTGGCAAAGCCTAAAAGTCAAATATTGGACTAAGTCTTTCTCTTAACCCACAGAGGAGCATCTTCTTCTCTGCTTTTGAATGCTTCTGTAGGCTGATGACAACTTCTCGCTTTTAACATTAGCTTATTCTGAAAATTTTCTCCATCTCCCTTCCAAATCCCTAAATTTGTTCCAAATAACTCAATGCTATATCACGTATTACCTTATTTATGCATTTTCATCCTTATTTTATATTCATCTGTGTACATCTTAGTTCTTCCCCTATTGAGATAATATCTGCAAAGCTCTTAGCATGTTGCTTGGTGCATAGTAGGTACTTAATAAATGCTTATTCCCCTCCCATCCCACACTACCACTTTTCCTTCTATTGTACTATGAGCTTTATGTGGGTAGCAACCGTGCCTTGCCCATCTTTGATTCTGGAGAGTGTTTGGTACTGTACCTGCCAGTTGGAAAAGCATGCAAATGGTACAGATAGACACTAGACAGAATGATAAGGCTGTGCCACTAACTGGCCATGTGACCACAATTTGACCTTCACTGATGACTCAAGTTCATCCTGAAATTCAATTATCATAAGATGCGGTATGTAATCCAATGATTCTGTTAGAGACGATTGAAATGTGTAGAACTTTTTGCCCTTACATTGAGTGACCCCATTGCTATGGTTTTTTAATTCTTGTCTGTTATGGTATTCTGTAGAAACTGTGGGGGGGGATTGGGTGGGAGGGGGGGGGTTAAGGTCCTTAATGATTTCCATGTAAAAAGCAGCCTCCACTCTACACACAATTCCTCCTCCTCTTGCCAAATGCTCTTCTCTCTGGAACTTTCTGTGCTGGAAATGCCCGGTGCTGTAGAGTACAACTTCATAAGCCACTCATCTTTGCTTCCATATCAAGTGACATCAGAGATGGAAGGCCAATCAGATGCCCCTGAATAAGAACCCTCTCCTTCACCCATAGTCTTTGCCTCTAGAATCAAGCTGCATAGGTCTATGAAACAATGACCCACTAGACAAGAGTTTGGCTCTGGATGTACCAGATGTGCAGGGTGACCCCTCACAGGGCCATTACTGACTACCTTCCTCCTTTTAACAATCTTTATGCTTAAAAATTATTAAGTTCTGGGTTTCAGTGACCTCCCTTATTGCATCATTGATTTTTTCTCTCCTCCCCCCATCCCAGGCTATTCTTAATTGTTCCTGCTCTTAGTTACCTTTGACATCTGCTTGTGCTTGTGCTCATGCTCTCACAGGTGCATTTATGGCCTTCCCTTGCATGAGTTAAAATGTACCCATAATAAAGACCTACTTGCTTTTAGGATCACTAGACCATCTGCCTCTTTTGTGAAAGCATCTAAGCCCCAAGATAATTGTAACAGATCAGGACATCTGGTTCTTAAAAAAAAAACTTTTTTATTATGAACTTAATCAGCAAATAGTTCAATATACAAAGAAAAAAGGGGTTGTATATAAACCTGTGGAATTCTGTTGTATAGTTTTTTAGATTATGTTATATTACTCTCTGAATGTTGTGAAGTAGTAACAAAATTTCCCTATTTGTCTTTCTTCTAAATTTTTTGTTTCCTTCTATGTATAACATTTGGGGTGTTTTTGTCATTATTTGCCTCATAGGTATGAGTTTGGAACCTAGACAACCAGACTTGTTGGGATTATGTGTAAAAGATGAGGGAATAGTCTGTGTCATCTGTTTTGTAGGAAGAAAAGGGCGGTGAGCACATTAGCAGGACTAGATCAACAAGGGACCTGAAGAGATGGTGAAGTCAGATAGGGATCTGAGGAAAATAGTGGTAAAGCTAAAACTTAGGTACCAACATAATCAAGCAGACAGACATCAGAACTAATCATAGATACCAGAGGCACTGAGGCACCAAGTGGTCAATTTGGCATTTATTATCTACTGTGAACTAAATATTGTGCTAGCTGCTAGATTTCCAAAAATAAAAACCACACTGCAGCTTCTCTCAAGGAGCTTACCTTGTGCTGATTAGATATGCCTAAGTATAGACAAAGTAGATATAAAGTAATTAGAAGGGAAGAGAAGGCAGGAGCATGGGGTGGAGATCACACGAAGGAGGTGGCACAAGCCGTTCTTTGAAGAGAGCTAGAGATTCTAAGAGGAAGAGATGAGAAAGGAATAAGCATTTATTAAGCACCTACTGTATGCTGAGCATTGAGCATTTAACAAATATTATCTCATCTGATCTCAGAGAAGAGGAACAAATGTGTTCCAGGAATGAAGGAAAGCCTTTGCAAAGGCACAGAAACAGGAAGTTAAAGGTTGAGTATGAGGACCAGCAAAACCAGTTTAGCCAGAACACAAGAGTATGTGAAAGGGCAAAATGTATAATGATCTGGGAAAGGTAAGCAAGCTGTAGCCAGGTTAAGAACGGCTTTAAATGCCAAAGGAGTTTAAATGTAATTCTAGAGGCAATAGGGAGCCACTGGAGCTTTTCAAAGATAATGACGTGGTCAGTCCTGTGCTTTAAGACTATCCCTTGGGGCAGCTAGGTGACGCAGTGAATAGAGCACCAGCTCTGGAGTAGGGAGGACCTGAGTTCAAATACAGCCTCAGACACTTGATACACTTACTACTAGCTGTGCGACCTTGGGCAAGTCAGTTAACCCCAATTGCCCTGCCTTACCCCCTCCAAAAAAAAAAAAAAGACTATCCCTTTGGCAAGCCTATTGAGGATGAACAGGAGAAGGGAGAGACTTGAGGCAGGAAGTATAATTAGGAGAGTATTATAGGTCAAGCAAGAGGATAATGGAGAAATCTGGAGTTGGCTCAACCAGATTTGGCAGCTGATTTGGATATGGGGGTTTGATGGAGACAGAAAAGTCAAGGGTTATGTTAAGGTTGTTAAAGCAAGTGACTTAGAAGGATGATGATTCCTTTAACAGAAATAAAGTGTCAAAGAGGGTTTGGGTTTGTAGGGAAAGATAATAAGTTCTAATATGGATCTATTGAGTTTAAGATGTCTATGGTTTAGCTAGTTTGAAATTCTTAATAGACCATGGTCTATAGGACTGAACCATAGGACAGAGACTAGGGCTACATAAATGAATGTAGGAGTCATCTTCGGTGACATAATCATTGAATCCATGGGAGCTAATGAAGTCATCTTGAGAGGATGTGTATAGAAGAAGGCTCAGGATGGAGGCTTGGAATATGCTTTCAGTAAGGGAGCATAACGATGATGATGATCCTGAAAAGGAGACAGAAAGAGTAATAATCAGAGAGGTAGGAAGAAAAACCAAGAGAAATAGCGACATGAAAACCTAAATAGGAGAGAGTATCAAGAAAAAGCAGCATCAAACACCTGCAAAGGTCAAGAAGGTGAGGACTGAAGAGGCTATTGGATTTGGCAATTAGATCACACCTTGGAGAAGGCTGTTTTAGTTGAGAGAATGGCATAATTAACACATAGTAATCAAAGTAGGAAACGTAGATAGAACAGACAAAATAGTGCCCTCGAGCCAGCATC
This sequence comes from Phalanger gymnotis, assembly GCA_028646595.1. Classification (NCBI taxonomy): domain Eukaryota; kingdom Metazoa; phylum Chordata; class Mammalia; order Diprotodontia; family Phalangeridae; genus Phalanger; species Phalanger gymnotis. Next base: position 208,266,901 of record CM053624.1, read on the forward strand.
TGGGCAGGGTGAAGCAGGAGCAGTGTGGTGCAGAGAGCCTTGGATCTGGAGTTGGAAGAGCAAGGTTCAAATCCTGGGTCTGGCACTTTCAACCTGTGTAATCTTGGCAAGTCACTTAATCTTTTTAGGCCTTTAGTTTATTCATCTGTAAAATGGGGGCAGGGGGGCTGGGTATATGGGTCACTCTGTGACATCTAAAGTTCCTTCAGATTCTAAATCTTACAATTCAGACAGCATTTCAAAGACCAAGCTCTCCAGCAGTATCACAGATTGTTCTAAAGGACGTGAAGGCTTTTAGATTTAAGGCAGACTTTTCTTACTCAGAGATGACCAGCTCTTGCTCTCTGATACCTTAACCACCTAAATCCTTCAGTGTCCACATCACAGACAAGAGTTAAAAGAGATATTAGAGAATATCCCATATCTTTAGCAATGCCACATGAAAGTGGATTCGTCTCTCAGGGTATTCAGCCTCTTCATTGGGTTACTAAAGGATTATCTTTTGAAGTCATGGGTTCTTCCCCATAAAAGGGAAATGAAATAGTGTATAAGTGCATTTCAAACCTTAAAATACTGTGAGCGTCAGTCGTTGTTGTTATCGATATTCTCCCTCCCAGGTAGATGGTTGAGATTTTGTTAAAGGGCTGGGGGCAGGGGACCCTCTGGCTGAGACCTTAATACTGAAAAACTCAACTATGGGCATATGAGCTTTGTACATAGACTTAACGATGTCTATTTCTGTTGCTAAGATAATTTTTTCCCTTCTGTTATTTCCTGCTTTTCTGTGATAAAGATAGGTGAGCCTACATTACAGGAAGTTGAAGTGTTATTCAATAGCTAAATTAACCCATAACTGTAACATTTATGAGGGGCGGGAGGTTTTAGCCATGATGTCAGAAAATTTTTTTCAAGATTGGTTTGATTTTATGGAATTGTCAAAAGTAATTTTGAGTCACAGCTGGTGAATATGGTGAGTGACCTTATTCCAAGCTGGATAATATTGTTTTTCATGACAAATGAGATGTGATTATAAAGTAATGAATAATTTTCTTGTATGGCTTGCAAACTGGCCCTGTGGATAATTCCATGAGAGTTCCCAAAATGTTTGGAGCGGTGACAATATCATTAGAGTAAGTGTAGCTCCCCAGAGTGATTGCTTTTAAGGTGGCAGTATTCATCCTACCTGCTTCTCAGGACTGTTGTGAGGAAAGTGCTTTGTAAACTTAATTACAACATAAATATGAGTTCTAATTATGCTGTGCACGTATACCAGCCCTTGTATGTTTGTATTTTCAAAATCAACCATATTAGTTTTTGGTTTCACCTCATGCTTGCTACTACATGCTTGCTATTTAAAGGCACATTTCATTTTAGTTAAGTCCTATTAGCTATAATACCATGAAACAGCAATGAATGCCCCAAAAGGGCTGTAAAGTACCTTTTCAATTTTCAACATTTGTTTGTTTGTTTTTAAGTTTTGAGTTCCAAATACTATCCTTTCTTTCCTCCTTTCCCCACTCCCTGAGATAGTAGGCAATCCGATATAGGTTATACATGTGCAATCATGTAAAACATATTTGATGGTATGTACTTTTACGAAAGGGATAGTAATGTCAACAAATGACATTTATGTAATACTTTAAGAGTAGCTGAATGCCTTCTCTATATTACCTCATTTAGCCCTCAAAATATATACCCCGTGAGGTATATATACTCAGTATCATCCCCAAACCACGTGATAAGGCTGGCATGATCAAAGGAAACCGGGAAGAAAGGTAGCTGCCTGCATCTAGCCCTATACTGGTGAAAGCTTGGTAACAGACTTAAAGAATGAAGCCTGATAAAATCAGATTGTGTAATGGTTTGGAGAATTTTTATATGGCTTTTATTGCCTCATGTTAGGGAATGACTTTTAACATTCTTCTCTCATTGTTTTGTTTGGAGCCCTACTGTGTGGCACTACAACGAATCACCTGCTAGGGCAAAGGGCACTGCCCTTAACCAATGCCCCAGCTTGTTACCCATAACATGGTACCACCAGCTGGTTTCTTTTTTCCTGTATTTAGTCACAGCCACGCCTATGCATGAATTCACTGCTTGTTCCAGGTATTCATTCATTTATTCTTAAGCGCCCTGACATATATGTAGCATTGTATTAGGTACTATGGGAGATATAAGGAAGAATAAGACAAGTTTTTGCCCACTGGGAATGTAAACTCTAGTACAGTGATTCCCAACTCCCTTTTAAAGTTAAAAAATTCCTGGTCCCCTCCTCTCCTCTCCAGCTCCCCCTACCCTGGGGTTTGCCAGAGCCTGTTCCTGAAGGCTCTCTAGCCAATTGTTAAATTTTTATGGTGAGCATTTACATCTCAAATGAGCAAAGAGGGCCTAATTTATTTTGTTGATTATCTTAAGAAAGTGACAGAGAAAATGTTAATAATGCAGATTAAATTTTAAAATGTATCCTCCATAGATTTTTTTTTGAGAGCTGGTAGTTAAGTTTTTACCAGCGTACTCCTGCCCCCACATAGTGATAATTATAATATTATATCTATTCGAGTTTGATGATTAAAGTAGTGACAAAAAACTACTATGGAACTAGCAGCTCTTTAAAATAAATTTGTATTTTCTTAATCACAGTAGCTTCATGTGTTTTCTAAAATAGCAATTCAGTTACATGTGCACTTATGCACACATATGCACAGCAGTCAGTTGAGTGCTTAGTCTGGAGTCAGGAAGACCTGAGCTCCAATCTCACCTAAGACACTACGTGTCATGTTGAACGAGTCACTTAACTCATGTTTGCTTCAGTTTCCTCAACTATAAAATGGAAATAATAATAGCACCTACATCCCAGGGCTGTTATGTGGCTTAAATGGGACAATATTTGTAAAGCTCTTAGCACAGACCCTGGCACATGTTAGGCACTCTAGAAATGCTAGCTAGCTATGACCATTATCATCATCTTTGGTGTTGTTATTCTTATCATAATATGTATGAAACATATATTAAGTTTACAGAAGTTAGGCTTACTTATATGCAAATTTGAGGACCCCTGGGAGTAACCTTATAACTTACTTCTCTTCCAGGGGCCTCAGTTTCCCCATCTGTAACATAAAGAGGCTAGACCTTGAAGGCCTCTTCCAGCTCTAATTCTGTGATCCTATGCCATTCCTTCCTACATTCTCTTCCATATCCATCTCTGACAAATATGTGTATGTTTTAGGCTCATCCAGCAGTAGATTTGTTGGCTCTAGTTTTTTAAATGACTTGCATTGCATTACATTTGGGATCATCATTTGGGTAGAGGCAAATCAAAGCATACTGTTAAACAGCCCTAACTTCTAAGCCAGGACTGCTCTGGCCAGTCATGGAGACAACAACCCAAAATAGCACTGACAGGTAACCCTCTCTACTGATGCCTCACCTGGTCATCTGGTCTAACCTGCTCACCATTAGAAATTATGGTAAGCAGCTTTCATTATCCATATTGAAATCTCATATGCAGGCCAGTACAGGCAGTGAAGGAAAAGACAATGTGCACCGAGAAAGTCCTGTTCATTAGGGGCCCTATCTTACTGTGCTGTCTTTTTCTGATTAATTTAATACCCTACTCCATTCTGAAAATTATGGGAAAGGTGGAAGGATTTAAAGTCAACTAAAGTGAGAGATTTAGGGGGCAGTTAAGTGGGAGGACGTAAGTTCAAATCTGGCCTCAGACACTTGGCACACTTACTAGCTGTGTGACCTTGGGTAAGTCACTCAATCCCAATTGCCCTGCTTTTCCCCCTCAAAAAAAAAAGTGAGAGATTAGGCAGCTAGATGGCTCAGTGGACCTGGAGCCAGGAAGACCTGAGTTCAGATCTGACTCAGACACTAGCTGTGTGACTTTGGGCAAGTCACTTCTGTTTGCCTTAATCTACTGTAAAAGGAAATGGCAAACCATTCCGATATCTTTGCTAAGAAAAGTCTGTGGACTGCATGATCCATGGGGTCACAGAATTGGACATGACTGAACAACAGCTCTACAAGAAGCCAAGATCAAGAGCTGCAGCTGCTCCCATTTGCCCTTATGTGTTCTAGAACGAGTCTCCAGTTTAATTCAGCAGATCTTTATTAAATGCCTCCTGTATGCAAGGCACTATGCTAGGGGAACAAAGACAGAAATAAAACAGTCCTTGCCCTCAAGTTCTGCAGGGATTGGTGGTGTGGAGAATATTACATGTACACAGGTAAGTATATATAAGATCCTTCGAGGTAGAGGAGGGGGCCCTCAAGTGGGAGAGGGGAGGACAAGGTATGGGGCAGGAACAGAAAGGGCGTTCTGCAGGAGATGGCACCTAAACTAAGTCTTCAAGAGAACCAAAGGACTCTGAGGGGTACAAATGAAGACATATGCCAGGCAAGGAGGGTAGCCTTTACAAAAGAAAGGAAACTGAAAATAGACTGCTAAGTTTGGGCAGCAGTTTGGGTAGAATAGAGCACGTGTAAAGGCAAGTAATGAAATAATTCCATTGGCAAAAAAAACTTTGTTTTAGAATAGTTTTATTTTTTTTCTCAATTACATGTAAAAATGATTTTTAACATTTCTTTTTTATAATTTTTGAGTTCCACATTTCTTCCCTCCCCTCCTCCTTCCTTGAGAAAGCAATTACTTTGAGAGTAAAGACACATGCAATTATGTAAAACATGTTGTAAAAGAAAATACAGATACTCCTCCCTGCCCCCCCCGCAAAAAAATAAAAACCCAAGAAAAATAAAGAAAGGGAAAAAAGTACGCTTCAACTCGCATTCAGACTTCATCAGTTCTTCCTCTGGAGGTGGATAGCATTTTTCATCATAAGTTCTTCAGAATTGTCTTATATCATTGCACTGCTGAAAAAAAGATGTTATTCACTGTTGATCATGGGATGGTATTGCTGTCACTGTGTACAATGCTCTTCTAGTTCTGTTCACTCCCCTTTGCATGAGTTCATAACATGTTCTCAGGTTTTTCTGCTTGTCATTTCTTATAGCACAATAGTATTCCATCACAGTCATATATCACAACCCATTCAGCCATTCTCCAATTGATGGGCATCCCTTCATTTTCCAATTCTTTAGCAAAAACTTTAAATCAGAGAGCAGAACATCTTTGGCCTCTTTTTGTGTCTCTAGCACTTAGGAGGGTCCTTGCCACATAGTCAGCACTTAATAAATGTATGTTGAATCAAATGGAATGGAACCACGGACTTTGCTTGTCTAGTGAAGTCTGTGGACCCCTTTTCAATATAATATTTTTAAAATCATAAAGTAAAATACACAAGATTACAAAGGAAACCAATTATATTGAAATACAGTCATCAAAATATTTTTAAAGACAAGCTCATGAATCTCAGGTTAAGAACCTCTACAAATAAATGACTGAGGTGTTTGTATTTTATCCTAGAGGCACTTCCAAATTTGTTAAACTGAGTAACTAGAAAGATTCTACTCTGCTAGAAGGATTAGTGTGCTCAAAAGAAACAGGGAGGTTTGGAGGAGAGTGGGTTTAAGGGAGGAGATGGTGAGTTCTATTTTGGACTAATCGCATTTGAGAGACTGAAAGGACATCCAGGTAGAATTGTTAAACATGCATTAAGCCTTCATGAGAGGGATTAGGGCTGGATGTTGTAGACCTGTGAGTCATCTCTATGGAGATGATAATACAATCATAATAATAGCTAGCATTTATATAGTGTTTTAGTGTTTGCAGATATTTTACAAATATTATCTCATTTTATCCTTACAAAACCTCTGAGAGGTAAGTACTAATTGTTATTCTCATTTCATGGATGAGTAAACTGAGGCAAATAGAGGTTAGGTGACTTGTCCAGGGAAACACAGCTAGTAAGTGTCTGAATCCAAATTTGAACTCAGGTCTTCCTGTCTTCGGGTCTAATGCTCTTACCTTAGCTGAGATCACTCAGAGAGAAGGTATAGAGAGAATGAAGAGAAGGCTCAAGGCAAAGCCTTGGAGGACCCTCAGGAGATCTGGGATAAATTCTCATTGAGCCAAACTGGTCGAAAGGGAATAGTAAAATAAGTAGGATAACCAAGAAAGAACAGTGTTATGCCAAGAGAAGAGAGACTCTCCAGGGAAGGGAGGGATCAACAATGTCAGAAGATTAAGAGAGAATAAGAATTCTGTGGAAAGGCCTTTGGATTTAGCAGTTGAGATTGTTGGTCACCTTTGAGAGGCCATTTTCAGTTGAATGATGAGGTCAGAGGCCAAATTGTAAAGGGTTAAGATGTGAAGTAATGGAGGAGCGGTGAGTATAAATGATCTTTTTCTAGGAGTCTGATTATGAACAGGAAAAGGGGTACAAGATGGCCAGTTGAGGTTTAAAGTTTTTAAAGGCTGGGAGTCACCTAAACATGTTTGTAGGCAGTGGAGAAAGAACAAGTAGATACGAAAAGAGAGGAAATGGTCGCATAGTTAACCTCTTAATGGGAAAAAAACACAAGGACAGAATGGAATCAAGAGCATAAGTAGTAGACTTTGACAAGAACAGTCTGTATAAGGGGGAAAAATAAAGTAGTAGAGAGTGGTTTAGAGTGGGATTGAGGTATGAGGGAGAACAGGGAGATCACAGAAGATGGTCTGGATTTTTTTTTTTTAAGCAAAATCAGAGGCAAGATCCTCTGCTGAGTGGTAAGGGATAAGAGTGAAATAGGGGTTTGAGGAGAGAAGATGACGTCTGACCCTCCTCTGAAAAGCCACTGTAAGGAATGAATAAAAGAAATACTGTTCAATAGCAAAGGACCAGTTGAGATTAAGTGTCATAAATGTGTTATATACTCAGCCCTGTATTGTACAGCTTTCTCCAGCAGCACAGTGGCAAGAGTGGAGAAGGTAGATATTAGGGGTAGAGTAGCCCAGGGTTGCATTTTAACAAAGTGTGAGTGTTAATTGGACAAGAAAACAAGGGTTTTTGAAGGATAGAGGACAGTGCATATTGAAATAGTCAACTATGGGGTCAAAGATGTGATAGTTTTTAAACATACGGGAATCCTGGGCATGTTTGTGAGTGACAGGGAAGAAATCAGTAAATAAAAAGGGATTGGAGATGAGGGAAAGTGAATAAATCAGATGGGAAACTGCCAGAGGACACAGGAAGGGAGGGGATCAAGAACACAAGTCAAGGGATTTTCCTTAGCAAAGACAAGAGCCACATCCTTCTCAGGGACTGTAGTAAAAGAGAGGAGAAAAAGAAAATGACACAGAGGGGTTTTGAGGTATAGAATGAGAGAGAAGAGGAAGCTCAAGACAGCCTCTCTTTGTTCAGTAAAGTAGAAGGCAAAGTTCTCTGCTGAGAGGAAATGGCTAGTGGATGGTGTAGGACGCTTGAGAGAAGAGAGGTTTGGAATAGGCATTGTAAAGAATGTGATATACAGAGTAAATTGGAGAGGAATAAAGCCTTCTTTTTGTTATTGAGGGCTTGCTTGAGATTATATAGCACAAATCTGCAATAGGCCCAGTCAATTGGGTAAAATTATTCTAGCCAGATTGGATAATTCACATGTAAGAGAATAGAAGGCTAGATGATGGGGGGCGGGGTGGGGGATGAGCCATGGTTGCAAGATATCATTGCCCTGCTGGAGCTCTTATCCAAGTCGAGGGATAAGACATAAACACAGGTAGCTATAATATACAATACTGAATGATTTAAGAATTGAAAAATGTGGGGGCGGAGCCAAGATGGCGGCTGGGAAGCAGTGACTGGCGTGAGCTCCCCACCAAGTCCCTCCAAAAACATATAAAACAATGGCTCTGAACCAATTCTAGAGCTGCAGATCCCACAAAGTGGCAGAGGGAAGCAGGGCCCCAGCCCAGGACAGCCTGGATGGTCTCTGGGTAAAGTCTGTCCCACGCGGACCTCCCAGCCCCCAGCCGAGGGGAGCAGAGCTGAGCCCAGCGTGCACAGTGTGAACAGACCAGGAGATGAGTGGAAAGTGCCCTGGCATCCTGAAATACTGAGCTGTGGCATGTACCAGACCTCTCAACCCACAAAGAGCAAAGACATCAGAGAAGGTTAGTGGGAAAAGCTGTGTGACTGAGTTTGCAGTTCGGCCACTTGCCCCTGGGGCAGCAGAGGTGGGGCAGCTTTAGAACTAGGGCTGCAGTTGCTTCTGGCCCCAGGCCCACCTGGTGGGAGGAATTAAGTGGCTGATCAGAGCAGGAGTGAAGAGCCTGCTGAAGATTTAAGCCGTCTGGGTAG
>CM053624.1:208275640-208336964 GCA_028646595.1 Phalanger gymnotis
ATTTGTAATTCAAACGCCTGTGAAAATCAATGCTGAAAACCAAACATGTCAAAAATAAATTAAAAAAAAAGAAAAAAAAAGAAATTCAAAAAAAAAAAAGAATTGAAAAATGTGCTATTTGATATTTGAGAGGAAGAGCTTTTATTGGCCAAAAGAACAAGAAAGGCTTCCTGGAGAGGTTGCATTTAACTTGATCCTTAAAGGATGGGTAGGAATTCAAGAAACAAAGAAGATGAAGAGATTCCAGACACAGGAATGATGTGAGCAAAGGCAAAGAGGCAAGAAACATCATAGTGTATCTAGGGGCCACAAAGTAGAACAATTTAGCTACAGCAGAAAGTGTATGGAAGAAAGAGGTAGATTGACAGACAGACAGATATAATGTATACACATACATACGTATACGTATACATATACATATACATATACATGCTGTGGTAGCTAGGTGGTACAGTGGATAGAGCTCTGGGCCTGGAGTCAGGAAGATCTGAATTCATGTTTGGCCTCAGGCTGTGTTACCCTGGGCAAGTGTTTTAAACATTGTTTCCCTCAGTTTCCTCATCTGTAAAATGTGGATGAATAATAGCACCTACCTCCCAGGGTTGTTGTGAGAATCAAACGAGATAATACTTGTAAAATACTTAGGACAGTGCCTGGCACTTAGTAAGCGCTAAATAAATGTTAGCATTTATGACGATGATGATGGTGGTGGTGATACACACATATATGATAAAACTTAAGAGTTACAGTTTTACCAGATTACAAAGGGTCTTAAATGCTAAACACCAGAAAGCAGCCAGCTGTTGAAGATTTTTAATGAGTGACATTACAAGATCTCTATGTAAGAAAGGTTGGATATATATTGTAGCTACAGCAGCCATATTATTATACTTTTAGTTAGAGAGAAGCATTTACTTTTTGTGCTCTGTTTTTATGGCCCGGGAAGGAAGTTACTATCTAGATTATCTTGGGACACACAAATCCTTGAAAGAAAACTCATTTCCCCTTGTATGTGTTCAGGAAATGTCACTCGGTCTCTAGCAACTAGAACAGCACTCCATCAACAGATTTGTAGAAATCCCAAAGGAATCATAAGCCAGGGTCATGATGGTGAATCACTGTTTGTATCTTTTCCTTCCTATCATGTAGTTACTGATGCAGGTGGGTTTTTTTTAAGTACTTAATGCTCACTAGTGAATGTGGGTTCTTTTTCTTATCTTCCCATAAATGACAAGTCATTGACTACCAACATTTTATATTTTAATAGTGAGCAAAAATTGCTCAAATCAAAGTGAGGGCAGATGCAGGTGTACACTAGGTGCTATCTTCAAACCCTGCCATAAAAGCAAGCCTGTCTGTTGGGGTTTTTTATACATAAATTCTAACATTCTCCTATAGCAGGGGTCTTGTAAGATCATAGACACCAACCGTCAGTATTTGATGCAACAAGGAAGCAACTATATCTTCCCAAAAGCCTAGGAAAAATTCCCAGCAGGCCAGGTCAAGAAATAGATTTTTCAGGGAACGAGACTTTTTAGAGATTTATGATTCCCACTTAATATAAATAGAGGAGCAACATTAGAATTCACAGGGATGTCTTTCCTCAGGCCAATTTTGAAATGATTCTGAGAATGACTATTTGCCAACTACATTGAAATGCTTCGTAACAGTGATTCTCAAAGTGTAGTCTAGGGACTCCTGGTAGTCCCTAAGACCCTTGCAGGGGTCTGAAAGGTCAAAATTATTTTAATAATAATATGTTTAATTTCTAATAGAGCAAATATCAATAGATATAACACAGAGAAATAAAAGCTTTTTGTGGGGAGAGGGAGAGATGCTTAGTAATTTTTAAGGGTGTAAAGGGATCCTGAGCCCAAAAAATTTGAGAACTTCTACCCTATGGTATATTCTCAAGAATTAGTTGTCAAAGATTTAAGATACCAGAAAGTGGACCATTATAGCTGATCTATATGTAAGAAAGGGTGAATGTATAACTGCATTATTGCTGTCTAAATTTTGCCTACAACAACAGTACAGGACTGTTTTCTGCCACTTATTCAACTGAACTATAGCAAATTTGCAATACTGAGGCTAAATACTCGAGATGGTCCGTTCTTGAAAAGGATTTGGATGGTCCTAAGTGTATATGTTGTGTGCCCTAGAAATACTTTGCAGTGGACCACTTTCTATGTTGTTATGATCCTGGGGGGAAATATTTTGTATTTCCTCTTTTAACTTTTTTGGGTGTTTAGATGCAGTATGAGTATCCACTGTGGAGGCAGAATGCCTGGGTTTGAGTCCTAGCCATGCAATGTAACCTCCCTGCACTCCATTAGCTATATTGGTCAAATGAGGATGATAAGACACTAGTTAACCTTACAGGTTTGGTGTGAGGAAGGTGTAAAGCCTTAAAGTTCTATATAAATGTTAAAAGAACTTGGTAAAGGAATGGTAAAGGTAGGGAGCTCTCCTCACTGGAAGTTCTTTACACCAAAGAAAACATAGGTTGAGGAAAAAACAAACAAACAGAGTGAGAGAGATCTGATCCCTCCTATTCATGTAGGAAAAGACTTTTGAAAGGAAATGGCTTTCACAGACTGACTGTCTTTGACTACCAGTGAGATTAAACTAAATTCCCCAGGAAATGCCCTGCATACAGGAAGCAAATAATTCTATTTTAAGGAGTGGAAGGGGGCACAATGATCTACATTTCAGGGCTGTGTCACAGGAGGCCAAGAAGCTTTAAATTTGAAAATAGAAATCTTAGTCCCATCACCTCATCTCTTGTCAGCTGAAGCCTTGTGCTCTTAAATGTCAACAGGAATCAGAAACTGCCAGTAACTGGTATAGCTCCCTTCTCCATGGACCAAGCAAATTCTGTCTGCTTTTCTTGTGATGAAAATATGGCAACGTTCTCCTTCCGCAACTATAAGTTTATGTTTGATCATCTCAGTATTTATATTCATGAAAAGAAGTGCTTTTTTTCCTGTATAATGAGAAATTAGAACTATGACTCACCAAAAACTATTTTAAAGCATAGCCTCTAAAACAAATTGACACAAATATAAAATATATTAGAATAAACCTACAGAATCGTATAAGACTGGAATGTGCTTGAAAGCCCTGGTTGACCTCTTCTGAGGCAGAGTGTTCAACCTCTGCTCTTGGCTTCTGCTGTACAGAGTAGTCATTCATTAACATCTTGTCAGCCTTAGATGGATGAGTGTGTCAGAGGATCATTTCCCTTTCTTTTTTCCTGTTATCTGGGTTAATTTCATTCGTCTTTCTCAAAAAATTTCTTTCTGTCTGATTCTTTCTGTCAATCCATTATTTTGTCTCTGAGAAGGTTCTTAGAAAGGTTACAATCTTGGTAAATTCGATATTTAAACCTTTGGTACACAGAGCACTTTAATCTGCAGGTTTGGGTTTAACTTGTCTCTACTGAAATCCATATTCTAATACATTTGCTGACTTTGTGTTTTTCCCTTAATACTTTTTAGACCTAGTAATGTCACTTTTCAGTTGTTTTCAATGACTCCCTATTGCCTCCCAAATAAAGTTCCATTTCCTCTGCCTAGCATGCAAGGTCTTCCACAATCTACTTTCTTCTCAATTCTATCCCATAATAACACCATCCATATACAACAGCCATACTGGTTTACTCTCTGTCCTCCAACTATGCCTTTGCATACAGTGCTCCCCATGCTTAGAATATCATTCACACAATTATTTACCTGTTGAATTTCTACTCATCTTTAACAACAGTGTTGCTCGTAGTTGCTTTGGAGGTGAAGGCCAATAACACCAGCACACAGGAGGGCTGCTAGCACAGGTTCTTTGATCTACTTTTCTAAGGAAAGTGACTTTAAGGGGTTAACAGTCTTACTTTAATTAAACATACACATACAATTCACTTAGTTTAGGGGGAAAAGCCAGCACCCTGCACTTCAGAGCAAATACAAACAGAAATTAACAGACAGGCCTCTATCTGTCTAACCAGGGAATTACATAGTTACCAGAGAGGGGCACCAACATCTGGGTTTTCAAAGGAGGGGTGGCCTCCGACAGCTACCCAGAATTTCATCTAGCCAAATCACCAAAACTTTTCCAATGACTGTGCCCCCAAAGGCAAACCACCAACCTCAGAGCTCTTATACCCTATTCAGGGCCCTGAGGGCTCAGAGCCTACTTAGCAAAAAGGTGTGAGGCCTGGGGCCTCACATCTAGTTAGTGAAAGGGTGTGGGCCTGCCTCTGATCAGGCCTCCCTTTGTTGGCGCCACCTGAGGCCTATTCAATGGGTGGAAAAGATCTTTCACTTACAAATTGGCCTTACACCATCTTTTAAATTGTAGGAAAGTGGTGGGTGAGGATCAAGAGTTGCTAGTGGGGGCATAAGGCTCCATTGAAATCAGTTTTGGTCAGGGCAGACTGAGACTTAAAGAAGAAGGTTTCTACTGCACTCAGACTCAAACATGACTATGAGGACCATTCCTCTAAGTGTGCTCTGAGGGGTAAAGAGTGAGTCGGAAGGTGACAAGGTGATTTGCTTTCTTTTGAAAAAAAAATTTAATAGTATTTTATTTTTTCCAATTACACGTAAGGACAATTTTTAACATTCATTTTTATTTATTTTAATACTATTTTATTTTTCTTCCCTCCCTCCATCCCCTCCCCTCTTGTGAAAATGGTAGGCAATTTGATATAGGTTAGACATGTAATACAGGTTATACTCCCTCCCCACATCCTCTTCAACATTTATCTTTTTCCATTTTTGTCATATTAGCCAATCTGATGAGTGTGAGGTGGGACTTCAGAATTGTTTTAATTTGCATTTCTCCAATAAGAAGTGATTTAGAGCACCTCTTTATATGGCAGGGTGATTTTCATCCAAGGATGCTTTGCTTTATTTGTAGTCAGTTTATAGGAAAGGGGGCTTCCCTGTCTGATCCACAGAATAATATGAAGTGTCTGTGTCTTTCACCTATGGTTAAAGAAGTATAGAAGTTGTATCTGTTCTGATTAGCTCCTCCAGGTGCTTTTGAAGGCATCTTCAATCCAGTATTGGGGGGCAGGGAAAGCTCTGACTGATCATATGACAAGTCCAAAGCTACATAAATCTTTCAGTATTCCATAGTGGCAAGAGTCATTTTTTTCAACTGTATCTGACTCTTTGTGACCCCATTTGGGGTTTCCTTGGCAAAGGTACCAGAATGGTTTGCTGTTTTCTTCTCCAGCTAATTTTACAGGTGGAAAAACTGAGGCAGACAGGCTTAAGTGACTTGCTCAAGGTCATACAACTAGTGAGTGTCTGAGACTGGATTTGAACCCTGGACAATGAGTTTCCTTAACTCCAGGTCCCGTGTTTGATCCACTGGAAAGAGCAGTGGACTTGAAGTTAAAAATCTGGGTTCAGTTTATTTTAATAGCTGTGTGACCCTGGGCGAGTCCTTTTCACATATTTGTGCCTTAGTTGACCTTGTAAGATGGGACTTACCAATTGCTGAGTATGAGTTAGAGGCAGACTTTCACTATAGGTCTTTCTGACTCTGAGGCCAATTCCCTATCTAATATGAAACACTGACTCTCTTTAAGTAACATTTAAATAAATAACGTTTCCCGTGTCTATAGAAGTACTATAGAAGGCAATAGCAGTAGGCTATCCAAAACAGCAGTGGTTTGTAAATATTCTAGGTATTCCAGTTGCAACGGCAGATGTGGGAAAACTGCATAAATTAATCAACAGTAAACAGTCCCTTACTCTGTATTTTATTGTGCCACATAAATCAGATTATGCTTGATGAGGTCATTCGGAGAGATCTGATAGATTCACTACCCACAGTCAGAACCCTGTTGTGATCATTGATTTGCCAACATTCTAAGTAACATGAGTATACATATATGGATGTGTTGATATGTACACACATATATATTTGGCTTACTTTTAGTTTAGAAATGTTCAGTATATCCTCAGAACACGTAATCCTCAAGAGAGACTTACTTCTTTTTTTGTTAGATTCTAATCACAATCACATTGTCATCATAAAAGTGTCTAAGGAAACCCTTAAAGGAAAACAACTTAGAGGCTCCTGTCACCTGGAAAAGAAGTATGCATGTGAATTGTTTGGGGATCAGGATGGTAATTATTAGGAACTCCTAATGTAGAGAGTAATGTAGATAAAAGGGAACAGCCCCATGATGTCGAAGAACAACCAAGTACTATCTTAGAAAAACACTTCCCCAACATTAAGGTTTTAAAGTCTGAAGTAAAGCAGCTCAAGGCGACAGAGCATTTCATTTTAACAGAAGATGGCAATAAATATAAATATGAAAAACTCTGTGTGCTGGAGCTAAACCAAAATCAGTATCTGAAGGAGATCCATGTATTAGAAATCCATGATACAGACAGTGCTCAGGAATTTCAAAAACAACTCACTAAAGCTAAAAGAATAACAATTGTTGGGAATGGGAGCATTGCGCTTGAGTTAGTGTATGAAATCAGAGAGATTTTTGGTTCACCTTTGTGAACTGGGTGCTCATTACTCTCACTTGGGGTGTGATTAATACAGTTGAATGGCCTGCCCACAGAATTGTTGAATTTGACCAGGATGTCAATAGCCCTACTGACAAACTGAATTCAATTCAAGAAATGATTATTAAGCATCTGATATATATGCATGTATATTTTTTCAGGTAAGGCATGTAATATTTTTTGAATTTTTAAACATTTTTATTTAAAGCTTTGAGTTCCAAATTCTCTTTCTCCTTTCTCGCCCCTCCCCCTCCCATGGTAAGCAATCATACATAGGTTATACATGTGCAATTGTGTAAAAACATTTCTATATTAGTCATTTTGTACAAGAAGACTCAAATAAAAAAAATAAAGTGAAAAATAGCATGCTTCAGTCTGTATTCAAACAATATCAGTTCTTTCTTTGGAGGTGGATAGTATGCTTCATCCTTAGTCCTTTGGGATTGTCTTGGATCATTGTATTGATGAGAATATCTAAGTAATTCGCAGTTGATTATCATTCTGTTACTGTGCATGACATTCTCCTGGTTTTGTTCACACACCATGTATCCATTCATGTAAGTATTTCAAGGTTTTTCTAAAATCATCCTTCTTGTCATTTCTCACAGCACAATAATATTCCATTAAAATCACATGCCATGGCTTGTTTAGTCATTCCCTAATTCATGGGCATCCCTTCAATTACCAATTCTTAGCCACCACAAGGAAAGCTGCTATAAATATTTTTGTACAAATGTGTCCTTTTCCCATTTTTTGGATGTCTTTGGAATATAGACCTAGCATTGGTATTACTGGATCAAAGGGTATGCACAGCTTTGCAGCTCTTTGGGTATACTTCCAAATGCTCTCCAAAATGATTGGATCAGTTCATACCTCCATCAACAATGCATTAATATCCCAGTTTTCCCACATCCTCTCCAATATCCAACATTTTCCTTTTTTGTCATATTACCCAATCTAGTAGTGTGAATTATTTTAATTTGCATTTCTCTAATCAGTAGTGTTTTAGAGCACTTTTTCATATGACTATAGATAGCTTTGATTTCTTTGTGTGAAAACTGTCTGTTCATATCTTTGACCATTTATCAATTGAGGAATAACTTGTATTTTTATAAATTTGACCCAGTTCTCTATATGTTTGAGAAATGAGGCCTCTATCAGAGATGTTTGTTGCAAAAAAAAAATTTCCCAGTTTTCTGCTTTCCTCATAATTTTGGTTCCATTGGTTTTGCTTATGCAAAAAAAAAATTTAATTTTATATAATCAAAATTATCTTTTTACTTTTTGTAATATTCTCTATATCTCCTTTGGTCCTAAATTCTTCCTTATCCATAAATCTGACAAACTATTCCATGCTCTCTTAATTTACTTATGGTATCATCCTTTATATCTAAATCATTACCCATTTTGACCTTATATTGATATATGGGGTGAGACATTAGTTTATTCCTAGTTTGTGCCATGTTGTTATTCAATTTTCCTAGCAGTTTTTGCTCCAAAAGCTTGGATCTTTGGATTTACCATATACTAGATTACTATGGTCATTTACTGTAATGTAACTTGCACCTACTCTGTTCCACTGATCCACCACTTTATTTCTTAGCCAGTACTAGATTGTTTTGATAATTACTGCTTTATTATACAGTTTGAGATCTGGTGTGACTAGACCACCTTCTTTCACATTTTTTTCATTGATTTCCATGATATCCTTAAGCTTTTGTTCTTCCAGATGAATTTTATTATTATAGGTCTATAAAATAATTTTTGATAGTTTGATTGGTATGGCACTGAATCAGTAGATTAGTTTAGGTAGAATTATCATTTTTATTCTATTGGCTCAGCCTACTCAAAGCAGTTTATATTTTTCCAGTTCTTTAGATCTGACTTTACTGGTGTGAAAAGTATTTTATAGTTGTGTTCATATGGATCCTGGGTTTGTCTTGGCAAGTAGACTTCCAAGTATTTTGTATTGTCTACAGTTATTTTAAATGGAATTTCTCTATCTCTTGCTGCTGGACTTTGCTGGTAATGGGTTTATTTTGCATCTGGCAACTTTGCTAAAGTAGTTTTTAGCTGATCCTCTAGGATTTTCTAAGTATAACATCATATCATCTGCAAAGAGCGATACTTTTGTTTCCTTATTGCCTATTCTAATCCCTTTAATTTATTTTTCTCTTATTGCTATAGCTAGCATTTCTAGTACAGTATGAAATAATAGAGGTGATAGTGGGCCTCCTTGCTTTATTCCTGATTGTATCGGGAAGGCTTTTAGCTTATCTCCATTACAGTTAAGGCTTGCTGAAGGTTTTAGATTAAATAGTACTTATCATTTTAAGGTAAGCTCCATTTATTCCTATGCTCTCTAGTGTTTTAATAGGACAGAGTACTGTATTTTGTCAGAGGCTTTTCTGTATCTGTTGAGATAATCATATTTTTTCTGTTGGTTTTATTATTGATATGGTCAGTTATGCTGATAGTTTTTCTAATATTGAACCAGCTCTTCATTACTGGTAAAAATCCCATTTGGTCATGGTGTGTGATCCTTGTGATATATTGCTGTAATTTCTTTGCTAGCACTTTATTTAAAATTTTTGTGTCAATATTCATTAGGGAAATTGGTCTATAATTTTCTTTCTCTAATTTGTCTGTTCCTTGTTTTAGGTATCAGCACCATATTTGTGTCATAAAAGGACTTTGGTAGGAGTTCTTCTTCACCTATTATTTCAAATAGTTTATGTAGTATTGGAATTAATTGTTCTTTAAGTATTTGGTAGAATTTGCTTGTGAATCCATCTGGTCCTAGGGATGTTTTTCTTAGGAATTTCATTGATGGCTTGTTCAATCTCTTTTTCTAAAATTGAATTATTTCATCTGACATATTCTACACCCTACAAAGAACTACACAGATAGGTAAAAAAGCATCTACCCTCAAGAAGTTTTCAGTCTAGTAGAAGAACTGAAAACTACAACGTGTGACTATTTAGTCAGCATCTGAAGTCTGATACACAACAGAAATTCCAGGAAATCTGGCCTCACTTGTTCTCTCCCTTTCCCTACCATAAACCTCAACCTAAATTTACATGTCCCAAAACCACCTAAAATAAAAAAAAAATTTACATTACTTAGTTCATCAATAGCTAGTGCCACACTGAGTGACAACATTTTAAACCTGTATAATTATGCCATCATGTCTCGTAAATGAGCTCTAGTTTCAAATGAATACATACATGAGTGTTTACAATGTGTGTATTCCCATTGCTTACTGTGGTAAGCAAATACAAAAGGAAATGTAGTCTCTATTTTCAAGGAACATTCATTCTTCAGAAATTTTTTTCAATTATCAAGTATTAATTTTTTTCTCTTACCTTCTCCCACCCCTCCCCACTAAAAACAAAGAAAAAAAAACCCCTATTGCATAATCAGAGTCAAGCAAAACATATTCTCACATTAGTCATGTCCAAAAATGAATTTTCTATTTTGCATATTGGTCTGTTATCTCTGTATCATATAATGGATAGTGTTTTTTATGAGTCCTGAAGTCATTAGTGTTCATTAGTTGATCAGAGTTCTTAAATCTTTCCAAATTTTTTTCATTTTTATGATATTATTGATGTTATAATATAAATTATTCTTTTGGTTCCGCTCTCTTCACTCTGCATCAATTTGAGTAGTTCCTTGTCTTGGGAGCTTATATTCTAATAAAAAGAGAAGAGTGGTGGCTAGACAAAGGTATTTCAGTCTGGGAAGTCACAGAAATTGAGTCTCATTTTTCAGTGAAATCTTTTATTCTAAACAAATGTTTTCCAACACCAACTCTCTTGTAGGCTGATCACATACCCAAATTCTCTACCTCTGATCACTTTGGCCTCTGTATGCTGTATCTCCTAGGGAATGATCAGAAGTAAGGATTAGGAGCTGGGTCAAAGAAGGAATTGGTTTTGGAGTGAATGGAGCAACACAGAAGAAGAGGCATCGACTTTTTGAAGTTTATATGCTTTTAGAAGTACGAATCTTAGAGTTTTGAAAACCAATAAAAGTGTGCCTCTGACTAGTGGATGTACATCATCTGAAAGTTTTCTTACACCTGTCTGTTTTAGGATTTTTCTGGAGGGGGTGAAGAGAGCTGATGATGAGGATTTTGCATTACATTAAGGTTAAAAATTTTTTTTTTGAAGATCCGCTCTATGTATAACACATGATCAGTTAGTTGCTCCTATGAGATAAAAATTAAAAATAGTAGGCAATAGTCTATATTCTCATTGTTACCATAATCTAAAAGGATGACAAGACATATATATTATATATATATATATAATATATATGATAGCAATTCCATATAACAGTTTCCTCATTTGTAAAATGAGGGAATTGGCAAGGGCGAAGAAAAGGAGTAGACAAGGTAAAGCAAACACCTAGAGAGAAACAACATTTAAGGTGAGATATAACAAGAGATATTTCAGAAACAAATTTGTGCATTTTATTGTGAGAAAATTTAGAACTTCATGACAGCCAGGTATTTCTTTTGTGCTAAGTCAGGTAGTGCCTATATAGTGACAGTATTTCCCAAACTCCAAATCAGGACACATGACCCAGCAAATGGTATTTATTTTTCTAAACCTCATTTTAAAAATATTTTTTTTCTTTTAAATTAGGATTGTCTTGGAAAATCTGAGACATACAGTTGCAGTACTCCTGTATAAAAAATGCAGCTCAAAGCATCAGATGGACAGTAGAAACAAGAGAATTAAT
Source organism: Phalanger gymnotis (assembly GCA_028646595.1). Taxonomy (NCBI): domain Eukaryota; kingdom Metazoa; phylum Chordata; class Mammalia; order Diprotodontia; family Phalangeridae; genus Phalanger; species Phalanger gymnotis. The sequence continues at coordinate 208,286,920 of CM053624.1, forward strand.
TTCAGACTTTGCCAAAAACAAATATTTTGTCCTACCTCTGAGATTTGGACTAAACAGCCTCTAATATCCCTTATAGTTCTAACATTCTGTAAGTCTAAGTAAATAGTAATATACAGGCTTGTTTTCCATGTGAATGGTTAATCCTGTAGTTTCTTTCTTTTGTTAAATTCCAAGGGAATCTTCAATAACCCATTCAATAACCCACCTGCCATTTCTCTGAGGACCTTGAAACTACACTGGATTTTATGTTACTTTGATCATTTAGTAGACATTCAAATATTTGGTAATTTGGTAATTCTTCATGGAATCGAAAACAATGAAATGTCTCCCTTGATTTTACTGTGGGAGAATATAATCTTTTACTGGATCTAGGTTGAACATGCCCATTAATTTCCATTGGAGTTGTATCTGTAAAATCAATAGAACCTTCTTGGGTGGTTGCAGTTGGGGCAATAACCTTGTAGTAGACATCTCACATCTGTAGTATTTAGCTGCAGTCTAGTTCACATTAAATTGAATTTGGGGCCCATGGAGGAAAGTAGGAAGGGAAGGAATAGCTGCTAATTAAAATGTTATGATTATAGAATAAATCAATAAAGATGGATTTGTAGCTTTGTTCTGAAGAGAGACATTTTAGGTTGATTTCCTCTGAGGGGTCATCTTCCAGCTTGTTTTCATCTTCATTCTCTACTGTTTTCCTTTACCAGGCATAGATCTATAAAGAGATTCTAACAAATTGACAAGATGAGGTTCCTGCTGTATCCATGTAGCCTGTGTCAGGACTGTTTATTTTATCCCAAGGGCTATTAGTAATTTCTTAAAGATTTTGGAAGTCTTCATACTTGCCTCCAGGAATGTCTTATTTTAAAGAGCATTGCAAACCAACTTCTGTTAGTAATTAGCAGGATAGTCTTGTAATATGATGTAGATAGTTTTGTGGGACTTTTTCATTAAAAAAAAAACTTTTCCAAAACTCATTCATAAGATAATGGATTTTCTTTTCTTCAGAAGTTTCATCTACTTTGACTACTTAACACCTGAACATCCTGATATTTAGATAAGGACATCACAAGTGATTGTTTTGGGCTGATTGTGACCTCACAAAGATAGAAGCTGAGCTTCAGTCAGCTTATAGGAAGAAGGAGTGAAACTGCCAAAGGACATGAGATTATATATATATATATATCAGTTAAAGAAAAAAAAATAGGCATAAGCCTCAAAAATAAACAAATCAAGGCCTTCCATTTCATATTTCCTCCACTAAGTTTCAGGAGACTTTTTGTGTAAAGGCTGTCCATGGGACTTAATTTCACACAATGCTCAAGGCCAAGGAAGCATCTCCTAGAGGTCTCTATGTGAGCCCATACCATGGTGATGTCACCAGGAAGGACCCTGTGTGATAAGAAGGCTTTACAAGGCAGGAGGCTTAAAAAGCACGACTGCACATAGGAGAGAGTAAGAGACGTAAGGAGACAGGAGTGGGAGAGATCGCATGGAATGGTGGACCATGGCATCCCCAAATCCTAGTGTCACTTATGGACCATGATGACTCCAGATACACAGTGAGAACTTTAAACTTTCAGGCTACCCCATTGGAATCCTGGGAAAGATACTGTCAAAGGCAGACACTCTAAGCATTTACCTCTGGGACTGTGAGTTCTGAAGTGGCTGTCCTCTCCTACTGTGCCAGAAAGGAAGAGGGATTGAAGGGGAATTAAATTACAACTTCCCTGGAGGGAATAGGAGATTGTCAGCCCTTTGCGTATGTGTAGGTATATTCTCCTACTTGTTTCTCTTCCTTGTTGTTTACATTGTTTTGTGTCAATTAAATGTTTTGCTATTGGATTTATGTGTCTTTGGTAGGTTCTAGCAAAAGAGTAATACATCAGGTGGAGGCTCAGGCGCATGAATTGAAATTATCCCAAACTAGCCACACTGACCCTGGATGTAGCTACATTTAAAATTGTAGAACATTGTGAAACTCTTCAGTAGAGCCTATTACTTTGGTGCCGTTTAAAGAAATTTTATTTTACCGTAGATGGTATTGTTTTACAATTTCCTTCAGTTTGGAATGGAGGACTCTTTTTGTTGTTCACAAAGTGTGTTATAGGAAAGATGGAAAATGATTCTCATGAATGAGATTTTCACAAAGCACTTGTCACGTTATCTATGTAATCCTTTTAGGGTAATTATCCATAGCTTCATCAGTAAGCCAGCCCCCAAGGAAGATTTCATCTTGCTTTTGAAAACCTATAAGCAAAGGAGTGGCCTTGAGCTCAGCAGAGTGGGACAAATCCCTAGCAGAATGGGTGTGATCACTTACTTAGTAAAGGCTATAAAGTAATGTGAACTCTGATGGGTGAAAACTGGGATTAAGAGACAAAGAAGACATGAAGAAAGGCATGAAATCTACATGCATTTTTATTTGTGTACTTGCCACTATTTGACAATAGTTTCTGAGATTCCTAGCCATAGTGGTTAAGTTATCCGTCAAGGAAACTGCTATGATCAACCCAGGAGTTCTGTTTAGGGTTTTAAAACAGCTAAAACTACTAACCTTCTTTGATTCCCAAGCTCTTTTTCCTATTTGTATACCTTTTGGAAAGCACAATAACCAAGGTCTCTACATATCCAGCTGAAAAATGGGATAAATCATAACATTATACATAGCAATTCTAGGTCTTAATTTTAAAATACTTTGTAATTCTTATATGATTTCACAATTATCAAATATTGTTTTTTCATTATTGTGTGCATATTTAGGTTGGTAGATATGTAAATTACATACATGTATGTGTACCAGTCTTTATTTTCAAAGATAACTGCTGATAGCAATTGCTACCTAGACATAAAAATGAGTATGACTTGAAAAACCTATGTGTGGCCTGGTGTGGTGGCATGTATTTGTCACCCCTGCCATGGGGATTGGCTAAGGCTCTGATTGACTCTTGGAGCTCAGAAGTTCTGAACTGAAGTAGGGCTGAAGTTAATGGAGTGACTTGCATTAATTCTGAGCCCTCAGGGAGGGTCATTAGCTTTCCTAAAGAAGGGTAAACCAGCTCAGTTTAAAGCCTCAGTGACAATCAGTATTGGAATTGACCTAAATGTGGCTATTGCATTTCCAGCCATGGTAAGAAAAAGAGACCCAGTCTCAACAAAAACAAAACAAAACAAAACACCTAAGATGAATGTGAAAACAGCAATCTTGTCCAAAGGCAATTATATATTGTACTATTAAATTTTTGAGGCTAGATATCCTTCTCCATGAAGGTATAGCAAGTTATTTTAGAGAAAGAGAGAGAGAGAGAGAGTGTGTGTGTGTGTGTATTGCACCACCAGAGTTATCTCAAGTATCTAGCAGTCTAAATTGGTATCCTGTTCCTCTTCAATTCTGAGTCATCACCAGTAGAGTGTTTTGGATGACCGCAGTAGAAACCAAGGCACTCACTAGAGTACCAGAAAGTTAGGACCAGGGCTGGCTCTAGGAAGAATTGTGATGCAGGTAGGGCTTGTTTTCATTCTGTTCCACTTTTGTTCCTGTCTTTTAATGTCTTTCCCATGGTGGCCTTTAAGTCCAAAGCCCCTTTCCTTCCCTCTATTGCCTCATTTCCTCAGGACCCTTTGGGATACACGAACTAATCTCACAATTTGTGCCTAAGTGTTAATAACTGCTCTCAGTTTAACTCGTTATCCCTCTCTGGTAATATTTACATTTTATTAAGTGTCTTCAGTTGTGATCCAAAGTTACATTTCAGGTTGGGATTTGGAGTTTTGGGGGCAGGAGGTGGGTGAAACAGCCTTAAGAAGAAGGAACTTTTGGTACCTCTTTAAATTAAATCATGCCACATAAATGGCTTCTATTCTACTTTCCAGCAAGGCTAGCCTTGAAAAGAACAGAAAACAGAGAGGAGAGAGAATAGTCATAGGGAGTGGGAGGTATAAGGAGGGGAATGTTGTATTGAGGGCCATAGACTCTCTAATCAGTTCAAAGATAACTAAACAATAAACTTGGTTTCTTCAATAAGATCAGTTTTATGCCCACTTGTAAAGATCATTTTCCGGGTTCAGAAGCTTGACTTTCTGAACTTGAATTTATCAAGGAAAATAAAATACTTATTTCATAAGCACTTTGTAAAATACAAAGGAGAACATATGAGAATGCAATTCTGAGATACTTTGTTCCTACCAGCATGGTCTTTTTTGAGTGGCAATAGATTGTTGCTTTTGTATTAATATTGTCAAGGCTTCCAGAATGAAAAACTCCAGTTCTCAGCACTAAAGTATAGAAGAGAGAAAGGGAACAAGTATTTATTAAATATCTCCTGTATGCCAGGCATTGCACTAAGAACTTTACAAAGATTATATAATTTTTACCTTAAACAACAACCCTATATATAGGTGCTATTTGTATCCATTTTATAGGTGAGGAAAGTGAGACAGGCAGTGGTAAATTTGCAGTATATGATGGCTTCTTATGTTATATACTAACCAGTTTATGATCCTGGCCAGGGTCACACAGCTGTAAGTGTATACATGAGAAGCCATCATATTTCACAAATATATATATTCACTGTCAAGATTAGGCACATACCCATGCATGTGAGCAATGAACAACAATGAAATTCGACAAATTCCAAATAAAATTCTAGTAACTCATTTCCTGTCCTATCAGTCTCCCTGTCCTGAAAATAATTATTAAATGTTTACATCGTTTTTATATTTTTTTCTTTTTTCCTTTAGACAATTCTTCTTCTCTCCAGGAAGATGAAGAAGTAGAGATGGAAACCATCAGCTGGCACACTGGTGGCCCGGCCATGAATGGGCATTCTGCCACCCCAGTGACCTCAGTTCGTTTCCCCAGCTGGGTGACTTTTGATGATGATGAAATCAGCTCCCCTCTGCCACGAAGCACCTCTACTTTAAAACCAGACCCAGCATCCATTGTACCTCCTATCGAAGATGTGAATTGTAACTTAACTGGATCCTTTAAGAAGAGAGAACGTCCTAAGAGTAGCTTAGTAGACTTCTCAAAAGTTCAAAAACTAGATATTTCCTCTCTAAACCGGCCACCTTCCATAAGTGAGCCCCCACCTTGGAGGCCAACCAACCCCTTCCTGAATGAGACCCTGAGGGATGTGCAGCCTTCTCCCATTAACCCTTTCAGTGCTTTCTTTGAGGAGCAGGAAAGGCGTTCCCACAATAATTCCATCTCCAGCACCACAGGAAAAAGCCAGAGGGATTCCCTTATTTTCATATATCAGGAATCAGATGCCATCACCTTTGATGATTCGGTTAAGAAAAGAACACACTCTGATGCTGTTGAGAAGCTCAAACAACTACAGATTGAGGACCCTGATCACCTTGGCAGCGCCACACTACCTGATGATGACCCAGCATCGTGGGGTGGCCTGGGCGATGAGCTGAGTAGCTCAGCCCTATCTCGACCCAGAGATGGTTGGCCCATGATGCTAAGGATCCCTGAAAAGAAGAACATTATGTCTTCCAGGCACTGGGGACCAATCTACATAAAGCTCACAGATAGTGGCTGCCTACAGTTGTATTATGAGAAGGGCCTGGAGAAACCATTCCGAGAGTTCAAACTGGAGATCTGCCATGAGATTTCTGAACCTAAGCTCCAGAACTACGATGAAAATGGGAGAATCCACAGCATGCGAATAGACCGTGTTACATACAAAGAGAAGAAGAAATACCAACCTAAACCAGCTGTGGCTCATCTGGCTGAACGGGAGCAAGTAATTAAGCTAGGAACCACCAGCTATGAAGACTTCCTGAGTTTCATCAGGGCGATTCAGGACTACCTTATGAGTTTGCCAGTATCCTCCATGGACCTAAGCACAGTGGGTTTGAACTATCTAGAGGAGGAGATTACAGTGGATGTTAAAGATGAATTCTCTGGAGTCTTGAGCAAAGGAGACAACCAGATTCTTCACCACCAAGTCCTAACACATATTCATGTGCTAAGTTTTCTTTCTGGACTTGCAGAGTGCCACCTGGGCCTCAATGATATCCTCGTGAAAGGGAATGAAATTGTCTCCCGGCAGGATATCATGCCCACCACCACCACCAAGTGGATAAAACTCCATAACTGCCAATTCCATGGGTGCGTAGATGAGGAGGTGTTCAACAGCTCCCGAATTATCCTGTTCAATCCCTTAGATGCGTGCCGCTTTGAGCTAATGCGGTTTAGGACAATTTTTGCGGAAAAGACCTTGCCTTTCACCCTCAGGACTGTGGCAAGTATCAATGGGGCAGAAGTAGAGCTGCAGAGCTGGCTAAGGATGTCAACTGGTTTCTCCTCTAATCGTGACCCTCTCACCCAGGTTCCCTGTGAGAATGTTATGATCCGGTATCCAGTGCCTAATGAGTGGGTGAAAAATTTCCGGAGGGAAAGTGTTCTAGGGGAGAAATCTTTAAAAGCCAAAGTGAACAAGGGGGCCAGTTTTGGATCAACCAGTATATCTGGCTCTGAGCCAGTCATGAGAGTAACTTTGGGTACTGCCAAGTATGAGCATGCTTTCAACTCCATTGTATGGAGGATAAATCGACTCCCTGACAAAAACTCAGGTAGGTAGATGATCTTTCTCTAATGAACAGCTTGAAAGTTCCAGCTGGGCTGGTGTCACTATTTCAAGTCTCCTTGTTCCTTTAAATTTTGGTTTTGTCACTTCTTTGTTTTGTCTTCTCTTGTATTCCCAGCACTTAGTACTGTGCCTGGTACACTATAGATGCTTAATAAATAATACCTATTGACTTGACTTCCTACCTTAGCCTGCCCCCTTCACTGTTCAACTACTTCCTTAAAACTGTAAAATATTCCTCTTAAATTAACTGAGTGCCTTACTAAGGCATCTTAGGGAAAGACTTGTTCTTATCTGATTCACTAAAATGTCAGCCCTGTTGATAGAAGCTAGCAGATTCCAGGTCCTAGGAACTTCTAGGTTCCAAGAAAATTCTAACAGAAGCATCTTGGTGGGGGGTGGGGGCGTGACAATCTTTTATTTATTTGCTAGTGATGACTTAGAATCTCTGTACTAGATGTGACCGAAAACGACCAATTCATGATCAGCCTTACTTTCTGTATTTAGGAATGATTTGTGTCCTTAGCCTGTCTCTGTTTCTGAGTCAGGTTCACAATCAAAGAATATTAGAATTGGAAAGGATCTTAGAGATCATCAAGCAGATAGACCCGTCATTTTATAGATAAAAAAACTGAGCCCCAGAGAGATCATGTGGCCAACTTGAGGTCACACAACTAGTGGGTTCAAATCCAGGTCTCCTCCCTCCATTGTAGAGCCACGCTGTAGAAAGCACAGCTGCTGGACTCGTGGACTCTTATAACCAGGACCTGTCTTTCCAAATGCCCTGCCAGCTGCTTTACACACACTGCCTTGACTATTTCTACTTCCTCACTCTATACCTCTTGCTCTTGTTTTGGGCACAGTGATGGAGTTATTGCTAATATTGGTTCTGAAAAGGGTATGACAATTGACTGCCCTTTGGCTCTACTTACTATCCTTATAACCAAAATTCCCTTCTTTGGCTACTCCCCTACATGTATTATATTGAAATGTAGGCTTCTTTAGCGTGGGTACTCTCACTTTTGTATTTGTATCCCCAATACCTTTCATAGCGCCTGGCACATATCTAGCATTTGTGTGGCGCTTTGAGGTTTACAAAGCAATTTTTATACTTTATCTCTTTCAGTCCCCATAACAACCCTGTGAGGTAGGTGCTATGATAAATCCCCATTTTACAGATGAGGAAACTGAGGCCAGAGAAGAGGTTAAGTGACCCAGAGTCTGAGGCAGGATTTGAGCTCAGGTCTAACTCCAAATCTACCACTGTCCACTATGCCACCTAGCTGACCACTACAGCATGGTACATTATCATTTTGGTTATTGGAACAACCTTGCGAGGTAGGTAGTCACAGACACCATCATTTTATCGAGGAGCGAAACAAGGTGCTCGCAATTAATAATAACTGACAGAACCAGACCTTGAACCCAAACCTTCTGACTGTCCACTACACTAAGCTGACTGGGGCACTGGGAGAAAGGGATGATATTCAGAAAGCACACTTGAGAGGCTTTAACTCCAGCAGATGGTGCAAAAATAGGACGTAGATGATAAAATTATCCGTTCAGACCCAGATAGTCTAAAAAAGGGATCAGAGATGTTGAAGTGAGACAGGGGGACCAATGGTCGAAATGTCTGTTTTCCCCATTCCAAGTCCTAGTGATGCTTTGAGATGACATATTGCAAATCATTAGCAAGGCACATTAAAGCGAGTGAGCCTGTCAGGCAGTAATTTCAGGTCTTGGAGTCTCCTAAAAATCAGTTACCTTCCTGGTTTATGTTTGTAAGAAGTTCATCTCTCAATTAAAAGGTATTTTACCATGGCCATAATTGTTGATGATATCCTGATTTATAGTAATAGCTAATATTTGTGTGGCACTTTAAAGTTTACAAAGCACTTTATAAATACTATAAGTATTAACACATTTTGTCCCATATGTTGTCTCACAACAACCCTGGGAAGTAGGTGATATTGTGATATCTATTTTACAATTAAAGAAACTGAGGCAAGCAGAGGTTAAGTGAATTGCCCAGGGTCACACAGCTAGTAAGTCTCTGAGGTTGGATTTGAACTGAGATCTTTCTGACTCCACGTCTGGCATTTGAACTGAGATCTTTCTGACTCCACGTCTAAACATTGTGCCACTTGGCTACCTCTAGTGTATCTTTTTTGCTTTGTCACTTAAGTTAATAATGACCTACAGAGAATTATAATATCAAAAAATCCAAGATTTGGAAATGAACACAGACACCTTATAATCCAGCATTATAAAAGTAAGAGAAGAGAACAGGCAACTGACATTCGACAGCAGACCACATCTTTATATTCATAAAATTGTCTGAAAAGCACAGAGAATAGATAATCCCACTGTTTATTATGTCACTAACAAAAAAATACTTATGGTTTGGTAGAGTGAAACACAGTATCAAAAGTATGCATATGTAAAAAACAGAATATCCCTTGAAACCTGGAATAGAGATAAATTTATTCAACAACACTGACTATAAATATAAAGTGGAATGTAAAACAGGGAAACATAGCTTGTCAGAGGTGTTGGTCACTGTCATGAAGAATGTCCAGTGTTGAGGCAATGGAAGAGATATCCCCTATAGTTGATAAGGTTCTTCAGGTGGTCCTCTTAATAGATAATATGGTGCATCAAAGTTCTTCTATATCAAAGTACCTCCTAAATGAGATCAATCAAAAAGCATGAAAGTGCCTACTGCATTCCGGGCATTGCCCACAGTAGCTCGAATTCCACCTGTTTACATAGGACAAACCAAATGAATAAATAATATTGATTGTCCATATCTGCAGTTGAAGTGGCAGCCTCTATGGCTGGTCTGTTAGTATACATCTTTTGACAAACACTGCAAGTAGATAAGGAGCTAGGCCCAGAGTTGAATGGGAGATTTGAGTTGGATTGTCCTTGGGAAAGAATTGGAAGACAGAATGAGATACAGTTTGCACAACTAGTGATAGTGCCAATACCAAAAGGATCACAAGTCTATCACGGTATCCAAGAAGCATCCCCAACAAGCTTCATCTCATTCTGAGCTCGAGTGCTTCTGACACTATTCTTGGAGGACTGTGCCACATTTTTGATCTTATCTTTCAGTGCCTACATTGGCTTCCATTTTTTGGTACACATCTCATTAAAATCTAGTTTGGTCAGTTAGTTCCTTGTGCCTCCATTTTCCCTTTTCTTCCTCAAGGAAATCATTTCTAATTGTGACTTCAGAATTTCATTCTTGAGAGCTTCATTTCTCTCTCTTGGATTCTTTTTTTCTCATAATTTAGTCCACAGGATCCTATTTCTCACTTCTCTGTACCCTTTTGAAGTCTGATCTCCAAAAACCTAAGGTGCATGTCAAACCATGTTCGGCTTTCTTCTTTTCTTTCGCAAACTGCAAAAACTGATAAGGGTTTCCATCATTCATAACTAAGCAATCAGCAGATATTTCTGACTATACCTTTTTGGTCAGGATTAGGTTAAGATTAGAAGGTCCAGTTGTTTCCTTCACGTTTTGAAGGATGAAATGATTGTAAGGGGAGACAGGAGAGGGTTGAGGGAAGAGGGAGAAGGTCAGGGAGGGGAGAAGAGAGAACAGATGTACACATAATTTAATTCACCCACCACTACTTAAGTTATGCCTCCAGTTGGGGTTTTTTGTCTCTTTCCCAAATTCCTCATATCCAGGTGGCCTGTGGTATGACCTAATGGCAATATTTCTTCTGTTTCTGCCTCAATAAGCTTCACCTAACTTCCCAGGGACCTTAAGGTTGTAATAATCAGGCAACAAGAGACCTCAAGATTCCAAACTATTGCTAACACTCCCCTCATTTTTCACCATCTTTCTAAATCTCCTACTTTTTAAAACTTCTTCCCATCCTAGCCTTTGGAAGAATCTTACTCTTTTTGTGTCATTGACCAATGTGATGAAGCCTATGAACCCCTTCTCAGAATGTTTTTAAGTGCATAGGATTACAAAGGAAGCCAATTATAGTTATCATTTGAAAAAAAAAAAAACAAGGTCATGGGCTCTAGGTTAAGAGCTTCTTCTTTCTTCCCAATTAATTCTGAGCAAGCATGAATATTACCCTTGACAGTACCCTAACAATTTTTTAATTTCTTCTTTGAATAGAAACTAGAATTCTAGTCTCTATCAGGCCAAATAAGAATTGAGAATAAACTTACTATGTTTCTGTTGGAAAGGTACATCAATGAGTACATGTAGTGTTGGTATCACACTACGAAAGCTGAAGAAAACATACCTTTCTAATTTTGTGGATGTTGTTCGGTTGTTTCAGTCATGTCTGACTCTTCATGACCCCCTTTGGGGTTTTCTTGACAAAGACACTAGAGTGTGATAGATAGAGTGATTTGCCGTTTCCTTCTCTAGCTTATTTGATGAGGAAACTGAGGCAAATAGGATTAAGTGACTTGCCCAGGGTCATATAGCTAGTAAGTGTCCAAGGCTGGATTTGAACTCGGGAAGGTGAGTCTTCTTGACTCCAGGCCTGGCAGACACTATATCCACTGTGCCACCCTGCTGCCCTGATAACAGTTGTTAAACTAAATAAAAAGATGGCATATACTGCCTGTCACAGTCATAATGTTAGACAATTTTGCTTCATGTTTTGAGGAAACACACTTTGTGAGCATTGGAGGGTTTGTTTGGGTGTTTGGGAAACATCTATTGTTTCAAAATAAAACATATCATTAAAAAAATATGAAATAAAAAGGTAGACTGGATTTGGACACTGTCTAACTCGAGAATAATAATCACTAACATTTAAATAACACTTTGTGGTTTTAAAGCACTGTCACCCACATTATTTCATTTGATCCCCAGAGCTAGCTGTGACCTCACAGAAGTTAAATAGCTTCTCTGTGTGTTAGTTTCCTCATGTATGAAAAAGGGATAATAATACTTTCACTTAGCACAATGCCTAGCACATAGTAGGCACTTTAAAATGCTAATTAATTGACTCACAAGGTTGTGAGGAAAGTGCTTCAAAAAACTCAAAGCACAAAACATAATTTTATTATTATTTTACCTGTTTTACAGTGAAAAACTAAGGACTAAAGTGAGGTAACTTGCCACATCTTGGTCAGATAGCTAACTGGGAGCAAAGCCAGGGATCCTGTTTCCTGATGCATAATTCCTTCCATTATACAAATGGTTCTCAACCTTTTCAAGTAGGAGGACATTTTTTTAATCTCAGAAAATACCTCTTACCTCTTCATCACAATGGTGCTATTACTACCAATTGAATGAGAATGTATATAAAGATAATGATCTATTATGAGTTCTGTCCTGTTTATAAAGGATTTTGTTTCATCAATCATGGTAGCATATACATATATTTGAAAAATAGTATGCAAGATATTACTTATTCAGCCTTTAAAAGGTACATTTGTATATTTATTATCCTAACTCATTTAATGAGATCCTTTGTAATGATTCTTCAAAAATCTCTCCACTATACCGTGCTGTTAGTAATCTGTTCATTTATTAGGATTGAAAATAATGTATTTCTCCTGCTCTCAACCGTTTTTTGATAACATGCCAGCCTTACCTGTGTATGCAGCACAAGTAACAATTTGTGCTCAACATACAGAAAAGGGTTAGATTATATTAATTTTACCACCAGTGTACCACAGGATGTGTTTTGGGGGAAGAAATTGTAGAACAATCAATTATTTATAAGGGTTTGTACCATAGTGACACGAACTTAGAAGAGTCCCATTTTTCAGTCTATCTGTAAGTATGCAATAGAAGTGCTTATAGAAAATTATTCTTTCAGTTGCTAGGGAATCATAGATTCCCTTATTTTATACATACTTGGTGGTAATCTAACTTCAGTGCAACATCTAAGAGCTACATTCTAGAGAATTCATTTTCTGAATGTTGAAACTTCCAGTGCTATGCTTACCGTTCTTCAGTTTCCTAAAGACTGAATCAAAGTTTTCCAAGTAATTTCTCCAAGTATTACTCATTATAAACACTTTTGAGATATTTTAAATATGTGAAATGGAGCAAAACAAATACTTCACCAAATAATATTTTCCTTGGAGAGCGGGCGTGTATGTTCTCAATTTCTGAGATTAAAAAGCCCTGCTCAGACCAATAGAGATAACTAGAATCGTTTACTTTGGGAATGTGATGATGGGCAGTTCCAAATTTCTCTCTCCCAGACAAATGAACTCATACCCTGGGTGGACAGATTGAGGAGGGCAGTGAGCAGTTTTCTTTCATTTTAAGTCAAAGCCCCTTTTGGAAGAAGCATGGTTGACCTCTTGTATCCCAAACTTTTAGCCTGCTTCTTACTACTGCTAACTACTGACTCTTTGAGCCAAGCTCAGACCTCCTGGCTTTCCGACCTTCACCTCATTTCTGGTCTCTAGGTTATTAATCCTTATTCTTAGATCCTGGCAGTAATAACCTTTAACTAGCCATGCCCAAGCATGGTAGGGCATTGAAGAAAACTAACACTTATACCTTTAGTGTCAGTCTCCCTCCCCCACACCCACTGCCAGTGTTTTACCATGCACATAAAAGAAAGCACAGCACAGAAAAAGGAGCATTGGACAGACAGTCAAAAGACCTGGGTTTGAATCTTTATTATGTCTCTTTCAAACTGTGTGACCTTGGACAAATCAGTTAATGTCTCCGGGCCTAAGTGAGTTGGAGTGAGATCTCTTCTATCTGAGTTCTTTGCTAAAATCCTGCTCTGGGACTTCTTTTGTTAACTCCACTTCTTAGACTCTCAGTTCCTTCAAAACTCAGCTCTAGTATCATTTTCTACATGAAGCCTTTCCTGATTTCCTCCATCTGTTATTGCTCACCCCTCCCCAATTAGCTTATATTTATTTTTTACGTAATTTTGTATGTGTAATCTCACCGAATAGTATGTAAACTCCTTGAGCCAGGAACCACTTTCTTCTGTCCTTGTTTCCCTAGTGCCTAGGGAAGCATCAGAGCATAGTGACCTGGGTTCAGGTCTGTTCTTTGATACGTATGTGCCGTATGACCATGGACAAGTCGCCTAACCTCCCAGTGATCCAGGCTAATCTATGAGTTATAAAGAAGGTGCTGATTTTCATTGGTGGAGGGAATTTCTTCACCTAAGAATTCCCCTACATCAGTAAAATCAGTTTCCACCCAGTCCCAGTCCCTACCACCTAGCACTGGATTCTTGTTCTACAGAAAGGAGTACCCATATATGTAAAATCTTTGACATATTGGTTTTGAAGACAATTAGAAAGTCTTGTGATTATGTTTATCTATAGGCAGTAATTATTGTGTGAGCCCCTTACGACTTTTAGTCAATTCTTCCATAGTGCCCTCTGCATCCTGTATACTTTGTGAGATAATCAGATTTGGAGTCAGGGGTAGAATGGCATTCATATTGGGGGGTTATGAAAGAGACTTAATTCTCTAAGAATTTTTTTTTGTTTTCCTTTTAGACCCATGTGAGGTTATACCCATGAAATTGAGCTCTGGCCCAAATGCCCAGAACCTGAAAGAAACTTTGGAGGTTTTAATGCAAATCAGACTATCCCTCAAAGAAACTTAACTCACTCTGCCTCTCCTTTTGGCTTGGATTTCAAGAAATCTGTGTATATGGGAGAGACAGTGCTATTTGCTCTAGGCAGAACCCTGTGTTCCCCAGGCCTTTTGTATGGCAAGCAGGGGAAAAGCAAATCCCTTGACTTAGAGAGATCTTACTTTATAAGCAAGACACACAAGCATCACCAATAAAGTACACACCCTGATATTTAAGTGCAAAAATATTTTAAAACTGTACCTCCTTTCATTATCATCATTAGCAAATATATATTGAGCATCTGCTCTGGAGAAAGCCCCATTGGTTCAAGGGCATAAGACAATTCCTGCTTTTAAGAGGTTGCCATCTAGACAGATTAGAACTAGACTGGACTTATAGGATGGTAAAGCTATAAGGCTTTAGGGATCACTTCATTTTACACATAACAAAACAGAAGCCCAGAGAGGTTAAGTAATTCACCCCCACAAGGTACCACAATAGAGCTGGAACTAGATCTCAGGTGTCTGACACCCAGTCAAGTTCTCTTCATACTGTGTTCTGATACCTCCATATGTAGGTAGGAATATCTTTGTATGCTCTGTGAATATACAATTTAGGATCATATGATCATAGATTTACAGTTGGAAAGGACCTCAGAGGTTATTGAATCCAACCCTTTTTTTTACGGATGAGACAACCAAAGCTCAGAGAAGGCTGTCATTTTCTTAAGCTCACACAGGAAGTACATAGGATCCAAGGATCTGGGATTCAAACCCAGGTCCCCTCCGGAGCCAGTGATCTTCCATCCTTCCATCTCCCAAAGTCATCCACAGAAGGAAGCTCACCCTTTTACTCCAAAGAGCTGTCACTGATGCTCGATTGGCAGCTGACCCCCTTTCTTCTTCTCTCCTAATCTCACAGCTCTTGCTCCTGAGCATTTGTGCCACGTTCCACTGTCCATCATGGAACAAGCATGTGGAATGACCTCCTTCTTCAGCCCAGGGCTTTATCACTAGGAAACCAAGTTACTGTAGTCAGATAATGTTACATCAAATGGTGTAGGACATACACAGCATGACTCGTGGCTGAGACAACTTCTCTATTTAGTGTCGAGGACTTTTCTTGAAATATGTGCTGCTATAAAGTCTACAGACAGTCCTCAAGCTGCTCCTAGTTTTAAACTGGCTATTCGGAGTTGTTCATGAAGGAGACAGACAGGTACCCTGGAAAAAATGCTAGATTTGGAATTGGAAGGCCTGGGTTTGAGTCCTGACACTGTCACTGGTTACCTGTGTAAACTTGGGCAAGTCACATCACTTCCTGGGACTTCAGTTTCCTTATCTGTAAAATGGGAATCATGCTTGTATTCTCGACTTACAGGATTGTTAAAAAGAAAGTGTTTCATAAACTTAAAGTGGTGCGTTCAGTTATTACTAACTCAGCACTGGATCTCTTCCCTCCGTTTTTCTTTCTTTAGCTTCTGGCCACCCTCACTGCTTCTTCTGCCACCTCGAACTTGGTTCTGACCGGGAAGTGCCTTCCAGATTTACCCACCACGTAAATGTTGAGTTCAACATGCCAACCACCTCTGCCTCCAAAGCCGCCGTCAGATCCATCTCTGTGGAAGACAAGACTGATGTCAGGAAATGGGTCAACTATTCTGCACACTACAGCTACAAGGTAGCATTAATTTGGGGTTGGTGAACAGTCCTAGATGCTTTTGTCTATTTTCCCACCACCACCCTTTCTTTCACAAGAGTCTTCCCTACTTCAAGGCCTCATCATGGAGTGGAGGGGTCGACCTTAAGGTTCTCGAAGGCTGTACCTATCGAGCACAAACAGTTCCTATCAAGCTGAAAATGTTTTGAGTGTGGAACCAATGATAATCTGTGGGTCTGACTTCTGAGGACTTCTCCCCTGGGTAGTAGCTTCCTGATTGGTCTTCCTGCCTTAAATTTCTCTCCACTTTAATCCAGCTTCCAAGTAATGTCCAAACTGGTTTTCTTCAAGTGCAGATCTGATCATGTCATTAACGAACTCCACAGCGGCATCCTCTTGCCTTTAGAATCAAATACAAACCCCTTGATTTTAAAGACGTTTACAATCCACCTTCCCAACTGTGTTATATATTACTCTCCTTCCTGCTCCCTACAGTTTAACCAACTCCTCCTGTACCTTGTACAAAACAGTCTCCCTTCTCCACACCCCAGCAGTGGTTATCTGCCATTCTCTGAACATTCCCCCTTGTCACCTACACCTGTTAGAATCTCTTCTTTCCTTCAAAACTTGGCTCAAGTATGACTTTCTATGCGAAGCCTTTCTGAATTCCTCCATCTGCTGTTGCTGACCATCCTAAAAAAATTACCTCATATTTATTTTGTATATAATTAATATACAAGTATATAATCTCATATGTATGTGCATAGATATACATATGTGTGTATGTCTATATGAATATAAATATGTATATATTATATATGTGTATATATTTGTTTACACACATGTTGTCTACCTGATGGATCAGTTAGAATGTAAATTCCTTGGGGGCAGAGGCTGTTTCACAGTGATTAGAGGCTTGGCCTCAAAGCCAGGATCACCTAGGTTCAAGTCCCATCTTTGACACACCTTGGCTCTGTGACTGTAGACAAGTTACTTATCTTCTCAGTGCTGCTCTGTAGCTATAGATTGCAAAGAAAGTGCTGACCTGTGTTGGTAGAAGGAGTTTCCTTTCCCAGAGCTTCCCTAAATGAATGATATCACAGGTCCAATTTAGACCCTATCACAGGATAGTTCCTGGCCAGTCCCTTTTACCAGCACCTGTCCAGTCACAGGGCAGTCCCAGTCCCTATCACTAATGTCTAACAAGAGTGCCTGGTACATAGCAGCAACACAAATGCTTCTTGACTGATTAAGTGATTGGCTACTCATGCCAAGTTCACAAGGGCTCATCACCCAAAGTTTGGCTTCAGGCTGGTAAAACTTTTTTGGCTCTAACAACTCACTAAGGTAAGTATTAAGGAGTAGAGGAACTTACCCATACCAGTGGAATCAAGGGTGCTGAAATTGAAGGAGTGTTTTCCCCAACCTATATCTCTTCATCCTCTTCCTTGCTACAGATGACAGATGGGGAAATCTGCTTTCATGATGAAATAATAGGGTAAAATAGAATAGAAAAGAAGGAAATAATTGAAATGACAGATTGAGTTAAAAAAAAGCAGAGGGGATTAAAAATTTCTCTGCATTTTGTATCCATAATACCTAGCACATACTAGTTTCTCTATAAATTCTTCTTCAATTAATTTATCCATTCATGTTTACTTTTGCCTTCCCACCATTACCAAAGAAGAGAGAACATAAGTAGGGTGGCGGGAACATTTGAAGTTTCTGATATAATTTGTGCAGCAGAGGAGTTGAAGATGGTAGATTTGTGACAGGCAAGTTAGGAACCCAAAGCACAAATTATTGCTGTAGGGGTGGTTAGTGTGAACCTGAGAATAAAGGTAGGAAATGCTGAGTGTGCCCCCTTTGGCTTGCCACCATTAACAAAAATAAAAGTGAATGGTTAAAGAAATTTCCTGTATAGCAGCAAAGCCATGAAGAAGGAGAATAACTTTATTATAGCTTTTTGATATACATGCAAAGCTTCCTAGGCAAGTTCTTTACTGACAGATTGGATATAAGATAGTAAGAGAATGATTTCCAAAAGAGAAGAGCAAGTGTTTATTTAAGGAGTACAAGGCACAGTAGCTATAACTATTCCTTACCTTCATGTGGTACTTTTTTCCAAAGTGCTTTCATGTTATCTCATGTTTCTAAAGCCAAATTCCCTAACCACCAGAAAGAACAACGGCTCCCTCTTGTGGGATGTTTTTTTTCAGCCCTAAAACTCACAAAAGTCTGTCCATATATCAGCTGGTCCATGTATTTTATATTATTGCCCTGGAACCTGAATATCATAAAATACCAATAAAATTTCAATATACTCAAGACCTACTCTAGTCTTGATATGATGTCCCTGAGTTCTTCAAGGCTCTGCAGGCTGAACATAAAGGCTGGTGTGTCCTATCAAACTGGAAAGGCTTCAACAACAGGCCAAACAATAGGCAAATGTGAATGTGTCATCTAGGGGCCAGCCACACAGCATTCAAAGACTCATCACCAGAAGGTTAGTCAAAGGTGATGAGTATTTTCAGCTTCAGAAAAGCATGAAAATCTAATGCTAAGAGGTATATCCACCCCAGTGAAATCGCACATCCTTGGAACTGCCATAAAGAACAGCCTTATGATGACATCCTAGTATTATAAACCTTATACCGTGACTTAACAACAGTTTTCACTACATCTTTGTCTCTTTCACAATAAAACTCCATCATAACTTTTGCCATGTAAATATAAAGCTTCAGGATTTTGTAGGAAATGTGGGCAACCATATACCTTGCAATTCAGAAGTTGTTTGATTTTTTTTAAGGCAAAGAAAGGGCTTGATATAGAAGAATAAAATATTATCAAATGGACCCAAAATGTTTTATTTTTTCAATCAGACCTTAATATTTTCATTTTAAATAGGCTTTAGATCGAGGCTCTTTGTAAGGAAGGGTCTTTATAAGACCACCAGAACAATGGACTTTACAGGGGGTGGAATTCTTTTAAATGTAACTTCACAGGGGAAAAAAAGGCACATGATAGTCAGTTGGCCTATGATCAGAATGGTCCTGTGAAAGTAAATTTTCTGCTTGTTTTTTTTTTTTGTTTTGGTTTGGTTTTGCATTAGGTTCTCCCTTTCTTTCTCTTGGGAGAAGGCAGTTTTATAGCTTTAAAAGTGTGCTGTTCTTAAATACTGAAGTTCAGATTTGCCCACCCCCTTAAACATTCAGTTTCATGTGGTTACAAACTCTTCTACAGTCCCTAACCTTAATGAGTTTATGATCTAATTAGATCAGAACTTCTTGGAATTACAGAATTTTGAAATCAGGAAGAAACTTAGGGATCATCGAAGCCAGCACCTTCATTTTCCAGGAGAGGAAGCTGAGGCCCACAGAGTTTATGTGACTTCCTCAAAGTTACATAGGAGTAAGTAACAGAACCAAGAGAACTAGAATTCTCTCAACTCTGAGAAAATGTTCATCCTCCTCTGTGCCATGGAAAAGGGGAATAACCTAATAGCTTTTGTAGGAGAAAATTTTTATTATGGAAATGTAAGTTCCTTTCCCCCCATCACCACTTTTTTTAAAGGAAAAAAAATAAGCTACATCTGTAAGATAGTGGTTAATTTTTAGGCAAATATTTCAGAAAAGTCTCTCTTTTACAAATAAACCTCAAAAAATATGGAAGCTAGGTGATATATTGATTCTGAGAGGGCCTCTATCAGCTAGGTCAGGGCTGTTCAAATCACCTACAAGCATAGAAATTTACATAAATACTTTGGTAAAGGAAGCCAAGCTACCTACCTATGGAAGAGCTCTCACTAAAATGTCAAATCAAAATATATAGTCTATTGTTTCAATAAAAACCTAAGGTTGGACAGCACTGAGCTAGATAAAGAGATAAAAGCAGTCTAAGAAATAGCAAAAGAGACCATAATGATTTCTTTAAGGCTCCCTTGCCCAGTCTTGATCTGAGAAGCATGGATTCAGTGGAGTTGGAGTTTTTTTTGTTTCCCTTTTTATATAGTCTTTTAGCTTTTGATCAAGGCTTATTAATTGTGGCTTTGAGGTTAAACTGTTTCCTTAAAGTTGTGTTTTTTATACCTTGCACTAGATTTGTAATAATAAAAAACCTTTCACTTGTATAACACTTAACATTTTACAAAGCACTTTCTCATATATTATCTCATTTGAGCATCATAACAATATTATAAGAATCAAATGGTCTTGAGGACATATTACTATAACTAATTTACAGATGAAGAAACAGGCTCAAAGAGATTAGCCATCTTGCCTAAGTTCACCCAGTTAGTAATAGTCAGGATCAGGGTTCAAATTTAGGTCTTCTGATACTAAGTCCAATGCTCCTGTTTCTGTACTCTGCAACCTTTTGTGGGCTTTGTAAAACACTAGGATGACTGACACTGTGTGAGAAGAATGTTAGTGATGGTTGTCTTCAATGGGCTATCATGCCTGGGTATGTTCAGTCGGAGGTAGTTATTGCCAAGATATAGGAATAAGGATCAGTAACTGGAGCCTAGGGGGAAAAAATTGAAGATCTTAGGGCCAGGAAGTTAGAAAAGGACCCATGGAGTTGTTGGGTGACAATGGTAGTTAGGAAGCCAAAGGTCTGGAGTCTAAGATGTCAATCATACTGGAAGTAGTGATGATGGTAGCTAACATTTACATAGTGCCTTGCTGAGCGCTGTGCTAAGTGCTTTACAAATATGATCTCATTTGATTCTCATAACAACCCTGGGAGGTAGGTGCTACTATTATCCCCATTTCAAGGAAACTAAGGCAAATATAGGTTAAGTGACTTGCTCAGGGTCACACAGCTGGTGTCTGAGACTGAATTTGACCTCAGGTCTTGCTGACATCAGGCTCAGCACCCTAACCTCTTCATCATCACCTAGCTTTCTCTTTCCATGTTTACCCCATAACAACATTATGGAGATCAAGACTAAGGGTCTAAAATTCAGGAAGTTTCTGGAGAAGAGTTGTACTACCAGTAACCAAAGACAAAGAAATGAGTATTCTCCTTCATAGTTCAGGGGAAAGAAGATTGGATTTGGAATGAGGAAGCTACCTATCATAGCTTTAAGTCCCAACTTACTATTTAAGGCACTTACCAGTTGTGTGACCTTGAGCAAATGGCTTAACCTCTTTGGGCCTCCATTTTCTCATTTGTAAAAAAATGAGGTTGATAATATTTATACCTCTTATCTCCCAGGATTATTGTGAGGAACAAATGAGAGAATGCATGTTAACCCCACCCACCCACCCATAAATGGAGGTCTTTATGTGGAGGTTAGGTAGCCACTTTGGGGTATGATCTAGAAGGGTTTCCTGTAAAGATACAGCTTGGCTAGAATATTTTGCTTTGTAATAGCCAAAGAATGATATACATGTGAGTTGTTGTTATGGAAAGAAAAAGAAACTATTTTCCCTTTGGCCCCCTTTTATGCTTTTGCCTCGGTATTGAAGCCCTGAGTCCACAGGAAGGAACTACAATGGTTTTCAATGAACTCTGATACTGGTTGGAGCTATAGAGACATTTTAATATTGAAAACCACGGGAAGCAATGTGATAGTAAAAACAGAAGTGAATTTGGGATAAGAGAATCTGGGTTCAAATCCTAGGTCTGCCATTCCTGCCCATGTGGCCTTACATAATTCGTTTAACCTGTCTGGGCCTTAGTTCCCTCATTTTGTAAAATAGGGAAGGAGATATTTAACTAGATCACCTCTAATTTCCCTCTCAAATCTAAAACTAGAAGTCTGTGGTTTCCCCTTCTTCTTCCCTCCATTCCCAGTTAGATCTATTAACTGGGTTAGACTATACCCAAAGGACAATAGGAGAGGTCTGGTGGCATCTGTATATCTAACCCTACCCATTGGAGAGGATACAGGGTATAGAAGCAAATCATTAGATCACAGATTTAGTCAAAGTAAGTCAGTTAAGAAGCATTTGTTAAGCATGATACAAATGGCGGTAGAGTGTGGTCCCTGGCCTAAAGGAGCTCACATTCCAATAGGGTACACGATACACAAACAACGATGTACATAGAAGATACATGCAATATAAATATGAGGCAATCTCAGAGGAAACGCACTAACAGTGGAAGGGGGAGACAGAAGGAAGGAAGATTAGGAAAAGCCTCTTGAAGATGATATTTGAGCCGAGTCTTCTGGGAAGCTAGGAGTAGGAGGTGAGGAGAGAAAGCATTCCAGGCATGAGGGACAGCCAGCCAGTGAAAAAGCTCAGAACTGGAAGATAGAATATCAGTTTCATTCTGTGCATGTGAAATACTGCTTATATCACTCTAGGAGACCTTGAGAATGAAAACGACCCAAAAAGCCTTCCTTTTTGATACTTCAGAATAGATACATAAGTACTCCTTTTGCCCACATTTCACCAGAAAATGAGGAACAGCAAGAAGGCCCATGTGGCTAAATCATTGAGTGTAGAAGGAAATAAAGCAGGAGGAGATGAAAAGATTTTTTCTAAAATTCCAAGTTGTGAAGGGCCTGCAAGAGAGAGGTAGCTATGTGAGTAGACAGAGGAGGACATAGAAGAGAGATATTGTGAAGCTAAAAGACACCATAACAGGATTAAAGGGAATTTAGTCTCATTTTACAATGGAGAAAATTGAGGCCCACAGTATTGAGGGTATGACAATCAAGATTTGAGCCCAGGTCCAAATCCAACATCCTTTCCATTATGCTATAACTACCTCAACTAGAATTTAAAGAGGTTTTTTCTTTTGTTTTTATTATATTCTTTCCTATTTAATTTACTTATTTTCTTGGCAGGTGGAAATTGAACAGAAACAGAATTTGAAATCGGACTTTGAGGGAGATGAAATTGAAAATCCCAAGGAGTGTGGGGTACAGTGAACAAGACATATTGCACCGAAGCAATGACGGTTTCTCATCCTGCCTAATAGAAGTACAAGTCAGTACTTTACCACAACCACTCGTCAATGTGGCAATGTCTTGGAATTTCCTGCTCACAACCTCCTGGATTTAGACAGGAAACTGAGTGATGGTTGGTTTGGCAAGGCTGGTTGGCTTTAGATTATGCATTGAACATGTAGTTCAATTGACTTTGGGGGCTTACTGTCCAATTAAGCCTGCCTGTCTCCCTGACTTTTCTCTGCTTGCCTTTCAGAAGTGATGTGTGATATGTAGACTGCTTTAGACATAACACTTTCCATCTCAGAGTTGGAATATTTCCCCATGAGGCGTATTCTTCCATCACTTATGCGAGTTTCTTTTAAAAAAAAAAAGACATGTGTGTGTTGGGGAGTTGGGTGGGGACACAGTTCCTGAGGGATAGATTCACCAACTACTAATCGCTCCATATCTTAAATTTAGGGAAAGTTCAGAAGAGATGTAAAATCAATATGGCTTCCTTTCCATCTGGACCCCACCTCACACTCTAAATTTGAACACTAAACAACACAAGATTTCAAAGACATTTTTAGTCTTCACTTTAGAAATACTTTCTTCATCCTTCTAAGATTTTAGTCCCATAAACTGGCCCTTACAAGGTTATTCTCACTAGGTCACGGTAGGAATTAGAGACAAAGGCCCAGGAGAGTACCTTTTTAAAGATTAGATCAGCAGTCCTGTGCCAGGGAATCATTTGAAAGGAAGGAAGGTTTATTTGAATAAGGTCTTTTTCAGTCCAGGGCATTAGTCACCAGTTTATATTCAAGTCATGAGAGGAATACTTTCATTCTGTGTGTGAAGTAAATACTGTTTGTATTTAGGAGAACCTTGAAAATAAAAACGACAAAACTTTTATTTATACTTCAGAATAGATACGCAGGTACTCCTTAATGCCTACATTTCACTTGAAAATAATTTTTTAAAAATTTTTTTAAAATAATTTTAAAACATATTTTTAAAATTTAGCTTACATGAGCTTGCCCAAAATATCAGTAACATGAGGAGGTTGTTGTTTGTTCTTTTTTACAAGTCTAATGGCAGCACAGACCTCAGTCTTGTGGAAGGAAGGAATGTTTTTGTTTTTGAATGTAGAATCCTGGTTCTGAGGACATTGTACTGGGGACACTGAATTTTCTCTGCACTTCCCCTATCCTTAACCACATTTGATGTCACTGCTTCCACCTCCCCCATCTAGCATAATTTTGCCGGTCAAAAGCATTAGTGGATTTCCCTTCCTCTGGGCTGATGGGGTTGCTCCTACTTGGCCTCCTTCTCATCTGCAACATCCTTCTGTAATGAAAAACACACACTACCTTTTAGCAAGTGCACAGATGGCACAAAACTATTAGGGATATGTAGAACACTGGCCAAATCAAATCAGATTTTTTAAAGATTGACAAGCTTCAAAAAAATTAACTTAAACAAATAAAAAACCCCATGCTTTCCAAAAAAAAAATCACATAAGGAGAGAAAAATATAGCTAACCTAATAGCAATCCATGTTGGAAGGGGAAAAAAGGTGTGGACTTAGTCCATTGTGAGGTCAGGATGAGCCAACAGTGTGTTACAGCTGCTTTAAAAAGCTAATGCGATCTTAGACTACATTAATAGAGGGTATGCTGTCCAGAAAAGGCAGGGATAAACCCATTCTCCACTTAGACCATACCTGGAGTATCTGGTTAAGTTCCAATTCAGGTATGTCCACAAGAGCGATGCAGGGTATGGGAACTATGTCCTCTGAAGATCAGTTGAAGCAACTGGGAATGCTGAACCTGGAAAAAGAAACGATACCTGACTTCAGGCATTTGAAGAGCAGTTGCCCAGAAGAGAGGGATTGGGGTTTATTCTGTTTGACCCCAGGGACTAGAACAGAAAGGTACTAAAATCTTTCTGCCGCCAGTGTCATTTGTGCAGGGAAAAAAAAGAGAGAGACCTCTACATTAACCTTGTACCCATCCTGCAGTCATTAGGTGACCCTAAGCCTTCTTGGCTTGGTGCATTGTTTATGACCGTCCTAAGGACTGTGGCAGCCTTTGCAAATTATTCTTCATTTCTGATGTGCAAATTTACCGACTGCTTTGGAGAAGGATTTATTCATGACTACAAAGAGCCTTCTCTGTGTCACCAGATTATGAAGTGAGACTTTTTCATTAGAACACAGATCAAGCTATTCCACAGGCTGTTACTTTTTTAATTCCCTTGTTTTAGGTCTAGTATCATACTCGGTAACCCAAGTAAAAGGCTTTTAGAAATTAACTCAGAGGGCCTGACAAAGAAGCACATCTAGGACAGGTATTTTTTTTTTGAACCATTGACCCCCTTCCTCCCTAAACTTTTACTCATAGTGACCATTTCTTATATTTTATCTAAAATTTTGCATTTTACTGTTTGGATAAGGGCTCTTGCTTGGCCAGTCTATTTCTTTGTTATTTCTGGTCACCTTCATTCTTTCTTTTTACACAACTGTCAGGACTCATAACACATATGAAATGTAAATAAAGACATTTTCACCTTTCAGATGTGAAATCATTTCTATTCTTATGCAGTTTGGAGGCGGGGAAAGTTGGGGAGGTGACAGAAGTGTAACTTTATTTTCTCCAAAAATTGTTTGTATTAAGTGAACTCAGTCTATAATAGGACTTTAGAAAGTAAATCGGTAATCATTAGCCTATTACTCCTTTTTGGAGAGATATAGGGAGATGAGGGCAAGGGTACAATGGAGAGTTTGCCTCTATTAAGGATTTTAAATACTCAAAATATTTTCTTCCTCTCACTTCTAAAAGTGCATTTAGCATGGAGGCAAAAGTCTCTGCCCAACTATTTCTAATTGCCCTTTAGTCCCTTCTAGAAGGAAATGGAAGCTTCATTAAGCCTCACTTGTGCCTCAGCAAAAGCTCATACTAAAGCAAGAAATGCCTTGTATTTCCCAAAGGAATTCAATCAATCTCCTCCTACCCCTTTCCATGCCCCAGCTGTAATTTTCACCTAATGGTAACAACACTTATCTCATATGATAGACTGTTGTATTTATTGCACTCTCCTCTCTGTGACTATATTCAAAAGATAATAAAATGTAGATACCTTCTCAGTTCAAGGCCAGGGACTCAATTTGGGCCCTCCTGATTTAGGAGAACCCAGACATTACAATGTTTATTTGAGAGATGAGCTGAAAAGGAGGGACAGTCTAGTGAGAGCAATTATTGGCCTTGGTGCATCAGTACCAGCCCAGGATGTTAAGTATCACTTTTTTGTCTTAGATTTCTACCTTGCTAAAATAACGTAATCTTGCCTGATTTGAGTGTGTGTGTGTGTGTAGAGAGAGAGAGAGGAATAGGATGAGCTGAAACCTTTTTAAAGAACAAACAAAGCCTTGAAGCAATTGTTTTTCTCTCATTTATAAATACCAGCTTTTAGGCTGCTCTCAGAAATCCTATTGATTGAGAAAGGAGACAGACTTCAGCTTCTCTAAGTGTTATATTATAATTCATTTCTATGCAACCTGGAACAATGGAATAGTCCACATTTTCCAGAGACAGAGAAGATCTCCTTCCCTCCTGCCCCATATATATGTCTGTGTGTGTGGATATATATGTGTATGGTGTGTGTGTGGCGGCGGGGGGGCGGTGTTGTGTATGGAAAATCTCTAGCCAATCTTGGCAACTATATAAATACCTTTTGCCAAGGCTATCTGATTCAGTCTCCCAAGCTGGTTTGGTTCCCATGTCTGTTGGTGCCAATTCTCTGTGGCTTTGACATCTCATAATTCCTACTCTGGTCAGATTGGGGTTTTTTGTTTTTTTTGTTTTTCACTGGAAAGAAAAGTATCTCTTTTTTTTTTGGAAAGTTGTGTATCTTTCTCAGAAGTTATTAAAAGAGAAAGAAATGTTTTGTCTCACTGCAAGCTTTACCTGGAAAATGGGAGTAATGATGAATTTCATGAGGTATGTGTATTTTAAGCAAATAATTGAAAGTGAAAAGGCTGTATAAGGCCATCAGATGTTGAAACTAGAAATGGGCCTATTTAGCAAAGACAGTAGATGAAGTATGGTGAATAAAGTTGTTATACTATTTCAATCATCTTTGATTCTGAGAGCTACCTTTTTTGTTTTAAAATTTGAAGGAATAAATCTTCCTCCAGCTTCCTCTCAATTTCAAGGTCCAAACTTAGCCTTTAAAGCCCCAAACCAGTAAGGTTCTATTTGAATCATATAGGAAGACCTCTGCTTTGTTCTTCTAAATTCACATGTCTCAAAATTAAGATGGTAGCCTGTTCCTTAAATATACCAGTCTGATGTACTAGTATCATGTCAGTAAAATATCATCTTAACTTTGTTTAAACCATGGTATAGCTACACCTAGTATTTCACATGTAGACTGGTTGCCAATCCCTCAGCAAGATATGACGGAACTAGAAAACTCCAGAAAAGCACAGCCAAAATGGCAAGTGGAATATAACAGATTTTATGAGGTTAGACTCAAAATTAGGACAAGTGCAACATAGACATAGTGACAAAATCAAAGAATATTAGAATGGTAGGCATATACACAGACACACACACATATACATATAAATATACATATACATTAGAATATAGCATAAAATATTATACTGGAAGGGACATCTTGGAGCTTTTAGTAAAAGCCCTTCCCCACCACTACTTGTATTTTACAGATGAGGGAACTGAGGCCACAAGGGTAATTATGAGCCCAAAGCCAAACAATGACAGCTGTGCTTTTAGACCTTGGTATTGGAGTCTGGAGGCCCTGCTCTGAATTTTATAAGCTATGTGACCTTGGTCAAGTCACAACCACTGAGCTTCACCTGTTTCCTCATCCGTATAATGGAGATGCTATCCCCTCAGGGTTGCTGTGGGCTAAAAAGCACAAACCATAAAATACTATGTGAATATGACCTGTTGCATGACAACTGCTTTTTTAAAAACTGCCTTACATAGCAAGATTAAACAAGGATTTAACTACCTTGAGAGGTTATAAAGGCTGAAAATAAAGCAGTCAAAAAAGTTTAGATAAATCCACAGATGATAATCCACTATAGACCTAAGGGAATGGTTAGTGTGTGTCCTTCATTTTTAAAGACCGAAGTCTCATGCTTAACATGAATGATTACCACATATAACACCTCCCTAGGCCTCAGTATCTTCATCTGTAAAATGAGTGGGCCAAATTAGATGATTGCTAAGGTTCCTGCCAGCTACAATTTTTTATGATTCTTTCATAAAAAATCCCTTGGTGCCATTTGGTGTCCAAGACAATAGATGGGTCATGGATCTGACCCTATATGTCATTTCTTCCATTTTTATGAACCAAGGGATTTTAAAACTATAACAGGTGGAAATTAATTGTCCTGCTTCTAAATCTTTGATTGACTTTTCCTCATCCCTAACTGCTACTATTTGTCCAGGTGGGAAACATAGGAAATTCTGCAGTCTTTTGTTCTCTGTAAGATTTTTTTTTTAATAAGGAGAAATCAAGGGGTCAGAGTGGAGTGGGGAGAATTAATTGGAAAGTAACACCTCATGAACTGCCAAGGGTGGAGAGTAACACTGTGCCTGTGGGGGATCTACCCTCCAAGGGATTGAGTAAAATATCACAATCGTGAGAATTAGAAGCAGCCGGAACATCATTTAATTTGACTGAATCAGGGAAGGCTTTCATCAGGCCCTGAAATGTTGCCTAGCCCCAAATTATTTATATATTTCAATACATACCTTTTAGGATAGGGAAGAAGAGAGGTAAATATACTGGGTACTTTTGTACAGAGAAAAACCAAGAGTTAATCTGCCCTGCCAACCTACTTTGCCTGTCTTCTTAGCCAGGTAAAAGAACAGCATATCTTCTGCCCCTGTGGCATCAAGAAAGTTATAAGAAAATGAGATGTGTAGATATTAACATTATATGATTGTTGCAAAAGTATTGCATATTATTCAAGTCTTAGAAGCTTGAATCAGAGAACCTGGGTTCTAGGACTGCCTCAAGTCCCTAGGCCTCTATAAAATAAAAGGGCTGGACTAAATGAACTTTCAGTTCTCTTCCAGCTCTATATCTATGAATCTGATCCAACCAATCTATTAGAAATATTTGGGGGGAGGGGGGCAGCTAGGTGGTGCAGTGAGTAGAACACGGGCCCTGGAATGAGGAGGACCTGAGTTCAAATTTGGCCTCAGACACTTGACACACTTACTAGCTGTGTGACCATGGGCAAGTCACTTAACCTCAATTGCCCTGCCTTCCTCCAAAAAAGGAAATATTATTTTTTTAAACTACAAACATCTCACCAATGGCCAGCCAAGTTCTATAAAGTATCATTTCCTTTTTCATTTGCAATGTGTTTAGGCATGCTTTGAGATAATTTTAGTTTACTTGGCAATATTCAAATCCATTAAAGACTCTGCTTCTCTCCCTGCTTACTTCATGCCTCTGGTGTAATCTTGGGCACCCATTCTAGCCATATGGTGATCTCATGAAGCCTTAAGCACCATAGCCTCACCTCAGAGTGGGTTAGGGCCAGCTGTACATATACCGTATAGCGTCTTAAGGGAAGGGCTCTCAGAACCTTTGACAGCCATATAGGCCTAGAATTCCAAGGGTTCCAAAGTGAAACAGGTTTCCAACAGCACTGATACAACGGAAATCAAAGCCAAGTAGGCGTGTAATCACTGTTTCCAATGGCCGACAGATCCTGGAAGGTTGCTCTGGCATTTCCACAGGATAACCTAGAGACAGTATTCTAGTGAGGGGTCATTTCCCTGTCTACCTCTTGCATAATTCATGGTGTAATGCAAAAGCTTTGTAATCAGATCTAGGCAGGAATCCCAGCTTGGCCACTTACTCCCGAGTGACTTCGAGCAAGTCAAAAGTTGCTTGTCCCTGGTCCCTCAGTTCCCTCATCTGCAAACTAAATGCATTGGGTTGGGTGATGTCTGAGGCCCCCTCACACTCTCAATCTTCCTGATCTTGTCTGTAATGAATTCTAAACTGTCAGGGTGGCTGTGGTCAAGGTCAGTTCAGCTGCTCTTACACCATTCATCATTCATTCTCACTTAATGTAACTTCTTGCACTATTGTTAATTGATTTTATGTAATAACCAGTTTAATTTTTTATATGCGCATACATAATAAAGTCTACACACTGGCCAACTTTGTAGAAATGAACTGTTAATAAAAAGTTTTTTAAACTGTTTAATTGCTGAAATTTGATCTGGAGCGTGCATGATTAAGGGTAATATTGTGTGTGTGTCAGAGCTGAGGCTCATCAATGTGTCATTGGCTAGCCAATGTCCATCAGTGATTCCTAGTGCCTGTTAACACAGTGATTGGTAAAATTACATTGTGCCATGTTGACAATTTTCTCAACTTAATGGTTTGCTTAGTTAACTATTTGCAATTAGATGTAAAATTTAGGCAACCCATTCAGTTATTTACTAAGTACCTATTGTGTACCCAGCTCTGTGAAATAATATTGAAAGCCTCTCAAGGGGCAGCTAGGTGGCACAGTGCCACAGTCAAGAGGACCTGAGTTCAAATCCGGCCTTGGACACTTGACATACTGACTAGCTTGTGACCTTGGGCAAGTTGCTTAATCCCAATTTCCCTGCCTTCTCCCCTCCAAAAAAAAAAAAAAAACCTCTCAAAAAGTATATAATCTTGTTCATGACATGGTAAAATGAAAAGTGTTGGGCTGAACCAGAAGGTCTGGGTTCAAATTCTGACTTTCCTACTTATTAGCATGATGTAAATTATTTAACATCTAAGCCTTAATTTCCTAATCTTCAAAATGGAGATAATACACTACTTTCACAGAGTTTTATGAGGAAATGGCTTTACAAACTATGTAAAGCAGTGTCAGTCAACTTCTATTAATTAGACCTTTTTATTTTACATTTATTAAGCCTTTTGTACCAGACACTGTGGTAGGAGGTAGGAAAGGGGAATACAAATACAAGCAAAAAAGATAGTCATTGCCCTGAAGGAGCTTACAGAGTGGGAGAGCCAGAGAAAATGTCTGGAGCTGAGACATAGAATGTCTTGTTCGTGGACCAGCCAGGAGGCCAGTGTCACTGCATTGAAGAATATGTGGTGAGTAGCAAGGTCTAAGAAGACTAGGAAAGAAGGTTATAAAGGGGTCTGGATGGCAAATGGAGCATTTGTGTTTGAATCGGGAGGCAATATAGGGAGCCACTGGAGTTTATTGCATAATAGAGATGTAAGTTTACTGAACAGTAGAGAAGTGAGGGGAGTAAGGTGTGAATGCTAGGGATGGAGTGACCTTCCAGGACAGAAAGGTTTCTAGGTCATAGTAGAGAAGCCCAGAGGAGCCTGAGGAGAAATGAAGATAAGAGTGGCATCCTATATAAAGATAAGCTATCATAATTACTATTGTTGCTGTTGCCAACTATGACTTGCATATAAGAAAATGGGTATACAAGGTATCATCGAGGATGTGTATGTGGTTATAAGGCTGGTCCTGGAGTGAAGAAGATGAATTCAAATCCTGCCTCAGACACTAGCTGGTTGACCCTGGACAAGTCCTTTAATCTTTCTAGCCTCAGTATCCTCATCTGTGAAATAGGGATAATAATTGTACCTACCTCCCCAGGTTATTGGGAAGAGAAGGAAAAGGGAGAGAGAATAAGTATTTATATGGCACCTACTATGTGCTAAGCACTTTACTAATCATTTTACAACTATTTGGAATTGGTTGTTTGACATGAGAGACACCGTCAAAGGACTGCCCAGGATGGCGTGCCCTCCTCCAAGAAGGTTCTGTGCTCTATGAGCAAAGCAGAATTGAAATAGCTCAAAAGAAACATCAGATGTTGTAGTAGGAAGGCCAAATTTATGATCTCAAAAAGGAACATATATATATTTGAATGGTTCGAAATCGCAAGGTATATAGAATTCTCTAAGAAGAAGACATCAGAACATTTATTTAGGGCCCACAGTGACAGATCCACGAACCAGCCTCCCCATTCCAATATTGTGATCACAAGCCTCCAGGCCCAGTAAGCCCGCCTCACAAGAGTAGCCAGGAGGCCACAGAAAAATAAGATGGCATAAATCATATTCACTGGCCTCAAGTCCTCACTCGCACTCCTGGGTTCACACAGGTCTCCTGCTTCGGCTTTTTTCTGCTGTAGTTTCTCGCCTCTCCTCGAAGCCAAGCCTCTAGCGTTCTCAAGCCCCGCCTCAACGACCAGAGACCAGAGTCCAGAGACTAATTGGTTCTGGAGTTGGCCCCTCTTAAGTCATTAATCTACACCCACACAGGTTTCACACCTGATAGGGCTTTGGGCCTGGGGCTTAGCATTTAACTGGTGAAAGTACTTTCATGGTAAACAAAAGCCAAACTCCTCAAGGGCTTTAAACTAAGCCCATTTTGCCTTACTGGCACAGATGTGAAAATTTATAGAATCCATCCCAAATGTTCACATCTACTACGCCCAATGTACTAAGCTTATATCGGTCTGATCAGCCATAGTCTTATACACTGAAACTTGACTCTCACATAGTGATGTCATTTGGTCCTCTTTAAGAACAAGAACAAGAATCAACCAACTACAAAGATTATCTTACTTAGAGATCCTCACAACAATAAAATATATGTAAATGCTAGCTATTACCCATGACTAGAAAGACAGGAGTTGTGTTCAAAATGAGAAAGACAATAGGTTGAGAGCCCAAATACTACACCACTATTTTCAAGATCTCAAATGAACCAGTGAAGGATATCGAGCCTTCTTTATTTGGGTAGATCTTCTGTGGAGAATTAATAGAATGCTGATGGGAATCACCTAGGATGGGAAGCCACAAAGGGGCTGCAATCTGCGCTGATGGAGTAGACAGTAGCCTCTCTGTTGAGACAGAAGTATTTTTGTCCCTACAAGAATTACATGCATGAAATAACTAAACAATATTTCTCTTTCTTTAGCACCTAGAGCTGGACCAAGGCAAAAACTGAGGAGTTTGAGCATGAGCACATCTCATTAGGCCATTGAATGTGTGTGGGCTGAAGCTAGCTCCCCTGGTCAAAATTTAATGTATCTGTAGAATCAATAATCTTCCACAGAAACTGACTTATTTGGCCTCAACCTGATGACACTGTAGGTAATACGTCCATCTTCTTCTAATCAAAATATTTTTCCCTACCAATCTACTGTGCCTACCTTCTTATCTAGGTGAAATAATATCATCTCCACTGCCTCTATAGCATTGAAAAGGTTATACAACAGTTAAATGAATCAACTCCTCCCCCTCCCCCATTAGAGTCCCTATAAATACTTGTGTAAGCATCCTACCCTACCTTGAAATTTAAGAAATCAATGAGTCAAAACACCTGGGTTCAAATCCTGCCTTACTGTATTATCTTGGATGAGTCATTTCATCTCTCCAGACTTGAGTTTCCTTATCTGTAAAAGGAGGAAGTTGGATTAGAGGGCCTCCACGTGGCCCCTTGGAGCTTACGATCTAAGATCCAATGACTATAAGAACATTTGATCATTGGTTTGATATGATAAGGGTATATAGTTCATCACTCCTGGTAATAGGAAAACACAATGTGCAGCTCTGCAAAAATGAGTTGGATAATAAAATTAGTCACAATGAGATTCATACTGAAGCAAGGTGCTCTATTCCCCTTCATAAAGATATGACAATACACTTCTATGTTGTTGATTTAACTTTTGTTCATTCTTTTTTTTTCTTTTTTGTTTTTGAAGGGGGGAAGGCAGGGCAATTGGGGTTAAATGACTTGCCCAAGGTCACACAGCTAGTAAGCATGTCAAGCAGACATACAGACATACAGACATACAGACATTCTACAGCAACTGATCTTGCTAAGGATGAACCATGGCTGTCTTTGTGCCTCCCATACATACTTTTCCAAGGGCCCACATTCGATCCCTTGGTGATTGAATTAGGATGACTGATTAAGACAGGTTCCTAACCTTTCTTATGTCATGGACCCCTTTGGCAGTCTGGTTGAAACCTACAGAGGCCTTCTCAGAATAATATTTTTAAATATGCAAAACCTATAGGATTTTAAAGGAAACCAATTTCACTGAAATAGTAATTAAAATGTATTTTTCAGGTTCATGAACCCCAGATTAATAACCCCTGGATTGAGGTCTAAAAAGTACTTATTAGGTCAACTCTGAGTCCTGAAAGGTTTGAATAGCTCACTTCCTGTTCAAACCCCCTCCCCTCCCCTTAGAGTTCCTATAAATATTTATATAAATATTCCACTCTAACCTGCAATTTAAGAAAATGTTACTGTGACTAATGCAACTGCAAAAGCAGAACCCCTAGTTGGGAAATTCCACACATTAGGTAAACTACATCTATAGTATTGCTTGGCAGTATTTCTGACCTATTTCTCGAGGGCCCCATCCTGCATAACTTTTGCCAAGGCCATATGGGTTTAGGCTGTCTGCCAAGAAACCATCCCACAAGCAAGGCTGTGACCAGTCTAAAACAAAAAACAAACACAAATCATAGGGTAAAGATCTGGTTTGGTTTTATTTAAATTAAGATGCATGGCACCCCCACTTTTTCTAAAGTAAAATCCAGAAAGTCTCAGGCAGGGACCAGAGATAGAACCCTAGAAGGAAATAGAAAAAGACAAAGATGGTGCTCAAATCGAACTACCTTCATCCACAGATACTTTGTTATTTGTATCATTGCATACTAATGAGTGTGGTACAGATAAATGCAATTAATTCAGAGCAGTGAGCTCAGCGTCAACTAAAGTTGTTGGGAGATGAGTCATGGAAGACAATATAGTAAGAAATTTAAAGAAGGACAGAAGGAAGGAGGGACTGAGGAGGGAAGGATGGAAAGAAGAAAAAGAGGGAGGAAGAAAGGAAGGGAAGGAGGGAGGAAACAGAGGGAGGGAAGAAAGGAAATAAGGGAGAGAAAAAGAGAGAGGGAGAAGGAAAGCAGGGAGGAAGGGAAGGAAAGAGGTGGGGAGGAAGAGAGAGAAGCATAACATGTTTGGGGATAGCAGACAAAAAACAGTGAGGTAATTGGTCTCACTTAAACGAAGGGTTCATGTTAAGCAGTAGTCAAAGATATGGTTTAATGAGATGAAGCCAAATTATTTATGGCTTTGGATACCAGGCTGAGCAATCTAGATTTGATATATCTTAATACATGATAGAAGAGGTACAAACCACACAGAAAATAATAGTTCATCCAGAAAGATCTGGGGGTTTTAGTGAACTTCAAGTTCAACATGAGTCAACATAAGTGTGATATAAAAACCAAAATAGCTAGTGCAGTCTTGGGCTACGTAATTTCCAGGACTAATGCCCAGGACTGTTCAAGTCTAGTATATCGTGGACAGGTCAGTGCTTCACATTTTAGGAGGGACATTGATTAGCTGGCAAGCCTCCAGAAGAAGGGGAAAAGGGCCTTGAGACCATGCCATATGAGTATCAACTGATGAAATGGAAGATGTTGAGCCAGGAGAAGAAAAGACTTGAGGGGCCATGATAGCTGTCTTCAAGTTCTTGAAAGGCTAGTATGTAGAAAAAGGAACAGACTCATTTTGCTTGGCCCTTGAAGGTAGAAGTAGATGGGAGCAGGTAGTAAAGAAGCAAATTGAAAACTTTCTAACACTTAAAGCTTTTCAAAAGTATTATGGGCTACCTTGGGAAGTAATAGCTACCCTTCACTGGAAGCTACCCTTCAAGCAAAGGCTGGATGACCACTCGTCACGTAAATTGTAGAGGATATATTGAGTATTCTTTTTCAGGTAATGATTTGGTCAGCTTAAATGGTACAGAAAACCTATATGTGGAGATTATATATATACATATATATATATATGTATATGTGTGTGTGTGTGTATATATACATATGATCAATAGAGTAGATTGAAGGTAATGTTATAGAGGAAGGCACTAGAAGCTAGGGGCGGGGAAAGAGGTTCTAGGAGTTAGGAAACCTTTCAGAAGGTGGCATCTGAGCTGAGTCTTGAGGAAACCCATGGATTCTAAGAAGCAGATAGAAGAGAACATCCTAGCCACCAGGAAGTCCATGCAAAGATGGCTTCTGAGATCCTTTACAACATTGAGATTATGTGCTTCCTTTGTAAGTAGGGAACCATTAGGAGATCTCGAATAGGAGAATAATGGTGAGAACATTGTTTTGAGATTAATCCATGTGCAGGATACTTTAAATAGGCAGAAAGATTAGAGGCAGCATGAGATAAAAGTTCTAGAGTAGGATAAAGGGAATGGGAAGGAAAAGAGATGGGAAATTCCTAGAAGCCTTGGGAACCTCCATGAAATTTTCCCAACTACTCAGGACCATGTTGATCTCACTCTTCTCTGAACTATTATAGTGCTTATATTTTATACTAGACAATTTAGCACTTAATTATATATTTCTAAATCTTACAAGTGTATTAGGCTCATTATACACAATAGTGCTAAACACAATGAGGTTTGTATAGCAAATGCTCAGTCCAAAACTTGACTGAGTTAAATGGCCTTGCTTTTAAGAAGCATACACTCTTTTTTAGGAGTGGACAAAATGCATATCTGAAACAACTTAAATCATAAAGCATGCAAAATATTACAAATGAAATCCATAAGTGCTAAAAGGTTGTGGATTAAAAGAGATAATCAGAATAGTGGTGGGGTTAACTTGGGAAGACTTCCTGTGCAGTGGAAGTAATAATGCCACTTCTTAGGCATCAGGACAAATGAAAGATAAGGCGAGAATTCTGAGTAATTTTAAAGAAAGGCACTAAAAATTAGTATTCATTAAAACGTTTAGCTTTTAAGCCACTCAAATTTAGTACCTAGAACTGTGCCTCACTTAAAAATTTTTTTGCAGAAGCCAATTATTTAGATTCCTTGGATAAATAGCAGCCCTGCCTCCTAAAAGCTCAGCTCAAAGAAATCTCAGATCCTTCACATCCAACCCTGCACAGGAATCCTCTCTACAACATTCTGGATAAATGTTTTTGTAGCCTTCACTTACAGACTCCCAGTGAAGAGAAATCTACCATCTTCTTCCTGATGTACCCTCATCCTGCTTTTGGACAGTAATTGTTAGGAAACTTTTCCTTACATAGAACCTACAAGTCTTTTCAGGTCTCCACGTGGATCTACTCTACCTCCACCTGGCTGCCTTGTTGGCCTCCCAGGTCTAGCTTCTAGCTCTTCTTAATGTTTTGTCTTCCCTATCAGAACGTAAATTCCTTGGGAGGAATTTGTTTTCCTGTTTTCATAACGCCAGCACTTAGCACAGTGCTAGGCACATAGTACACACTTAATAAATGTTCTCTCTATCCATCTATCTATCTATCTATCTATCTATCTATCTATCTATCTATCTATCTATCTACCTACCTACCTTCCGTCTGTCTCTCTCTCTCTGTCTCTGACTTCCTCTCCCCATCTCACCCTCCAGAGCTGCTAGTGCTGCCCTCTGGAACCAAACTAAATTAATCTAAACCTTACATATAACAGATCATGATCTCCTTCTTCTCCCAGTTAAACACTCCCAAGTTATTCAACTAACTATTAGAAGTTATTAAAAGAAGCAGGAATGCAGTATCTTCTGGAGAGGGGCAGCTTCTGTTAGTACATGAAGATGAAAGAGTGCAAAGTGAAGAAATCTAGGATAAAGGTGAGTTTGTTAATAAGAGGATGGCGATCCTAGGTTATTTATGATTTGCTGTGGCTAAAAAATCATCAGTAGTCTTAGCTAGCTTGGCCTTTGGAGAAAGAACTTATAGCACCCATTGCTGGGCCCATACTAGAAAGCTTTCCAATTTCGTAGAAACCTGCCAGATTTTTTCGTTTTTTAAGAGAACATTGTAAATCTCCATGCTACAAAGAGGTACCAGAATAGGACTATAGGGCAAGGGTGTTCAGTATACACTCATAAATGAATGAACTAACATGGCTTAACCAAAAGTCTTTTCATCATCTTCTGTATTGCTTCTTTTAATGAGAAGCATGACTCCTATTTACAAGTAATTAGCCTATTAGATAGAGGTCATATTGTGGAAAGCCTTAAATGTTCATTCACTCATTCATTTATTGGATCTTGAATCAAGGGAGCATGGCTACACATAGGCAGGAATTTTGGAACCTAGACTTCTTATTACTCATTCCACACACTTAGAGTTCTCTCGATCCTAGCAAATTGGTGGTTGAGCCATGGAAAGAGCCCTAGTGGAATTCAGGAAACTTTCTTCTAGTTCTTGCTCTTCTACTCACTAACTGAATGACTTTGGACTAGTCATTTCAGTCTTTGGGGCTTTATTCCCTCATCTGTGAAATGAATGTGTCACTAGATTTTCTCTGGAGTCCCTTCTAGCATTTATAGTCTATGGCTCTTTGATCCTATAGTTTTAACTTTGCCTCTCTAACCCTTGTTGACATCCTGCTATGATGTTTGGAGTTGCTTGATTAGTCATGATACAGTAAACACAGTGATAGCTATTAGCTAATCAATGAGGAGGTTGTTTCAAGGCTGCCTGATCAACTATAAACATAAAAGACATCATAATATCATGTCAAGCTAAATGGAACTGGGGCATATTCCCATAGAAGATGTTGCTCCTCCCTCACCTCACTCCATCTGGTACAATAGGTCTCAGTTGTTCCCAAAAGGTCATGAATTCATTGTGTAGTTTTCTGTTCGTTATTAGGGTAGGACCCTTGATATCAAAGCTATAGTCTTCAGGGAAGCCTGTGGATTGAGGAGGCAGTTTTCTGTTTGTTAGTGGAGCAAGACATCCTTGATTGAGAATTGACTCCCTCTTGGAAAAAGGCCACCACCTGTATTAACTTTCAGAGCTAGCCAAACTTGAATTGTTGAAGAAAAGAAATATTGCCTCACAATTGGGGGAGGAGCTGAGCAGTAGGTGCAGATGCTAGCAAGAAGGAACAAGCCTGGGAACATGTGACCTAACAACCAGAAACTGTAGATAGAACTCTAGGGCACAGGACTCCTGAGGGTCCCCTGACCTTGTTCCCTTCTCTCCTGGTCAATCAGGGGAGCAACATTTCAGCTCTACTCCTCTCCTCTCCTTAGGTAGAATAGTGGATAAAAAACTTTGGGGTACTCTTCTCTTTGATCCCCCTTTTTTTCCTGTAGTATGCAGCAGCACAGACTACAATGGTTCCTCAACTTACATTTGTAACAGAGATAGTTAGAAGGCTGCTTGGGCAGGGGAACAACCATCACACTTTTTTTTTTTACAGTTCTCTCCCATTTGCTAGGAGTTAGGAAATCCACATGGCCTCAAATCAAGTTAGCCCCAACCAGACCTAGGAGAGGTAGCCAGTGAAGTGCAGAACTTCTGAACTCAAGAGATCCAGCCTCTTCTCCTATCTGGGATTACAGGCGGCCACCACCATGCCTAGCTATCTTCTTCACCTCTTTGCAGGAACAGAAGACTATGATTTGTGTAACATTGTATGTACACTGTCACACTGGTTTAATGTTTTGGTTAGTTTTGCTGGACTGCTTCTTCCTTTCCTTCACTTTCTTTTTATGTATATATTTAAGGGATGGCACATTAGGTAGGGGAGGGAGCAGGAATATATTTGGAAACGAAGGTGTTGTTGAAATAAAAGATACCAATAAAATTCTAAAATAATGCTGGTTTAATTTGACTTGAAGGAGCAGTTAATACAAAACATATGAACACTGTCTTAGAAATGTATGTCAAACAACTCTAATCAGACCATGTAGCACACTTTCTGCCATTGTTTACCCAACCTCATTACTGACATTGGGTAAGGTAATGTGGTAGGCATTATGGACATAAATGTGCATAAAACTCAATTCCTGCTCTCAAGAAGCTTACATTCTAATTGGCCAGACAACACAAATACATGAAAAGGTAATAGCAATACAAGATAGCACATAGAATCCTTGTATTTTAGAACTGAAAGATATGTGAGAGATCACGGAGTCCAATCTCCTTTTATAAGTGAGGAAACTGAGGTTAAATGCCAAATTTAATGAATTTCCAAATAGGTATTGACTGTGGAAGGTCAGGAAGGGAGAGGTCATTAATGGGTAGAGGGTTCAGTAAGGGATTCATTCATATGGAAATGAATGGGATTGTAACTGTGCCTTGATGGAAGAATAAGACTGAATAATAAGAGAAATGCAAATGAAAATAGTTGAGAGATTTCACTTCACACTCATCAAATTGGCAGAGAGTCAATTTATTCTAACATGCTTTGTTAAGCAACCACAATGTGCAAGGTACTTGGGCTACAAAGACAAAACAATAAACATCTCTGTCCTTAAAGAGCTTATGGTATGCTGGGGAGACCTAATACAGGTAACTAAACCTAGAAATTGTAGGCAGAGAGAAAGCATAAAAAACTATTGAGAAAAAGAGAGGCTTCCAGGAGACAATGGCGGCCAGGCTTTGCCTGGAAGGTAGCTGAGGATTCTAAGAGGAAGAGGAGAGAAGGGAAAGTGCCAAGTAGGTTCACTTACTTATTTTCCAAATTAACTTCATATTATTCTGCTTCACAAATGTCTTGTTTCAGTCAAACTGGCCTATTTGCCTTTATCTGAATTTGATGTTTCATTTCCTGTCTTCATGTATTTGCACAGGTTACCCCCTTGCCTGATTGCTTTAGGGCCATGCCTTGACCCACAAATGCAAAAATATTTTTATAGCCCTTTTTGTGGTGACAAAAGAATTGGTTATGGTATGTGAATGTGCTATAATACTATTTATGGTGCTATAAGAAATGATGAAAGGGATGGTTTCAGAGGAACCTAGAAAAACTTCCATCAATGGATTCATAGTGAAGCGAGTAGAGCTAAAAGAACAATTTCTATTATAAAAATAATACGTATTATAAAGATAAATGTCTTCGAAAGACTTAGGAATTACAATCGATATAATGGCCAGTTATAATTCCAGAGGCCTCAAGATAAGCCATGCTACTCACCCCAGATGGAGAGGTGATGGACTGAGAATACAAATTGAAACATATTTTTTTGGACATAGACAAAGTAAGAATTTGTTTCACCTGAGTATACAAAGTTTGTAGCAGGGGTGATGTTTTTCTTGCTTTCTCAATGGTGGGGGTAGGTAGGGTTGGAGTTGAGGCAAAGCTGACAAGGGAAGGAGAGAATATAAAACTAAAAGTAAAATATAATTTAAAATTAGATATATATGTGTGTGTGTACTAAATTCTTCATACCCTTTTCACCCAGAGATCCTACTACTCAGTTTATACCCCCAAATAGGTTAATAACTGCAAAAAAAAATTAACAAACTGCAATAAGAAAGTAAAATCCACATGTATAAAAGTATTTGCAGCAGCATTGTTGGTAACTAGAAGCTAAAGCTAGAAACATGATATGTATCCAATCGCAAAATATCTGAGGCATCCAAAAAAATATAACAGATTATTACTGTGACATTAGAAATGACAAATATAAAGAATTATAGGAACACTTATTTGAAGTGACGGAGAACTGAGAAAGTTAAGCCAATAGAACAATGACTGTTATAATGTACTATAAACAAACAAAAATCTAAAAGGCAGCAAGACAGGTCAAATACAATGGACAACGTTGATACCAAACTATCAACATTAAGTATAACTTTTTAGGTGGTTATGTTTAACTGTTTATAGGGAATGGTTTTGCAGGTGTATTTCAGACATATCTGCTGTATTTAAATGTATCAATAAAAAGGAAGGTTGAACTTTTAAACAAGCAAAGAATAAGGAAGGAGAGCATTCTAGGCAGGAAGATTAATATGAATAAAGGTGAGAATATAGATGTATACCTGTAGATGTATACATGGGTAATATGTATATATGTACATATATATTTATTTGAAGTAATAGAGAATAAAGTTGAGCCAAAAGAACAGTGAAAATTATAATGAATTATAAACTATAGCAGGGGTGGGGAACCTGTGGCCTCAAGGCCACATGTGTCCCTCTAGGTCCTCAAGTACAGCCCTTTGACTGAATCCCAACTTCACAGAACAAATCCCCTTAATAAAAGGATTTGTTCTATAAAACTTGGACTCAGTCAAAAGGCCACACCCGAGGACCTAGAAAGCCACATGTGGCCTTGAGGCCACAGGTTTCTGACTCCTGGACTATACCATAATGTATTATACACATGCATGTATGTACATAGTGTCGACCTGAAAGTTTGGTTAAAAGAGGCAAACAGACTAGGTGATATATATATTTATATTATTCACTCCCTATATATTTATTCCATTTATGTTATTTATTTCCTTAAAGAGCCAGAATGGAAATTCTGACTGTCTGATAAAAGGAATGAGAAGGCTTAAATACATTTTAGAACAATCCCAACTCAGGATCTCTATGTCACTTAAATTTATGATCTCCATATATATTTAACCACAGTATGAGAAAGGAAGTTTCTTAATTGAATAGCTTGCAAACACAATAAGGCAAGAGAATTGACAAAGTGTCAATTGAAAATACAACCCAGGATATCTGTGCTTCCTTTACTATTAACAGGCCATAACATAGTATATGTCCACAAAATATTAAGATAGGAAAAGGTCCTATTATTCAAGGTAGGGTCTGGTTAAGGTTCTTTGTCCTTGGTATTCATTAACAGAAAAATGCTATGGTCAGCTTCATCTGGCCTTGTTACCACAGAAAGAGTCATTCTCTGAGTTTACTCAGAGAATAAAGAAGGGCATCTCTGTTAGGCCGAGGTGTTTCTTCTGGTTGATTAGTTTAGGCTTTGGCCCTTTATTTGCGTTCAAATGATCTTAAATGATTATCAGTATTTACATATGTTTTCTCAGTGGGGTGGGGATTGGGAGGGACAGAATACAAATCTGAAGGTAAAATGTAATTTTTAAATGTTTTTAAAAGAAAATATACTAAATTCTTCACATACCCTTTTTACCCAGAGATCCTATTACCTACCCAATTTATGCCCCCAAATAGATTATGACTGCAATAAAAGACTTACATAAATAAAATATCCACAGTAGCATTACTAGTGATAACTAGAAGCTAGAAACATACCATATGCCCAATGATTAGGGGATGACTGAACCAGATGTCATATATAAATGTAATGGCATATTATATACACATATGTTCACATATACATATATAATATGTGTGTGCATGCATACATGTATATATGTGTGTGCACTATATGTGTGTATGTATGTACGGTGTGATAAAAGTATTAGTGCAGTTTAATAGCTTAAATAGCTATTAAAGCTTAAAACTATTCTAAGATTTTTGGGACCTCTTGGATATGTGTCATCAGCCCTTCACATAAGCACTATGGATAATCCCTTATATTTAAGAGGGAAAAAATATTGAGATACCAGCAGTTTAACTGTGATTTTGGAGTCTGTTTTAATTATAATCACTAGAAAGATACAGAGAGGCCAGAGAGTAAGACTAAGAAAACTTCTTCCCGGAGGAAACCGTCTGGACTTTTTTCTTACAAAGAAACATTCTGAAGATTATTATTGAGAAGAGAATTTAATTAGCAACATAAAACAGTTAATGTTATTTCCAGAATTGAGAAATTCACAGTGGTAGTGATGGTTAGAGGTGACTGACTACGCTCTGTTTCAGAGATGCCATATTATAAATAATTATTTCTTTTATTGTTTGTCATACCATTAATAAATTGCATAACCAGTCACCTTGATGTTTATTTAAGCCTAGGAAATGAAAGGCTTTAAGAGAGAGAAAAATAAGTGAAAGCTTATATAAAAAGTGGTTTCTTGGGTTTAATAAATTATATTTAAAGAACTGGGGTAGGGCTGAGAGCCAATTGGTTAATGAGAGCTATTGCAGTTTTAAATAATTTATAAGGAAATAACCATGGCCCTTAATTACTTTAGAATAAAAGAAGAGAATGAATAAGAAAATGAGCCAGTAGCATACAGAGGTTTGATCTCTCTGCCTAAGCTGCATATGGGGTGGCA
Source organism: Phalanger gymnotis (assembly GCA_028646595.1). NCBI lineage: Eukaryota > Metazoa > Chordata > Mammalia > Diprotodontia > Phalangeridae > Phalanger > Phalanger gymnotis. The sequence continues at coordinate 208,330,644 of CM053624.1, forward strand.
GGGGACAGGGTGTCAGGCCTAAATCTTGCTTCCATTCAGAGGTAATGAATAGATAAACTTAACTAAAGTAGCTGAATGCAAGGAAAAGGAGGCAACAGCATAGATAGGGACCAGATTGTAGAGGGCTTTGAATGCTAGGCTAAGAAGTTTGGAATTTAATTTATAGAAAACTGGGAGCCTGTGCTAAAGCCAATAACTAAATATTCGTTGAATGAGACATGTATCATGTGTGAGACATGTATCATGATTCTGTATAAGATAGAATGTGAAAAGGGCACAAGAAAACTACAAAGTGATATGAGGAGTTCAAAGGTGAGGTGAGATCAATCCTTATTGGAGAGATTGCAGAAGACTTCAGGGAGGTGGCATAAACTATGCTTTGAAAGATAAATTTAATTTCAGCAGACAGTAGGGGAGGGCACACAAAGAGAATGTAAACAAAGGCACAAAGGTGTAGAAAAATTCTAGGAACTTACTAGTAGTAGTCCAGTTTGGCTAAAGAGAAAAGTATATGACACATAATCTGAAGTTGTACATTAGGTGCCTGTTCAGTGAATCTAGAAAAGTAGGTTTGAGAATAGACCAAGGAGGAAATTTTTTTAATTTAATTTTTAAGCAAAGATGAGCCTCTACCTGGAAGGACTTACATGATCTGATGCTGAGTGAGGGTAGCAGAACCAGGAGAACATTATACACAATTGCAGACATACAGTATCTGTGATGACTAACTTTGATAGACTTGGCTCTTCTCAGCCATACAGGGTTCAAAAGACTCATGATAGAGCTATCTACAGCTAGAGAAAGGATTATGGAGAACAAATGCAGATTGAAGCAAACTATTTGCTCTCTTTTTCCTTCTTTTTTGGTTTTGTTTCTTCTTTCTCATGGTTCATTTCATTGGTTATAATTCTTCTTTATGACTTGACCATTGTGTAAATAAGTTTAATGTGGAGGTATATGTAGAACCTATATAGGATTACATGCCATCTTGGGGGGGAGGGGAAGAAAATTTGGAACTCAAAAACTTGTGGAAGTGAGTGTTGTAAACTAAAAATAAAAAATAAATGAAAAAAAAAAGATGAGCCTCTAACAGAGTAGTGATACAATCAGAGCTGTATGTTACTCTGCCAGTGATGTATAGGATAGATTGGATGGGGGAGAAACTGGAAGCAGAGAAACCATTTAGGACACCTGTGGATTCTGGATTTTAAGAATATTTTCAGGCCTAACTCTGTGACTTATCATCTGTAAGACCTTAGGCAAATCACTGAGCTTCCACCAGCTTCCATTCTCTCACTGGTAAAGCAACAGCAATGGGGAAGTTGAGAGAGGGAACTTAGTCTTCCTGGATGGTGAGTTTTAAGTAGTGGAAGGGCTGGTGAAAAGGTGGACACTGAAAGTACAGTTAAGTCGGATGTGGGGAGGTAGGAAGAAAGGAGCAGAGGATCCAGTCAGAGAAATAATGAAAAGTTTAAGTTAGTTAAAAAGTGGTGGGTTAATTTGACAGGTGAGATTATTTTTTTTAATCTGAAATGGGGACTTATAACAGAATTAGAATTATAGACCTGGAAAAGACCCAATTGATCTAATCTAATTCTCTCTAGAGAAGGAAAGTGATTGGCAGAGGGTAACACTAGTAGTATAAAAATTACCCTAAAGTTCCTGACTCCAGTCTAGTGTCTTTTCTACTATGCCACAACCAACGTAACCCTTGTTTCAAGGATTCTCACATAACACCAAGGCCCTAAATATACTTTAGGGCAGATGTTCTTAACCTGGGGTCCATGAACTTAAAAAAAAAAAAAAGATAGCTGTAGTTCAATATAATTGGATTCCTTTGTAATTCTGTTTTCTTATGCATTTAAAAAAAAAGTATTGTGAGAAAGGTCCATAGATTTTACTAGACTGCCAAAGGGATCCATGATATACAAAAAGGAAGTTAAGAACCCTTGCTTTATTGGATTTTTCAGTTCCATAGCCTGTTGCCTCCATCCACACAGATAATTTGGGAACTGAATTGATACCGCTCAGCTCATTGTTGTCTTTTTTTTAATAGTTCATTTTTGTTTTTTCTAATAAACAAGTGTTTAAAAATTAATATGTTCTCTTACAACTCCTAAAAAATAAAGCCCTTGGTACATAGTGTAGCTACCATTTATAATGCTCTTCGAGGTTTGTAAAGCTCAGTGCATGTTTTTTTTTTCCTTTTGGTCCTCATGACAACTCTACAAGATAGGTGCTATTGTTATCCCTATTTTACAGAGGAGAAAAACTGAGGCTGGCAAAGGTTAAGGGTCACACAGCTAGTGTCTAAGGTCCAATTTGAACTCAAGTCTTCTTACTCTAAGTCCAGCACTCTTACCCACTGTGCCATCTAGCAGTATAATACAGCGGAATAAATTCCCACATTGGTCATGTCTGAAAATGTAAGTCTGTCTGCAATTTAAATTCATCACCTTCTTTCAGAAGGCAAGTGGCCTGTTTTATCTTCATTCTCTCATATTCTTGGTTTATCATTTGTTGATCAGTCATAAAGTCTTTCAAAGTTGTTTCCCTGTATTGTGTTGTTATCACTATATAAATTGTCTTCTTCATTTTCACTTTGCATTAGTTCACAATGGTCTCCCCAGTCGCTTCCTTTAAAATTGTCCATTTCTAGATTATTACTACGATGTAAGAATGACAAATATGATGACTATAGAGAAGCATGAAAAGAGACACATGAACTGACGTAGAGCTAGGAAAACAATATACACGATGACTTCAGCAATGTAAACAGAAAGAACAGCCACAAAAAAGTGAATGTTACAAAATTACGAAGGACAGCGTGTATCAAAAGAAAAGATATGAGAAGACACCCCCCTCCCCCACCTTTGCAGATATGGGAGGTTCGTGAGTATAGTATATTACATATATTTTAGGAAAATTTAAATGTATTGATCAATTTTGTCGATTTTTCTGTTTTTCGTTTCTAAAAACAGTGTTTGTTATATGGGATGGCTTTCTGGTAGGGGAGAGACACAGGGGAATAATTATGAAGATATTTTTAAATATTAATAAAAAATTATTTAAAAATAAATTTTCCATTTTTATAGCACAATAATATTTCATTACGTTTATATAACACCATTTATTTGGCCATTCCCCAATAGGTCATCCCCTTAGTATCCAATTTTTGGCTATAATGAAAAGAGCTGCTATAAATAATTCTGTATGTATAGTCCTTTTTTTCATTTCTTGGATTTCTTTGGGAGCACTGGCTTAGTAGTGGTATAGTTGGATCGAAAGGTATGCACAATTTGGAAACATTCTGGGCATAGTTCCAAATTGGTTTCCAGAATAGATGGGCCAATTCAGAGCTCCACCAACAGTGCACTAGTATACTTGTTTCCCACAGACCATCAATGTGTTGTCACTAACTCCCTTTGTAAACACATGGTCTACAAAGCTCAAAGAATGAGCAGGTTTGTTTACAGGACAATGCCTGTATTCATTTCCTAGCCCTGCTCCTCTGATACCTTGCATAGCATCATTAGGTTTGCAATTCCTTAGCATATGGCCTTGGTCCTCTTTTGCTATCCTGCCCAAATGTCACTACACCTTCAGTTATCTCACCTCCCAGTAGATGGTGCCTGACATCTTCTGATATATTCAGCCTGCAGTGTCCTAGTTAAAGGCAGATCCTGTAACTCCATGGGATTATATAGAGCTCCCTTGTCTAGGCCTCCCTAAAACTCTAATGCAATTAGAGACAGTTCCACACAAGGTACACAACCTTGGATCTCATCCTTGCACTACAACTTTGCAAACCTCTTACCTCTCAGAAATGTGCCGAGTAGTCAAGAATATACCTCCCTGACAGGATAGGATGGAAGGAAACATAGTTAGCCTTTCACAACATGAGTATTGTGGAAGTGTTTTACATAATGATACATGTGTGACCTATGTTGAATTGCTTGCCTTCCTAAGGAGGGTGGGTGGGAAGGGAAGAGGGGAGAAAATTTGGAACTCAAAGTTTTAAAAGCAGGTGCTCAAAAAAAAAAAGTTGTTTTGCATGCAGCTGGGAAACAAGATACATAGGGAATGGGGCATAGAAATCTATCCTGCCCTACAAGAAAGTAAGGGGAAATGAGATGGTGGGGAGTGGGGCAACAGAAGGGAGGGCTGACTGGGGAATGAGGCAATCAGAATATATGCCATCTTGGAATGAGGGAAGGGTAGAAATGGGGAGAAAATTTGTAACTCAAAATTTCATGGAAATCAGTGTTGAAAACTAAAATATTGAATAAAAATGATTAAATTAAAAAAAAATATATACCACCCCTCATATCTTCAAAGTTTGTCTCCATCCCCAATATTAGGCCTACAAACTCACTCCCTCAGCTTCCAGCTAATATACCTCTAGCCCCATCAGCATCTCCCATAAGTCTACATACTCAACAGAATTTCCATTTCCCCACTCTCCATTATCTCTTCAGGTCCCAAGGGACCAAGTGGGCAGTTATTCAAATTACTAAGGGTTATTTCCTACACTGTTCAGAGTAGGGTAATGGCATAGTTGGGAACCAAGCATGCCCACAGTGTTGCCAGAGGCACCAAGAAAGAATACAACTTTACTGTCCCCACAATACTTATACACAATAAGTGTATAAGTAATAAATAATTGGTAATAAGGGGAGTGTCTGGCTCCTCACAGACTGTTGTGTTAAGACAATTATACCCTAAAAGATGAATTTCTACTTTCACAGGATAAAGTTATCTTTAGCGATAATGCATTGGTAACAAAGCTGTAAAACGTACTAAGGAGAAATTAAATGCCACTTCAGACTTGTTATTCCCTAGCTTTGTCATCTATCGTGGCTCAGTCACATTTGCTATTCATGTGGAAAAATAAAAGTATCTAAATGTTGCTCACATCCTTGGGAGGAAAACATCACAGATCCACTTTATTAGGTAAAGTGAAGGAAAATCTGTCTAGAGTATTCTTATCACAAAGCCCTGTTTTCATACAGAGTAATTTCCATCTAATTAGAGGTTTCTGGGGAATAGAAATTCAATTTACACTTGACAAATTATTATTTTATATGTTATATTCCCATTGTTTCAAAATGCCCAAGTCCTTCAGAAAAGAATAGCACTTGCGGAATCATTTTTCTTCTCAATCTTGAAGGTAGCCTTTGGACCACCTCAGCACTGAGGACATAACCACAGCAAAGGACTCTGTTATCCTCCTTTTTAATTGTGGGGAATGAGTCCTTTTCTTTAACCTATTTGTTTCTCAAGAATCAACTGGTTTACTAAATATTAAAAGCTGATTTTAGCTCGGGAACATTTTTCCTGAGGAACTATTCTATCAAGTATTAAAGCTGGGGCATATTTCTATCAAATATTAAAGATGGGGCACAGGCACAGGCCAGTTGCCTGAAGTCTTCTAGAAGGCTCAGGAGCAAAGCTCTAAGCTAAGCCATCAGCATGGGGACACTTAGAACTGATCTTGGACTTAGCTCCTGCCCCACCCCAGGCTGTCCTCAGGAAGACTCTAGTATGGACTTTGGCCAGAACCCCAAGCAAGGGGTCATCCAGAGCAGATCTTAGATTCAGTTCAAGCGGGTAGTGTCTGGAATTGCATATTCAGCTCTCTTAGCTATCAGCTCAGTCAGCAACACAAGGTTGCCTAGAGTAGATTTCTGTAAGAATGAATAAACAAAAAAGATGAGCTTTTATGACACAAGGTTTGCCCAAGACATAAATCCCAAAGAAAAATAACTCCAAAATACCTACAAAGCACAAGGAAAGTCCAGTTGAAATTCATCATCCCACACAGATATATCTTTAACAATCTTTATTGCTACTCACAAGAGAAAGAGGAGAACGTTGCTAGCAAGGACAGTCTTGCTATGTGACCTCAGTGTCCACAGTAGGCATCACATGGGAGAAAGAGAGAAGGGGAGTATAATCCAAGCTCCAGTCAAAGGCTCAGAGCCCCTTAGGGTTCAAACATGTATGTTGTCTAAGACAAAGAATCAATATGATATCAATGGAGGAATGGCCTGTTCACTACAGGACCAATAAGGTCAGGGTATTTTCTAAATTACCTAATAAGGAGTGAAAAATACAGAGCAAGGAAGTTGTTTCCACAATCTGGCTATCAGCTTCTGTGTGGGTGCAAGATCCACCAACAACCAGCACCCAGAAAGCTGCCGGCACCCACCAAAGCACAGGTTCTTTTGATCTGCCTTAATAAGGAAAGCAAGGTTAAGGGGTGGGCAAGCTTACTTTAATTCAGCATACAAATATCATTCACTTAGTTCAGGGGAAAAA
>CM053624.1:208337464-208368045 GCA_028646595.1 Phalanger gymnotis
TCCTAAAGCAAACAAACAAACAGAGTTCTCTTGGGGATGTCTCCTCCCCAAACTGCCATTGCAGGCTTCCACATGGCACCCAAAGTCCCAATTTCAAAGAAAGAGTCCAAACAAAGTTCTTTTACGGTCTGTTCTCCCCATTATGTTCCAGTCCCCGGTTCCAAGTCCTGAGGGGCGACTAGACAGTAAAAGCCAATGGCGTGGGGTCCCTGGGGGGTCCAAGGCACTTCCCTCACCCCAACAAAAACAAATCCATGTCTCCCTCCTGGATCCCAAGCAGCCCAAGCTGAAGGGACCAAAAAGGCAGACTCAGTGCCTTGCTGCAAAGTTTCCATCTTGCCCCAGGGCTGAATTCCAAGCCCCTGGGTTCCTGGTTGTCTAGTTCTGGGTGGCCCCTCCTGGCTTCTGCCAGAATCTGGATTGCAATGTAGGTGATTCTCTACCTTTTTGCTCACCTCAAAGTTCTATGCTCTGGCTGGGGAAGACAGGAAAAAGGCATACTCAGCGTCTTGCAAAGTTTCCATCTTGCCCCAGGGCTGGACTCCAACCTCCTGGGTTCCAACTCCAGCTGGCCTCACCTAGCTTCTTCCGGAATGTAAGCTATTCTCCACCACTTCGATCCTCTCTCCGAAGTCAGCTCCAAGGCAGCTCAGGGCTTTCAGCTTTCCAAAGTTCTCATGCAGGCAGTCTCCTGCTCTGTCTGGATCAATATTTGGGCATCCGCTGTCTGCTTCTTCTTTCTCCTCACCAGCCCCTCCTGCCAAATCTGTAGTAGGGCCATTCTCCAAGTCTCCAAGGCCATTCTCCACTCCTGTTTCAAAACTCCATATACAATATAATGTCAAGACATTCACCCTTTCAGCACAGTCCTCCAGGGCCAGGCTTATCAGCTTAAGCCTTGGGAAGAAGGGATTATCTCCTGCTCTGGGCCCCTGGGAAACCACGCCCAGAACTTCCACCCACCTGTTTTCCTTCAGGACTTTGTTGCTCCTGAGGCTCCACAGAACCATAGCCACCTCAAGTACAAAGAGCAGTCCAAAAACAGAGAAACATTCAACCAACCCAGTACCCCAAAACGCCATGCTTTCCTGTTAAAGGCAGATCCTGCCGACTATGCCATTTGTTTCCACAATCCAGCTAGCAGCTTCTGTGGGGGTGCAAGATCCCCCCTGAAAAGGGGGAGAGAGGTTAAGACCATACTAGTCCAACTAGTTTTCACTTAATCATAGCCTACAAACAAAGCCTCATAGCAAAACATAGACTTGTCCACAAAATCGATTAGAGTTTCTAGAAGGACTAATGCAAGTTTTTTCAAGAGTGAAAATTATATTATAAATTAAAGGAGAGTACTAGAGGAGAGAGTTGGAAAATATAGACCTATGGAAAGAGAATTAACTGCCTAGAACAAAAGATACAACAGAAATGAATGAATCTATGAGACAAGAAATATGAAAACAAACAACAGATCTGGAAAACATATCAAAGAGACTTAACTTAGGAATCAATGGATTATTTGAAAGCCATGACCCAAAAAAGAGTCTGGATACCACACTTCAAGAAATCATGAAAGAAAATTGTGTAGATCACTTAGACCCAGATGGAAAAGTCAACATCTATAGAACCCACTAGTCACCTCATGAATGATCAAATTGAAAACTCTCATGAGTGTCACAGCCAAAATCCAGAATTTCCAGGTCAAAAAAAAAAAAATTTCCTGCAAGCAGCCAGAAACAAAGACTCTAAGTATTGAAGAACCATAGATAGGATCACACAAGATATTGCAGCTACTAACTAAAAGAGTGGAAAACATGGAATACAATATTCCAATAGGCAAAAGATAGAGGCTTACAATCAAGAATAGCTTATCCAGAAAAACTGAGTATAATCCTACAGAGGAAAAAAACGGACTTTCAGAGGACTTCCAAACATTCTTGATCGAAAGGTCAGAGATCAATAAAAATTTTGAAATATAAACATGAGAGTCAAAAGAAACAGAAAGCAGTAAATATGGGAAAGACTGTTTATAAGGATGAAATATTTGCATTCTGATCAGGTGTCGGGGGAGTGGGGAGGTAGGAAAGGGAGTATACAAGCATACTCTAAGAACCATTATGTTATGAAATGATTATTAAATAACCAGTTACTGGAGAGATCCAGGTCTGGGTGAAGGGAAGAAAAACAGTAGAATAAAAGCTGTTTTTATCAGGCATAAAGTTTTGGTATTAAGCATATTCTTGTTCCATACCCATCTTCTTCTATGTAAAGAGGAATCAAGGAGTAAAAAGAGAAAAACAAGTAAAAGAGAATAGGATAGAGGGAAATAAAATTTAAAAGGTTTTGAACAAACAAATCTAATGCAGCTAAGATTAAAAGGGAAACAGTTAACTGGGGAAGATCTTTGCAGCAGGTTTCTCTGATAAAGGTCTCATATCTAAGCTATAGATATATATTTGAACTGATTAGAAAGTACAAGAATAAGAGACATTCTTCTATTAATAAATAGTCAAAGATATGAACAGGCAATTCTTAAGGGAAGAAATCTAAGTGATTTATATTGTCATTCAGTTGTTTCAATTGTGTCCAACTCTTCATGACCCCATTTGGGGTTTTCTTGGCAGAGATACTGGAGTGGTTTGCCATATCCTTCTCCAGGTCATTTTACAGATGAGGAACTGAGGCAAATAAGGTTAAATGACTTGACCAAAGCTGTATGTAGCTTTATTTTTAAAAATGTTCTGAATCACCAGTAATCAGAGAAACAGAAATTAAAGAAACTCTGAAGTTACACTTCATACCCGTAAGATTAGCAAAGCTGAAAAAAATGGAAAATGACAAATGTTGGAAGGGCTGTTAAAAGATAAACACACTGATCCACTGTTGGTGGAGTTGCAAATTGGTCCAGTCATTCTGGAAACCATTCCCCAAACTGTGCATATCCTCTGACCCAGCAATACTTCTACTAAATCTATATTCTTAAGCATACCAAGGAAAGAGGAAATGGTCCTATATGTTCAAAGATATTTATAGCAGCTCTTTTTGTGATATAACTGGAAACTAAGGGGAAATAGCTGAACAAATTATGGCATATGAATGTTATGGTATACTATTGTGCTATGAGTAACAAAGAAAGATATAGTTTCAGAGAAACTTGGGGAGACGTGTAGACTGAGGCAGAGCAAAGTCAGTCAATGAATATTTATTAAACATCTACTACATGCCAGGCACTGTGCTAAGAATTTGCAAATTCAAAAACAAAAATGACAGTCCTTGTTTACAATCTAATGGGCGAAGACAATACACAAAAGGAAGCTGCAAAGTGGAAGGGGGGGGAAGAAAGTACCCATGGGATAATGATGTTTCCCGAGGAGTGCAGCTGGGTGAGATGAGTATACAGTGAGTAGAACTAAGAAATGAATTTATAGTATAACAGTAACATTGTAAAAATGAACAACTTTGAAATTCTAATCAATTCAATTGATCAAACATGATTCAAGAAGAATGAGGAAGAATACTACCTACCTCCTTCCCGAGAAGTAATGGGCTAATTTACAGAAATAGACACATATTTTTGGACATGGACAATATGAGAATATGTTTTGCCTGGCTATGTTTATTAGTTACAAAAATTTTCTTTTTCTTTTTCCAGTGGGGAAGGAAGGTGGGTGAGGAAAAAAAAGTGCTTGATAACTTTAAAATAAAATTTAATTGAAAAAAACAAATTGATGTTATTGAATGCCTGTCATCCTTGCTATTGGAGAAGCGTTGACTGGTGAATCGCCTGAGCTTGGGAGTTTTGAGTTTTGGAGAGCTAAGCTGATTAGATCTTCAAACTAAGACTCAAACCAACATAAGTGACCCATCGGGATCTGGAGGCCAAAAAACTGCCCAAAGAGGGATTAAACAACCTAGGTCAATGCTCCCGTGCCCATTAGTTGTGGGATCAGTGAGTGGCCACTGCACTTCCAGCCTAAGTGAGATTGGAATGTCCAATGCTAAAATGAAGAGAAAGAAAGAGAGAGAGAGAGAGAGAGAGAGAGAGAGAGAGAGAGAGAGAGAGAGAGAAATGAGCTAGATTGGAATGGAGAAATCTTTTTTATTATTTAGGTTTTTTTCCCTCAATTACATGTAAACAAAAAAAAATTTAACATTCATTTAAAAAAATTTAGCTCCACATTCTCTCTCTCCCTCCCCTCTTCCCTCCTTGAGAAGGCAAGCAATTTGACACAGATTATACATATGCAACCATGCAAAACGTTTCTCTATTAACCATGTTGCAAAAGAAAATGCAGACAAAAAAAATAACGAAGAAAGTAAAAAAAGAGTATGTTTCACCTGCATTCACACTCCAGGTTGGGAAAATCTTAACAACAACAAAAACTTATTAAAGTTTCTATATACTATCCACCTCCTAATAAAGGAGTGATGGATTCAAAAGGTAGCTTTCAGACATTTTAGGATATGGTCATTGTGCAGATTTTTTTTTTTTGCTTCATTATGATTATTTGTTACTAGGGTTTGTTTGGTTTTTTGCCCATAGATTTGGGCGGGCAGGGGAACTATTGTTAGTGACGTTAAAAAAAAATAAAAAATAAAGGAGGGTCATTGAAGAAGTTTTTTTAAATTATTTTTTATTATTTAATATATTTCATTGAAGAAGTTTTTAAGAGTGTACATACAAGAATAGCAAAGTTCAGAAGGAGAACCAGATGAGCGCTTTAACATTGCCGTTAACATACAGAATTTGTGATAAATTTTTTTTAGAAAGCAAACTATGCGTAGTAAAGATCTGTGGTTTCTTGTGCAATCATCTTCTCTTTTGTATATAGTAGTGTTTGTGTGTGTCACTATTTGTGATGTTTTGAATAACCAAAAAAATGTTTTTAAATGGACTTACAAAACTTTCTTAGCAACTTCTCTAATTGTTAACAGTGTGGTCTAAAAGCTATCAAGGAAACAGAATGGTAGAAAGAAAAGAACATTGTCCTATGAGCCAGAGGCCCTGGGTTCTAGTCCTGATTCAAGGACTAACTTGCTGACTTCTGTCTATATGGGACAATAATTCCCCCAAAATGAAATAACAATCAAAAGTATCTCAAGGTAAAGATAGAGGCTTATATGCAAGTCTCGAGCGAGAATTGGACATCGCCTACTCCAGAGTGGACAGGGGTAGGGAGGCAAGTTTCAGAGCGCAGACATGCAGTTTATATACCCCTTAAAGGCTCCCCCAAACCTCTTTACAAAACAATTCTAAGAAGCCTGAAAACCCCCCTGGACCTCTATCCCCATCCGTGGGGGGTAGTTGGCCTCACATTCTTGAAACAAGGAAAGATTCTTAATCTAACACCTTAACCTCAAACTAACAGACAGCAGTTACGGGCATGCTCACCCTCTGTGTATGCAAGATGTGGATATGTGTGGTATATATGCAAGTTTAAGCGGCGGGGTGTGGGGGGAGGAGTGTTAATTTTTAAACTCAAAGATATAGTTCAGGCGTTATGGAAGCTAAAATATTAAGTATCCTTTTCCTTAAATGAGAGACTTTCATCCATTCCACTCATGTCTGAGAACCATATCCATGATGTGAACATAGCATAACTGCTTCCCCCGGTTGTAAGGTTGCCTGTGTTGCCTTCTGGAGGGTGAAGGGAGGTGGAGGCAGGGTTGGGGGTTGGGGAGAGAAAGAAAGAGAGAGAGGGAGAGAGAGAGAGAGAGAGAGAGAGAGAGAGAGAGAGAGAGAGAGAGGAATTACAATAGAAATGATGAGACTGGAAGCAAGGAGGAGATCCCACAGACCAGAGAACTAGCCTTAGAAGGACAGAAGATACGTGCCATAAGTCCCAGCACCCAGAAATGAGGACTGCAGGTATTAAGGTATTAAAGATACTAGAGTGGCATGTATATGTCAGGTTCTTCCTTACCAGAGTCAACTGCTGTATCCATTTCCACAGCTTCATGAGTGATGAGAATCAAACAGGATCATAGGATCATAAACTGAGAACTAAAAGGGAACCTCAGTCTCTGCCAACAAAAAGATACCGACCAAAGGAAAAAGCACCAATTACAGGAACTTGAGTCCCCTGGAGCCTGATTCCATCTTTTTGTTAAGCAGTCAAGATCTGAGCCCAGAGTTCTTCAGTCTTTACCTAAAAATTGGCCTTACTAGAATCACGAGTTGGATGTTGATTAGTATGCTCCAACAGAGAGGTGCTAGACTGGGAATGCAGAATGAGATTTTTGGGGGGTGAGGGAAACAGATAAGCAATGCAGGAATTTGTTTTACTTGACTATATTTGTTTGTTAACAGAGGTTTCATTTTCTTCCTTTCTCAGTGCTAGGGGACAGGGTTGGGTATGTAGGTAAAGAGAGGTCAGAGCGGTAGAGGTTGATTCTTTGTTGATTGAAAAATAATAATTTTGAAAAATGAACTGGTGTATTTCCTATACTACTTGCCTGCTCACAAGAGGAGAGACCTAGAAATCCTGCCTTCGAGGCAATGTATGTACTATCTGGAAACTTCCTGTGTCTCCTTGGACATCTCACTTCCTACCTGGCTGTATTCATTTTGGACTTCTTTGGCTTGGCTGCACTCATTTTCAAATCCTTTGGCTTCTCCACCAGGACTCCTTTAGAGCACTGTCTTCCCCCATTAGTTTATAAGCTCCCTAAGGGCAGAAAATATTTTTTTTCACCTAGCAGAGGGCTTGGCACATGTCACTCAGTCATTTTTCAGTTGTGTCCAACTCTTCATGACCCCATTTGGGGTTTTCTCGGCAAAAATGAAGGAATGGTTTGCCATTTCCTTCTTCAACTAATTTTACAGATAGGGAAATAGATGTAAACAAGGGTTAAGTGGCTTGCTTAGGGTCACACAGCTAGTAAGTGTCTGAGGCCAGATTTGAACTCAGGAAGATGAGTCTTCCTGACTTCTGGCCCAGCACTCTATCCACTGCACCACCTAGCTGTCCCTAATATATTCCCCGCACATAGTAGACACTTAATAAATGTTTATTGACTATTGACTAGGCAAGCTGTGGGTCCACAGACACAAGCAGACATTTAATTACATGTCATCATTACTTTTATTGAATCTATGCTAATAGTAACATTCTATATGGATCATAGAATTAGAACTGCACAATGGACTATAGAGGTCATCTAATCCAAGTCACCTATTTTACAGATGAGGAAACTGAGTCCCACAAAGGTTGAGTGAATTACTCAAGGTCATACAATCAGCAAATCTGAGCCAGGATTTGAACCTGGGTCTGACAGACCACAAGGCCTATTTTATCTCCAGTACATCACTGAAGTTCCTTGGGGTCTGTTCCTTGGAGCAATAGCTCCATTATGCCAAGATTATATGGATAACATGCTGTGAAACAGCAAATGAAGAAGATGGGAATTCAAAGCTAATTCTGATTGGGTAAATCCACATTTAACTACACAATCTGAGAATTAGAGAGAACTCAGAAAGAAGAACTAGGAAGAGTTTGCCACTCTGTGAAAACCATTTCCCTACCTCTTTTTCTCAGTGGGTTATAGTGTCATAACTGCCCAAGGGAGTATGGAATTCCAAGCTCTTGATCATTCCTATTGGAGGAATTGTAAATAGGGTTAGACTTGGAGTCAAGAAAACCCAGTTTCATATCCCACCTTAGGCACTTATTAGCTATTTGTCATTGGACAAGCCTCTTAACATTATCTCTTTTAGTCTCATTTTTCCTATCTATAAAAGTAAGGGATTGGACTTCAAGAGCCTTTAAGGTATCTTGTAGCCCTAAATCTATGATCCTATGAATAAAATCAGTTTAGTGGCTAACAGAGCCCTCTGATGGTTCAATGAAAAAGAAATTGGGCTAGGTTTTTTTTTTCCTAGTTCTAAGAATCTTAAGGCAGAAGCAAGACAGAGGAAGATAATGTCTAGAATCTGGCCAGTGGTGAGAGTAGAAAATTTTTTAAAGAAATGTTTAGAGCTTGAATTACTACATAAGATTTATAGACATATAGTCTTTGTCTCTGATTTTATCCACCCTATCTATCTGAAACATGGACTCTAACTCTGGCTTCCCTAATTCCTAATTCTGATGAGTAGTTTTTTTTTCTTCCTTTCTTTCTTCCTTCTTTCCCTCTTTCCCTCTTTCCTTCTTTCCTTCCTTCCTTCCTTCCTTCTGTTCTTTCCTTTCTTTCTTTCTTTCTTTCTTTTTTTCTTTCTTTCTTCCTTCCCTCCTTCCTTCCTTCCTTCCTTCCTTCCTTCCTTCCTTCCTTCCTTCCTTCCTTCGTTTCTTTCTTTCCTTGTCCTTGAACCAGCAAGTGAACTGAACTGTTTGTTTACTTCCACTTCCCCGTGGTCTGCTTTCTGACTATCTCTACCCCACCAGAAACTTCAACTCTGCCTCTGGTTCTAGTAGGGTGAGCTCTTTGTTTTCTCTTGCCAAAGCCCAATTTTCCACATAACTTTCTACATTTTACTTACCATACTCCCACTTGGGTACCCTCTTTCCACCCTCACCCCCCACTTTCCAGCACCTCTTTATGTGTTGTTTTATTCCATTAAAGTAAAAGTTCCTCAAAGACAAAGACTGTCTTACTTGCTTATATTTGTATTATTAGCTTAGCGTAGTGCCTAGCACAAAGTAAATGCTTAACAAATGCTCTGTCAGTCTGTCTGACTGATTGTCTGCCTCTTTCTGTCTGTCTATCTCTACATCTACTTGCCTGTCTGCCTGCCTGAGTGTATCTATCTATATCTATATCTATCTATCTATCTATCTATCTATCTATCTATCTATCTATCTATCTATCTATCTATCTATCTATTTGTCTATCTACATCTCTATCTATCTATATCTCTATCTACTTGACTGCCTGTCTGCCTGCCTGTATCTATCTACCTATTTGTCTATCTGTCTGTCTATCTATCTATCAGCAGCTATAATTTGTAGCAAAGCTTTAGCAGAAAACAGATAATTTGGGATAAAATGCTCCTAAGCAGGTGAGCAAGTAATATTGAGAGAGAAAAAAGTAGGGAAAACCCCAATAGATAAAGTTTCATTAGCCCCAGGGGAACCAGAAGACCACTGAGACAAGAAAAGGACAGATCATTTCTGAAGTCTTGTCAGAGATGAAAGAAGAAAAGGGGGAGAGGGGGAGAGAGTTAAGAAGTGATTAGAAATTGGATTTCTATATGACATTTTTTTTTAAAACTTGACTACCTTACATGACAAATCTTGGACAACACCTGAAAGAAGGTTCTGTTTTCATTAGGACTGAGTCAGGAATCTGCTAATGATAGATGGAACACCCCATAGAAAGCCAGCAAGTCAGGGAAAGGCTGCTATAGATAAAGCTCCATTCAGGAGACCCCAACCACCAAGCATGCCATCTTACTTCCCTTAGCAAACAGTATGACCTGGCCCTTAGCCATGACCATTGGCCATGAAAGAGATAGAAAACAGAGGCTCTTAGTTCCAGCAAGTTTTTCTTCCAATGACCTACAGAAAACACACCTTGTTTGAATTTTTACCAGTGTTAAGTGACCACTACGTGTGCACAAAATGGAAATTGACAGAAAAGGTAAAAAGGCTAGAAGAATGCCTCTTTAGTCTCCATCTTATCAGAGAGAGTCTGCTTTAGACAGTCTTTCAAAGTGAAAACAATGAGGAAAAAGAATCTGAAGAGGCTAACCCATATCTCGAGGTGAAGGAGACAAGCTGTGGTGATGGCAATCTTATTGGTACCCTGTTTAGGAGTACCAATTCAGCCTGACGTGAAAGGTTGAAAGATATCCTAACTTATCAGAACATATAATTGGGACATGACAGAGAGCCTTCTAAAGTATGTCAAACCCAGAGTCTATTAACCATTTCTGTTGAAAGGAAGTGTTGTATAGTCGTTACGGATCCAAGCTTCCAATCAATCATGAGGATCTTGTTTCAAATACTGCTATTGATAGATGTTGACTGTGTGACCCTGGGCAAGTCACTTAAACTCTCAGTGATCAAGGCAACTTTCTAAACCTGTAAATTGCAGGGAAGGATCTAAGCTGCACTGGTAGCTTGAGTTTCTGCATCTAGGAATTCCCTATGCCAATGTAAACACAAGTCCAGTCTCTGGCCCTATCTTATACATAGAAATGAATGAGACCATGAGAAAGAACATAGAAAATGTTGCTAAGAAGTCCTGATAAAGAAACTGAGAGTCTTTGTAATATTTCATTTCCACTGTTGATGGAATATAAGGCCTTCAGAAAAGAAAGATTTGGGAAGTGAACAGCTGCTGGTCATGAAGATGGTGTGTGAGAAAGGAATGTAGATTTCTGGACCATAGCTTAAGATAGTGGAATGATGGTTTCCTCACAAGGGACAGAGTTCATCTAAAGAAGCTCAGTAAAATAATATTTGCTCAGAGATTTGTGAATCTAATCAAAAGGTCTTTAAACTGAAAATAGAAGGGGAAGGAGAAAACTGCCCATTAACTTTCTCTGTAAGTTAACACAGAGAGTGACAAGAATCCTATAGAAAGAATATCAGAAGAAAGGATATTCAGGAAGAGTAGCTATAATAAACTCATGGCCTTAGCAGCCCCAAAGCAAACATACAGAGAATGGATAAAAATCAAGGTAAACTAAAGATTTAACACAAGGAGGTAAATTTGACCTCTTTGGTATCACTTTAGTGAGATGTGAACCATGACTGAAATATGACTTTACTCAGAAATGATAGATGAGATAAAAGAGAATAGTCTTCTAGATGAAGATAATATATGCTCTTAAGGAGATCCATGAAATAGAACAAGGAAGGGACAGCTAGGTGGCACAGCAGGTAGAGTAAGTTAAAATCTGACCTCAGACACTTACTAGCTATGTGACCATGGGCAAGTCACTTAACCCTGTTTGCCTCAGTTTCCTCATAAGTAAAATGAGCTGGAGAACAAAATGGCAAACCACTCCAATATCTTTGCAAGAAAACTCCAACTGGGGTCATAAAGAGTCAGGCACAACTGAACAGCAACAAAAATCTTCAAGCCAGTGAAGATCTTTTTGTATCCTCATTTGTCACGTGCTATATTTGCTATCCCTTCTGGCTTTGTGTCATCAGCAGATTTGATAACCATGTGGTTCATGACTAAATCCAACTCATTGATTAAAATATTGATCAGCACATGGCCAGTTCTAGACATCTCTAGAGCACTCAGAGTGGTAGCTATTTGAGTAGAGGGAAGTCTTGAGATGGCTACAAGAGATGTGGTAGAGGTAAAAATGACAAGATTTGGCAATTGTTGGCTATGCCAGATAAGGGAAAGAGAAAAGCTGTGTAGGACATTAATAATGTAAATCTGGGTGACTAGAAGGACAATGATGTCATGGGAAATAATTGGGAAGTTCGGAGGAGGGATTGGCTTGAATAGAAAGGTAATATAAAATCCAAGATGCAGATTGTAAGCTATGTATGCCTGTATAGAGGCCACCCACTAAGGACATCCTACCACAGTCACAAGCTAATATAAAGACTCAGTTGTGGGGACAGTGGAGTGGGTATACATGTGGAATTTTGTAGTTACTACAGATATTTCAGATGCAATTAAGTTATAACAACACCAAGGGGCCAAAAGCTGGCAAAGCAAGCAGTGGGGGAAGGGAGTGATACAGTGAGGGAATACTGAGTGATAATAGGTAAAGGGTGTAGTGTAGTTATGTTGGAGACAAACCCCAAACTGGCAGAATAGTGGAGGGTTCCCTCTGATTCCTACTTTCCTACCCTTGGAGTCATGCCATGGTCCCACTTTGAAAACTATTGATCTTGACCACTTCTCTTCACCTTACCTTTAAGGATACCATGAGATTATCTCAACAGCATTCCTGAAAACTAGATAAACTTTTGCTATAGAAATTCTCTGATTAACCAGTCAATTAATGAAGGAAGGAAAGAAGAAAGGAAGGAAGGAAGGAAGGAAGGAAGGAAGGAAGGAAGGAAGGAAGGAAGGAAGGAAGGAAGGAAGGAAGGAAGGAAGGAAGGAAGGAAGGGAAAGAAGGAAGGGAAGAAGGTGACAAGGTCAGAATTGTGAGAGCTGGTTCACATGTGAAAGAATTCACTTAGATCTTCTCTGTAGCCATTGGGAACTTTACTGATGCAAAAGGAGCAGGCCTGAGATTTAGCAAGGAGCTAAACAAAGGGCCTGATATGGGAAAAGAACCAGACTTACATAGACAGAAAGCTATACAGTCTGTAGGATGATGATGTAATTTTTAGGGTTTCCAATGGGAGTTGAAGATTTAGGGACAGGATGAGGAAGATGGATAACACAAGATAAGGGAGATAGGAAATTTTATGACCCAGGATGGGGGGGGGTGTGGGGAGACAATGAATTTTATGGTCCAGGATAAGTGGGAAGTTTTATGGTATCTCAAGATAAGGGGAAGAGACTCCAGGGCACCTTCAGGTTAGAGAATAAACTAGGGGCTTCACAAAGTCAACTCTTAATATTAATTTTAACTCTTAGGGGACTGTTTGTATCCACATCAAAGGGAGAAAAGGAAGGTAGAAGAAAGGAAAAGAGAAAGGGAAGAAAGAAAGAAAGGAGGGAGGAAGGGAAGTAAGGAGGGAGGAAAGGAGAGAAAGAAGAAAGGAACAGAGGGAAGAAGGAAGGAAAGAAGCCATGCTGACTCTTTGTGATTACTTTCTTCTAGAGCTCACTAATTAATATGTTCCAGAATTTTGCCAGATGTTTGAGACCCTGCTGGGTTCAGGCATGGGAGGGCTGGAATCAGACTGGGAAATAAATGAAGGCCCTTGGGGGTCAAATGCAACAACTTCCAGGTACCTATAAGATGCTTGCTAAGTAAAGCTAGTAGAATATAAACTCTTGGAGGACAGGTGCTTTCTCCTCCCCTCTTCCCCCCCCCCCCCCCCCCCCCCCCCCCCCGCTTTTGTATCCCCACAATGCTTTGAATAGAGTAGGTACTTTATAACTAGTTGTTATGTTGAATTGAATTGGATCAAAGTCAGTCAATCTCACTAGCCTACATGGCATGTAGTCTATAGTCTCTTTTTTGAAAACTGGAACATTTGTTCTTCTCCAATCTTCTGCTAAATATCGTGTTCTCTGAAATCCTTCCAAAATCACTGACAGGTCAATTATAAAATCTTCCAATTCTTTTAGTACCTTGGAATATAATTCATCTTGACCTAGTGACTTAACAAGTCAAGGATAGCTATGGGCTCTGTTATTACGTCCTTACTTATCTTGCATTTTCATTCCCAATTGACCATTTTTGTTCTGTCCATTTTACTCTAAATGTCTTTTTCTTTGACAAAGAAAGTAGAAGCAACAGACTTTGATAATTCTTCCTTCTGTCAGCTATCCAGCTATCTGGATTACTAGCTATGTAGGCCTTTCTTTCTGTCTTACCATTATGCCCTACAGACCCCTGGGGCATTGCCATCTGTTCTGTTGATGAACCCTAAGGACCACTAGGTCTCTCATCCATTCTGCAGCTAAATCTCTCTCTATGCGTTACCCCTCCCCACTCACAATATGAGCCCCTTGACAGCAGAAACTATCTTGTTTTCTATTTGGATCCTTGTTTTTTGCACAGTGTTAGCACATAATGAGTAATAAATGCTTTTTCCTTCCTTATTTCTTCCTTTCTTCTTTCCTTCCTCTCTTTATTTCTTCCTGACTTTCTGCCTTCAGTATCTCTTGATAATAGAAAGCACTGTCCCTTTTTTTGATGCCACCTTTCCTTGATTCGTCTACTTTTCATAATACAGTTTAAAATGCATGCACATGAGCGCGCACATACACACACGTACACATCCCAAATCTTTTTGTCGTTCTTACCATTCTTCCCTAACCTCGGCTCATTCTAAACTTTAAAGCTTCTGACATTCTTTAAGACTGTGTCATATTTATATTCATTCTCCATTATTTTCCCTTGCATCCACTTGCTGTATGTGGTTTGTTTGTTTTTTTAATATAAGTTGGTCATTGGGTTCTTTATTCATCCACATTGATCTATTTACATAGCCCCTCTTCCCTATTTTTCATCGTTAAAATTGTTTCTGTTTGTGCTTTTAGAATTTAATATTTGAGTTTCCTGTTCATTCTGGGCTGGCATCCTCTCTAGAATTTCAGATCATAGGATCTTTCCTATCTTTTCTCTGAAATCCACTCTTCCAAAAGTATGTCAGACTGGACTACCTTTTCTCTCCTTTCTAAATCATAAATTTTAATATGTAATGGTTACTTCCTCCTTTCCTACCCCACCCAAAGTTCCAGCATTCTATATTAACAATGTTGGTTCAGAATAGCAATTCTCCTCTTTACTTCCTCCACCTTTTGAAGGATGAAATCATTATTAAGGCAAGTCAAGAATGCATTAGCTGCTCTGCTTTGGTCGGAAAGAGAGATTCAACAGATGTCTGGAGAATGGAAATCCCACATCTTGTCTCTGTGCCGTGCTTGCAACCTGCTCCCCAAACTCTTCAGCTATTTCATTCCAGATGGTCTGTCATAAACCCCCATAACAATATCACTTATGTTTTCCTCTCCATTGATCTTCATTCAGATGTTCTCCATCATTTTTTCTCTAACATGGTTCCTAGATTTCCTTACATTTTCTTAATATGTGATGCTATTTGACTCTCTGACTTTTTAAACTATTCTGATTCTTTTGAATGAGATATAACCTTCCAGAGCCATATTCCAGAAATGTCTTATCCCACCATCTCAATTAAGCCAAGTTTGACTCTTTGTGTTAGTGTTTCTAGTTAACCTTGATTGTTATCCACACTTTTTAAAATATAGATATCATAGACATTTCTGTAGAGATTATGGTTTTTATTGCAGGGTCTTTTTTTTTCCAATTTTTTGTCTTCTATGAGATACTAGTCATCTCTATTACTACTGCATTGTAACTGTTCTCTATATTATCTAACTTGGTTGGTGTGCAGAGCCAGTTTTTCCATTCTCTCCCTTTTCAATTAATAGGTAGTTGAAATCCATGATACATGAGGAGAGAAAAGGCAGGTATGCATCTGCCTTCAATGACTTTAGTTTTCCAGGCCTAGATGAAATATATCCCGAGGTACTAAAAAAAACTTGCAGATGTGACAACTAAGTCACTGTTTGTAATCCTTGAAAAGTCTTTGGACAACAGAAGAATTTCCACAGCAATGGAAATGGACAGATGTTATCCTTATTTTCAAAATGGGGAAAAGGACAGAATCTTCCACCTGTAGAATGGTAATCAACTTGCTGAGGGTAAAAGATTAAAAGTCATAGTTCAGGACTTTAATGACATCTTCTCAGGGAGTGTATGGACATACTAATTAATAACTCCTTGAAAGGACTGATACCTCCTGCATTTGAGTATTCATATCTCATTGAAATTGGTAAAATTTCAAAGTATGATTTCCTTGCTCTTAGCTGTTGCCACCTCTTTGAGTCAAGAAGCTCTTTGATATTATCTCTAGAGTTTAAGGGATTAGGGTAGTCAAAAGTCAACTCTCAGGTCTCTGATTTTAGCTCTACCTTTTATATATCCAAGGGATTTCTGTAGATCTGTCTGCTCCTTTTTATAAAATCAGCACAGTAGTTTAAGCCAATCAAATTATCCCCAGGATACATAATCATTTACCTTCAACAAGATATGACTGGACCAACAACTACCCAGGTGCAAGAGATGTACCCCATCCTCTCAAAGGGGCATCTCCACATTTGGGGGCCTCAGTTTCCTCATCCCTAAATTGATGTAGTTGGATTAAATGATCTCTAAGGTGCCTTCCACTTCTAAGTCCTATAAATGCATTTTGAGGAATACTGCTGTACCCCATAAAGAAAAAACACATGCACAAAAAACAAAAACAAAGGTCTCCAATTGTTTTAAAATACTATATAGAATGTTTCATTTTTTAAATGTTTAAACTTCTTTTCAAGCATTTATGAAATAGCAAGTATGATCTATGCAAATTTGACAGCCAATCCAGGGGACCTACAATAGCATATTTCCTAAAATGCAGATTGAATTCATTGCCATACTTGTTAGGAGTAATTCAATAAAACAAGGATTTTCTGGATATTTCAGATGCATTACAAAAAGGCTTTCCTAAGTAATCTCAAGAACTCAGAAATGACTAAGCTACTGCCAAGTTTATTAGTGAGGAAAAACTTCTGGTGGAAACTGTGGTTTAATCAAAAGAGAACTAGATTTGGAGTGACAGGATTTGGGTTTGAATCTTGACTCTTGGATCTACTATTGGTGAAACCTTGGAATACTCTTCTAACTTCCCTGTAGTTCACTTTTCTCATCTGTAAAATGACCGGGTTAGTCCACACTATGTCTAAGGATCCATCAGATGTAAATCCTATGACTGACATATCTATAATCAAATAATCTACCTGAGCTATTGATACTTTCTTCAGTTAAATAATGGCAGAAAAAAGTTGTCCTTATATTGTCAGTAAATTCTCCTGCCTTTGTTTATGCTAGTGTATTCAGAAGAGATTCTCACAGTTGTCATAAAAACAAATGAAAAAATATCTAGTCCATCCATAAGTTTCAAGAGGCTTCTTATGCTTCCTGACTATGTAAAGAAAATTAGCATATCAAATGGACAAAATGCTACAGTAGTCTCTCATTCTTACAACTGATAACATCCTGACTGAATAACATGTTGGTTAGAGGGCTGGCTTCAAAACCAGGAAGACCTGGATTCAAGTTCTGCTTCTGACACATGCTAGCTATGTGACCATGATCAAGTTGCTTGATATCTCAGGGCCCCAGAAAACTATGTAAGACTCTAAGCTACAGCTGAATTGCCAGCTCCATGAATGGAGTTTTATAAACTGTTAAGTTTCCTATCTAGATCAATCACAGGTCCTGATCAAGAAAATAAATGTCTCCCTCAAAGGGTTATTAAGAAGATTGAGTGGAAGAACAATAGTGTTGTGGAAAAAAGGAGTTGATGGGGGAGACCCACAGATTTGGGGTTTATACCCAGCTCTGCCATTAACTCCTTGTGTGTTCTTGAGCCTCAGGATTAAAGAAGTTCCAAACTCCCTTTCAATTCTGTAATCCTTTAGTCTTACTAGTAGTGATTTTGTATGATGACATCTTCTAGCTGGAAGTAGAACACACACACAACACAACATCCGAGACAAATTCCAGCTGCTCAAATACTTTTCAGTAAATGGAATTCCTCTAACAACACTCTAGATATTTTTAGACCACTCAGATTCTTCCATTCCTTATTACAGTCTTTTTTTCAGTGGGTAGAAGAAAGAAGATTGTTTCTCAAAACTTTTAAAATAAATACTACTGAGTTATTTATCAGCATGATAGCTTTCTGCAATTATTTGAAGGTTAGTTATACTGAAAAGAGATTTTGAGATAAAGCTTTTCCCTCCCTCAGCTTACCTTTTCTATATACTCAGATATGTACTTGTCTCCTGCAAGAGAATGCAAACTCCTTGAGGGCAGAGACTTAATCATTTTTGTCTTTATATTCCTAGCACTTGGTACAGTGTCTGGCACATAGTAGGCTCTTAATAAATGCTTGCATGTTAACTAAAATTTTAAATTAAAATGTTACATTCCCCATTTTCCAGAATGAGAAGAATAAGGATTTCACAAAAAGTATAGAATATTCAAAATCAGAATTTGTTGAGGTTTTTTTTTGGAGGGGGGAATGCAGGCCAATTGGGATTAAATGACTTGCCCAAGGTCACACAGCTAGTAAGTGTGTCAAGTGTCTGAGGCCAATTTGAACTCAGGTCCTCTTGACTCCAGGGCCAGTGCTCTACTCACTGCACCACCTAGCTGACCCCAAAATCAGAATTTGAATTCACAACTCTCTTTACTGAGCTGAAGAGCCATACAAGTTCTAAATTCTAACTCATAGCTCAATCAGTAGGTTGAGTAAGCACAGGTAATTTATGTGTTTTCCAACAAAGATGATGCTACCACTTGTTTAAAAATTTTTTTTTACTGTAAAAGTTGCTGTTAACACATGAAGAACTGCCCTCCCATCTTTTAGTGAGGAGTAAACAATCATCTCAGAAGTACATATTGCTATTTCTTGGAGGACTTTAGCATACAGTAAATTCTATAGAATACAAATCATAAAACTAGACATAAATGGCTATACAGTATTTGGTTGAAAAATGGCTTGTTGAAAACTAAAATAACTTAATAAGTGTTATTTGGACCAGGGATTCAATAATTTTCAGTTGGCATTAAACAGAATACAGTTCAATATCAATAAGATTACAAGAGGTATGGGGGGTATTCAGGGAGGACCAGCACCTCTGGTATGAAATCTTGCCAAGCCTTTTTCAGGGCTACTCATTCCTTTGGTGTCCACCTGTCACCCAATTCTCACCTGGGGCTCCAAGAAGCTATAGCATGCTCAGTGGCCACATTCCAGTAAAACCTTCCCAGCAGATGGGCTAAACCAGGTTGAGAGTAACCAACAGGCCTCAAACCTGTCTGTGAGCTAGGGGCATGTCTACCCCAAACACGTGAAGACTTCTGAAGGTACAAGGGGTGGATGAGAACAATTTATTCCAATGGCTATGAAGGCAGCTGAAGCAGTACTGTGTGGCTCTTAGAGCTCGATCAGACATTGAAGATGCCAAGGTCATCTACTGCATCACAGGCCATTGCCAATCATCTTGACTTTTGTCTTGCCACTGGACTTCAATGGTTCTGGAAGAGAGAATGAGGTTGATGACTTTGTGCCAACTCTGCCTCACTTAAATCCAACTCACCCGTGAAGTTATTGGTCCTCTTCAAAAAAGGACAAACAACAAAAACAACAATAAATATTTTTGATGGTACTTTTATACAGTCACAAGTATATTTATTTTGGACAAAGTCTCTGTGGCTATGGGTTTTTTTTCTGTTTTTCTGTTTTCATGTATTTGTACAAATACATACACTGTATATAATATTTATAGGTATATGTATGTATGTATACACATATACACATATATAATGTATGTACATATACACATATACATATATATCATATTAAGTCGTATCATTTCAGCTGACACTTCAATTTACCTTTGGCTGGATCTTCTGGTTAATTTTCAGTTAGATAGAGAAATTCAAACTCCTGCTTTCCCTCTCCTTTTGTTCAATCTTGTTTGCTAATGGTTATTTCTCTGCTCTTTGCCATTTGAGAATTACCTCACAATAGTTGAGCCAATATCTCTGCTCTGTTTTTACTTTTTTTCACAATAACCCTCTATAGGAGAAAGTCCCTTGTGGGAATTTACACACCAGTCACTCTACTGGTTCTCTGTCTTACTCTGTTTGGAATCTGTCACAATCTCCCTGCTAATTAATCATCTGGTTTCTAGAAGGACTGTGAGTCTTTTTCTCTTCCACATGTTCTGGTTTGTAGCATTTGCTGATTTCCAAGGTGTAAATGCTCACAATGAAAATTTAACAACAGTTCAAGCTATCAGTACACCCCTAAACAATACCCGCCATGATACATGAACTAGTCACTTGATCCTCTCAGTGACCCAGGTAACCCTCTAAAACTACAAGCTAGGGAGAGCTGCCGATCTCCATTAGAGGAGCAAATTTTCACACTTGGAGTTTACCAAACCAATAAAATCACAGGTCCATACCTGACCTTCTCCCCTCTACCTCCCCCCCCCCAAACTAATTGCCATGAATATTAAAGAATTGTCTTTTGGATGATTCTACAACCTTTTTTAGAAACCATATCAAACCAGAAATAATGCTGGTAAGAAGAAACTCATCTAATCTATGCTCATTAGTTTATTAAAAATATAACCCCAAATGGTGTTATGTTACCTTTGGATATTCACAATCACAGCTATGCAAACTGAGACTCAAGATGAGCATCCACGTGTGAATCACAAACAAACAAACAAAAGAAACTTGGGTAATTAAATATAGCCTTAATATGAATTGCAGTCATAGCATAACACCAGACATTGTCCAGAATCAATAAGTATTATTCGATGTCTTCTGTTTTCTGGGGACTATGCTAGGGACTGGGGATATAAATACTAGGGTGAGACATTTCCTCCCCACACAGAGCTTATATTCTACCAGAACACTGGGCAAAGAATTTTGTTTAGCAGTCTAATTATCTAATAAATGGTCATTGAGAATTCTTAGAGCAAGGATTCTTAGTGTGGGGTCCATGGACCAAGAGATCCATAGCTAGATTTCAAGGGATCTGTGAACTGAAATGAGAAAAAAATAAATTTTTATTTTCATTAATCTCTATAATAAAATCTCTATAATAATAATCTCTAACTGATATCTAACATTTCCTTCAGTTACTCAGACACAATATTCTAAAAAGGGAGTCCAGAGGCTTCATCAGACTGCCAAAGTGTTCCATGATGCAAAAACCCCTGTCTTAGACCATATTCCTGCCGTCATTTGCTTTATGTAGCTGTTCAGGAAGGCCCAATCAGCTCTTATCTGACCTTGAGAAGTTGTACAGAGGACTCATATCACTATTATTACTAGTGCCCTCAGCTACTAATGCTTTCCCCTTCAAGATTACCATTTATTTGATTTGTATATGTCCTATGTGTGTACATTTTCTCTCCCTAGAACGTGAGCTATTTGAAGTTTAGTTATGTTTCCTTTTGTTTGTACCCACAGCACTCAGAGTAGTGCCTGGCATAAAGTAGGTGCTTAATAAATACTGATTGACTCAACGATTGATATGGCACTATCATTAACATCACGGCCATACACAAAAAGCACATTCGAATATATCAATTTTCATAACCACAATTTCCACAGGCTTGACTGCTGCACGTGTTAGAGAGGACTAATGTAAGAGAATCGATCTTTGACCAATCTTTTTCCCTGTCCCCAATCCAGAAAGTCTAGAATGTAATTACAAGGAGTTAATAAGATGTTATGCATGTAAACAACAAGATGGAAGACTAGACTCTTCTCCAAACCCCACAACTTCTCACACTTCCCCAAAACAGAAATTACACGCCAAAGATAAAGCAACTTCAACTGTCTCCGTGGTCTAGGACACCAAAAGGTAAAAACAAAACAAAACAAAAACATTAACTGACACTCACTGACCCTAAGTTCATTCAGCACCCCATTTCTGCCTTCCACCACTATTAGCAAGGTTGCACTAGCAGACCCAAGGACCTGATACAGGCTTACAATGAAAACCATTTCTATACTCCAGTCTCCTTTCCCTCCTTCCAGTGCCATGGAGACCCCAGGCATAGAAGTTTGCTAGACAGTACCAGAAAGCCAGCATGGCGGGTGGTAGGACCTCAGGAGCAAAAGCCTGCTGGGAACTACAACTTTGTAGCACCAGTGCTGCAAAACTCTGAACTGCCAGTGCTGGGCCAAGGAACCAAAGAACAGAGAAAGCAGGATGACGGAATGCAATAATCCAGTATTTGATAAAGGGAAAAATATAAATTACCTAGAAAAAAAAATCCTTATTTGATAAAAACTGCTGGGAAAACTAGAAAGAACTCTGGAAGACATTAGGCTGAGACAGATACTTTATACCACATTCTATAATGTATTCTAAATGTATATGTGCAGGATGTCGACCTGGAAGTTTGGTTAAAAGAGGCAAACGAGCTAAGTGATATGTAAATTCATAGTTTATTCCCTTAAAGCTAGCAGAATACATACGTTATGGAGCTAAATGCAATCTGACTGAACAAAAGAATGAGAAGAACCATCCCAATTCAGGGTGGCTGTGTCACTCAAATTTATGATCTCCGTGTATGTTTAATCATAGTATGAGAAAGGAATTTTCTTAATTGAATAGGTGGCAAACACAATAAGATAAGAAAGTTGACAAAGTCTCAATTGAAATTATGACCCAGGACATCTGTATTTTCTTTACATTAACATACCATAACATAGTATATATCCATAAGATAAGTATATGTCCATTAAGATAAGAAAAAAGTCCCATTATTCAAGATAGTGTCTCAGGTTAAGAGTCTCATCCTTAATGGCCATAGACAGAGGAAAGAATGCTCTTAAGTCAGCCCCATCTGGCCTTGTTGACATAGGAAGAGGTATTCTTTGAGTTTACTCAGACAACAAAGAAGCTGTTAGGTCCAGGCTCTTCTTCTGGTTGATTAGTTCAGGCTCTGGCCCTTTTTGAGGTTATTAAATTGATATTAAATGATTATCAAGGACAAAAGTCAAAATGATTGCTGAGGTCTATTGGTTACCCTCAACCTAGTTTAGCCCATCTGTGGAGATAGTTTTACCAGGGTATGGCTGCTGTACATGCTACGCTTCTTGCAGCCACAGGTGAGAGTTCAGTGCCAGGTAGACACCAAAGATGGATGCACAACTTGGTAAGCCCTCATATCAGAGATGCTAGTCCTCCTTTAACAACCCATACACCCCTAAGAGAGTTTGCTGAGGCACTGAGAGGTTAAGCAACTCCTTCCCCTTCAAAAAGTCAGTATGAGTCAAAGACAGTATTTGGAACCAAGTCTTCCTAACCAAAGACCTGTCTCTATCATTATTAAATAATAATATCATAAAACCTTAAATTGCATGTCATTTTCTGCTTTTCTTTTTTTTTTTAAAAAAAAGTTCTGTTTTTGACACATCATACAAAACCCCAATGAACTCAAAACTGAATCCACCACAACGTACAATCCCTAAAACAAAGCCCCAATACCCAAAACATGGAAAACAGCATATAAAAGTTGTTATGATTGACAATATGTACAATTCATTTTTGCTTTTGTAATTTACCATTTATTAAAAGAAAGGACAAGCATGTGTTTTATAGGTTACTTATATAAGTTATAGAATTTGTTCTCCTATTCCCCAATTGCAGAGCATACAGTTTGTTTCTTATTTTTTGCTATTGTAAATAGCACTGCTAAAAGCAAAGGGCTTTTGTTGGTGGTGACAACTTTCTTGGGGCATAAATTCAATTGCCAAGTCAAAACTGAGGTGTAGTGGACAGACAATGATTTTGTGATTTTTCTTGAATCTACATTGTTTTCGAAAATGTTGGAGCAACTCAACAGCTACGACAACAGCTTAGTACAGCACTTTTTAGAGTGTAGTTTAAGAATCCCCAGGTGTGACCAAGAACCTTTCAGGGGGTCTGTGAGGTCAAAACTATTTCTATAATAACATTGAGACTTTAAATTTCCTAATATTATAAATATTGGCAGATATTACCCACATATACAAAAACTCTTTGAGGGGATCCACTTTGCATCTTCTAGTTTCAACTTCATGGAACAAGATGCTCCTCCTAGGATAAGCTCATCACTTCAGAACTTGCCACCATGCATCTAACTCAAGCCTTGATTGACTTTACCTCCCTCAGCCTCCTCCCCTCTCTGACTGGAGGGCTAGAAGGCAGAGTACCAAACTCCATCCAATGACTTCCTTTATGGGAGGCAGAAACTGGACTCTCAGCTTACTTCATTTTGCATCTGTTGTCCTGCCTAGATGCTTCACCCCCAGCCCTCAGCCAGGTATTCCCATATATCCTGGCCCCCTCTTCTTGCCCCACCTTTCCTGCCTCCTTTTGTGTGTTGTTTTCCTCTTTAGATTAAGCTCCTTCAGGACAAGAAGTGTCCTTTTTTAAATTAATTGTATCCCCTTCAATTAGCACAGTGCCTGGCTCACTGAAAGTGCTTAATAATAAATGTTTACTGGATTGGATCAGGTTCAATAACTTTTAAGAGTGTAAAGGGGTCTAGAGACCAAAAAGTTTTTGAACACAGCTTACTGTGACTTTTCTTTCATCAAGACCATCCTTGCTTTTTTTTTCATCATTTACTATTTATGGCAATTTGATTTTGATACCCCAAAGTTGTTTTAATTTTCATTTCTCTGATACGCTGATAGTTTGCATTTCTTCTTTCAAGAATGGTTTCTTCCTATGCTGTGGCAACTTATCAGTTGAGGATGAATAGTTTTCAATCTTACATATTTTTGAGGTTTTTTTGGCAATGATTTTCCTAATCTGTGCCTTTTCTTCTTATTCTAGATTCTTATTATATCTGTGCAAAAGCCTTTTATTTTTATATAACTGATGTTATCTATTTTGGCTTTATAGTATTCTATGTAGCAGCTGGCTGTGAATTCATTTGCTGTCAGGTGTGAGCAACAGAACCATCTGTTATCCTCTAACTTCTTAAAAGGACGACTTTTTATATGTAGTCTGATTATTCAATTAAATTCAACAAATGTTTATTAAGCAACATATTTTGCACAGTATTTTTCATTAGTGTGATCCCAAAGAATTTTATTTCATTTTTTAAAGGTGAACACATATGAATATTTATTGACTACTTAGTCATAAAAGACATTATTTTATTTGTAGTTATCAAACTAAAGACTTAAAATGTAACTAAGTTTAATTTAAACAAAATTATAACTAAACATTATTTTAAAAAGAGAAACTTTGCAAAAGACTCGTTTTAACCAAACCTTACTCCCTACCCTAAAATACAGAACAACATTTTCAAACTTGTCTTTTTGGCTAAAAAAAATTTTTTTCCATCTAGACCTAGCTCCCTTTGCAATGAATTAAGAATTAAAGACCAGAAGTACCTTCATCTAAAATTTTAACTTTTTTGCCTTTCTTACCCGTAACAGAGCCCTAATGCTGAACATGGTGGGATGTGTCATGGAAACAAAATAGTAAGACAAAGAGGAAAAAAATGCCTGCTTGATTTTTCCCTGACCAAGTTGCAGCCAATTGGAGTCCTCAGGCAGGAGCAGAATTTGATCCTGGCAGAAGCTGGGCTCTGCAAAGTGGTGATGCCTACTCAGAGTGTGAAAGAGGGTCATAGAGGGATCCTGAACTACAGGGCAACCAAGTCACTAATCGATAATCAATCAATAAACACTTACTGTGTTGATTGAGCACTTACCGTGTTCTGGGCATTGTGCTAAGTTAATCTGGGGATACAAAGAAAGGGAAAAACCAGGTCCTAACTTCAAGGAGGGTATGCTTAATGAAGGAGACAACATGTAACTAGCTACATACATCTAAAATATACACAATACAAACGGAAGATAATCTCAGAGGGAAGGTAGCATTAGTGAAGGGGAGGGAGGAGTGCAGAGACCAAGAAAAGCTTCTTGTAGAAGCTGGAGTTTGAGTTGAGTGTGGAAAGAAGGCAAAGAAACCAGGAGGAAGAAAATAGAGGGAGCATTTCAAGCATTATTATCATCATTATCATAGCTAACACTTATGACAATTACTATGTGCCAGGCACTATGCAAAGCACTTTACAATTATTATCTCATTTGATCCTTACAACAGTCCTGGGAGGTAGGTGCTATTATTAGCCCCACTTTATAGATGGGGAAACTAAGACAAACAGAGGCAAGTGAGTGTCTAAGGCAGGATTTGAACTTAGATCTTCCTGACTCCAGGCCTGGAACTCTACTCTATTCACAGCACCACCTAGCTGCCCCAATCATCATCACCACCCTACCATCAGTGTCATTTTCATTATAGAGATGAGGAAATGAGAGTCTCAGAGAGAAAAGACCATTGGATTTTGCAGTCAAAAGCCTTCATAACCTCAGAGAGGTCATATTCAGTTGAGTGCTGGGATCAGAAGCTGAGGTTACAAAAGGTTGAGAATTGGGAGGTAAGGAAGTTAGCTTTGGGGGATGTTGCTTGTTCATATCTTTTGACCATGTATCTATTTGGGAATGGCTCTGGTTCATATATATTTGAACTGGTTTCCTATATACCCTAGATATTACAGGATATCCAATATGTATTCACTGTAAAGAAGTTTAGTTTACTGTTTCCCTCCTAATTTTAGCTACATTGACTTTGTGCAAAATCATTTCAACTTCATGTACTCAAAATTGTCCACTTTGTCCCTTTAATCCTTCCTACCCTTTGTTTAATTAAGGGTTCTTCTCCTATCCATAGCTGTGAAAAGTGTCTACTTCCCAGCTCCTTAAATCTGTTTATGTGGTGACCTTTTATCTCTAGGTCATGATCTATGGTGTGCAAGGTCTAAGCCTTCTTGCTTCCAGACAACTTTTAGTTTTCCTAGCAGGTTTTATCAAATAGTCACTATCTCAGGAGTTGAGATGTTCAAGTTTACCAAGCTCTATGCTACTACATGGGATAGAGCTTCTGGATCTTGTGTTCTTAATCTGTCCCACAGATCAAATTTTCAATTTTTTTTTGGCAGGGCAATTGGGGTTAAGTGACTTGCCCAAGGTCACATGGCTAGTACATGTGTCAAGTGTCTGAGGTCGGATTTGAACTCAGGTCCTCCTGACTCCAGGGCCGGTGCTCTACTCACTGAGCCACCTAGCTGCCCCCAAATTTTCTATTTTTAACCAATATAAAATAGTTTTGATGATTAATATTTTGTAGTATAGTTTGAGCTGTAATACTGGATTCACTTCTTCTCACTTTTTCCCCTTGAGATTGTTAATCTTTTACTCCTTTGGATGAATTTGCCGTTTTTTCAAACTCAAAAAAAATAGCCTTTTCGTGGTTTGATTGGTGTGGCACTGAATAAGTAAATTAACTTAGGTAGTATTGTAACTTTATTATATTGGCATTGCCCAACTGGGGGAATTGTGGGAATTAAGTGAACCTCACTGACTCTACCTTGTGACACAATTCTGGATCTACCTCCATTTCCTTTCTATTCATTTATAGATCTAGTCCAATTTCTGTCTTGTGAGAAAACTTTGTTCAATTATGGCAATTGTGGAAAAAAAAACAAAAACTTGATTGCCCTAAGTGGCTAGGAAGCTGGACTACCTCTATCTGTTGTTTAGAGTATTTTAACTTAAGACCATGCTGCCCAGAAACCCAGTCAGATCCAAAGATTGATGCAAGGAGTTTTCTCACAATTATACATCTCAGGCAATCCATATGTTATGTCTAAAAACTGGCACCACCCTGGTCAGTTACTGTTCCCTTTTTCCTTTGATTGAATATAGATACTTGAGGGAGGGCACTTTTTTTTTATTTCTGGGAATTGTACCTGTTCACTCTCCTCCTCCCAACTTGGAAAGTCCTTAATCTTGCCTCCAGTTAGAAATCAGATCACCTAATCTTGTATGCTGGTTTATAGCCAATTGTTTCATTTTAAAGCATAAAAATCTGTTTCCCCCTGTATTTGGGTTCCAGTACCAAGTTGAGATGGCTTGGTCCCAATTTGTTACATAATTGGCTTAATAAATCAATATGCTCAAAAGTTTGAACCTTTGTTTCTTCAATTATTTCAGATTTCAGCAGTCACACAACAATGAGCAATTAATATCTTGTCAGTTATTAAGGTCTCTCTTTATTTCTGTAAAAAATGTTATGTAGCTGCATTCATATAATTCCTATGTGTGTCTGGCTGGGTGGACTCCCAAATATTTTAAACATTCTGTAGTTATTCTGAATGGAATTTCTCTTTCTATCTCTTTCTGCTGGATTTTGTTGATAGAATATAGAAAAGGTAATGATTGGTGTAGGCTTATTTTATATCGGGCTACTGTTGAAATTATTGTTTCAATTAATTTTTAGTTGAATCTCTAGGGTTCTCTAATGGGGGCCATTATATTATCAGCAAAAAGCAATAACTTTTTTCCCTTTTGCCTATACCTATTTTTCATTTTGTTGCTATAGCTAGACTTTCTAGAATTATATCAAGTAATAGTGGTGATAATTGGCATTCCTATTTTACTCTGATCTTAATAAAAAAGTCTCTAGTGTTTTTCCATTATGTATAATGCTGGCTCTTGGTTTTAGATAGATATTACTTGTCATATTAAGGAAAGGAACGTTTATGCATATATTTTTAAATATTTTTATCAGAAATGTTTTCACAAAACTATTGTTTTATTAAAAAATTTATTTCTTCATCTAATCATGTGATTTTTGTTCTTTTTGCTATTAATATGAACTATTATGTATTAGTTTTCCAAATGCTGACCCAACTTTGAATTCCTGGCATAAATATAAGCTGGACATAAGTGTGTAATGTTTTTAATATGTTTTTGTAGCCTCTTTGGTAATACGTCATTCAATATTTTCAAGTTAATATTTATTAGGAATAGTAATTTATAGTTTTCTCTTTTTGCTTTTTTTTGGGGGGGTAGCATTAGGTATAAATATGATATTTGTATCTGTAGGCCAGGTTCTGGGACCACAAACCCAACTCTCATTAGCACTAAGAGGGATCCAACTTTCTCATTTAGGTTTGGGGATAACCTAGAGGGACTAGAAGGCTGTTTCTCTAGGGAATGGGGGAAATAGCTTCTCCAGTACTGTAGTTTGCTGTGTTTCCTCCAGATTATCAGTTGGTATCAATTAGTTTTTAGAAATGGCTATTAGCTAAAGAGGCACAGTAAGAAGAGTTGGTACAAAAACTCCCCTAAACAGAGGGCACACCCTCCAGCAAATACACACACAGAGAGTCTAGGGGAAAGTGGGCTCAAGCTTAGAGCATATGATGTGACAAAAGGTTAAGTCATCACTCCTGAAAGTCCTTTTGCTAAAAGTCTTTCTCTGTCCTTTATGGAGCCCTAACAAAGTTGCTCTTAGGTATGGTATAGTTTTGTGCTATGTCACTGGTAGAGTTCTAGAGTTGTCTTTTCTCGATGTTTCTACTTTATCCTCATCTCCCAAAGTGGGCACTGTGATCAGCTGCTACTGAGACACTGCTAGAACACTCATGGGATGTGCAAGTCTTTTGGACCTTTTGAAGTTTGAAATTTCTTCCTCTAGTTAAGGCAGAAATGGTAAGAAGACAGAGGATCTCCCCCTTTCACCCCAGCTCTCCAGGTGGTTTCCTCTCAGGGGTTTGGCCGGAACAGCTTTCACCACTGAGCTGGTCAAGCAATTTAATGCCTGGAATTTCAAACTAACTTGGTATTTTATATAAAGCATATAGGACATGAGCAAATATCTCTATCCAATTCCAATACACTATTTTTTTTCCTTCCTTTCCTTCCTTCCTTCCTTCCTTCCTTCCTTCCTTCCTTCCTTCCTTCCTTCCTTCCTTCCTTCCTTCCTTCCTTCCTTCCTTCCTTCCTTCCTTCCTTTCTCTTTCTTTCTTTTTCTTCCTTCCTTTTTTTTTTTGGAGGCAGTTGGGATTAAGTGACTTGCCCAGGATCACACAGCTAGTAAGTCTCTGAGATCAAATTTAACGCAGGTCCTCCTGACTCCAGGACCCGTATTCTATTCACTGAACCACCTAGCTGCCCCCAATACACTATCTGTGTAGTGTCATTTCATTTCATCCAATTATTGGAGACATCTATGCCTTTCTAACTTAATCAAGGAGGCTGTCTGTAGTTAATTTATTGTCCTTGAGTTTCTGATGGATTTAATTGAGATATTCTCATCTGACAATTGTATTAGGGCTAGAGTATTTCTTACTTTATGTAGTGTGACTGATTTATTGATTCTGTTGATGCCTACACTTACCTATCCTACACACACACACACGCACACACGTGTGCATATACATACATATATATGTATATATGTGTGTATGTGTGTATATATATATGTATGTGTTTGGGTATGTATGTGTATATATATATATATATATAGATATATAGATAGATATGTTTAAACAGGGAGTGGTTAAGTAATTTGCCAAAGATCACGTAGTAATTAGTGGGAGACCTGGGACTAGAACACAGCTGATAAGAAGCAGCATGGTGTGGTGAAAAGAGCACTGAATTTAAAATGAGAAAGCCTGAGTTCAGATTCTAGTTCTGATGACATGCTTGGCTGCCTGTACTTGGACCCCAGTTTCAAAATCACATCTCTCCCTAGCCTCAAAGCACTGTCTCAGGCAGTTTCTCTCCAGCCCAAGGACAGCATGCCCTAGGAAAACATTTATCTTTCTTCTTGATACAGTAGCCAGTTGCAACTATAGAATTTATTAGTTTGAACTGGCTGTGTACTGGCTGAACTGGTTGTGTACTGGCTCAAAGAGATATTTACTACTCACTGAACTGTCACATGTATCTGTACTCCACATTATGTATATCCTAGACTTAGATATATGTATACTCCCTTACTATCCTTAACTAGACATTGGTGGGGGCAGCCTGGGTATTTCTCAGTCAGCCCTGACCATTAGTTGACTTAATGACATTTCAGGCCTAAAACCACACCTCCATGTAGTGCCCCCTCATTGGGTTATTTCCCAGTGAATTCTGGGTAAAATACCTACACAGTAGATACAAAAAGTCCATGTCCCTTTAAGAACTGACCACTCCTAAACCACTCCCAAATCCACCCTAAATCTCCTAGATCACATATTTGGCACATATTTTACTATAGCTTATCCTATATAAACTTTACCTGCACCCTTCTAAGGCTGCAGGTTCCCTAAGAACTCTTGCCCGCTGGAAAGCATAACAATAAATCTTGGCCACCTTGACTTGAAGAATGCTTAAGTCTGCGAATGCATCCCAGACAGGTCCTCCCTGGGAACTCTAGTCTTGGGGTTCCTGTATTTCTCCAACTCTCATCAGTTCTACTATATTTCCTACACTGTATGGCATTGGGAAAGTCACTTAAAATCTCTGGGCCTCTGTTTTG
>CM053624.1:208368145-208419805 GCA_028646595.1 Phalanger gymnotis
GGGGTGTCCTTGAAGCAAACAAAAAACACCAAACAGGTACACACACACACACACACAGACACACACACACACTCTGACATCTGAGATCCCTTAGAGTCAGGAGTATGCTAGTAAACGTTTAACAAACAGCTCACCAAAAAGTGGGGCATATTTAAAGTTTGCTCTGCATTAACATTTTCTCCATCATTTTCCTAAATCTAGACAATTCATAAAACAATAAAGCAAACCCTGATTTTTGGCTTTACAAGTCAAAGTTCACACTGAAAATTTAACAACTGGCTCTCAAGAACCAGTTTGAACTGGTTGTGGCACACTTCTGCTTACAACTTTAAATCCTACAATTCTCTCCTAGTTCCTAGTTCAATGCTCATCCTATTATGTCATGCTACTTCTGTATTGACTTATTTATTTTTGTTAATCTGCCTACAGTGGCAAAATTTCTTTATTGTCTGTGAGAAACAATCCCAAATCAGCCTTGAAAAAATGCATAGTGTGCTACTTTGGGGAAGCTCATATGGTATTATGGTACTCCTTTTTGTTCTGGGCTTTTAAGGAATGTAAACTATCCCTCCAGCTGTCAGTGCCTTATTCTGCCAACTCTTTCTCCCTTTACCCAAAGCAAAAAGAAAAAAAAAGGAAGGAAAAAAAGAAAGCACTAGATATGGAAGGCTATAATTAGTGTAAAAACCAAAGAAAGGAAGCTAGATTAAACATTAAGTTTAATTGTAGAGGTAGAGCTAAAGAAATCAAAAGTTTAAGTAGCTTAAATGCTTGTTGAAATGAATTGAAATAATTTTTAATCTGTATGTTGTAGGACACAAAGTTTTTAAAGGATAAAGATTAGTTGGTATAATGCCTTTATCTTGAGGCCAAGAAGCTTTTGTTTTACAAATATGTATTAGCTCATAGGTGCTCTCAATAATGTCTAAATGGGTCAGTAAAATTAGCCTCACTTGAAGTCAAGAAAATAGAAGCCCAGGGGAGGTTGTATCCTAATGATATCCTAGCAACCATCTCCTGGAACTAGTTTAAATTATTTGTACTTTCTGGGGAAGTATGCTGTTTATAAACTATGTCAACCCAAAAGTCAATAATTCAACTGATGAAGTGTTTTTGAAAGCCTGTTGGTTGCTGCCATTCTTCAAGATTGAAACCTATGGGGTAAATTGCCCTTTGCTTGTTTGATTCAACTGCTGTTGCAGAAGATTCAGAATATAAATGAGATTCATTTATTTCTCTATCTCAGATGGAAAGCTTTAGTAGTGAGGAAGAATGGTAGTTGAAGTAAGAAGGAGAAAGGAGGTCCATTTTCCCAGAATTACCCCAGTAGGCCAATGTGGGGGAAGGATGGAGAGGGGCAGATAGAGGGAGAAGGGGAGAGAGAGGGAGAGAGGGAGAAGAAGGAAGAGAGGGAGAGAGGGAAGGGGGGGAGAGAGAGAGAGAGAGAGAGAGAGAGAGAGAGAGAGAGAGAGAGAGAGAGAGAGAGAGAGAGAGAGAGAGAGAGAGAGAAAATCAAGACAAATGAGAGGGTGGGGATTTGGTACTGTCAGAAAGCATCAATAAGAAAACTAAGGACCTAGTCCTTCAATTCTATACCAAACCACATTCCCAAGGAAGAATACTATTTGAGGTTCTAGTCTAAGTAGAAATAAAAGGGTGCCCAGAGTATGGATTAGGAAGTTTTATTTCCACATGAGAAATTTTTAGCGTGATTATAATTAGTTGGGAGGCAGAGCCCTTGTTGGGACATTTGGAACAGGGCTACTCATGAGCTCTTTTACGTTTTACCTCACCCAATCAGTGTTATATGGGCTCTTTCTTCCTCATGGTTTCTCTTTCTCAGGGTGGCTCTGTTCCTCTTGGTTGATCTATCTCAGGTCCTATTTTTACCATAATTGCTCTAGTAACCAATACGTCACCCCTCAGGTGCCTAGGACTGGAAAGACTCCAGTTACCTTTTGAAATCTCAAAAGCTCTTACATCAAAGGAAAGAAAACACAAACATAAACTTGGCCCTATTCCAGATAGAGGTTTGACTAGAAGGCCATGAATTCACAGCTTGTGGTTTTTACTTGGATCTGAGACGATAACACAGCTGGAGAGCCTAGGGCTGCTAAGATGGCTAGCAGATCTTAGTTTTGGAGACCTGACACACCAACTCAGCAGAAAGCCTCTTAGAATAGTGTGAGTGAATATAATCAGGATAGGAAGAGAGTTTAGTGATATTCTAAAGAGCATGAATGAACAAATGAAAGAATGAAGTATCTATTAAGCACTTGTGCAAAGATAGCACAAAGATACTGGGCACACAAATAGAAAAATTAAGACAGTCCTTGCTGGGAAGAGGGATTATTTGCTCCCTAGAAATCCTGTAACTTCAACTTCAAGACGTAGAGAGAAAAACAACTGACAAGTATTGGGTGAGTTTAGATCCCGCCCCCCTCAAAAAATGGAGGAAAAAGTATAGTTTTGGTCACAGCTGGGAAAAGTACAACCCATCTTCCCTGAGGAACAAAGCAATGGAAAAATATTAAACCCTAGGGCAATGTATAGAAGGGGAAGGTAGGGGAATGTAATTAATTAAGGCTGGAATCAAATCATTTTAACTATCTTCAAGGGCATGGAGGAATAAACAAGAGAACAGTAAGTTTAAACTAGCAGAAGTTGGAAGAAAGAGTTCAAAAAAGTCTGTTCTCTTTTTTTCTTTTGTGTTCCAAAAACTGCTGGGTGGAACCTTATCTCTGCAACTAACTGTGTAACTGTATAACCTTAGTTCTCTCACTGATGAAATGTCATACTGATTAATCTCTAAAGGTCCCTTCCAGATTTAATGTTCTATTATTCTATGACTAGATAATAATAGTCTCTAAAACAGCCTCTAAAGGATTATGTGAGGGTGTAGAGTGGATGAGTTGGAATAGGGTTGGGTTTTCAATTAGCAGTTAGAGGCCAGAATGACAGAAGACCAAGTTTTTAAACTGGGTTTTGGAACTAAGTGGTTTTCAAATGTACTTTAAATTATAGCCTTTCAACAGTGTTTAGGTAAGAGATAAAAACCTTGATGCAAGTCACTTAAGCTCCATAAACCTCAGTTTCCTCATCTGTAAAATGAGAAGGTTAGAGTAGATGGCCTTTGAGGTTCCTTCCTTCTAGATCTATGGCCCTATTATGGTCTGATTTCTAAATGAAAAGTCTAATAATTTCCTAGGTATTTTTGATAAACTTGTGATCATTCTGATAAATATTTTCGGGATCTGTATTTTCATCTGGTATATGACAAAGAGAAAAATTCCCCCTCTCCCCATTTGTTGATTGGTCTTTGATTCCATTAGAGCCAGAGTATGATAAAATGCAAAGTTTTTTACATGTTAACCTGTGAGAGAAAGAAGGTGGGCCTATAGGAGAATTCTTTGTAATGTGAATGTCCAACTTTGGACGTGGGCTTCTTGAGTGGGGAGGAGGGAAGGAAGGACTCTGTCAAAAAGATGAGTTGATTGGGATTAGAATGGGTGGTGGTAGTAGTAGTAGTAATTTAAAAAAAAAGAATAGAGGTAAATGAAGGGATTTTAAGTAATAACCTTGAAATGTTGGCAGCAAACTATGTACTCAGAACAAATGTTAGTTCCAGAGATTTCTATAGGAAGACTCCAGAGGGGACTCCTCTAAATTGAGGTTTAGAATGCTTCAGGTAGAGCAATTTTGATTTTAAAGTTCCTTCTGGAACAGAATCCAGTTTCTCCAAGGCCATGTTCAACCTGGGAATTCAAAGAGCTGGGAGGAGAGGCAGAAGGGGCAGGACTTATTCAACTGCGAGGTAAAATAAGGGAGTGCCTTGGAAGAGACTAAGGTTTTAAGCCTGAGATGAGTTAATTGAGTAACATGAGATTGTATACCTGTACCTAAACTTTTTACATATAATGTATGCCTTCTATTGTAGTCAAAATGATTTGTGTTTCTGAATTGACTGTATAGCAGTGGAAATGAAAAATCTAGTTCTGTGTCCTGTTCCAGGAGATCTTTGGAGGGGAGGTCTTTGCTCATCTCCTGAGTAGTGGCAAACATAGAGAGTTACCCAAGAACACAGCTGTCATGGGAACTGGGCCTGGGAGCCCTATTTGGTAGCTCCCCTGGGGGAACTTGTTTCATCACCCATAGTAAAAATATTTAACATTTGCTTAATTTTTTTAGGGCAAGGTCCCAAAGGTAGAAGGAAAGGGGTGGTAAACCTCAGGTATCTAATTCACATAGAACCAGATCCCTCAGGACAGGAATAAAGATTCTTATTTTTTATTGTAGTTAAATTGGGTGGTAAATGTGACATAAGTCACAGGTGATAAACATCCTTTTTGACTATATACTCAAACTTTCCAGTAGAGGCAAAATAAGATAAAACACACATAACCTAATAATCTGTTTTATTTTTCCAAAGTACTTTTACATCAATTGCTTCATTATATTCTCTCAAAATTTCTGTGAGGCCTACAATCAAACATAGCAGAATTTCTAAATTGTAGTCCCTCAGACTTTACCTGTTTACTCTGAATATTTTCCTGGGTTATCAAGCAGCTATGATCCTTTCTCACCTTACTCCAAACTTTCCACCTCGAGTGCCTGATTATCTGGAGGCTTTTCCTTGAATGGCTGAACAGAATGAGATTTTAACTAGCATGAATACATCCCTTTGACTTTTCCTCTTATCTCCTCATTACTATTCATATACTCTTATGATGCTCCCAGTTATGCCATTCTAAAGGACCTCCACGCTGACGAATGCCAAGTGTTAAGGCCCTCCCAGGTCTTCCTTTCCACTAAAGGCTGGAAACGGTAGCTCATTCTCTGTCTCCAGGAGACTATTTACTTTTGATTAGCCTGTAGTGAGTGTATGCAGGCTACAGACTCTCCCAGGTAAAACCCACTCTC
This sequence comes from Phalanger gymnotis, assembly GCA_028646595.1. NCBI lineage: Eukaryota > Metazoa > Chordata > Mammalia > Diprotodontia > Phalangeridae > Phalanger > Phalanger gymnotis. Next base: position 208,373,066 of record CM053624.1, read on the forward strand.
TGAAATAAAAGTTAAGAATATAAAATGAATGAGATTAGCCAGGTAGGAATAAGTCAATCTAAGAGACAATAACCAATAACAATAACCAATGTAAATTAAGCTGATGCTAAAATTAATGATAATGTCATAACAGGAGGGTGATCTACCCGGAAACTAGGAAAAAAGGAGTTAAAAACTACCTAACATTTGTGCTTCTATTTACATGGACCTTCAAAGTTGCAAGACACCTTTTGTAAATGCCTCCCTTCTGAATAGTAAAACCCAGGTAGCCTCCTTCCTGGATTTGTTTTTGCACTGGCTGTCTATCATGTCTGGAATGCATATTGTTCCCCAGGGCTACCTGGGTTCTAAAAACTTTCTCTGCCTCATTGCTCCTACTCAGACAATATGGGAACTTTAACAATAATTGTAACTCTCCAGGGATATAGTCACCAACTCCCATTACAAACATACAGGGTTTTTTTTTTATAAAGTTAAAAAGCACACAGCAGAGAACAAAAGAAAACACAAGGAAGCAAAGAAAAGATGGACAATTTTCAACACAAGGTCTATTATTTATCATACATGATTTCTTGAAATGAAAACTTATTGTTACATATTTTGAATCCTCTCCCAGCACATGACATATCTTCTTGTTTCCTTTCTCTATTTTGTATTTGTGTTCTGGTAAAATAAAAAAAATATGATTAAAAAAACAAATACACAGGTTGACAAGGCTCAAAACATGAACAAGTTTTTTTTTTACAAGGTTAGAAGAAATGGATAGAACTCATTTCAGAACTTAAAGAAAACAATAATAACCAACTGTGAGGAGCCTTCCCCAAAAAGTCTGTATAGTTTAAGTCAGAAATTTAATACTTTTGTTTTATCAATATACTAACAATGAACCTGTGGACCTGTGGGCTTCTCATATAGCCCACGTGACTCCTGTGTGTGGCCAGATTAAAATGTAATTGGGAAATATTTAACAAATAAAAACACAATAAAACATAGACGATATTACATTTTAAAAGTAAGTCAATATGTGGTCTGCAGGGATCCTTACGTACTGATTTTGAGTTTGATAACACCGGTTTAAATCACTTACAAAGCTGCCCTGAGTAGGGCTCCAGTGGGAGGGTCCTAAGAGTTCTCTTCCACATTGGTGCTTCTTCTCTATACCTCCTCTAATTGTCTATACTTTATTGAAAAAATAAGGGCCATTTGCCCAAACTCTCCCTTTTTTATATCTCCTAACCTCTTAACATTATCCCCTATTTTCTTCTCCTTTATTACAGTCTGATGAAAAGGTGACCCTTCCCAACAAAGCCGACCTTGTATGTGTTTCCTTGACCCCTTCCCCTTCCGTCTTTTCCAGTCAATTGCACCCACTATCATCTCCTCTCTCTCTAATCTTCAATCTTATTCTAATGGTTCCTGCTATACTACCTACAGACACACTCAAGTCTCCCCATTCTTTAAAAAACAAAACAAAAAAAAAGGATGTCTCTTATGTTACTACATTATCTCACACGGTGACCTCATTGGGTGCCATTAGGTTTACTTGTCAACTGTATGCAGGTGTTACAACAATCTGCTAGCAGCTGTTGTGGGGGTGAAAGACCAACACAAGCCCAACAACAAAGATGCTGCCAGCACATGTTCTTTTGATCTGCTTTACTATGGAAAGTAGCATTAAGGGTTAACAATCTTATTTTAATCCAACATAAAAATATCATTCACTGAACTCAGGGGGAAAAGCCAGCACCCTGAACCTCAGAGCAAATACAAACAAATTACAAACATCAGCAGACAGATCTTGTCTGATTCAAATCTCAATGCATAGTTACAAGGGTTTAACAAAGTCCCAACACCTGGATTTACAAGCTAGAGGGCTCTTAACTACAGCTACCCGGAGTCTCATCAACACACCTCCAAGAGTGAGAGGCCCCTGCAAATAGCTCTGTTCTCTCTTTTTATACACTCTTCAGCCATCATCAAACCAACAACCAGAACTTAGGCTCCTACTATTGGCTCTGGTATTAGCAACTCCCCTTAGGACCCTGAGGGCTTCATGCCCACATAGGCTTAGTACCTAGTAGATAGGGGTTTGGGCCTGGGGCTTTGTATCTACTAAGGCTCAATCAAAGACACTTAATTTATTATTCTAAAACAGTGAAAAGTCCCAACTTAATTAATATTATAACAGGAGATTTTGTAGCCAGCCCTGACTTTCTTTCTTTCTCCTGACTTCTAGAAAGCAAAGAATTTATTAGTTATTTCTTAAGTGGATATCCTGAAGGCATCTAAACTCAACATGTTTGAAACAGAATTCCATATCTTTCCTCTCCAAACCACTCCTCCTCTAACCTTTCTTATTTCTGTTAAGAGTACTGTTATCCTTCCATCACCCTGTGTAGTAGGAAGGCCAAATTTATAATCTCAAATATAATCATGTATATGTTTGAATGGTTCGAAATCACAAGGTATGAGAGATTCTCTAAGTAGAAAACAACAAAAAATTTATTTAGTCCCCACCGCAGCTTATCCATGAACCAGCCTCCCCATTCCAACATCTTGACAAAAAGACTCCAGGCCCAGAAAGCCTGCCTCACAAGAGTAACCAGGAGGCCACAGAAAAACAAGATAGTATTTAGCCAAATCATTTTTACTGGCCTCAAGTCCTTGCTCGCACTCCTGGGTCTACACACGGGTCAGCCCTGCTTCCGCAGCTTCCTGCTTCCATGGCTTCTGCTTCTGCTGTAGTTGTCTCTTGGCTCACCTTTCCTCGCAGCCAAGCTTCTGGCTTTCTCAAGCCCCGCCTCAACGACCAGAGACCATTGGTTCCCGAATTGGCCCCTCTTAAGTCATTAATCTACACCCACACAGGTTTCACACCTGATAGGGCTTTGGGCCTGGGGCTTAGCACTTAACAGCTGAAAGTACTTCCACTCAAAAGAAAGAAAAGCCATGCTAAGGAGACAATTTTGCTTAACAACACACCCTGGTTAGCAATCTTAGTGTCACTCTCAACTCCTTGGCTTCCCTTACCCCATGTATCAACCCAATTGCCATTTCTTGTTGATTCTACCTCCCCAACATCTCTCAAATCTATCTCCCCTCTACTCACACAACCACCACTATAGTTCAGCTCTGGTCTGCATTATTGTAACAACCTCCTAATTAGTCCCCCTACCTCTAACCTCTCCCTTTTTCTTGTTTAGTTGGTTAGTTGTGTCTGACTCTTCATGAGAGCCCATTTGGGATTTTCTTAGCAAAGATACTGGAGTGGTTTTCCATTTCCTTCTCTAGCTCATTTTACAGATGAGGAAACTGAGGCAAATAGGGTTAAGCGACTTGTACAGGATCACACAGCTAGCATGTGTCTGAGGGCATATTTGAACTCAGATCCTCCTGACCCCAGGCCCAGTACTCTATATACTGTGCCACTCAGCTGCCTACTTCAATCCATTTTCTACATGGTTGCCAAAATGATTTTCCTAAAGCACAGGTCTCATCAGGTCACTCTTCTTCATAATAAATTCCAGTAGCTCAATATTATTTCTAGGATCAAGTAGAAACTCCTTTCTCTGACATTTAAAGCCTGTAACAATGTGGCTACCACTTGGGACTGTGAGGTGGCAGAAGGGGTAGAATACAGGGCCTAGGTTAGGAAGTTGAGTTCAAATCCAGCCTCAGACACTTGCTAGGTGTGTGACCCTTGGCAAGTCACTTAAGCTCTATTTGCTCTATTTCCTTAATTGTAAGTTTCCTTAACTGTAAAATTGGGGATAATAGCAGCTCTTACCTCACAGGGTTACAGTGAGGGTCAAATGAGATCATATTTGTAAAGCTCAGAGCACTGCACCTGGTACATGACCTAATTACAAATCACTCCCCATCATATACTCTTAAGCTCTAGCTAACCTCGCATTTCCTCTTACATGACACTCCACCTCCTTCCTGGATTTGTTTTTGCACTGGCTGTCTACCATGTCTGGAATGCATTTTGTTCTCACCTCTGCCTTAGAATCTCTGGCTTTCTTCAAGATTCAGCTCAGGCAACAACTTCTGATCCCCACAGCTACCTTCTCTCTGCCTTTCTCCTTTCTCCCCCAACCCCAGCCAAATTACCCTGTATTTTTCCCTCTTGGCCCTGCATCTGACTTTCTGGACTTTGCCACCAATTCCTCAGTTGCCATTTCACTCAGGTTCTTCACTCAGTTCCTGGAGCCTCCTTACCCTGGATGCATCTGTCCCTGCAGCCTTTTCATCCTGGAACACCTCTCTTCCAAGCAGGCCCCCTTCTTCCATTGATGGATTTCTCCCAGGGCCCAGGCCAGTGAATCTTCATTCTGCTCTTGGCTCTGCCTTTGGCTTTCCAGATGTGATGAAACCATGCCCCAGCACAGGCACTTCCCTACCCCCATGCCCCTTTTCAGCTAACTTTTGTGTGTTATCTTCCCCCACTGGAATGTAAACTCCTTTAGGGCAAAGACTGTATTTCTTTTTAACTTGTATTCATATCTCCAGAACCTAGCACAATGCCAGTATAGTAAGTACTTCATAAATTCTTGCTGCCTTGCCTTGTACTTACTTGGTGTACATTTTGCATATATCTATATAAGTACCTGTTGTCTCCTGTGATAGAATGTAAGCTGCTTAAGATCAGGGACTATTTCACTTCTGTCTTTGTATTAATGGTGACACAATAAATGCTGATTTTTTTGGTTGACTGCAAAGGAGTCTAAGATTTGTTAGAATGGTACATTTGAAAGATATCCACTCCCTTTGTTTTCTCCAGTACAGAGCTTTGATGTCATTGGTAAAGGGAACTCGCTAGTCGAGGAAATTCTCTTTACCAAAGCAAGTCAGCACCAGCTCTGCAAATTAGGATTTTAGAGATGCCTAGGGCAGTAAGAGGTTGAGTGACTTGTTCAGAGTTATTCAGCCTATATGTAGCAGTGGTGGGACTTGAACCCAGGTCTTTAAGTTTGTCTCTCAAGCCACTAAAACAGGCTCCTTAGGATAAAAAAAAAAAATCCGTGAGCCACCCATGACCAATTTGCAGCTTTGATACATGTGTAATGTAATGTCTCAGAATTATGATAAAAGAATTATGTTCCAGACTGGCATATATATTCTTTGTCTGGATAGCAGTAAGTAACCTGAGAAGTCCCTTGTGAGTATGAACTATCTTTTCCTTGAATCCTATTTGAGGTGGGTCATGTTTGATTAGTGTTTAATTTTTTTCCTCCAGGAGGGCTACAATTGACCTTTTTTTTTTTTTTTTTGCTTTTTGGCAGGGCAATTGGAGTTAAGTGACTTGCCCAAGGTCACACAGCTAGTACATGTGTCAAGTATATGAGGCTGAATGTGAACTCAGGTCCTTCTGACTCCAGGGCTGGTGCTCTACTCACTGTGCCACCTAGCTACCCCTACAATTGACTCTTAACTCTCATAAACACAATTTCAATTTATTGATTTTTCCTGCCCACTCACTGCTTTCAATTTTGTGTTTTAACTGTACAATAATATATCCAGGTCTCTATTTTCCCCAATAAGTCCAAGTTTCTCTTGGTTTCATAGGATCATGAGCTTGGAGGTCAAAGGGACCTTTTAAGCCATTGCATCTAACACCGTCATTTTACAGATGAGAAAACTAAGGTCAAGAGAGGCTTGCCCAAAGTAGTCACACAGGTAGCCAAGTGGCAGGGTGGGATTTAAACCAGGTCCTTGGATTCCAAATGCAGCATCATTCTATTGTACCATGCTGTTATCAGCATCTTCTCTCCACAAGAAGTCCTGCATCCATGATGCCAATCCTCATTTTGAAAAATAATGCTTTAAAGATTCAGGAACTTGGGGCCTAAGCGAGCTGGTAGGGACATACTGATGGAAACTTGGAACTTGTATTGGTCCAGTGTTACCCATTACAATGATTAGCTTGTTTTAGGGGGCAATATAATGGCCCCAAAGGTTCCCTTGGTTTCCTTCTTTCTGGTTTTTGGGAATTTATCTTAGATTAAAAGTTTTGAGTTTGTGTTCTCTGCTTCCCTTTACATTATATCTTCAATATCTGGCCTCTTTGTGGGTGAGGCAAAATTCAGTTTACTGGAAATATCTGGGTAATGAAACAGCATTATCATTTCATAGTGTCCACAGATAAGCAACAGGAAAAGAGGATTCCCTCACCTTAGATCCAGTCAGTCAATCAGTAAGAATTTATGCAGCAACTCATATATGCCAGGCACTGTAATAAGTACTAGGAATACAAAGGAAAAAAGGAAATCATTAACAGAAGGAAGGCATTAGAATTAAGGAAGGTCAGGAAAGGATCCCTGTAGAAGCTGGAATTTAACTGAGATTTAAAGGAAGCCACGGAATCTAGGAGAAAAAGACAAGGGAGACCATTCTAGACATGGGGTGAGCCAGTGAAAATGCCCAGAGTCAGCAGACATAGACTGGTTTCAGGAATAAGAAGGCTAGTAACATTGGATCAAAGAGGATTAAGACTGGAAGAAGACTGGAAAGGTGGGGAGGAGTGTGGCGATTGAAGTGTTCAAGAGACATAATTTCTAATTAAATAATTTTATTAATAATGCTAGCATTTTGATAAAAGGATGGTCATTTGGCCATCTCTCTCTTAGACCAAAGACAATCATAGCAGAGGCTCAGGACTTATACATAGTGTGGCAATCAACTCTGCTTGGTTAACTATTATTGAGAGAATGAATATTGCAAAGAGGTGCTGGACTTGAACTTTGATTATGTCATTTACTTCTTAAGTTACCCCCAGCCTTGGGCAATCTATTCAAAGAATTTATCCTTACCCAAATTTGAATAGAGCACAATGGCTATCTCACCAGGGTGGGCCCTAAACAATAATCTCATTATTAGTAATGCCTTTATACTGAACAATAATCTCATTATTAGTAATGCCTTTATACTGAAGGTATCTTGAATTTTACATTATCTGAGGTACAAAAAGACAAAGACCGTAAGACAGCAAAGACAGGACACTTCCATATCCCTCTCTCAGTTTTGCAAAAATCTAGCAGAAAGAAAAACAAAAGGGAAAATACAGAACTGAACAAATTGCTGAGGAAACTAGAGTTAAAATGACAATCTAAATGGGACAGCAAAATAATATACACATTTTGGGACCACATGGAATTCTAACAAAAACTGACCATGTACAAGGGCACAGAGATATTGAAAACAAATACAAAAGTAAGGCAAAAATATAGACCATAATGCAATAAAAATAGTAATTGGTTCAGGGACCATAAACACAAGATACAGGCCCAAATGGAAGCTTAACAATGAAATCCTAAATGAGTAGGTCAAAAAATAAATCCTAGAAACACTTTAAAACTATGTGAAAGAAGATGATTATAATGAAACCAAATACTAAAATTTCTGGGATGCAGGGGGAAAAATAATATCATTACAAATACATGTTAACAAAATAGAAAAAGAGAGGATTAATGAACTGAATATGCATTTTTAAAAATCAAGAAGTCAACAAATAAAGTTAAAATAAGCCTAAAAGAAGAGATACTAAAAATGAGAGAGGAAATAAACTGAAAACAAACAAAAAAACCCATAGAAATGATAAATATAATCAACAAAACACAAGAAGCAATAATACAAAGGAAAACCCCAATCTAGATAACTACAAATGCATGGAATATCTGGGAATCGACCTACCAAAGCATACAAAAGACTTGTAAAGATTCAATTACAAAATGCTCCCTAAAGAAAGACCAACTTAAAAAGCTGGAAGAATATTCAGTACTCATGGCCAGGCCACGCCAATATAACAAAAATAACAACATTACCAAAATTAACTTATACTTTTAATATTATACCAATCAAATTTTCAAAGAGATAGTTTATATAAACCCATAAAATAATAACAAAATTCATTTAAAAATAAAAGATCTAGAATATCAAGGGAGATGATAAAAAAAGACAGGATGAAGGGGGAATAGCATTTTTGGACTGCAAACTATATTATAAAGAAGCAATCATCAAAACCATCTGGTTTTGGTTCAAAAATACAGAGACAGATCACTGGTAAAACTAGATGAGAGATTCACAAACGATAGACCTTGGTAACCTCATTTGATAAGGTGGAAAACATAAATAACCTAGGTTAAAAAAAAAGTCTTATTTGGCAATATCTGCTAGGAAAACTGGAAAGAAATCTAGTAGAAACTAAGCTTGCACTAACATTTTATACATTCCACAGTATATTCTAAAGGATACATGGCATTAATATTAAATATCACATTATTAAAAAATTAGAAAAGAGATTATATGCCTCCCATAACTGTGGGAAGGTGATACAGTCTTAACCAAAAAAGAAACAGAGCCAATTTAGTATGACCAAAATGGAAAATGATAAATGGTGGAGATGTGGGAAAATTGGAATACTAATGCATTGTTGGTGGAGTTGCAAACTGATCCAACCATTCTGGAGAGCAATTTGGAACTATGCCCAAAGGGCTATAAAAATGTGCATACCTTTTAATCCAGCAATCCCACTACTAGGTCTATATTCCGAAGATATCATAAAAAATGGAAAAAGACCTATATGTACAAAAATATTCACAGCAGCTCTTTTTGTGGTGGCAGAGAATTAGAAATTGAGGGGAGGCCTATCAGTTGGGGAATGGCTGAACAAGTTGTGGTATATGAACGTGATGGAATACTATTGTGCTGTAAGAAATGATGAGCAGGTGGACTTCAGAAAAACCTGGAAAGACTTACATGAACTGATATTGAGTAAAGTGAGTAGAATCAGGAGAACATTGTGCTCTGTAACTGCAACAGTGTGCGATGATCAACTTGGACAGACTTAGCTCTTCTCAGTAATACGATGATCTTCGACAATTCCAATAGATTCATGATAGAAAATGCTATTTACATCCAGAGAAAGAACTATGGAGTCTGAATGCAAATAGATGCATACTATTTTCTCTTTCTTGTGGTTTGTCCCTTTTGTTCTGTCTTCTTTCACAACATGACTAATGTGGAAACACGTTTAATGTGACTGTACATGAATAGCCTGTATCAGATCCCTCCAATCTCTAGAATCCATAGATTCAGAACCTGTTCTCCAATTTCTGATAGGTTCTTTCTTTTATACAAAGCGCTAAGCGTGTGATCCAGTGTCTCACGTAACTGATTTAAAGAGATGTATAGCCTTGATGCATACTCAGTTCTGATTGTTTTGATGGAAGCAGCTAGGTAGGGCAGTGGATAGAACATTGGACCTGAGGGGAGGAAGTCTTGAGTTCAAATCCAGCTTTGGTGACTTACTGCTAGAGCAATTCTCGGCAAGTCACCTAACTTCCGTTTCAGTGTACTCTTCTGTAATGGGTATATAATACTAGTACCCCTCTCTCAGGGTTGCTATGAGGATAAAATGAGATATCTGAAAACTACTTTACAAACCTTTAAAGTGTTACATAAAGCTAACTGTTAATTATTGTAGAGAAGGAAGAAAAGCAGTAGTAGTAGTAATAGAAGTACTTGTAGTAGTAAAAAAGTGTTTATACCTAGTCAAGAATGATCAGAATCAAATGGAGTGATCTAGATTTCACTCTCACCCTATTAAAACTTGTTAAAGCACGTTCAAATATGTAGTCAATTTGTGGTACCCTTAGTATGATGCTGTACATATACTACTAGGCCTTCTATAAATGCTTGCAGAAGTGACTGAGGAACATATTTAAATATCATTTAATAGAAAGGCATTGCACTATCATCATTTCAATTCAGTTGAAGGAACTTTGGCTGTGTCTATTTACTTACTAGATTTTATAGCACCTCTTCTCCAAATAGCTCAAGTACTGACAAATAAGTTTAACACCATTTTAAAGTACCATATACAAATACAGGGATCTGTACTCAGGTATTTCTGAACCCATGGAATTTTTAAGTCTCCTCAAGTTGCCTATCTTCTTTTTTTTTTTTTTTGTGGAGGGGGAAGGCAGGGCAATTGGGGTTAAGTGACTGGCCCAAGGTCACACAGCTAGTGTGTCAAGCGTCTAAGGCTGGATTTGAACTCAGGTCCTCCTGACTCCAGGGCTGCCCTGCTGGTTGCCTATCTTCTTTGTCCTACTCCCCCAACCTCCCCAATTATCTTATCATAAAATCACAGATTTGTTGTAATTGTTGATCCTTAGGACCAATGAACATCATGTCTTGATTTTTCTCATGGTGTATTTGAGTCGGAGCTGTACAAAGTCACTGGAGTCCAGTGGCAAGACAAAAGTCAAGACAACTGGCAATGGCCCTTAAGATCACAGATTTAGAGCCAGAAGGGACCTTAGAGTTCATTGAGTCCAAACCCCTCATTTTGCAAATAAGGAAACTGAGACCAGAGAGATCTGGTGACTTTACACACAGCTAGTGAATGTTTGGTGGGCAGCTAGGTGGCACAGTGGCTGGGTTTGGAATCAAGCTTAAATCCGGCCTCAGATACTTACCAGCTGTGTGACTCTGGGCAAGTCACTTAACCCTGTTTGCTTCAGTTCCTCATTTGTAAAATGAGCTGGAGAAGGAAATGGAAAACCACTCTAGTATCTTTGCCAAGAAAACCCCAAATGGGATCATGAAGAGTGGGATACAACTCAACCACAAAAAGTATTTGAGATAGAATTCAAACTAGGGTCTTCCTGACTTATCCAACACTCTATGTTCCTTCCAGTTCTAAGTGCTATGACCTTAAAGCTTATAAAAATGTTATTTTCTGGATAATCTGCTACTCTGATTAGCTGAGATCAGAATACAATAAAATACATTCAGTTATTCCTAGAAGATGACAGATAAGACTCATGCTTTTAGGGAGTTCTGCTTCTGTGTGGTTCAGCCTTGTCGTGACCAGTTAGGTGGGAGACTCAGGGGAGACATTTGGAGAGTGATAAGAGTGAAGTGGCTTGGTTAGTTGAGTCTGGACAAGACCTTAAATTCATAACTTTCGTTTCTCTTCTTCAACAAAGAGAAATATGTCTTTCAGTAAGTTTTCCCCTTCTGATCTCACATTTCATGATTTCTTTCCCCTTTTAAGATTGCTGTTGCAGATTCATTTAAATTTGATTTCATTTCTATAAAAATGTCATTTCAGCCTTGCTCAGTGCCAAATATGATCCTTCCAGTTCCTTAGATCTACTAATTGTACGATTCAGAATCATACATAATGACGATTAACAGTATGATGTCATTGTACAGCACTGTATAGTTTGGTGGCTTTCTGGTTATTTGCATTCTGGATCAAGGGAGGGCTGCCTTCTCAATTTTGGGTGGAAGGGGAAAGTCAGGCTGTTGCGTTTCTACCCTAAATACTGTTTCTGTTTTCAGAGAATCTAGGATTTTTACATAATGTCATTGTTGTCTTAAGTAAAGGCAAATAATAGAAACCTATTGATAATGTGAATACCCAGGACTTAAGCTACAACTTAGTATGCCAGTCCATGAGGCAATATGTAATGCCAATGTCCCTTTACATATAGTGGATTAATGAACCAGTCAATACATATTTATGAAATGCCTGTTATGTGCCAGCTAAGCGCAAAGAATGCAAAGAAAGATAAGAGGCCTTGAAGATTACAGTCTAATGGGAGAAGACCACCCGTAAGCAACTATGTACAAACAAGCTATATACAGGATACATAGGAAATAATCAACAGAGGGAAAGCACTGAAATTACGGGGAATCAGGAAAGACTTCCTGTAGAATGTGAGATTATATCCAGCACTTGAAAGAAGCCAGAGAAGCTAGGAGGCAAAAATGATGAGGGACTGAATTGCAGATACGGAAGACAGCCAAGTGAAAATGCCTGGTCGGGAGACAGTGTATTGTTTGAGGAGCCGCAGAGTCCCTGAATCGCAGAGTATTTTTGGTGGGTTTTTTTGGGGGTGAGGGGGAAGGGGGTGGAGCTGGAGAGAGGAAGAGATGCAAGATGTAAAAAGACTGGAAAAGTGGGGGAGGGGGCACGTTATGAAGAGCTTTCAATGCCAAAGCATTTTTTAAAGCACTCGCTATAGGCCAAGCACGGTGATGAGTAAACATATTAAAAAAAAAAAAAGACTCCCCCTACCCTTAAAGAGTTTACATTCCAATTGAGGAAGCCACATCGGGGAGAGGTGCACTTTGGTAGACCTAGTTACGGTGATGTTGAGCAGTTCTAGAGTTGGGGGGAAGGAGTCGGGATTGCTCGCATGGCTAAATAAACGAAATTATTTCTGATGTAAATCCTAGAAATATTCAAATCAGTCAAGATTGATATTGAATGTCATTTGATAATCCAGAGAACTAAAGAAATTAATATTCCAAGCCAAATATGCCAGTAGAGTAACTGAGTAACTGAAATCAGTCTCAATCTAACGTATTTCTAGTAATAGGGCTTAAGGCAGTATCGGACAAATCTGTCGGTAAAGGCACGCGCACACACATAAAAGTAGCGCCCCTCCCCCACCGAACTTAAAAATTATACATCCATAAGTGCACGTTATGCATCGCTAGTCCCTGTTTCCTTTTGTGGAACTGCGCGCGACAGATATTTTCGGGAGCGAACACTGCAGGAGCTTCTTCCGGAGAAGCGCGAACGTGCTGCTCTTGGCCGAGAAGCAGCAGCGAGAAGCCGTACCAGGTGTCCCTCGGTTTTTGGAATGATGACTCCGCAGATCGAAACTTAAACCAGCGCCCCGCTCGCTGGGATGGGAAAGGCAGTCACGTGATCGATTAATCACTGGCCTACCCCAAGGCCAGCGCTAACGAGGCTTTAAGTGAGCGCCACTTCTGAAATTTCACCCAGCTGATACGGCGCGTCCCTGGGGACTGGAGAATGGGCGGTCGGTCCTACACTCGCTAGCTGCTTCGATTGAAGTTCCCGCCTTTCCCTTCAACCAGTTTAGCCGGTTTTTTTTTTAAACTATTATCTTTCCAAAGCGAAAGGCACGAAAAGAAACTTCCGCCTGGGTCACGGCGGAGGCAAACCACGTGACCCCGGCACGAGAGGCGATTGGAAGTAGGCGGGGCGGGATTAAGTCGGTCAATTTCCCAGCTCCCCAGCCCCGGTTCCCTCCCCACCTTCGCACCGGGAGACGTCGGCCGACCGCGACTCACTTTGGCAGTCTCGCGCGCCCCCACGCGTGCGTGTACCCGGCCGCTCTCGCGGTGTCTCGCGCCGCCTACCTCCCCCCCCCATCCTTACTCCTCCTCCCTCTCCCACTTCGCTCCTTCCCTCCTCCCCCTTCCCTCCCCTCCCCTTCCCTCCCCTTCCTCCTGCCCCTGTCTCTCGGCGGTGGTGGCTCGCGCAGCTCGTTGGCTCACTATATAAAGGAGAGAAGCGGGCGGAGAAGACGGCTGGTGGCTGCAGCCCGTGCGGCGGCGGCGGTAGCGGCAGCGCGGGGGGCGGCGACCGGTGGCGGTTTCGCTCCTTTGCCCCGGGCGGGGGGCGGGGAACGCTCCCTGGACCCCCAAGGCTCGATTTTTTTTAAGGGCGATTCTCGAGGATCTCAGCTCCCGGAAGATTCCCCCCCCCCTCACCGCCCCCCCCCTTCCCCCTACTCCACCTTCGGGACTCGATTTCATTTTTCTTTTTTTCTTTTTTAAATCTCGGTGATCTGGTTTCAGTCGGGGTCTCTTTTGTTTTTGTTTTTATTTTTTTAATTTTTTTTTTGTTGTGTTGTGTGTGGAAATGGCGAACTCGGCAAATACAAACCCCGTGGTAAGGATGTGACTCGGTGACCGGCGGCGGCGGCGGCCACGGCCGGAGCTGGGTGGCGGCGGGGGCGGGCGCGGGCTGGGGGCCCAGGAGCCTGAATCGGGCTCAACTCTTTTCCCCCTTCCCCACCCCCACCCTTCTCTAGCTGTCGCCGCCGCCGCCGCCGCCACCTCTTCCCGCCGAAGGGAAGACCTGGGCCGACGGCGGGGGAGGGGGGGGGCTGGGGTGGAGGCAAGAATGTGGGGCTCATGGGGGGTGCAGGAGGGAAGGGTCTCGAGAGGGGTGGGGAGAAGTGAGGGAGACGAGAGTAGGTGGAGGGCTCTCAGCGTTTAAGGAAGGCTTTCTTCAGATTAGTCACCACTCGAGCGAGAGAAGAGGCTAAAAAACTTGAGAAAGGGGAGGGGACGGGGGCAGATGCCCCCTCCTCCCGCCCCTTTCCCCCCCCAAAAAACCGCCATAAAATGGTTTTGGTGGAAGGAGAGTTGGTTTTGTTTAAAAAAGTGGGGGGGGAATTGGTGGTACAGGGGGGAATTTAGAAAGGAGTCAGATCCTCCCGGGCAACTGAAATATATGGAAATCTCTCCTGACAAGCGAGGCAAGAGAAGTGGCTCCGGGAAGCCCGAGAGTCCCGAAGCCCGAGCTGGCCCGGAGCGGGCTCGTCCCGATCGAGGGGGAGAGAGCCGGGTCTTGGGGAAGAAGATTAATCTCCCAGACCCCGCCCCGATCCAGTTTGCCGGGGGTGGGGGTGGGGGGGTGTTTCTTTATTTTTTTCGTTTTCTCTTTTTTCTTTTTTTTTGAACGAGGATGCCTTGGACTAGCGCGAAGTGTGAGGCGACCTTTGAGTTTTGTGGTGGTTAGTTTCTTTGAAGCTGGATGGGGCCATTTTACGTTTTAAAAAGAAGGTTGAAAAGCACTTGTCCCATCTCCTTTAGAATCGTTAAAATGGCGAAGGGGAAACAAAATCCCGTCGTACCTTCGACTAGCAAGAGGAAAAAAATTACATTGACTCAAGGCACCCTATTTGCCTTAAAATGTTGCCTTACCTCCCCCCCCCCCATCCCCGTGTCGTTTTATTATTTTTTTTTGTTACTTGCAGTCACATAGGTTTGCAAAAAGCAGTCACATAAATAACCTTTGCAGTCACCAGTGCAATGTGATCCTCGATCCACCCGACTCTCCTTTATTATAAGACTAATAACAATAAAAAAATGACATCCCCCTCCCCAAATGCCGCAAACAAACCCTTTCTGCCCAGGACTGTACCGTGGAGACTCGGCCCCCTTGTTTGCGACTCTCAGAGAGAGATCGATCCATCATGGCTGCTGCAGCTTCCCCTGCTTTTCAGTCCCTGCTCCTTGTGGTCCTCCTCCCTTTGGCTGCCCTGTTTATATAGAGCCATTGCGCTCTCTAATATAGACTCTGCCAGGATGGGAAGGTGCTTTTCAGTCCTACGTCACCGGCTCTCCATTTAAACACCAGATCCGGCTTTAAATAGTGAGAGCTGCGGAGAGCGAGGCTGGGAGGTGCATGCTCCGGAGTGAGAAACCGATTCGTGCACAGCATACTTTTTTTTTTACTTTCTCTGTGGCCTCGTCTTGTACTTTAATTTTGCAGCTCTTAGGTCCGGTCTCTACATTGCTCATCGATGCTGGCTTTTGCTGCAGTAACTTCTTTTTCTCAAAGCTTTTTGAACAATAGGATTCTGTGGTCTTTCTTGATGACTTTTGTGTATTTTTTTCAAAGAAGGAAAAAAGTAAAAGGCCTTCCTTTTTTCCTTCTTCCTAGTACCCCCAATTTTTCCAAAGTATTGGGAAGTGGGAAATAAGCCACATATGTTGTAACTTAATATGAAAAATATAGGCCAAGCTATGTCCTGCTTTTTTTTTTTTGGCATTTTTGGTTAAGATGACTTCAAAATGTTTTTTAAAACCTCAGTTTATTGAAAATTTCAAAATTGTAAAACATGCGAAAATCATACTTTTGAAATGTGGAATAGATTCTAGGTTCTTATGGTAAATCTTACAACGTAATTTGCTTTCCATACCTTTTCTTGAAGGAAAATAGTATTTTCATTGTGAAAGAGGTGCTTTGGGGTACAAACACTGGATTAAAAAAAGTAAACTTAACATTGTTGAATTGACGTCCTCCTTACACAAGCAGTTTCAATTTATTTTACATTGTGTTTGTATACAGGGTACTAAGTGTGTGGATATGGATTTACAGAATTTGTCATCACCACTACCCTTAAATTTACATGGACCATATAGGTATCTGTTGCTATGTAGATGAGTGTACCAATAACTATATATAGAATTTTTGTTAATAGAACCAATTATCCGAATTAGGGGAACTGATTAAGAGGAACTCTGTAAAATAGTTGATAATTACATAGCTTCATGTATTATTTCATTTGATCCTTATGACAGCTCTGTCAAATAGGAAGTATAAAATATTTGTACTGTTTCATTGATGAGGAGACTAAAGTTCAGGGCTCAGCATTGCTAACAAGAGTTGGATGAATTTGGGACTTGGAAACTAGATGATATTTTTCAAATCACACTTTTGCTACTTAGTATAACTGCAACTAGCCGACTGACTTTTCATCAGTAAAAAAGAAAGTTGGATCACATGGCCTCCAAGGGACCAATCCAATACAGCTGCCTCCCTTCTGTAGTAAATTATTTGGTAATGGAAATATTCCCCCTCTAATTTATCCAGTTGTGCAGTTTGGTTTTGAATATCCTGTTTTCATTAATTATGGTATATCTGTATTTGCCTGAAGCAGTATGTTGGGTATAGTTTGTAGCTTTTGTTCAAATTGACTAGGAAATGTCTTTAGAAATGATTCTTATTCTTAATGGTCTCTGAAGTACCTAAACTCTGATATTTTAAAAAAACATCTTTTGGCATATGACCAAAAGAAGCTAAAAAAATACAATTATTTTATTGCATTTGTAAGAATGTAAGGTACTAAGCCACGTAGCATCTAAGTCCATTAAATAGCGTAAGATACAGTTCCATCAGAGGCCCCCCCCCAAAAAAAAATTCATTGAAAAGTATGTGCCAGAACAAAGAAGTTTGATAGTAGTGAAGAAATTTTGTACTATAGTACTTTAAAAATTAAAACTATTTTCAAGGTGCCTATAAATGACTAGGTCTGTAGGCCAAAAATTTCTATATTATAATCAGAAATTTTAATATAGATGGGGAAATTGTAATGATAATTTAGCATATAGCTCAGAAATTTCTTCCACATAATCTTAGAAATAAATGTCCCTGTTATGTTCTCTTTGTAGCAAGATTTTATTTTTAATCAGCTTGGGGGACAAAGAAGGCTGGTATTTACAAAATCCTATCTCCATATATATGGGTAATACATGTGAGTGTGTGTGTGTGTATAATGTATACATATTCTATACACACACACACATGGATAATACAGAAGGGGTTCCTGAGTTGTTTCTGTGAGGATGCATTATGTTGAACCAGTCTGTGTCCTCAAAGAAATTTTTTTTTCCTAGATCAAGGATACTTAACCATTTTTGTTTCATGTACTTCTTTAGCAGTCTTGTGAAGCCTTTGGATTTTTCAGAATGTTTTTAAATCTACAAGACATAGGATCATAAAGGAGGCCAGTTATATTGAAAGTTATAAAAAGTTCACAGATCCTAGGTTAATCTCCTAGATGGCCACTTGTGACCAGTAATATTTGTGATCATACACTTAACAGGAATATTTCTGAACAGTTGCTCTGGGGGTTGCAAATGAGATAAAACTCCTGACCCTGGCAACATTGATTTCATGTTTTCACAAACTTCTTCTCTAATTAAGTTTAAAACAAAAGTTAATTTCAAAAGAGAACCTTTTAGGAAGTTTAACAACCCCCCTTTGAAAACTGTGTGTGGAATATGTTGCGATGAGAGTATGTAAAGTTGAAAGGTGCCTCCAGGGGTCATCTAATCTAATCCCTTCATTTTATAGATGAGGAAAATGAGGCCTGTAGAGGATAAGTGCCTAAATTGGTGTTACAGTTAGATAAGCCAGTATTCTAACCTTGGATTCCACAGATATAGTACTTTTTCTTCTGTATCATGGTACTTCTATTGATCTGATTCAGCTATTATAATAAAAGGACCTTCCACTCATACCCCATGTTTCTTCTGACTTTTGATTCTATATTTGCTATCAATGAACGGGGAAAAAAGCAAGTCATTAAGTACTTACTATGGCAAAACACTGTGCTAAGTGCTGGGAGAGACAGACATAACAGTAAGACAGTCCCCTGGGTCAAGTAACTTGTATTCTAATTGGGGAGACAGCATTTGTGGAAAGTTTTAGCTGCAAGTCAGGTAGAAAGGTCCCATGGTATTTAGGATACGTTGGCAAATTGGATGGTAATGCCTCTTTTTAAATTATTGATAAAATTCTTTTTTTTTAAATTGATGGCGAACCATTTGACAGTGCCAAGGATTTTTTGGTGACTAGAACTTTATATTCTGGGTCTCTGGTGGCTATGGCTGCAGCACCTGTGAGAGCAGTTGCAGGGCTGCATCTTCTCATGAGTTGCTTCCCAGGATAATGGCTGTGGGCACTGGGCTGGAAGCATTGCTGTTTCCAAGGCTTTTGGGTTCTGGGCCTTAGGCTGTCTCTATCAAGGGTCCGAAGGGGGATGATGGTCAATGTGTTGCTGGTTTGACTTGCCTGGTACCTGCTACCTCTCTCTGGGTGCTTTGCTGCTTCAGCTAGACTGGCTTGCCTAACCTAGGGAGGGGCAGATGATTAGAAATGACTGGCCTATTTTCCACAGGACTTGCTTACCAGGATAATCCTTTTGAGGACCAGTTGTCTCAAGAGAGCCCCTTGAGAACAAGAACTGGGTTTTGTTTTGCCATTCTTTGTATCCCCCTTGCTTAGAGCAATGTCTAACAGGAGGTAGTGCTTAATGAATCCTTATTGACCTGTACTTGTCTTCCTTTTGGGTGAAAGTTTGTAATTGATGGTGGTGGTAGAGAGGGAGGAATGTGGGTTCTTTCTCCACAGTGGTTTCTCCAGTCAGTGTTAGAAGGGCTAGCCTGGAAGCCGACTTGGTGATTGGAGGGGATTGTCCTTCCCGAGGCTCTTAGGTTCAGGCTACTAGGAGTAGAAGGTACTTGGAGTCTGAGGGCCAATGATAATCAAAGTGTGGCAATGGTTTGTCTTGCCTGGTACATTCTGCATCCTGTCTCTTCCTCAGGGTACCTTCCTGCTTCAGCTAGTTACCTCATTTTATCCTGGAGATAACTTTTTCCCCCTTCCATTTTACAAATGGGAAAACTGAGGCATAGAGTTTAAGTGGTAAGCTAGACATCAGTTCTCCAGATTTAAAACTCAGTATTCCTTATTGTACAGTATGCTGTCATTGGGCTAGTGCTAGGTTTTGAGTTTGTTTTATTTTGTGGTTTCTGAATAGAACTTCAGTGTGGATAAATGATTCCATGGATTATTTTAGTACATTAAAAGTAATTTGGAATTCAGTGTAGATGTTCAATGAAACTTCACAAAACAGATGTTATATTTTAGCTGTGAAATAAGTTCCTTACCATTTTTTGAGTTGTATATATCCTCCTTGCCATGTTCAAAAAAAGAGGCATAATCCTTATACCTTGGCCTTCAGAGCAAATTGGACCTTCAGGAATTTACAGTCTAGTTTTGTAGGATTTAAGCATAAGGAGCAATAATGTGAAGTTTAACATGTTTTGTCTGATGAGTGATAGACTATTTAACATTTCCTACCCCTTTCCTTCAACTTTAAAATGATCTCCCAACCCTAAGCTTATATGATTCCATAAAGCTTTTGTTTATATAATAGCCTGGGTTAGTTGATAGTGACCTGCCCCAAAGCCGGGAAGGCTTGAGTTCAGGTCTCACCTCTAATACATCCTGGCTCTGTGATGTAGGGCAAGTCACTTGGCCTTCCAGTGCTGTAGACAGCTTTCATAGAACTTAAGTTTCAGAGTAGCTGCTCTCCTTTGTATTGGTAGAGAGAGTTTCTTTACCTGGGAGTCCACTGCTTCTACAGGTCTGAACAGTCGAACATCAGAATTGTTACATATCCCCTAGGATTTGTTTTCTGGGATATTGGGACAATTTGGGAGAAAATATAGCTGTCTTCTTAGATTATAATACTGTCCCCCCACCCCCACCCCAATGTCCTACTCCTCCAAATAAAAGGAAAGTGGAATTGATTTTGAAGTATGTAGAAAAAAGGCATATGCCTCAGAATGGAAAGGGGGGAAATGGCATGAGAAGGTAAGGTGTTAAGAGTGGGAATCCAAACCAGGATGCCAAGTTGGGGTGGCAGTTAGCCTAAGGCTATCCAGAAACAGGAGTCAAGTGGTTATGCTTTCAGGCCCTAGGTCTAAAACCCAAAGGTCAAACTGAGGGACAGAGACTGGCATGAAGCTTTGGAAAGTTGTAAGTTTTTGGTGGGGAGAGGGGAAGGTATCAAAGTAAAGTAGAATAGTGACAGAAACCAAATCTGAGCAATTTGTAAATCTGTTGTTGAACATCAGAATTAGTATTTGGCATTGAGATGCTGGAATTTTTATTGTTAGTTTGTACTGTTATTTTAATGAATTGTTTTAATTTTACTCTCAAACATTTGTTAGAGGGAAACTTACTGAAGGATTCAGTAAGTAAATAACCTGTGGGTATAGACTTTGCCCACTATTAGAAATAGTAATTTTTTAAGCTAATCAATCAAATTGACATATAACTCCCCAATTTTTACGGTCATGTTTCCCAAATTAGATATTTTTTAAAATGACTACTGCATTAAATCCAGTATATACTAAATGAGTTTATGTTCTTCAACAACTTCTTTTATCTTTACAGCCCAAACTATATAGATCTGTGATGGAAGATGTCCTCAATGATGTCAGAGAAGTTTTTCTGGATGATGGAGTAGATGAACAAGTCCTTATGGAATTAAAAACAGTGAGTTGTTGGTTGTTCAAAAACACTTAGAATCATACCACTGCTTGCCAAACGTGTTAGACAAATCTTTACATTCTTAAAGGTGATAGCCATTATAAATGTTAAAGGTATAGTCTCCCCAAATATACCTTTGAAAAAATGCTTTAATTTTCTGAAGGTTAGATCGACATTAATGTTTGTTAAGATGTTATAGTTTGAATAACATCTCACAATTTTTATGGAGGGATTTTCTGTTTTTTTAACTTACCTCCTTTCTAAGTTTTTATGAAGGTCAAGTGACAGGTTTTTTTATGTCTTTGTTCAATTTAGTAGCTCTAAAGATTATGCCTGGGCCATTTTCTTAGGTTTGGACAAATAATATTGGGATACTTTCATTCAACATTTATATATTTCTGCTAATTGATACAGTGATATGACACTAAATACAACTTTTTTGCAGTATTATTTGTAATTCAGGTATTCCTTAGTACTTAACTAACTGGTGAATGATGGTGTTCAGGTATATGATATATGAATGTATCTATTATGTTCATTGCACCTAGTACTACTAGGTGTTGTAGGAAGTACAAAAATAATTGCCACGTTCTAGTCTGTTATGCAGCAAGTGAGGAAGACGAGCCATGATTATTTTTTTTCCCACAAGATGAATCTTATTTTCATGGGGCAGTAAAACTTGGGTGTTAGTCAACAAACATTTAAGTGCCTACCATGTGCTAGGAAGTGCTGGGGATGTAAAGAATGAAACAATCCCTATTCTCAAGGGACTTATGTTCTATCAAATGAGATAATAATAGTGAATTGCTTAGCATAGGGTCTGGCACCGAGTAAGCACTATATAAATGTTAGCTGTTACTATCAAGAAAGACAATGTGTATGCATATAAGTATAGATAAAGTAAATAGAGAACGAATACAAATAAGTACACGATAGGGAGGTTACCGTCTATTGGAGCAATCTGAAAAGGCTTCATGTGGAAAGTGGTGCTCAAGATGCATTTTGAAAGGAGAGGGATTCTGTGAGGTGGATGTGAGAAAGAAGTGCATTCCAGAGATGTGACTGCAATGGCACAGAGAAAGGAGATGGAGTGCTTACGTGACAGAGGGCAAGAAGGCCAACTTATCTGGGTCACAGAGTGTGGGAAGGAGAATAAAGAGCTTTAAAAGCTAAACAAAGGAGTTTAATGTTTAATTCTGGAAACAGTAGGAAGTTAGTTGAGGAGAGTGATATAGGCAGATTCACCTTTAAGGAAACTGACTTTGGCTTCTCTGTGGAAGTTAGACAGGAGTCCAAGAGATTAAGGCTAGGAGGGTTTTATAGAAAGCCAGGCTAGAAGTGATAAGGTTGAGTGAGAATGATAGGGTAGAAGTGGCAAGATTTGGCAGCTACTTGAGAGTATGTGGGGTGAGGGAGTTGATAATGCCAAGGTTACAAATTTGGGAGTTTGGAAGAATGATGATGCCTTTGACAGAAATAGGAAAGTTTAGCAGACTGAGTTTTGATTTGTAGATGTTGAATTTAAATTATATAGTATGGTACTTATGGGCAGCCTTCTCCATAAGGTTTCAAGTGTTCATAAGGCTTTTAATCAGGGAACTGTAGTCATTTGAACTTTTGGTCTGCTGGGTGAAGTTATAGTATGTAGGCTCTGGCCTACTTGGGCTTCATAGTTGCAATGGTCAAGCTTGCATACAAAGAGGTCAGAAAAGGCTGCCGAAAGGATGGCCTGTTTTCTCTGCTCACGTGTTGACTCGGGCAAGCAGGAGAAATGGAGAGTTTAAAAAGTTCTAGCTTTCTCAGTCAAGAAGTCGGCTTCATGAGTCAGCAAGTTCTGAGTTCTTGAATTCCTTTTTACCTTTTTCAAGTGCTTGGTGGGGTGGAGAGGGTAGTTAAGTCAGCAAGCATTTATTAAGCACTTACCATGTAGTTGGCAACTGTGCTAAATTCTGAGAATACAAATACAAGCAATATTTGTAACTAAAGTAATTTACTTTGTAGTGGGGGAACACAACACAAGGAAAGTGGGGAGGGAAAGAGAAGAGAAAAGGTGAAGGTGTCCAACTCTAAGGTATTGCAGAAAAGGTTCTGTAGAGTGGAGTACAGCTTGAATAGGAATGAAAACCTGGCTGATCTGGGCTCCCTCCTTAAAATGGAGACTCTGGGAGAAACCCTCCAATCAGAAGAGAAGACTACAGGCTTTGTAGGGTTTCCAGTGTGAAGTTCAGGGGTGGAGTGAGATTCCAAAGCAAACAGATTTCTGGGGCAAGAGTGCAGCCTGGAGAGGAATGAAGACATAGTTGGCCTGGGTACCCTCCTTAAGGTGGAGGTTTGGAGAGGAACCAGCCACTCAGAGAGAGTTACAGCATGTAAGGACATTAGTTCCTGAACCCCATTCTTCTCTAGAAGTTTGAGAAGAGAGAGCTCAGTCCCTAGATCCTGTCACCTCTGGAGAGACGAGACTGGGAGTGAAACTGGGGAGAATTCCTACTGGACCTTGGATAAGGATTCTGAACAAGCCTAAAAGTAGCTTAGCCAAAGATTCTGCTTAACCAGAAACTGGAGGCAGCAGAGAATCATGCCAAGCAGAGCAGCAGTCCCATTGAGCCCAGTAGAACAGTGCCCTTAGTCAAGGTATCTCATCCAGTGAGGAAACAGCATAGAGATATCACAGGAGGACAAATACGAGTTTTCCTTCCCATGTGCTTCCCCTGTGAGGACCTCATCTTGTGGGATCCCTGTACTTGTTTAGTTTAGTTTCTTCCTTAATGGTGTGTTATGTTTTCAGTAATACGCTACCTAAGTTTATGGTGAACAGCAAATCCTCTTTACTGTTCATTAATTACTTTTACATTGAAATAATTTTATCTTCTTGCCGATTATTTATTGAAAGGTAAGCATGTCAGTGGGAGTGTTCTGTACTATATGTAATTTTAGGAGTCCCAGACCTGGCTTGTCAGTATGAATTGGGGCCAGACTCGTAAGGTCTTTAGGGGGATAGAAGGTGCTGAGTGGACTGATGGGAGTGAAAACAAACAATGGCAAATGCTCAGATGTCATGCAGATACTTAGTGACCTGGATAAAAATAGAATGGGCTTATTTGAGATTCTTTAATATTATCCCTATTGTAGCAGTAGGGTTAATTCTTTGCATTAATACCATTTTCGCATCTTTTGGCTACATTTTATAGATAAATTTTTTAAGCTTCTTTTTTTAAGTTACTTGATATTCAGTTCTCATAGCCTAATTCTCTTCATAACCTTCTGTGACATCTTTTTGTGAAGCTAAGGGAATCACCTGCTCCTCCGTTGGATTAAGGAATTTCTCCTGTAAAATGAGAATTCATGTTTTAAACTAGTGATACTCCAACTGTTACTCTCCAATAAAATTATCAATCAGTAAGCTTTTAAATGCCTATCAGATGTAGGTGCTTCTCTAGCCTCTGAGGATCTAGACTTAAATGAATCCCATTTAAGAAATACAACTGTCCAGCTTCTTCTAGTCCTAAAGCAGTAGCACTTGAAGCCACCTTCAACACCATTGTCAGTAATACTGACTACTATAGATGTTCCTGAGAACCTGTATACTGTTGTGATAAAGAAATTACAGGTATTAAAAAGCCACAGTGGTATTTAACCACTATGTATATTTATGTATGAACATGTACATTTCTTGAAGGAAGTGATGATTTCATTTCAGACTATTTTCAGAGACTAGAGATAGAGCATTGAGCAGTGGGCCAGCTATCTATGGCTCCTTGTGTAGGGCCGAACTATGACTTGATAGCCATAGATAACAGTAAAGCCTAAACCTAGAGTAATCTTATGACAGCTTTCCCCCAGAACCACTATCCAACATAGAGACCTCATTTGGATACCTTCCTTAGTCGTCCTCCTTAGTTTTTGCTTTTTTCCATCTAATGCCTCACACTACTCTTTATACTTCTTGATTTCACTTGTTCTAGACCTCATCCCCTCTGGGGCAGGCTCCCTTTGTTTTTTAATATAACAATTAGCTAATCAGATAAACTTATTATGTCTTCTTGTTCTTGGATCACAAATGCTCATTATTATAATAAGACCCTTCTGGAGATGAGTAATTATTTTGTATTTCTAGTTTAATTATAGTAGCATTGTTTAAAATAGTAGAGATGAGGTTAGTATAACATATCTAGAATTAGTCATAGACACACACTTTAATGAAAAATGTATTCCATATCTAGAATTAGTCATAGACACATACTTTAATGAAAAATGTATTCCTTCAAAAAGTTTATGCGAGAGCAACCAGGAACTCCACAGAGGCCTTACTGAGATGCTTTATCATGACAAAGAATGGATTCTGGGCTTTTGAATGCTATACAGGTGCAAGTTGTTAAAGGTTGTGTTGAAGTTTGGAGTTACTTGAATATGGGCCTGATGGTAGTCTTTCTCTGAGGATCAAACTAGCTAAAGGTTTTTTTTCCCACAAAAAGAATAAAATTACAAAATAGCCCTCAGTCTATACAACTATTCTTTTTCTATAGCAAGAGTAGTAGTATCAAAGAAAGGGAGACAGACAACTAAAGCACCGTGATACTGGTTTTATTGTTACAAAAGCGTAACATCAATAATTTACATTGTTTAAATGGAAGGCTAGCTCACAGGCTGTCCTCAGGTAGAAGAAAGATTTGGGAGAGTTTGGTTAGTCCTGTACCTGAAGGCAGTAATAAATGTTACATCGCTGTATGCTTGTTTATCTTGCCCAACGTTTCTCGTGTGAGCAAGCAAAAAGACCATCCTGAGGATAAATCACACCTTATATTCCCACATTGCTGCAACAGATGAATAAGTAGAGAAGGTCTAGGAAGAACTTAACAAATTCTTCTAAATTAAGCTATATTTACCATGATTCCAGTGCAGAGGTAGATGTTGTATTGGGATGTGGTGAGTATAAATTACAATTTTAAATAATTGGTTCCTGATAATGGTAGCCATTTCCAAAATAGCAGCTTACATAGGCTAATAATACCATTTTTTAAAAAAGGATAAATATCAAAAGCAATATATTGCACACAACTTACAGCAGTTTAATCTCATTAAAAAAGATGTGGACTTTGCAGTATGGAAAATTACCAAAGGGAAAGATGTTGATTATCACCAATCTTTTTTTTTTATCACCAATCTTTTTTTAAAGTTTATGTGATTATACAAATGATATTGAAACAATATCGTAAGCAGTTCTATTCTGTGATGCATGTGGAAATATCTATTTAATGTTAATAAGAATATTAACTTTTTTTTAAAAAAGGAAGGAAGATTGTTAATAGACAACAGGAAGGAGAACAGAATTACTTAACATGTTTCTTAATCAAGGAAATATTAAAACTGGTAAAGCTAGAACAAATAGGTTTAATAGGGAATTGAAGCCTCAGATAAGTGTTTTCTTTTCACTTCCTTGCTAACTACTTTGAATATGTTCTAATTATGCAAAGTAGCTGTCACAGCAAGTAGACCACAACATCATAGGAATAGTCTCATCAAGCAAACACCTGATCTTGTCCTACAGATAGTCAGAAATCAAAGGCAGTTGTCCAAAATTAGAGACAACAGTGAAGACTGAATAGTGGTATCAACCTTATTAAACAATGCAGAGCTGGTTTGAGGGTTAAAGGGATGTGTATCATCAATAAACATTTATTAAGAACCTACTATATATGAGGCATTGTGTACAGAGCTTGGCATGAGACCTAGTCAGCTAAACCAAATTATTCTGAGAACATTTGTAGATGAAACTAGAAGGATGATGAGAAATGAGCATGAAACGGAGTAGATCTGCTTTCATATCCGTAACTGTTCATTTTTGTCAGTGACAGTAGTGGAATATATTTATAATTTAATTACCTTAGTAGTCAGTGTACAGATTACTTAGCCAGGTCTCCATCCTACAAATTATCGCTTTTCCTCTTTCCCCCAACCAAAGTGCAGGCATTTATATTTATCCATTTTAAATTTCATCATTTTAATTTTAGCCCATCATCCTAGCGTGATATTTTGGATCTCATTGTTTTCATCTGTCCTGTTAGTGATACCTCCTAATTTTGTCATTTGTGTTTTTGATGAAAATGCCAGTAAAAGCGTTATCAAAGCTATATAGGGCAGAAGGTAGACCCAAATGACATGCCATAAACAGGTTCCTTCAAGTTGACACCAGTGACTCAGTAGTCTTTTGGAACAGTTTAGCTAGCTACCAGTCTACTGTACTATTTTTATCCATTCCACATTTATCCATCTTATTCACAAGGAAATCATGTGAAATAAAGTCAAATGCTTTGGTGCTTATTTATATGAAGATTGTAACATTTCCCTGTCTGGTAACCCAGTAGAAAAAGAAATGAAATTCATTTGGTATGATTTGTTCTTGGAAAAACAATATTAGCTCCTAATTTTCAGCGCTTTATTTTGTAAATTTTCACATGTCATCTGTCACAAATTTTTTGCCAGGCACTGAGGTCTTAACTCATTTTTTTGTAGTTTTCAGAATTCACTTAAGAATTGGGACAATTTTTATCCATTTCTAGACCTCAAGCCCCTCTGTTTCCATAATACCAGAAAAGATGGCCCTAGGTACTAATTTTTTTAATCTATAAGTTCTCTGCCATGTAGTTTGTCTATGTCAGGGAAATTGAAAATATTCAGAATTATCAGGTAACAAGGTAAAAAGAGAAAACACTTGAAGCTTTAGTTTTAATACTGTTTCCCTCAATAGAGTAGAAAGAAGGATAAATGTTAAGTAGTTCTGTTCCCTTTCCTGTTGTTGAACATATCCTGAGATACGTTCATATCCTGGGATGAGGATCTTATTTTGTCCTTAACACCAAACAAAATGGGTATTTCCATATATAAAATAGGACAGAAAAAGGGAATTGTACATGAAATGGACATTTCTGTTATGCACAACTTGCTTTTCTAAATACATAATTTCAGTCTGCAGCTGTCAGTGCTGTCCTGTTTGCTTTGTTTCTTTCTGGTCTTCTTTTCTATTTTCGTTTGCTCTGTTCCTTTCTCCTTTCACTCTCCTATCCTAATTGAAAAGAAAAACAAAACAATACCTCCATAATAAATATGCCCCATCCAGCAAAACAGATTTCCACATTGGCTTCTTATTAGGCATCTTGAGTCCATCAGATTCTCTGTCCAGGGATGGGTAGCATCATTCATCATCAGTCTTCTGAGATCAAGATTGGTCATTACGTTAATCAGAGTTCTCAAGTCTTTAAAATTTGTTTTTCTATATAGTGTTATTGTGATTCTATAAATTGTTATCGTTCTGCTCACTTCACTATGTATCAAGTAATTAACACATTTTCCCAGGTTTCCCAGGTCACTTCATTTCTTATGGTGAAGTAATACTCTATTACTTTTATTTATATCATGATTACTTTAGCCATTCTGCAATAGTCTGGCACCTCTATAGTTTGCAATTATTTGTTACAACAAAAAGAATTGCTATAGATATTTTTGTATGTGTGGGTACTTTTCCTTTTTTTAGTGTATAGACCTGATACTGGTATAGCTAGTTTAAAGAGTACTCAAAGTTTAGTAGGTTTGGGGGCATAGTTCTAAATTGCTTTCCAGAATGGCAGGATTGATTCCTAATGTGATTAACAGTCCCTGCTTCCCCAAAGCCCTTTTAACAATTGTCATTTTCCTTTTTTGCCATCTTTGCCCATACTATCCCTGTAAAACGCTTGGCACAGTGTCTGGCACATAGTAGACACTCTAAAATGCTTATTCTCTTCCCTCCCTTCCCCCCTTCCCTTGTTTCCTTCCACTATACATAGTATGAATGTTCTTGTCCTTTCTTTGGTGCCAGCTTCTAGCACTTCTTGACTCTGCTATTCTGATTATTTACAATAATAACTTTCTCTGATGTTTAACTTTACCTAAATGTTTTTAATCAGTTTTCTTCCCCATACCTACAGAAACAAAATGGTAATATCAAGTTCAGCGAGATGTACATTTTGCTTTTAGAAAGTATGTGAAAGAAAAAATGCATATGTACAATGTATCTTAAAGTGATAGACTCCTTTGGCACTTTTTTCAGAGATTAATTCTGGAATTAATTTGGAAAATTGAATGATGGAGGAGAGGGCAGGGAATGAAATGATCTTTAGTCATGGTTATATTTGGACACTTTGCCATGTTATATTAATGCAACCAAACCTTTAACTTTTATTTAAATAATAAGCTCATGTGTTGTTATTTGCATAAAATCCATATTTTGCAAATTAGCCAGCAAATCAACACAAAAACATTTACCTTCTAAGGATATAAAGCCAAAGTCCTAACAGTCCTGTTAGGCCACCATTCCTTTCCCTAAAAAATACTCTGGTCCCTATTAATCTCTTATTGCCAGAAGAAACCCCCTTTGCCTGGGGTACCCCTCTTCTACTTATCTCTGTGACCCTGAACAAATCACTTCTTTCTGGGCCTCAGTATTTTCTTATTTGTGAAATGAGGAGGTTGAATGAGATAACCTTTAAGGTTCCTTCCAGCTCTAAATCCTGCGATCCTAGAACTGGAGATTTTTCACAGAAAAAAAAAAAAACAATTTTTAAGTACCAATGGTAGCAGCTTCATACATATATTTAGTTTTTTAAATATGACCCTGAAACATAGTATTTGTGCTTTCATATTTCAACAGAATTTGGATCTCTCCTTTCACCTCAGGTTCATTTTGTAACTTCTCCATTCCTTCTCAACTGATGCTATAGTTTTACTCATATCTTTCTAGAAAACTTCCATACTAGATCTGCCAATCAAACTGGAGTGTAGGAGTAGAGGTTCTTCTGTGGTTCTCTATTTGATTGTTCTCCTCAGACATGTCTTGAGTAATGTCTTTCGTGTTCTTTCTCTCAGCCAGCTCTCAGCCTGGAATCAGAGAAGTCAGCAATTCAAATCCAGCTTCAGATACTGTTAATACCTGTCTAGCTAAGTCATTTAACTTTTGTCTGCCTCAGTTTCTTCAACTCCTTGAACGTATAAAGTACTTAATAAATGTTTGCTATCCTTTCTCCTTCTCACATGTAAGTCATCGTTAATAACATACTGTAGACTACTTAAACTTACCATGTTTCTTTCCATTATCCTTTTGAGTGATCTGCGGTACTGATTCTTTTGTGATGATGGTAATCCATGTTTTGCAATATATAGCATCACTCAGAAAATATTGCTATCTTAAAAATAGGTTTTTGTGGAAGGGATCTGTGAAGGCATTGTGAAGTTTCCCAAATATATTCCAATTGTTTTGTTTGGGCCCATCTTATTGATCGTCTATTGATCATCTATGGATCATCAAGTGAATGAGAGTGTGTGTGTGTGTGTGTGTGTACACACACTGATGGACTAACTCAATTGGTTGTCTATCCAGCTGTATTTCACGTTTTGTCAATATATATCCAGTGCCTAGTAGGTACACACAATAGTTGCTTACTAAATGTAATACTGATGAGTTCCTTTGACACTTGGTTGTCTTTCTGTTTAATTTCTTGCTTGATGTTGATTTTCAATGAATTCGAAAAGTTGTCTGCAATTCTCATGGAATTTTGTATCTTAAAATACATGAACAAGTACAAAGATGCAAAGCTATAATGAGACAGGTTATCTGAAGAACATTGCTTCTGGTAGTAGCCTTGAAGCTTAACATGAGTTAGTAGTGTGATAAAGCAGTCACAAAAGCCAGTGTCATCTTAGACTGCACTGAAAGGTGCATAGCATTTAGGATTTCAGCACTGGTAGTGCGGCAGTGTTCTGTCCTGGTTAGATCACATCCATAATACCATATTTAGTTTTGGGTTCCACATTTGGAAAGGACATTGATGTGTTGGAGAATGTCCAGAGGGGAGTGGCCAGAATGGTGAAGGGCGCCATTTGGGGATAGTTTGAGGCAACTGAGGATGCCTGAAGCAAGAAGACTTGGGAAGAAATGATAGCTGTCCTTTCAGGCATTTGCAGGGCTGTCATGTAGACGAGGGATTGGACTTGTTCCACTTGACCTCAGAAGACAGTAGGAGGAATAGTAGCTCAGTTGCCAAAAGGCATAGTCAGACTTGATATTCAGAGGGGGAAATTGTAAAAAATCAGAGTTCTCCAGAAGTGTAATGGGCTGCTTTGGGAGAGGGTGGCTCCTCTTGAGTTTTCAAGCAAAATCTGGGTGACCTTTGGGTATGTTTGTTTAGGAGATTCAAGTAGGTATATTAGATGTCTAGAGATCCTTCCAAACTCTGAGGTTCTGTGATGTTCACAAAAGATTTCTTGTTGGGGAAGAGAGCCTTTAAAGCTCCGTCTGTTACACGAGTTAATGTTTATCAATAACAGACATAGGGCTCTGACTGAACAAGTGCTCTGCTGTTAAAAATGACAAAAGCCTGTTCCCTTTTCATGATAGTCTTGTGAATTCTCTCCACACCTCCTCAGCATAATGTTTTTAAATGTAGAAAATAAAGTGTATAAAATTACAAAGGAATTCAATTATATTGCAATATAGTTACCAGAATATTTTTTAAAAGCAAACTCATGGACATCCGCAGGGTAAGAATGGCAGGTCTAGACTCAAAAAGATTTTATAGACATAGGAAGGTAGGTAGGCATGCAGGCTCCTCTGATATTTCCTAGTTTGCCTTTTTTTTTTAAGTGAGAATAATTAGGATGATTTAAATCATTGTTTTTTAGAATCTTTTTTTTGGATTTACTGCCTCCAGAATGAAACAAAGTTCTGCATATATTTAGGTGGATCCAGCCACTCTTCATTTCTTTTATTTGTATCATTGGAGAAACTGAGCCATTCTTGTATTTTTAGTTTCTGGTTTTATTTATAGTGAGAAATTAATATAAATGTGGTTTAATTCTCCCAGTAGTCTATCATCTCCTTTGACTGAAAAAAGATCACATGCTTAAGAGTACTAATATTTTTTCATTTTTGTAATTGGTGGACCATTTTTTATATTTATTAGTGTGATAATTTACTGTGGTCAAACTTTGGTGAACCTCCGTATACTTAGCAAGGCTAGTCCTTGGCAGATGCATTTTGTTACTGGAAGCTTTTCTACCTTGGTAGAACCTGCAGACCTGGATGCTGCTGATATATGCTGCAAGATCCTGCAGTCAGACCTCCTGTCCTTTGACAAATCCTTTGAATCAGTGTTTCATGGAGAACAAGCACTGTTACCTTTATTTCATAGGTGAAGGAAGCAACACTCAGGAGGGGTAAAGTGACTTTTCCCAAAGTGACACAGCTAGTAGATTGTCATAGCTAGTTAGAGTTCAGCTAACTGGGTCCAAGTTTAATACTATTTCACCTGCTCCACACTGCCTTCCTTTGTAGTTGTAGTAGTACAATAATTGAGCTGCTATTGTGCATAACAAAGACTTCTGTTGGCTGGCTTTAAATTTAACTACCCATTTGTAACATTGTTCCTACCAGGCCAAGTGCATTCAGTACAGAACATGATCCGAAATTGGAGATTAACCAAATAAGCTTTTTACATGTTCCTTAGTCATTAAGCTTACAGTAAGAGATATTACCTTATGTTACAAATTCCAAGATTCAGGTTATCTTGCATTAATAAAAGTTTGGGTATTGGTAATTTCTGGATGTGATTTTAGTAGTCTACCTTAATCTTATCTGTAGCAGTTTAAAAATTTGCACCTCAAAAGTTGGTTATTTTGGGTAGCTTTTTGCAGATAATTTATTCTTAACTGAGAAGGTGATGCTTTCTGACCTAAGATGATAAATCATAAATACTTTTTTATTTGCCTTGAGCTAAGCATTGAGGATACAAATGCTAGAAAGCAGCCTGCCTTGGAGGAATTTAACAATATTAATGTGTGGAAGGGGTGGAGAAAACAACACATATAGGAGAGCTGAGAAAAGGACAGGAGAATATGAAGGGGGTTGGAAATGATTGCTAAGAAGTGAATGGAGACCTTGTTCTGGGTAAGATGAAGTGAATTATGATATCATTAATGATTATCGATTGGAAAATTTTTAAATAAAATGAAAAAGCATTTATTTTAAGTGCTTACTGTGTCCTAGGCACTGTGTTTAAGCACTGAGGATACAAATACAAAAGCAAGATGTTCCCTGGTCTCAAGGAATTTACATTCTAAAAAGAGAAGACAACAGACAAAGGAGCTGTGGTCTGGGAGAAGCATTTTGTTAAGGGAAGTCTGAGGGATTGAAAATGGAGCTGTTGAGCAATTGATTAACGTGTCTTCTACCCCTTTCCTCCAGTGGCAGTACTGATTTTATTACTATACCCAGAGTAAGACGTAGAAAGTGGGAGTTGGAAGTGGCAGTGTTAGCATGACACGAAGATGCCCTAGTAGCAGCCTTGAGGTGGATTTTGGTTGGGCTATATATGATACAGACTTACCGATCAGAAGCCCAGAGCCCCAGGGTATGTAGAAGTGTGGCTTATGTGAAATGAAGACTGGAGCAAAGGAACATGGCATAAAAATGGTCGGCTCAAAAGAGGAGAGGAATTTATATTCACAATGATCAAATTGGATTATACCAGTTATAGTTCAACATCAGAAAAACAGTGACCATAATCATGTTAACAATAAAACTTCCTAGTACTGCATAGTTTTGTCAGTAGAGGAGAAAATACCTTTGACAAAATGCAAAACTCTTTTAAAAGTCCTACAGACCTTTTAATATGATAACAAAAAGACAGCATTCTACTTAATGGGGAGCACTAGATAGTTTCTCAATAAATAAATAGAGTCCACACTCTGATATGTTTATAGAAATGCTGGGAATGAGACAAAGAAATTAGAAGCATAAAGAGGAGGCAAAATTATTCCTATTTGAAATTATGCTGCTGACTCCTTCATCTTTCTTCATAGGAGTGGTTTAAGCCCCTTCTTTACTTCCCTTGCCCTCAAATTCCGCCCTGATTCCCTTGTTGTAGCAGAAGACCTGGTGCTGTACTTCACCCAAGGGGTTGAAGTTGTCCAATATGAGCTCCTTCAGTTCCATCCCTTTGTTTCTCAAAATTTCTAACTTTATATCCCATTTCTTCTTCTTTCCTTAGGTCACCAAAAAGATGCCTTGATTCCCTACTAGGATTAATTTTCCTATGTGCATTCTCAATCTCCTTTTCCTTCTCATCTCTTACAGGACTTTGTTCCAGCAATCCCTTCTTATGTATCTTCAATATTTTCCTCTCCACTGATTCTTTCTGGACTTCCTTGTTTCCTGATTCTTAAATTGGGGGGAAGGGGGGAAGGGACCTTCTTTGACTTTTTTACCCTATTCAGGTACTCACCTGTCTCTCTGCCCTTGCTTCACTGCTAAACTTACTGAATGTTGTTGCCAGCTTAATACCCAACTTATCTTCAGCCTCACTTTGCTACTGAAACTATTTTTCTATCTGTCATCAATGATGAAATCTGATGGTCTTTTTTCTTTACCTTTCTAGAGAATTTAATGGTATTAACTGTACCATCTGATAAAATATTTTGTTTCTATTTGACTTTATAGATAGCCCTCTCCTTTGGTTCTTCTGCTACTTTTATTGTTCCTTTCCTGGGTTCCTTCTGTTGGCTTCACATCTTCCTTACCCTTAAATGTGGATTTTCCTTCAGGGCCTGTCCTTGACCATCTTGGGTCTGTGCTCCCTTCACAATCTCATTTACCCCTATGCCGATGACTCTCAAATCTAGAATCTTTGTTACCTTTTTTCTGAGCCTTAGACAAAGTTACCAAAATTCTCTAAGAAGTTGTTCTAAATTTCTAATAAGCATCTAAAACTCAAAATGCCCAATTTAGTGTATCCTTTTACTTCAGATCTGTTGCTTGTCTGTAGTATCACAATATACCATATCTCTTGTGTCCCAGATTTTGTGATAATGTTCCCTTTCACATTCTGTCATTTGTTAAATGCAGGTGTTACTAACTCCACACTATCTCCCTTCTTAATTACCTTTTCTCTTCCCACTTCTAATATCAGGATGGAAGAACTTAATTTCTATCCATATGGACTATTGTAACAGCTTCCTAGTTTCTACATTCTCTTTCCCTTTGCAATCCATCTTATGGCTACCAGAATAATCACACATAGATCTAACCATTTCTCAATTTCTCATTGAATAAAATTGAAAACCCTTCAAGTGGCACTCGGGACCTCTCATCCTCTGATACTATTGTATATTTCTACTGTTATCTCAATCAGCAAGAATTTATATTAAACACCTACTAGGTGTCAGATACTGTGTAGGCACTTTGGATACAGATACAAAAGTGAAACACAGTCTTCCCTGCCCTCAAAAAGCTTATGTTCTACAGTAGAGATGTACCATGTTTTTTTACAGATAAATCATGTTTTGGAGGATGGGGCAGTAGCAACTGGCACATTCAGGGAAGGTATCTTCAAGGAGGTGGCACTTGAGCTGAACTTTGAAGGAAGCCAAGGGTTAGAGGTTAAGATGAGAGCATTTTAGGCAAAAGAGGCAAGAGATGGAATGTTGTGTATAGAGAAGAGCAAATAGGTCAGTTTGGCTAGGGCCAAACCAAAGCATGTGAGAGGAAGTTGTATGCAATCATGACTAGAAAGTCTGGAGGTAGTTTTTCCAGGCCTTTAAATATCAGACACAGAGAAATTATATCTTATCCTAAAGCTAGTGGAGACTTAATAATGCTGATTGAACAATGGAGTGATGTGGTCAGACCTGTTCTTTTTGGCAGCTATATAGAGGATAGATTGGAGAGGGGAGAAACTAGATTAGAGGAAAGAGCTATGAAGACACTGGTGGGAGAAAGGACACAGATGTGGAACGGGGAGGGATTGTGTATAAGAAACCTAGGTGACTGGAATAATGTTGAGCCTCGATGTAAATTGAGGAATGAGGTTAAGTGGAAAGATGGTTATGTTTTGTGAAATTTGAGAAAAATGTGATGCTTTGTGAATCTTGTAATAAATCTACTTCACGTACTTGATGTTGTGTTTTTCTGTTCTCCTGTACTCCTTCCTCTGTGTCTCCTGTTGACATTTTATCTTTTTACTAGATCTGAGGTAGGGACAACATCTCATTTAAATTTCCTATCTCTCTCATCACCTAAGATAATTATTTTGTACCTAGTAGGTGGGAAAATGCAGAAATTGAAAGCTTACCTTGGAGTAAAACTGTATTGAAGTATAATATACCAACATAATAACTGATAGAATCATTACACTGTGGCATTGTGAGGTTTTATATATTAAGCATATTGTATTTAAGGATAAGTAAATTATGCAGTTAAAATTGTTAATACATGTTGGCACTTAAGAGGGAAAAATTTGTGTTGCTTATGTATGACCCTTTGAAAATAATGCTGAATAAATGAGGCATTAGCCTTTAATTAGTTGAAGATTTTTTTTAGAGGGAGTGATCCCAAAAATTACCAGTATGCTTTAAGGTAGAAAAAATAAGATCTCTTAACAAAGTCATAGTTTTAAAACTCTGGAAGAAATCTTGGAATCCATAGAGCCCAGCCCACTCCTTTGACAGATGACTCTTTTATCTCCATTTATTTAAAGAATGTAAATCTGTAGTGTGACTATATTTACTGTTCGAATTGACAATATACTGTGAAAGCACAGGATGTTTCCTTTTTTTATTTTTACCTAGATGCATTTAGCCTTTTTTTTCTTTTACCTTAGTTGTGGGAGAATAAGCTGATGCAGTCTAAGGCAGTGGATGGATTTCATTCAGAAGAACAATATTTAATACAAGTGCAGCAGCAGCAACAACAGCAGCAGCAGCAACAGCAGCAACATCACCACCATCACCACCATCAGCAACCACAACCCCAGCAGACTGTGCAACAGCAATCCCAAACGCAACAGGTCCTTATCCCTGCATCACAGCAAGGTGTGTATGAAGTTGGTTTTAGGCTTATAGATGTCATCTTTTTTTTTTTCTCTTGTAGGATAAATTAAATCTGAAAGAGTTAAACCAATCATGGTTAAACAGTGCTTAGTGAAGCTGAAAAGTGGCATGAAATATTAATGTTGGCTGATGTCCCAGTTTCTTTCTTTTGGCTCAATTATGTGCATATTCATTTATTCCTCCAAGATTAGTCCAACATAGGAACTACTATCCTAATGCTTTGTATTTAGTGGGCACTTATTTGTTGAGTCAAATTAATGTCTGGTCACATTTCAGTAGGATCAAGATTTAGAGGTGAAAAGGACCTTAAAGGTAATCTGTTATTAACCAAAAATAATCTTCATTAGTTCAGCCCCTTCATTTTATAGAGGAGGAGACTGAAGCCCAGAAGAGTTCATGTGACTTGATAAAGGTAATGTAGCCAGTTTATAACAGAACTGGGATTCAGGCCTACATTTTGTGATTTGAAACCGTGACAGGTGAAAGCTGAAATAACTGAGGATGCAAAGGTTTGAGCTTCCAAACAGACAGATTTATTAAGCCAGTGTATGCTAATTGTATAACACATTGGGACCAGGTCTCCTCAGTTGGGCACTGTACCTCCAAATAAGGGTGAGATTTTATACATTAAAAGAAAACAATAGGATATAAACCAGGATACAAGATTAAGTAATCTGATTTCTAGTTGGAGGACAGATTAGAGACTTTCTAAGTTGGGAGAGAGAAAGAGTAAACAGGTAGAATAAGCAGAAATTAAAAAAATTTTTTTAAAAAAAGTGCACACCTCCCAAGTGTCTTTATTCAGTTAAAGGATCAAGGAAGCAGTAATTGATTGACAAGTGTGGATCCAGTTTTCAGATAAGATACATGGGTTGCTTGAGATACGTAATTGTGAGAAAACTCCTGCATCAATCTTTGGGTCTGTTTCTGGTCAGCATTAAATAGTTCCTCAGTTAAGGTACTGTAAGCCACAGGTAGAGATGGTCCAGCTTCCCAGCCATGAATGTTAGATTCGAATAATGCAATGAAGTTTACTCACAATTTCCTAAATTGAATACAGTTTTCTCACAAGACAGAAATTGGACTAGGCCGATAACTGAATGGAAAAGGAACTGAGCTAGTCCTAGAATTGAGTCACAAGATGGCGTTAGTGTGGTTCACTCAATTCCCACAATGTCCACAAAACCCAATGCTTGTTTCATTATACCATGCTCTTAATTGCCTGTGTAAATAGCAATTGTTTCACACTTGAAATACTCTCATGCCCTAGCTAAGACAGCAGTAGTTTTAATTTTTCCTTGTAGAAAGATTTGTTCTTATTACTTAGGTAAGTCATTTGCCTGTAATGAGTCAGTTAACCTCTGGCCTTACCTTTCCTCATTTGCAAAATGAGTAGGTTGGACTAGATGATTAATAAGTTATATTTCAGCTTTAAGAATTGTGATTCTAATCATTTGACAGTAATCACCTATGAATTTTTTTTTATAAGTTTAGTTATTTTCCAGTATTTGGTTTCGTTAAAGTGGGCTGCACTTTAGTAACAAGAAACATCCTAGTTTTAACTTTTTGCCCTCAATTTATGTTTTCAATATTTGCAGTATTTCTTAGTCTTTTTTGTTGATAGTGAGTTTTATTGTGCTAAACTGTCTCCACATGTTTATTTGACTAACCATAAAAATTCTAAATATTGCTTCACATATTTGCAGACGTGTTGTCTGTTATTTATTTTACCAATTCAGATAGTAAAGCATGTGTTCATCCTAAGTCATCAAACCCCAAGAATTTTATGTTAATGTAAAAAGTGTACAAATAAATTTATGTACACCTGTGAGGCAATATGATGACTGCACTTCAGAAGAGTGATGACTTTATCAGTTTTAGGCAACAATTTAGGTCACAGCACCTGTGCTTTTTTAGTCTAAGTCACCTTTCCTGAATTGGTATGACTGAAAAAAAAAAAATTTCACCTGGACCCATGAATCTGGCCCCATTTGGCTAGCCTGGTCTTCAAGCAGCAGTTTAGCTTGGGTTATACTCTGCTGTCATAGGCTTGCTTCTATGCCAAATAAGGCTCCAGAGTAGGACTTTAGTGGAGTATTTTAATATAATAGGTAGGCTTAAAAATCATTAGATATGGAGAAAATAAATTTATTCATATAGAGAATTTTATAGTCTTTAGTTTACTTAAGGGTAGAGGGGATATCTTTTCCTAAAACTAGTAATTTTCATTTGATCATTTTGAAGATAATTTTCTCCCTTCTGTCTGATGACTGTTCCTCCTATTGCCTAGAGCACTGGCATTAGGATTTTATGTCATCGTACATTAAAATTTGACTTTCTTCACTCGGAGAATAATTGGGATAAACGGGTTATCCTTCTATTCTCTGAAATTTGCGGAGTCAAACACTTTTTAAATATGCACTGCTACCACCAAATACAGGTTAGGAGTTAGTGGTAAATTTGAAGCTAGATGATAAGCCCAATTATTAGGGTTTAAATGTTTTTGATGGTTGACAAGGTTATATTGCTAATGTATAATGCTAATTGACTTTGAGAAAAAAATCAGCATAACTGATCAACACGTCAACAAAGTCTGAAAATATGTGCAGTGTTCAATACTTGTGGACCTCCTGCCCTCTCAGAGTGCAGTTAGGGAATTGGAGCATCTTCTCATAGCTCTTCTTTTGAGCCGTGCTTGTTTTTTATAATTTTTCAGCATTCATTTTTGGACTGCGTGTGTATGTGTTTTCCTTCCATTTACATTGTTGTCATTGTGTATATTGTTTTCTTGGCTCTTCACTCTACTAACTACTATGTGTGCATCACATTCAGCATTTCTTAAAGTCCATTACATTCTGGGATCATGCCGTGTTTAGTCATTTCCAAAATTTATGGGTATCAATTTTGTATACAGTTTTTTGGTGTAACAAAAGGCGCTACTATAAAACTTTTGGGTACGTGGGGAACTTAGTAATACTTTTCTTTTTAATATTCTCCTGCTTATTATTCTGTTTTCAAACCTAGACTACCGTCAGTTATATAATATAAAAGATGATGTGGTAAGGTCATGACTTTTTGGATCCATTAGAAGATGAAAGAAAGACTGAGTAATGACAGCTAACAGTGAGGGAGGAGACAGCAAGAATTGTAAAGCAAATAGTCTCTTTTATATAGCACATAGCTTTATTTTGAGGGATCATCATTACATAACTGCATCATATAATAATGAATTTTCCTAATCATTTTGAGTAATCAAGGAAAAGTTAAAATTTTGTTTGATGTGTCCTGTGCTGCATAAGAATGGAGAGAATTACATACTGTGTTTTGGGTTTTTTTTGTTTGTTTGTTTTTTGTGGGTCGCAACTAAATGTTGAAGGTTTGGGAGTGGAAAAAGTTTTAGAAGCCCTGGCCTAACTAGCCGCCTTAGACATAATACCTTATTCTGTGACAGTGTTACACTATGTAAAATTAGTTATCAGATCTAAACGATTTTAAAATGCCAATATTGCTGAGACTGTTGTGTGATTTTCGCATGAGAATCACTTTTGCTGCCTTTGAGATTTGTGCCCAGTAGGAAAAAATTGATGTTTTCCCAGCTGCTCTACAATACTAATCCTACTTTTGTTTTCCTTGATCTCTAGTACACATTTTTTGTTGATGTTTTTTAAAGAGTTTTGAGTAGGTGGGAAAATTATTGGTTTTCATAGTATTGTTGATTTTAAAAATTACATATATTTTTAGTACTCTGCCTTTTTGAAATAATTTTTGACACCTTTTAAAATTCCCAACTCTTTATAAAGTTATTAATTCCTTAGATATAAGTTCTTAAAGCATAATCGTTTTTGTTTTATGTTTTCAGCAGCACCACCTCAAGTTATTGTACCAGAGTCTAAGTTGTTACAACATATGAATCCCTCAAGTATGGTAAGATTCACAATTTAACATTTTAATCAACTTCATTCTAAATGGGATAGTTATAACGTGGTCATGTAAATTGATATAGTAAGAGAAAACTAATAAGAGGCAACCATTAAAGAATGATTATAAATAGATTATTTTATTTTTTTGGATTTAGCAGTGAAAAAAACATGAATATACAGAAGTTGAGTTTTGAATATATAATTCACTTTGATAGAACATAGAATATGATTCTTCATGGGAGGCAAAATTATTTCAGAAATTGATTTCGTATGTGTCCGGGACAAATGATCTAATTAAATTAACCCCAGAGAAAGCAGGTTGGGAATTCGTTATTTTTAAATTCTTATGTCATCCAAAAGGCTGTGTGTGTATCCTCTATGCTTAATTTAAGTTTATAAATATGCACTAAATTTTAGTAAACCCTCAAATTTGCATTTAGTAACTGCAGGTATGACTTTTTTTTCATGTTTGGAAGTAGATACTTTATATGAATTCTGCTTTCTAGCTAGCCTCACTAGCTATCCTTCATCTCATCTATTGTTTTCAGGCTATAGCTATTTAGAAAGTGGGAGTGTTTAAATGAGATGAATGGTAGGAGGTTATTATAATATGTACGTACTTATATACACATGCATACATAAATACCACTTTTATAGTACACTTCGTATTATTGTTCCCCCTCCTTCAAATGTGAGGTCCTTGAGAATAAAGATTGTTTTTGCCTTTCTTTGTCTCTTCCATGCTTAGCATGTCTGTCACTTATAAGTACTTAACAATCCAGTCAACAAAGATATTAGCATACTATTGGCTAATACCTAAAGAACTATTGCAAAGTTTATTAGACTAGTAAGTTTTTTAATGTGCTTCTTGAAATTTGTGAGAAAAGGATTATTTCCTAATATTTTGTGATATAGATCTCAATTACAATATTTCTAATAGTCATGACCTTTCCCTTAGTGTTTACAATAAAATTAATTTAGGCACTCCTTAAGTTATAGACACCTGTCTTATTCTTATAAATACAAAGATCAGCTACCCATTCTCCTTGTACATCATACCATTTTTGATAGCAACCAGGTTGTTTTGTTGTGTTCATAGTGCTAACTACTAACTACCTAGAGTTTACCTCGAGATTGCGTTGCATCAATCTCTCCTCAGTCATTTGCTTTTAACAGCTCACAGCTCAGTTGAATTTACCAAGACAGTCTTTCTCAAATGTGCGTAATTTCCATTTCCTAGCTTTTTTATCTGGCTCAGAGGTTTTTAACTTGTGTTTCATGGACCCCCTTTGGCAGTCCGGTGAAGTCTGTGGACCCTTTTTCAGAAATGCATATACTTACAAAAGAGACTGATTATGTTGAAATGGAGATATTTAAAATATTTATTAAAAATTTGCTGACTTAAGGTGAGCTAGACTTCCTGTTCTAGCTCTACTTTGTCCTCTTTCCTTCCCTTTTTTCCTCTCCCTTCCCATCCTTTCAACTATAAGTGTATGAACAGGTGTTATACCTGTACCCAGGAAAGGGTAATCTAGAAGTTTTAAAGTATAGTTATCTCTGTCATAAATTTAAATTCTTTGAGAGTGTCCAAAATCTTCTGATGTCTCAACGAAGGTCTTTAACTATCATTCTCCTCAAAATTGACCTGCTTTTCTTCTAGAAATAATCTTCAAAATAGATTTAACTTGGTTTATTTTTTCCCATATTTGTTTCTTGTTTGGAACTGCTTTTTCTATTGTTTAATTCAGTATTTACAATTTGAGACCTGATTTTATTTTTACCTCCTTCCCCCCTAGAGCGCTGCTGCCACTGCTGCTACCTTGGCACTGCCTGCTGGAGTTACTCCTGTTCAGCAGATAATAACTAATTCAGGTAATTCAGGTAATTCAAAATGATAGGTCTATTTGACATCTCAAAAATCACACTATCGCTTCATCTTCATTGATAAATTTATGTTTTCATTTAATTAGGAGACTGAGAGTAATTGTGAGCTTTTGGTACCTATTTTGTACTTTCACTATAACATTTCATTTTTTTCTCAATATAAGCTCTGTTCATGGGAATAACAGAAGAATGTATACAGTAGTATCAAGCACCAAGATCTGAATACTTAGTTGTTTAGATCGTAATATGTTTTACTCTGTGTTATATATGTAAGCCATATTTGTAAATATGTAAGCCATAGTTTACCATGTTCACTATTATTTTTTATTATTACTCTTCCCTAAATAGTGTGAAAGAAAAAAATTACTCTGTTTATTTAATCAATGCCTGTCAAAGACAATTTATATAAATACACCTACATAAAATTACACGTGTGCATGTGTATTTCTAAGCACTGGAAGCATCCCCTATAAATTAAAATTCTTCCTAACCCCCATGTAAAGACCTTGTTGCATTTTGCCTGACACACAGGTGGCTAGATGACAAAGCAAATCAAGTACTGGACCTGGAGTCAAGAAGACCTGAGTTTCAGTTCATTCAGTCTCTGCCTTCTTTAGTTTTTACTCATCGGTAAAATGAGGGTAATAATAGCAACTACCCCCCAGGGGTGCTGGGAGCAACAAATGAGATAATGTTTGTGAAGTCCTATATAAATACCAGCTGTATAACAAAAGGATCACATTCTTGGCCGCATAGCTTTAAAGGAATAAACATTGTTAATTTAGTGTGCCATTCAGGAGGCAGCATAGAATAGACATCCTCATTCAGAAAGACCTGAGTTCAAGTCCTGCTTCTGGTACATACAGTATTGGCTATTCAAAGTCATTAACCTCTCATGTACCAGACAACTTGGTAAGGCTATAAGTTGCAGAACAACTACCAAATCTGCTCTAGTCAGAGGAGACTCTTTATCAGGAATTCGTGACCAGTGGAATCACCAGTCTGCTAAAATAAATGTATGTGTGTGTGCATGCATGCATGCACACATACACATATACAATGCACAAGTCTATTTCTAAAGTTCTTGCTAGCATTTCAATAGTCTTGTGACCTTGATCTTGCTTTTAGTTTATTTAGGGAGAAGGGCTCACTTAGATGGCAACCTGTTAGGCTACTAAGATTGCATTTTGAATTAAGCTGTTTTTCCACTCAGCCCTCTAGTAGTCTGAAAAAATGTACACACTTCTAAAGTAATGCAAGTAGGATCATAGGATTTTAGAGCAGGGCTTCAGAAGTCTCTAGATCCCTTCTCAAACTAATCTTTTCAAATGCATAAAAAAAAGATATAAGTTTATAAAGAAAGCCAATTACACTGAAAGGCAGTTATCAAAATGTATGTGTGTGTGCGTTCATGGACTCTAGGTTAAGAACCTCCTGATTTAGACATTGCCTAGTCCAACCCTCCTCACCTTTCAGATGAGAACACTGAAGCTCAGAGGAGTTAAATGATAAATAGCAAAGGCAGGATTTTAAAACCCAGTTTCTGCCTCACTCTAGATTCAGTCTCTTAACAACTAACCAGTGGAATCAGACTCTTGTGTATTTAAGTCAGTATGAATCCTGTAATCAAATCATACTCCTCATAAAGCCCTGTTGGAGGGCAGCAAAAAGATGAGAACAATAGAAAGTTCTGTGTTTAAAGCAGCACTTTGACTGGAATTTGAACAGAAGTAGAGAAGGGGGAAAATATGAGAGAACAGTATATTAGGTAGACGATAGCATTTTTTTAGGCATATTGTCAACTAACTAGCATATGTGAGAGCTTTTCAGTGAAGCCTATTCAATCTAACTTGTGGTATAGAAATACAGAAAATGCCATAGAAATCATTACTTAAAAAGTAACTTGAATAACTTTTTGTTGTTGTTGTTATAGGCCAGATCCTACAGGTAGTGAGGACTGCCAGTGGTGCCCAGTACATCCTTCAGCCGCAGCAGTCAGTGGTTTTGCAGCAGCAGGTCATACCACAGATGCAGCCTGGGGGAGTACAAGCTCCTGTTATACAACAGGTAAAAGAATCTACATACTGTGTATGTATGTAGCACCTACAAGTGGTGTTAATTCTCAGTGGTATTAGTATTGGTGTTAATTATTTATAGTTATTAGTACTAGTGGTAATTCTTACTGGTATTAGAATTTAAAGATTATCTCAGCCACCTTTACTCATTTGGCATATAAAGATACTGAGGCCTGTTCTGCCAGAGACCTTGCCTAAATAA
This sequence comes from Phalanger gymnotis, assembly GCA_028646595.1. Lineage (NCBI taxonomy): Eukaryota > Metazoa > Chordata > Mammalia > Diprotodontia > Phalangeridae > Phalanger > Phalanger gymnotis. The sequence goes on from CM053624.1 coordinate 208,417,751, forward strand.
AACTAGGTGGTTGTAGCAGAGATGACACTAGCTTGGCAGGGGTCCAAAAATGCTTTCCCATGGTCTTTGTAGTATCTCTCCATCAAAGATATTAAATGGCAGGGTGGGATCCTCAGTGGCAGAAAGGAAACTGAAAGCCTCATGGCTTTCTTTTTTCCTTCAGACTAAAGTTTCAGCCTCTGTAGAAAAAGACTACAACTCTTCACAAAGAAAACTAGTTCTTACAACTTCACATTTTGAAAATTTTCCTATGTACTGAGACATACAGAAAGTTTTGAGATTCAGGAACACATAATATTCAATTCAAATAAATCTTAAATACCATCTTTATTCAGGGGATTGTGCTAGCTGCTGTGCACACAAAGATGAAGAAAGAGAGAGAAGAAATTACATAAATATTTATAATAGAATTTAAAAGTAGATCCACTGTGAAAAAAGTCAAACATGGGTGTATGATGTTGATGGAGGAAGAAATCACTAGTAATTGAGGAGATCTTGGTACCTGAATTGGTCCTTAAATATAGAGGAAGATTTCATACAATGAGAAAGTTAAGGGAGTCTGGTCCAGGTATGTGGGCAAATTCACACAAGAGTGAGAAGGTGGGCCAGAATCAGGAATAATCTAGTTTGAGTAGTTTGAGCTGAGCAGAAGTGTTCTGAGACCTCTGTCAGGAAAAGAACTTGATGATATAGAGACCAGATGAACTACTTCCATTTTCAAATTATTCTTTTCCTGTGACTTAAAATACCCTTACTTTCTCCTTGTTTTCTTCAAATTGCACGACCTCGTTACTTCTTGCCTAGATTATTGCAACAACCTCCTAATTGGTCTCCCTGCCTCAAGTCTCTCACTGCTATAGTTCAGCCTACTTCTACTGTTACCATTGCTTCCAAAGTAATTTTCCTCAAGCTCAGACTTCTGGCTCCCTTAATCACCTAAATCCAATGGCTTCCTATTGCCTCTATGGTAAAATATAAACCCGTAGGTTTGACTTTTAAAGCCCTACACCCCTAGGTTTGACTTTTAAAGCCCTAAATCATTCTGTTTTCATTGGGCATTTCTCCCCTCCCATACTCTGATCCTTCTAAACTGACCTCCTTTCTGTTCTGGCCATCCCCTATGTCTGCAATGCACTTAATTCCAGCAAGTAACAAGCATGTTTTATCATTTCAAGGTTTTGTCTTTTCTTTTTTCATCTTATTTACAAAGCTTTATATGCTTATTATTATCTGTCTTGTTGCTTCTGTATTTTTCAGTTTCGTTTTGTAAAACAGGTTCACTCTGTGTTTCTAGATCATATATTTTAAATGGGGAGAAAAATACACCAGGTAGTAGAGTTCTGGTTCTGCTCAACAGCTGTCTGTTGAAGCTGGTATTTTTTTTCAGTCCTATAGTGTTAGAATATCTTCTCTGTTGAAGATGTGAACAAAGTGTGGATGCACATAGACTGTTGAATTGATTTTAGAGGCATTTATTTTGTTTTAAAAAAAATCTTCTTTTAAGACAGCTCAAGGACCATCATCTTTTTTTTTTAATTGTTTTTAGTTTTCAGCATTCATTTCTTTTTTTTAAATTTATTTTTAATATGTTTAGTTTTCAGCATTGATTTTCACAGGCGTTTGAATTACAAATTTTCTCCTCACTTCCTCCCCCCCCCCACTCCAAGATGGCGCACACTCTGGTTGCCCTGTTCCCCAGTCTGCCCTCCCCTCCGTCACCCCATTCCCCTCCTTATCCCCCTTTCCCTTCCTTTCTTGTAGGGCAAGATAAATCTCTAGGCCCCATTGCCTGTGCATCTTATTTTCTAGTTGCATGAAAAAAAAACAAAACTTTTTTACTTTTGAACATCTACTTTTTTAAAACCTTGAGTTCCATTCTCTCCCCTCTTCCCTTCCCATCCACCTTCCCTAAGAAGTCAAGCAATTCAACATGGGCCACATGCATATCATTATATATAACCCTTCCACAATACTCATGTTATAAAAGACTATATTTTGCTTCTTCCTAACCTATCCCCCTTTATTGAATTTTCTCCCTTGACCCTGTCTCTTTTC
>CM053624.1:208420305-208447276 GCA_028646595.1 Phalanger gymnotis
CCACGCTTGGGCAGATGTGCTGCCTCACCAGCACTCCTCCTTCCCCAAGAACCCCCTACCTGGACTGGGCTTAAATCTTCAGCAGGCTCTTCACTCCTGCTCTGATCAGCCATTTAATTCCTCCCACCAGGTGGGCCTGGGGCCAGAAGCAACTGCAGCCATAGTTCTAAAGCTGCCCCACCTCCGCTGCCCCAGGGGGCGTGGCCGAACCGCAAACTCAGTCCCGCAGCTTTTCCCACTAACCTTCTCTGTTGTCTTTGCTCTTTGTGGGTTGAGAGGTCTGGTGGATGCCACAGCTGAGTAATTCAGGATGCTAGGGCACTCTCCGCTCGTCTCCTGGTCTGGTAGGTCCTTGTCTGGTCTGTTCGCACCGTGCATGCTGGGCTCAGCTCCGCTCCCCTCAGCTGGGGGCTGGGAGCTCCGTTCGGGACAGACCTTACCCAGAGACCATCTAGGCTGTCCTGGGCTGGAGCCCTGCTTCCCTCTTCCACTTTGTGGGTTCTGCAGCTCTAGAATTGGTTCAGAGCCATTTTTTATAGATTTTTGGAGGGACTTGGTGGGGAGCTCACGCCAGTCACTGCTTCCCGGCTGCCATCTTGGCTCTGCCCCCTTCAGCATTCATTTCTATAAGATTTTGAGGTCTGAATTTTCTCTCCCTCCTTCTACTCCACTGTCTCCAAAGGACAGCATACAATCTGATATAGGCTATATGTGTACAATCATAGTAAACATATTTCCACATTAGTCTTGTTATAAAGAAGAATTAGAACTGAAGGGAAAAACCATGAAAGAGAAGAAACAAAAAAAGAGAGAGAAAATAGTCTGCTTCAATCTGCATTCAGTCTCCGTGGTTCTTTGTCTGGATGTGGATAGCATTTTCCATCATGCATCTTTTGGAATTGTCTTAATATCCTTGTATTGCTGAGAAGAGTTAAGTCTGTCAAAGTTGGTTATCACACAATATGGCTGTTACTGTAGACAATGCTCTCCTCTTTCTGCTCCCTTCACTCAGCATCAGTTTATGTAAATCTTTCCAGATTTTTCTGAAGTCCGCCTGCTCATCATTTCTTATGGAAGAGCAGTATTCCATTACATTCATATACCACAACTTGTTTAGCCATTCCCCAATTGATGGGCATTCCCTCAATTTCCAATTCTTGGCCACCACAAAAAGAGCATTTTTTGACCTCTTTGGGATAGACCTAGAAGAGGTATTCCTGGGTCAAAGGGGATGTACAGTTTTTTATAGCCGTTTGGGCATAGTTCCAAATTGCTCTTCAGAATGATTGGATGGGTTCACAACTCCACTGGCAAGCACTATCTTCTTCATGAAGTGTTTCCTGATCTCCCTCAACTGCTAGTGCCCTCCTTCTCCTCAAGTACCTTATATTTAGTTGCTTACTATATATATTTGCTTCTATTTGTTTTAAATTTATGCTCCATAGGTGCTTTCTATCTTTATTATTAGAATATAAGCTTATTGCAGGTAGAGTTTGTTTCATTCTTTGTGCTTTGATCTCCAATGCCTGGAACAGGATAGAAGCTTACTTCTTGTTCAGCTGTTGAAGCCAGCCTAACCAAAGTGATCCTTAGGTAACCTTTAAGCTCATGCCCTTGTCCCCAAGAACTTCCTGTATTTTATGGCCGGATTTCAAGATACTGTGGTGGGAAAGTCTGGCCCTAGCAGATAATCTTGAGTATTCTTGTACATAATTGCTTTTTCTTCTACACACACACACACACACACACACACACACACACACACACACACACACACACACACACACACACACACCCCTTTGATTCATTGAGGGAAACCACCTTAAAAAGAAAATGGCTTTCCCCACTGGCCAATTGCTTAATAAAAGTGGGCAAATCTTACTGCTAAAATGAGTAAGTGGTTTTTAATTTCACAACAAGGGTACGAAGAATAATTGGAGAGGGGAGATGGTGGCACAAAAAAACCAGTCAGGAAACTATTTCATAGTTTGGATAAGAATAATGAGAGCCTGCATTAGGGCTAAAGAAGAAAGTGGAAAGGAGCCAGGTAGGTAAGAGAGATCCTGCGATATTCAGCATTTTGATGGATTTGGCAAGTGACAGATGAATCAGAAGACTAGAGTCAGTGATGACTTCAAGGTTTCATGCTTTGGTGACTGTAAAAATAATGGTATAATTAAAGAAAGAATGCATTATTGTCGATCATGAGGACATTCTAGTAGAGTTAGTCCTGTTCTGTGTAATATTTTTATCACTTATGTGGATGAAGGCATAAAATGGCATTTCATCAAATTTGCAGGTTCATAAAGTTGGGAAGATTAGTTAAAACATTGACTCTAATCATATCCAGAAAGAGCTTAACAGAATAGAATGATGTGCCAAATGTAATACAATGGAAAATAATTAAGGATCATTGTAAAGTCTTTAACAGGTTAAAAATAAATATTATGTAAATAGACAGGAAAAGGGCATCTTGCTGAGGTAAAATCTGGCATCGGACACTTACTAGCTGGGTGCCCCTGAGCAAGTCACTTAACCTTGTTTGCCTCGTTTGTAAAACGAGCTAGAAAAGGAAAAGGCAAATGATTCCAGTGTCTCCGACAAGAAAACCCAGCTGGGGTCATGAAGAGTTGGACGTGAATGAAAAATGACTAAACAGCAACAAAGGACAGGAGAAACATGGTTTGAAAACATTTCATATGAAGGCAATTGCAGGGATTTAGTGAACTAGTGTTAGTTTGTTAGACAGTGTGATGTGGTAGCTAGAAAAAATGGAACATGATATTTAGCTGCAAGAATAAATAAATGCATAGTGTCCAAAGGAAGGGAGGTTTATTAAAGTCTCACTGTCCTCTACCACAGCCTGTGCATATCTGGGATACTGTGTTCATTTTATTTTAGGATCCAAAAAGTAGTTGGAAATCACAATCTACTCTTACTTCCTTGGCAAGGTATCTGCTTAGGGTCAGGCTCTACCTCTGTCTGAAGCTCCGAGCTAGAATTAGGAATTGAATCCACAGTAGGGACTAAGCCACATCCACTACTGCAGTCTGCTGCTTTGGTCCATTTCTGGGGGTCTTCCTGATTCCTTGTGGCTTGTGCAATCACTCACTAGGAGGTTATTGGCTTTAGGCCTTGTCCCCTGAATCAACTTAGACTAGAGTTTAAGCTAGTTCAGGCCTGTCTCCTGGGAATTGGCAGAGTTTTCTTGTTCACCTACCACAAGGTCTAGGGTTTAACAGATTTTGTCCCCTAGAGTTTCGAGACTCAAGTTAGCACTGACCTCAGGCCCTATATCCTGGACCTGGTGCATTATTTTATGGGAAGAAGGATCTCATTGGTAATTCTCTTTTTAATAATCGTACTCTTCACTAGGTGATATCATTTGTGTCCATGTGAATCACCAATGTGGATGTTATTCAATCACTCTTGACAAGTATTTGGAGCTTTCTGCATCTTGTTCTAAATACATGTCCTGGGTGGATGGCAGTGTTATGGGCATAGAGCTTGACACATTTGGGGCAGAAGATAAATATTGAGCAGTTTAACTTAGTAGTGGTATTAGGTCAAAACTATTCAAGTAGATCTTGGAAAAAAAGAAAGTAGGGGGAAAAAGAAAAGAAAACTGAGAATAGTCATGGGAAATAATCCATTTGGAATGAGGAACAGCAACCACTGAAGAAAACTGAGGACAATGTAATAGTTAAAATTATTAAACTTGAAGTGATAAGACATTAGCAAAGTTGCTTAGGATAAAGGACTCCTATTTGTAAAAAGTGGGTAAAGAAGCAGTAGGGAGGTGGAGGTTCAAGAGGAAAGAAAATGGAAATGATGGAGGACACAAGCTCCCAGAGAAAGCAAGAGATTAAAAAATGAGTGCAGGTGGCCAACTTTGCTTTTATAAGGGAGAGGACAACATATCTAAAATATAACACAACATTTTCCCTCCCCAATTCACCCTAGTTTGCCTATTTCTATTGAATGACCTGCCATTCTTTCACCTAGGAGTCATTCTCAACTCTTTGTTCTTACTAGCCCAGTCCGTGTCAGGTCAGTTGCCAAGACCTGTTGGTTCCATATTTTGTCACCTTTTAGTCATGCCACAACCATTTTAGTATAGGCCCTCGTCATCCCTACTACTGAAATAGCCTCTTCCTGAGTCTCCCTGAATCCAATTTCTTCCCTTTCAATATATCTTCTACATTGCTGGTAAATAGTTATTCCTAAAGTTCGGGTCTGACCCTGTCATTCCCATGTTCAGAATATCTCAGTGGTTTCTCCTTTTCATTTCCACATTTCCCCAAACTTACATCTTCAACTTGTCCATCTTTTCTTCCATCTTTTTATTGTTTTCATCATCACAGTCTTCCTCTTCTTCAGATGAAGTGTCCCAAGCCCCATCTACTTGTAGCACCAAATAAATAATAAAATATAAATCTCTACTTGGCATTTTTAATTACTTAAAGCCCCTGATAGTCTATCTGTGAATGCATTAATGCTTGATGGACTCGAGAGTAGAATAGGAGGATAGGTGAAAAACATGGTGTTTTGTATGATATGAAGGGAGGGCAATGAGGGAATTTCTGGTAGGTGTTTAATCCTTCTGGTAAAGTAGACTCAGTAATTCACTGAGATAAAAAGGGCTGAGACTAGGGGGCATAGGGAAAATACAGAGGAGGTTTGATCTTGGGAGTGTGAAGGAATGATTTTAAAAGATTTCCATGTAGCTCTGAAGACCCAATTGAAGTTAGCATAAGTTTGTTGCTATCATGGATAAAATAAGCATGAATGAGACTTTAATGTTCTATTTTTTTGTGTGTCAGGTTTTGGCTCCTATCCCTGGAGGGATACCACCACCAACAGGTGTCATCATACAGCCTCAGCAGATCTTGTTTACAGGAAACAAGACACAAGTTATACCTACCACAGTGGCAGCTCCCACTGCAGCACAGGCACAGATCACGGCAGCTGGTCAGCAGCAGGCACAGCAGCAGCCTGCCCAACCACAAGCTCCTTTGGTGCTACAAGTAGATGGGGCTGGGGACACTTCGTCTGAAGAAGATGAAGATGAAGAGGAAGAGGAAGATTATGATGATGAAGAAGATGATAAAGAGAAAGATGGGGGAGAAGATGGACAAGTGGAAGAGGTAAGTCTGGGGAAAATATGGAAATGAAAATATTTTCATGTAGCCTGTGTATAGCTTTTATTTGGAAGGTCAGTATTTAAGTCCTGATTAAGGGAGCAACTTGTAGAATAGCATTATTGTTTTAAGTTCTTCGTAGATCTATGGATTGAGATTTAACTAGCTAAAATGGAAACGTTTAATATATCCTTTTCTTTAAAGTTTAGGTTGCTATTCAGCATATTTGCACAGTGTTTAAAGCGTATGTGGTAAAATTTGTGGCAGTTAAATTATAGCACTTATGTCTACAGGTATAGTTAAAATCCAACTCTTGAACTCATAGAATAGGCCTAAATATGCAACTTCTTTGGTAGAGCAGACAAATGGTAGGGCATTGTTTCATTAGGCTACCACAAATAGGTAACATTCAAAAATGAAAAGAAACCCTAGATAAACATATCTTTCATGTAAAGAATTTTCCTAGTCTCCCAAATTGTTGCTTTTGGCAATTAAAATCACAAGTGGTAACTTATGCTACCGTTATATTCATGTGTATACTTTTAAGAGAGCTTCAGTTTGCTTGACTACTAGTAGGGTTTAATGCTAGTAATGTTGATTGATGACAAATTAATATAAATGTCTTTTCTAGGAACCCCTGAATAGTGAGGATGATGTGAGTGATGAAGAAGGACAGGAATTATTTGATACAGAGAATGTTGTTGTGTGCCAATATGATAAGGTAAGGAGTTTAACAAACTGTAGAAGTTTGTATTGAGATCTTCCTGCTTTCTTCCTACTGCTAACGCTCACCTATTTGATTTTAAGAGAATAACAGTAAAAAGACCTATTAAATGGGTATTGCAGTAGTATAAGCAGATAGTAATGAGGGGCCTGTGTGAGGTGAGGTGGCAGTTGGAATAAAAGAGGGACTGCTGAGAGAAATTTAGTAGAAGTGGAATTTAAAGACCTAGTTAATTGGACAGGAGAGGAAAATGAGAGAAGGATGTACTAAAAGATTACCCTCACATAATGAGAAATTAAGGGTGATTGCTAATAGACCAAAAATAGTAGTGCATTGAAGATGAAAGATGAGTTAGATTTTGTTGTTGATTTTTTTTTCAGTTCCTGCTAGACCTTCCCAGTGGAAATAAACCTTGAAGATAGTTAAAAATGTAGGTCTGGATGATCTGGGAGTTAATTTGCATACATATGACACCCTGGGAGTAGAGGAAATTTCCCTAGTAAGAGTGTATGTAAAGGAAGAAGAAAATTGTTGGGCAATACATTAAGGGGTTAAGAAAAGATTAAAGAACCAGCATCCAAGATAGAAAAAGCACTGGAACGACAGAACAAAGTAGTGTTGTGTCCCAAAAGCTAATGGAGTAAAAGAACTATACAGGAAGGAATTACTGAGGAGTCAAATGTTGAGAGATCTCACAGAAGCCATTGGATGCGACTTTTGAGGTACTTAGTAACCTTTGCAATGATGTTTCAGAGTGATGAAGGCAGAAGCCCAGTTTTAAAGATTTGAGAGAATAATTTGGATAATGAGGAATGAGAGACAATCAGCATTTACTTAGTGTTCATTTCATGTGCTAGGCTCTGGGAAACACTGATAGGAAAAAGTGAATGACATTTAGGTGTAGAGTGGGGGGGGGGCCAAAGGAAAGCAGTTTTAGGGTTAGGGAGCTTGACTATGGTTGTAGGCAGCTGAGAAAAAAGTTGTGAGGAAAATGAAATGCAAAGATACATGAAAAAGACAAGAGCCAGGAGTTAAAGTCCCGGAGGATGTAGAAGGGAATGGACTCCAGGGGAGCAGAGGGGTGATCATTTGCCTATTGAGGAGTGTCATCAGCAGGGAGATCATGTGGCCTATGGATGAGTGATTCACCTTGCCAGTCTGCCTATCTGTGAAATGGAAATAATAATACCTACAGTACCTTCCTCAGGGCTGTAATGAGGCTCACATGAAATACTGCATATCAAATACTGGGCAGACTCTAAAGTGACAGAGATGATAGCTCTGTGACCAGTAGGAAGGAAGAGACGATGGGAACTGAGGAGGTGTGAGGAGTGCAAAAGTAATCCTGGTCTTGGTTCTTTTTACTTCAAAGCACTTATATTATGCATTTCAGAAACAAAAAACAAAACTTGAAGTTAGCTGCAGAATTGAAAATGTATTATTGTCAGCTTGTGGTGTGGTAAAGTACTGGATTTGAACTTAGAAGACATAGGTCTGAATTCTACTTCTGCTGCTTACTACCCATCACTTACACTTTCTGAGTCTCTCACTTTCCTCATACCTAAAATAAGGGGGTTGGATCACTTCTGGTTCTAAATCTTTGATAATCATACTATTATCTGTTTCAGGAATGTTACATATATTTCTTATCACTATTTGGGAAAGAGGAATAGGGAATAAATTGTTTTAAGTTGTAATTTTAAATTTTCATGGATATATGATCAATTTTAAAATGTATTTGCTTACTGTTATGCTTACTAGTATTAATATGATGTTAACTTTCTATAGGATTTTAAAAAAGACTTTCTTGGCTTCATTTGTAATTGATGTCAAACATTTGGTTTGTATAAAATATTTATAGAATACAGTCTGCTCTGTTACGGTCTTGTCCCTTTCCTGTCTTACCTTGGCGTATTATAGAAGTCATTAAACTCATACAACTGAAGAAGCTTAGAAATCCTCTAGACTAAACCTTTCACTTTACAAATGAAGAAACAGACCTAGAAAGATTGTGTTACCCCTAGTCATACAGGTAGGCAATGATAGCTCGGACTAGAACCCACATATCTTGACTCTATTTTTCAACTATTCAATGTAAGACTGTTGAGGTCAAACATCATGCCTTGCTCAGCTTTAGGTTAGTTGTGTTACTTTTCACAAGTGTCAGTTACTGTACCTGCAGACATGTATGTGTGTATGTATGCCTCCCCTCTCTTTGGCTATTTCACTGATTTTTCCACCAGAGGGCACCCAAAAGAAGTAGATGAAAGACCAAGCTCTTGGACTAAAGTACTTAGTATCATTTCTACCCCAGCAATGAATTCGGCTGCTAAGGCCAAAGGTCTCTAATGTTTTGGTTATTTGACAATAATCTTAGTCCTCTGCTTTAAAGTTAATTAGGATACTTTCACAAATGACAATTACTATACTTACAAATATGTGTGTATATGATACATGCATATATACCTATAGCTGGACTAGAAATTGACACAGGAGGACATAATAGAGAATATCTATTTGAAAGGTTGTCATGTAGAAGAGAAATTAGATAGTCTGAAGTTCAAGGGCAGAATTCTAGGCCCAGTGAGTAGAAATGTCTAGGGGTTTGATTTCTTATGGAACATTGGTGTTTCAAAAAAGAGAGTAAGAGCAATCTACCATTGACATTTTTTACAACAGTGCCATGTTGGAAGGGGATATTTTACAATACTAATATGATTCTGACTCAGATTTAGGGCAAAAGGATGTTTAGGCTTGAAAAGGGTGTTTTGTAAAATGAGTCAGCCAGTTAAGGAGGTGGTTTGAAGTCATCAAGATGTGTTGTATTAAGTAGTGTGGTGGCAGCAATGGGAATAGAATGAATAAAGGACATATTGAAAGAAAAATAGACACAACTTGATGACTTTTTGGTGACATTTTTGAGGTGCAGAAGAAGGGTAAGTGGTTTAGTGGAAGATCATAAGATTTAGAATTGAGAAGGAGCTTAAAAATCACTTGAGTTCAATTCTTGCATTTATAATTGAGAAGATATGTTAGGTGACATGGAATAAAAATAGAACCAGACTTCTGCACCAGGTCTTTTGGCTCAAATCCAATCCTTTTTTTTTTTTTTCCTGTGGTGCCTTTGTAGCAGGAGTTCTGTGGTCCTCGAACTATACCTTTTTCAGCATGATTGGTTTTCTTTGTAATCTTCGTATTTTATCCTGTGCATTTTGAGAAAGGAGGGGAGAGTCCTTCATCAAACTGGCAAAATAATGGTCAGTGACACATGCAAAAAAGTTAAAAACACTTGCTGTGTAAGAAGAGCACTAAACTTAAGAGTCTGAGGACCTGGCTCTGCTATTTAATAGATTTGTCTCTGAGAGCCTCTGTTTCCATTTCTTTAAATGAAGATTATAGTGCCTCACAGGGTTGTTATGAAAAAATTGGGTTACAAACTTGAATTAGAAGTGACTTGTTTTTATTTAGTATTATTCCTAGGTTAGGCATAGTGACAAAGAACTGAAATAGCATAGATAATAGAGATCTGTTTAGTTTTTTAAATTTCTACTTTCTATTCCATCAGAATTTTTATAAAAAGTAGTTAGGACTAATTGGCTTTAGGTTTGTTTCTTTTATTTCCCTTTTTCTGCTGATATAGAAAAGTAAAGCGCCTTTTATTTTTTTAACCTTAATTATTCTTGAGTTAATTTGAAGGTAGCTATAATTTGCAGAATTTTAATAAAATACATCTAAATGAAGCAGTTGAAGAGCTCTTAGTAGATAGAAACCTTGTTCTTTATTCAAGTGAGAGACAGAGAAGCATTCCCCTATTTCTGTGTGCAAGATCGTTTGTGAGAATGCAGCATTTGGCAGTGTGAGATGATACAGTAGGTAGGTATGACCAACAAATTAAAAGCCAAAGGAGCTATAATATAAAGATAATTTTAGCATAATTGACTTTTTAAAACTTATTATTGCATTTTGGTTTTTTACCATGTTAACTTCTTTTAAGCTACCTCTACTCATAGCTTCTGTTTAGTAGATTTGTGCCTGGGGGCTAATTGCTTGACCTCAGAGATTCAGTTTACACTTTAAATAGGAATTATAGTGCCTCACAGGGTTGTTGTAAAGAAAGCATGTTGTGAACTTTAAAGTAATGAGATGTTACTTGTATTTATTGTGGCTTATTGGTTATGTATAGTGAAGAACAGATTTAGCATAGATAGCGAAGATCTATTTAGTTTAATTTTTAAAATTTCTGCTTCTTACTCTATTAAAATTCTTGTAGTAGTCAGAATGGACTGATTTTAGATTTGCTTCTTTTATTTTTCCATTCTTATCATCTGGCAAAATAATTATAGTCAGAACCCTCTCATTCTCTTGAACTCTTTCTTTAAAAAAAAGCATTAAGCAAAAACCAACTGTACACAGTGGCCATGTGTGACAGCATATACTTAATTCCATGTGCATAGTCTCATCCTCTTCTTTCTCTCCCACCCCCATAACACACACTTATCATTTGACCTCTTTGAGCCTTGAGCAAAGGGGGAGATGTATTTGTTATCAGTTCTCTGGGGGTTTAGATTATTCATTACAATTCTTCATGATTTACTTTTTAAATGGAATATGGTATCTTATTTCAAAAAAAAATTCTTTCTCATTTCTTTGTACCCTTGTTTTCATCTTACTTTTTTTTGTTTGTTTAGATCCATAGAAGTAAAAACAAGTGGAAGTTTCACCTCAAAGATGGCATTATGAATCTTAATGGAAGAGATTATGTATTTTCCAAAGCCATTGGAGATGCTGAATGGTGAAGAATTGCCTTTTTTAAAAAAAGTTAAAAAAAAAAACAAAAAAAAGGATTCTTAAAGCTGGACTGGTTGAAAACTTAGGACATATATTTCAACCAAAATTTACTTCTGCATGTCAGAAAAGTATGGTAGAAGCAAAGCTACTGGAACAAAGAGTGACCATGACAACGTAGACACTACTTCAGACTGGCAGGCCATGGAATTGTAGCACCTGGCGTTGTTGGGAGCTGAGTTTTTTTTGTTATGAATACCATAATTATCACTTCAACATACAGGTACCTACAGCCAGTAATTAGCATGTAAGGCTTTGTTGCCATCTTTCTCCTTCTAACTTGTTAAATCAGAAAATGTTTCTTGGGATAAATCGAAGGAACTCTTCCCTTTTGATAGAATGATCGGGAACTTCTTGTGTGTGGTCATTATATTGATTAAATTTGTGTGGGGGCTTTTTACGAAAGAGAAAGAATTATGGTGTTGAATTAAAATTCTCTTGTATAAGGAAAAGATTGAAAATTCTATTTGATAGGTCTTAAGTAATTTTACTTGCCATTCTCCCTCAGTGATATTCCTTCTATATCTCTACCCATTCCTTTTCTCAACATCTGTTTAATAGAGAAAAGAATATAATCAGTGATAGTATTCATAGGATCATACACTTAGAGCTAGAAGGGCCCTTAGAGGTCATCTTACCAGAACCTCATTTTATAGACCCTGGAATTTGAACCCAAATCCTTTGCTGGATTTGGACTCAATCTTACTATTATACCACATTGCTTTCCAATTCAATTACTTTTTGGAGGCCACATCTTTATTTGACCTAAAACTTTATATACATATATATCTTAAAACTAAGTTTTTAAAATCTGTTCAGTATAATTCAAAAACGTTTCATGGGAATTGAGAGGAAATAACAGTGGTAAGTTTAATTTCCTTAGAGAAGGCCTGTCCCCCTTTCCTCATCCTTTTTCTCCCCTTTAAAGCCAAATTGGCTCCTCAGGAATAGTTTTATTTCAAAGGGTACCACCTGATTGAAGTTGTATATATATGTGCAAATACATTCATTTATTACTATAATGAGGCTGAAATTTGTCTTGGTGAACTGAACTTAATCTCCAAGATTTTAGATATCCAGTGCATTTATTATAGTTGAGGGTGAGGACACTGATTTTATTAAACAACTTAGTTACTATAAAAAGGATTCTTGTGCTTATTGGGAAAGAATAGCAAAACTTGACAACAAAAATCTAATTGTCAGAGTTAAGGTAAGTTTTTTTGACAAGTGACTTTTATATAAAACCTTTTTTGCTTAAGTGTAAATGTCCTTCTTGTTTACATCATGGTCCTACTTTTAAAACCAAGTGATGGGCAATGTAAACAACTACTCTGGTTTGTTCAGAAGGAAGGAAGGCAGTGGGTTTTGGGGTTAGATTAGCAGTCACAGTTCCGTGCCGTACCAGAGACTCAAGAACAGTGTATCTGTAGCACCGTAATGTTTGCTATGTCAGCTACTTGGGAGAGGATCAGTTAATATCATTAGCAAACTGAAAGGACATTTTCTTGGTCTGTTCCTTTTGGATAATTAAAATTTTGTCATGGTTTTGGTTAACAAATTCCAAGTGTATTTAATCTCCTGTATATTTATTAACTGCTTTTCTTTTCCATCTCCCATCTTAGTCTTCCTTTTACTTGCCTCTCAATATATTTGCAGCAGTAGCTTACATGAAAACCTTAAATTACATTGCAAGGAAGAAAACTGTGATGAGCCATTATATGGGTTTTTTACACCACTTAGATCTCTAAAATTGTCTACTCACCAGAGAGCCTAATCAAATTACTGCCTCTCTTGTCCTTGCTTATATGTTGTAAACCTCATTATAAAGTTGGTTTCCAGTCACATTAATAATAAGTGCTGTTTTGATGTAAAGATTTTGAGTATGATTTTTATTTTGATTTGTCTTAATTTAGGTTATAATCGAAGTTTTTTTTTTTTTGAAAAAAAAATTTTTATTACCACTATGCTAAAAGCACATGCAATTTTTTTGGAGGTCATTTATATGCTGGGGGTGGGAGAAGACTAGTTGTTACCCTAACTTTTTTTTGAATTGTCAGGTAGTAAAGCTGCCAAATAGGTTTGTTTACCCAAAAAAAGGAATCAGTCATCTACCTGGGAAAGTTTAACAGTGCTGCACACAATTGAACAAATGAAACCTTTTAGCTACTTAGCAGTTTTTTTTACTACTGGAACCAAGGTTACAATATACTTAGTCTCTTTTATATCTTGGGTCCTCTGTGGTAGACAAATATCTTTTTTGTTCATATAGCAGCATTATAAATTGGCCTGTCACTATACTGTATTTTGTGATATGAATATTGCTTTCAAAGTAATTTTTGGATTATTTTGAAGCAAGTTAATGACCATTTGTATTTGCACCTGTGTCTTACATATTAATTATGGCATGCTTGGCAAATGAGGGATTTTGTTTTAATTACCTGTGAAGTTTTTTGAAAGCCAGTCAAACAAAATGACTTACCAAATTGTGCTCTTACATATTGCTACTTCAAGTGTTCCTTTTAAATCAAACTTTTCAATTTTATTTTGTAGCAATTTGCTGTAAGAATGTAGCTTGCTTACCTTTTATCGTACTTGAATTTTAATCATGGTTTTAAACATTGTAATTGAACAGACCATTTCGTTAGGTTCCGTAGAAATTGTCATTCCTTTGAAAAGGATAAGGAATTCCCACTTTGTTTTAAAATTAATATAACTTGTTTATTTGAAGTAGAAGAAATAGTTCAGTATTAATATTACAGAGATGAGAGGTTTCAAAAGCGTGAAGTTTAGATTTGCACAGATGGTAACAGCACCTTTTAACTTGAAAAAAATGGAGAAATATCTTTAACATTAATCATCAGCTCTAATGGACATTTGCATAGCAACTGGATAAAGTGTAGAAATTTGTGCCTTTCAGTATACAGATTCTTATTTGGTGGTCATTTGAATAAGCCAGGCCACTTGAATTCCTGAGAGCACGTTTAATTTTTGCAAAGTTCCAAATGTATCTTTAAAAACTCTTAATGTGCAATTAATTTCTAAAATCAAATAAGTAAAATGTCTGCTATTGAGGGGAATAGACATATAAGGAACTTTATATTGGACTGTTATATTTTTAATGTTCAATTTTTGTTATTGCTAAGTAATTAAATTTCATCCTAATGTTACATCCATGTTGTCCCTTGCATTGAAATCATAGGCCACATTGACATAGTCCTCTAGGTAATACATCATGATTTCAAAAGTACATGGTGATTTTACAGTGTGTTTTTTGAGGAGCATAGTTCTAATATTCACTGTTCTTAGAAAATAACATGAAAACATGATATATACATGTTTTCCTTTGCTAGAGTGTAAAATGAAAAATCAAGGTTTGGGCTTTTCTTTTTTTTCTTTTTTCCTTTTTGGGGGTTAGGGTGGGGGGATGTGGATTCCCCTCTGTTGAAAGTATTTCATGAATACCCAATAGCAATAATGTCACCATAAACTACTTCCATTGGGGAAATATTCATAATCCCAGTACAGGAAAACAGACAAGTAGACTCCCATAGGAGTTCCCTTTTAAAAAAATTAGCAGTTTCTTCCACTTGAAAAAATTCCTTCTTTTACAGATTGATTTCACATTGAATTTTTTTTGTTATCATTTAGAAGTTGTTGTACAATGTTAATTGATCCTTTTATTGGCATTTTAACTTTTTTTCTTTTTTGCAGAAGCCCCCCTCATCCCCTGTACTAATTTCAAATTTAACCTATTTCACATTTCCAAATTCAGTGGTTAAATATAGAGTTAAAACAAACACGTATACACACAGTTTTGATTTTTCTCCCACTGTTATGCTAGAGAAGGGATATTTAAATTTATGTTCATTTTTACATAAGATTGTTCTCATTTACTTTCGGTCAATTATTGTGGTTTTTAAAAAATTATTTTGGCTTATGCCTATTATGAAGAACAAAAGGAACTTTTTATGGGAGAAACTATTTTGGGTTATTTACACCTATAGTCCAGTGTGTATCAAGGTACCAATGGACTACAATATTTTTTGGTGAGGGGAGGGGCAAATACACTTTTTTTGCTGTTCTGAGCTACAATTGTCAACTGCTGTTGTACATACTATTATGTGTACGGGGGTAAATATATTTATTATGTTTGTAAAAGTCATTCTGTACAATTACAGATCAAGGTTGCTCTTCTGTGATATACAGGATATTATGTTTCAAAGGCCATGCTTGGAATACAATTAGAGAACTTAGTATTTTGATGTACTAAGACCTATTTTAAGTTTAATATTTTGCCTTTGCAAAAACTTTAATTAAAGATGTTATTTAAAAAAACTAGTTTTTTTATTTTACTTGTTTATAATAAATTTTATTTTAACACAAAGGTTTACTACATGAAGTTATATCCTTTGGTAAATTAGGCAAAGATTTCAAATGATGGTAATAGGAGTGAACTGATCCATGTTGGGAAAATATTATAAAACCTGATTTAATTAGTGAGAGAAAACACCAATCTGAATAAGTAAGAAGGCTATATAAGTATTGAATAATCTTTAAGTGTCTTCAAGTACATGTCATAATATTGACCTTTAAAAATGGAACCATATGTAATGAATAGGGCATAGAATCAAGATTTAGAACTGAGAGAGGGACTTAGGAAGGGATTTAGTGCATTCCTCTTTATTACAGATGAATAAATTGAGGTCCAAAGAGGGAAAATATCCTTGCCCAATGTTTCACAGACACAGACATTGGCAGAACTGGGATTTGAAACAAGGTAGGGTTTCGTTTGTTTTTTAATACTTATTTTTTTATTCCTACATTTTCCATTCCCTTCCAACAAGAAAAAAAAAAGAACCTCTTCAGAACCAACCAATGTATCAAGTAAGTCTGGTGTTATATCATGTGGTATTCTGCTACAATGCACCCCCACTTCTGCAAAGGAGCATGAAGGTTGGAGGAGTGAGGGGCACCTGCGAGAGAAGTATGAGAGCATCTTCTCATATTTTTGGTTATTATTTCACAGTATTCAATTTCAACTTTATTCTTTCCATTTACATTGCTGTAGTCACTGAGCATGTTGCTGTCCTGCCTCTTCCTGACTCCAGATGTTGTATTGAAATGCCTTGTACCATTTTAAAGTACTTTCAAGGAAGTACTTGAGCATTTACATATAAGAAGAAAAATGTTTTCTTAAAACTTCTTTGCCCTTTTAAATTTGTTAATCCAGCTTCTTATAGGTAATATCAATTCCAACTTGATATAAGTACAGTTTTGCTGTATGACATTACATTTATGTTAAATGACTTAGGGTTTTTTGGTCATTTTATAAGTATGTTAAATATAGATTAAAAACTGGCGTTTTTTACCCTGAAAGTTTTTGTTACTTGGACCAGTATCACTGCTTTCTCCTACCCTGGTACTCAACAAAGTATTGTCTTCCTTTAATATTCTCAGATATTGGTCCAAAATGCTGTAATTCATTTCTCCAAATAAGAATTATATAATATTTAAATTCTCCCCCCTTTCCCCACCTTGCAAAAAATAACTGTCTTGCACAGAAAAATGGTTTTAGTCTCCGCGGGTAGATAATCTATTTTGAGGAGCAAGAAAAGGTTTTTTTCAGAAAGTAGGTGTTTACCTGAGAGTTGAAGGAAGCCAAGGAAGGTGGAGATGAGGGGCAAGTTCCAGGCATGCAGGAGAGCCCGTGAAAACTGCTGGAGTGAGGAGGAACAACAAGGAGAGGTAAGTGTCACTGGATCACAGTACATGAAAGACTAAAGTATAAGAAGCCTGGAAAGGAAGGGTCAGGTTATGAAGGGCTTTAAAAGCCGAACAGGATTTTATATTTGATCCTGGAGGTTATAGCAAATTAATGTAATTTATTGAAGGTGGGGGGAGGAACATGATCAGATGACTTTACGAAGATCAGTTTAATAATTCAGTGAAAGCTAGGCTATACTGTGAGGAGACAGGGCAGGGAGACCAACTAGCAGGCTATTGCAGCAGTTAAGGCTTGAGGAGACGGGGGCCTCCATTAGGGTGTCAGAGGAGGGAAGGAAATGGATATGAAGTTTTCCCATAGTTTCAACTATGGGACTTGGGAAGTGATTGGATATGGAGGAATGGTGAGAGGGAAGAGAGATAAAGATGATGCCTAAGTTGCAAGGCTGGGTAATGAAAGCTGGGGGTACCTTTGAAACTAATAAGGAAATTAGGAAGAGGGGAGTGTTTGGAGTGAGAGAGGTAATGAGTGTTGGACATAACGAGTAAGATGCTTATGAGATACCCGTTCAAGTTGGAGATGTAAAACTAGGTAAGGAGAGAAGTTAGCACTGTACATATTTATCTGAGAATCATCTTAATAGAGGTGATAGTTGAAGCTGTGGAAACTGATGAGATCACTATGTGAAATAGTTGTAGAAGGAGAAAAGGTGTTTCCAGGACAGAACCTTGGGGAACACCTGTGGTTAACAGATACAACTTGGGGAAAAATCTAGCAAAGAATATTAAGGAATAGTCAGGAGTTGGAACAGGAGAGAGCAATGTCATGAAAACCTAGAGAGAAGAGGTAATTGACAGTATCGAAAGCTGCAGAAAGGTTGAGGACGATGAGAATTGAGAAGAGGTCCTTAGAGATCATGAGTAATTTTAGAGAGCAGTAGCAAATAAACAATGAGGACAGGAGCCAGACTGCAGAGTTAAGAGAACGAGGAAAAAGGTTGTGGAGGCACTGATTTTAGGATTCTCCAGCTTTATCATGAAAGAGAGAAGAGATACAGAACCATTGCTGATAGGAATGGATAAATCAAGTCAGGATAGGGGAGACATAGATGTTTCATAAGCCTTTAAATAGAGAAGTATCCAGTAGACAAGAAATTGAGAGAATAATGTTAACGGAGGTGGCAATCCACTGAACAAGATGGGATAGGATGGCCTTTGTGCAGGTAGTTTGCTTTTGCACTGAGAAGGGCAACTTTTTCATGTGAGATGGTGTGGAGACAGAGATAGTAGAAAGCATCTGAGTGACGTGAGATAAGTAGAAGAGCAAGCCCATGGCATATGGCCTTGGGTTTTTTCAGTAAATATGAGACAAGTTTTTCAGGTGAGAGGGTGAAGGGAGAGAACCATGGAGTAAAGAGAGATGAGAGGTTTTGGAAACACTGCCATGGTGAGTGAGATAGTGAATCAATAGGGAGGTGCCACATGGAGGGTCCAGTTGAGATTATGCATCAGCAAGTTTCATGATTTTCTCCAGCTTCCAGCAGCATACAATCCAGCAGATTGTGGGAATAATTTAAGGTTGAGGCGTGGCAGGGCAAGATAGTATATGGGGGCAAGGGATTGTAGAGAAGGATAGATATATAATATATAGAGAGTATAGAGTTGAACCAGAAGGTCTAAATGGGGAAGTATAGAATTGATGACCTGGGAAAGAACTGATGGGTATAAAAATTGGAAGTCACCATGAGGACAAAAAACAGATTTAGGGCATACAATGCTGAGGAAGAGTGTAATGAAGAGGTATAATCAGAAGAAGGAATTTAAATACCTTACTATATAACCTTGTACAGGGATTTGAAGACAAAAATGAAAGTTCCTGCCCTTGAGTAATCTATGTTCTTCAGGACAGATAACAGCAAGTACATTGAGTACTTGCAAGTGGGTAGATCTGGAAAGGCTTTGCATTAAAAGTACTAAGTTGAGCTTTAAGGGGGTGGGGGGGCGGAACGGCAGAGACAAGATGGCCTAAAACAGAGACTTGCTCAAGCTCTCCCTCAAATCCCTCCAAACACCTGCAAAAAAAGGGGCTCTAAACAAATTTTAGAGCTACAGAACTCGGGAAGACAGTGAAACAAGTCTCCAGCCCAAGACAGCCTGGATGGTTACTGGGAAGTGTCTATCGCACCATTCTGGGAGTGGAATGCAGCCCAGCATGGGCTTCTCCAGGGCAGACCAGGCCTCAGGGCACTGAATCACTGGCAGCTGTGGTGGTTTCCAGATTTCTCGACCCACAAACACCAAAGACAAAGTAGGTCAGGAGGAAAACTTGGACATGAGTGAGAGAAGGGCACAGTTCAGCCCCAGCCCCTGAGGGGAAGAGGTGACTGCAGTGGCAGTGGCAGCTGCTTCTGGAGCTCCAGGCCCACAGATGGTGGGGGGAATCATGTGGCTGATCAGAGTGGGAGTACAGGGATCTCTTTGCTGGTGCTGAGGCAGGATCCTCTTGCTTTGCCTTGCTTGGACCCAGTCCTGGTTGGCGGTTTTTTGGGGAGGAGGAGCACTGGGGTAGCAGAGCTTAGTTGTGGTTGTAGAGCAGGAATCCTGGTACTTACACAGCAGAAAGGAGTGCTTGTACTCACAGACCAGACCAGAGGCCAGGAGGAGTATCATACCACCTCAGAATAGAAGTAGCTCTGAAAACAGCAGTGCAAAGCCCTGAAGCTTGGGACAGAACACTCTCCCCTCTGAAAGCAGTTGTACCCTGACAAACAGCTCAAAATTCAAATAATTGGCTGGGAAAATGAGTAAACAGCGTAAAGAAAAAACAAGCTATAGAATCTAATTTCGATGATAAAGAAGGTCAAAATATACAGCCAGAAGAAGTCAGCAAAGTCAAAGCTGCTACCACAAAAGTCTCCCAGAAAAATGTGAATTGGTCTCAGGCTATGGAAGAGTTCAAAAAGGATTTGGAAAATCAAGAGAAGTAGAGGAAAATTTAGGAAGAGAAATGAGAGTGATGCAAGAAGATCATGAAAAATGAGGCAACAGCTTGCTAAAGGAGACCCAAAAAATACTGCAGAAAATAACACCTTAAAAAATAGACTGACCCAAATGGCAAAAAAGGTCCAAAAAGCCAATGGGAAGACAAATGCCTTAAAAGGCAGAATTAGCCAAATAGAAAAGGAGGTCCAAAAGATCACTGAAGATCACTGCCTTAAAAATTAGAATGGAGGAAGTAGAAGCTAATGACTTTATGAGAAATCAAGAAATTATGAAACAGAACTAACCAAAAGAATGAAAAAATAGAAGACCATGTGAAATATGTCATTGGAAAAACCACTGATCTGGAGAATAGATCCAGGAGAGAGAATTTAAAAATTAGGACTACCAGAAAGCTGTGATCAAGAAAAAAACCTAGACGTCATTTTTCAGGAAATTACTGGGGCAGCTAGGTGGCGCACTGAGTAGAGCACTGGCCCTTGAGTCAGGAGGACCTGAGTTCAAATCCAGCCTCAGCCTTGACACACTAGCTGTATGACCTTGGGCAAGTCACTTAACCCCAATTGCCCTGCCTTCCCTCCTCCAAAAAAAAAGATTTATAAAAGGAAAACTGGCCTGATATTCTAGAGCCAGAGTGTAAAATAGAAATTGAAAGAATCTACCAATTGCCTCTTGAAAAACGATCCCAAAAAGAAAACTCCTAGCAATATTGTAGAATTCCAGAGTTCCCAGGTCATAGGAAAAAATATTGCAAGCAGCATGAAGGAAAGTATTCAAGTATTATGGAAAGACAATCAGGATAACACAAGATCTAGCAGCTTCTACACTAAGGGATCAAAGGGCTTGGAATATGATATTCTGTAAGTCAAAGGAGCTAGGATTAAAACCAAGAATCACCCAGCAAAACTGAGTATAATACTTCAGGGGAAAATATGGATTTTCAATGAAATAGAGGACTTTCAAGCATTTTTGATGAAAAGACCAGAGCTGAATAGAAAATCTGACTTTCAAATACAGGAATCAAGAGAACCATGAAAAGGTATACAGGAAAGAGAGATCATAAGGTACTTAACTAAAGCTGAACTGTTTATATTCCTACATGGAAAGATGATATTTGTGACTCATGAGACCCTTTTCAGTATTAAAGTAGTTGGAGGGAATATGCATATATAAATAGGGGGCACAGGGTGAGTTGAATATGAAGGGATGATAACTAAAAAAATAAAATTAAGGGGTGAGAGAGGAATATATTGGGGGAGGAAAAAGGGAGAGATAGAATGAGGCAAATTATTTCACATAAAAGTGGCAAGAAAAAGCTGTTATTATGGAAGGGAAGAGATAGTATGTGAAAGGGAATGCATGAACCTTGCTCTCATCAGATTTGGTTTAAGGAGGGAATAACATAAATACATACTCTGTTGGGTATCTTACCCTACAGGAAAGTAGAGGGGGAAGGAGATAAGAGGAGGGAGAGGGGAGATTGGGGGAGGAGGTAGTCAAAAGCAAACAGTTTTGAAAAGGGACAGGGTCAAAGGAGAAAATTGAATAAAGGGGAACAGGATAGGATGGAAGCAAATAGTTAGTCTTTCACAACGTGTCTATTATGGAAGTGTGTTGCATAACGATACACGTATAACCTGTATTGAATTGCTTGCCTTCTCAAGGAGTGTGGGTGGGGAGGGAAGAAGGGAGCATATTTGGAACTCAAAGTTGTAAAGACAAATGTTTTTTAAAAATTGTTTTTGCATGCAACTGGGAAATAAGATATACAGGCATTAGAGTATAGAAATCTGGCTTGCCCTACAAGAAAGTAAGTGGAAAGGGGCAGTCAGAATATATACCATCTTGGGGTGGGGGTGGGAAGAGATGAGGAGAAAATTTGTAAATCAAAACTTGTGGAAATGAATGTTGAAAATTAAAAATTTTTTTAAAAACAAATAAATTGAGCTTTAAAAAAGGCAAGGGATTCTCAGAGGAAGAAGTGGGGAAGGAGTACGTTTTTAGACATGAGGAACTAAAGGCATTAAAGTGGAAGCTGGAGTCTCCAGGGAAGATCTAGTAGTTTGGCTGGAATGTAGCATGTGAAGAATACAAAATTAGGCTGGAAAGCTAGGTAAAGCCATATTATAGAAAGTTCTGACTGCTACCAGGGAACCTTTGAAGATAGTACCTTGGGACACCAAGCAAGAGATAAATGATGATCCAACAAGGAGACTGAGGAACCATACCTCTTGGTAAAACTGAGAATAGTGACACAGGTGATGATAAAGGGAAGATAGAGTATCCAAAAGAAAAGAAAATGCTTGACAGTCAAAAGCTACGGAACAGGTAAAGCAAAATGATTAAAAAGTCATTGGACTGAACAGTTAAGTGGTAATGATATCTTTGATTCATAAGGGAACGCTGACTGCCTACATCCTTACTGCCTGAAAGCCAGGTATGCTAACATTTCGTCCTGGGATTCTCTGGTACCCTTAAAGTGTTGTCTAGGCTCTCTGCCATTGGCTCCAGTCCCTATCTATGGGTGTTCCCTTAATTGCATTGGTGAGTCCCCTGCACCTCAGTTCCATTTAGCCACTTAACAATCAGATTAGCTTTTACAAACAAATATTTACTTCAAAAGTATAATCACAAATATACAAACTTAACTACCCAATGCATGAGGCTTAATGGCCTCTAGATTTCCTCAGTCTCTAGGGAAAGGAAGGGATTTAGATTTATAGTTCTCAGTACCTATAGTATCAGAGTCCCAAGTTTCAAGTACGAAGCCCCCTTGGGCTCATGTCCTAGCCAACCAGGCTTCTCAGGGCTTCCCTGTTGGGCTGGTTAACTGAAACATCCCATTTAGAATCCTGGCTCCAACATTGCCAAGGCTGGAACTCCTGGGAATTACATTACCTTCAGTACTTGAAACTGGGAAGAACAAATGAAAGGAGAAACAAAAACACCTTACGCTCATGTTTTGGAGTCATGAGGTAAAAGGACTCCCTTTACACTACCCCAGGCCAATCCAATAAATGTTTATTAAGTGCCTACTAAGCGCCAGACAAGGTTTAACCTTATGATACAATTAATTAAAGAGTTGAGATTAAAATCTAAAGGGGGAGACAACACACAAAAGGAGGCGGGAGTGGGGGGGGGCAGGAGAGACACAGGATGCCAGGGAGAGTACTTTTAATCTTAACTCTGCAGGGCAGAGCGCTTTGAGAGGAGTTAGGTACTCTATCTTCTAGGCCTCCAAACTAACCCAAAAAGTGCCTACAGAGGCTGGAGTTAGCTATACGGTGATGAGATTATCCTGGAAGGAGCATCTCCTTCAATAGGTTAATGGCACTGTGGGTGAACTGTGTGTGATCTTTACAGATAGTTTCAGTTTCTGATATTTTCTGATATTTCTAGAGATAGAGATACAGTAAAAGAATTATATAGAGAGTCTTACATACAAAACAGCATCCTGCTTCTGATGTTTATTACCTGGGTGATCATGAGCAAGTCCCTCAGTCTCTTTGGGGCTCTGTTTCTTATGTTAAATGAAGACTAGATCAGGGGTTCTTCCGTCTTTTTGCAGCTTTCTATTTTAGGTCATGGAAAGAACACATAAGTAGAGGATATCCATGTGGTGGACACCAAATAAAACTTAACTGTTAAGATCAGAGATTTATAGTTGTAACAACTTAGAAGCTATCTAGTTCTCCTCGTCCTGATTTTGCAGTTGGGGCATCTAAAGTTCAGAAAGTCACAGAGATGACCAGTGGCAGAGCTAGTATTTGATTGTGGCTCTCCTAATTCCAAATCCAGTGCTCTTTTTACTGGTGAAAAAACACTGGCTATGAAATTATTTAAAAAGGTTGTGAGAAAATTGAGGAAATTTTTCATGAGCATTACTCAAGAGTATGCAAAACTTTGAAAGTCTTCATAGGATCATAGACTGAGAGCTAGTACAAACTTTAGAGTCCAACCTTCTGGTCTTATGCAGGAGGAAACAGGTTAAATAATTAAGAGATTAAACCTAAGGTGAAAAAGTATTGATGAGGTGATGAAACCTGGAACCCTAAAAGGAAAAGACCATGTCTCTGAAAGCAATCCAGTCACTGCATTTTCCCAAACATTTCGGCAGCCTAGATCACTGGTGCCTCCCCCAAGGCACCTGGCTCTCCCTAGCCCACCTAGATCATCTAATTAATCTACTTGATATTCCTTTCACTGTTGCACCTGGCCCACCCCAGACTACTTACCACTCCTTAATCCCATCCAGATTCTTTCACTGTAGTTTTTTGTATGTAGGCATCAGTCTCACCCTCATTAACTTACATGTTTATTAGGAACCCTGCTCCTTTTGGAGTTACGATAAACCTCACCACTTGACTGGAAGATGGTTTGAGTGTGTGAATTCATTCCAGGAAGATTCTGCTCTGTACTCTTGACATTGGGGTTCCCAACACCCCAGACCTCATCAATACCAGCACCTAGGTGGCACAATGCATTGAGCACTGGGCTTGGAATCAGGAAGGCTCCCCTTCCTGAGTTCAAATCCAGCCTCAGACACTTATTAGCTGTGTGACCCTGGGCAACTCACTTAACCCTATTTACCTCAGTTTCTTCATATGTAAAATGATCTGGAGAAGGAAATGGCAAACCACTCCACTATCTTTGTAAAGAAAACCCCAAATAGGGTCACAGAGTTAAGACACAGCAATAACAACAGAAAAAGTGTCAGAGGTAGGATTTGAACATGAGTTTTCTGGAAAAGGAAGTTCATGTCATTTCAAAATAATGACCTACAGTTATCTTCCTTGGATATCAGAATGACTAGAGTCTCCATGATTTTTACATCCAAAAAGGCTACAAAAACTTTGATTAAATGGAAGAGAGGTAGTGAAGAGATGTTATACTGACAAAATCTATTTTTTTTAAATTAGAGAAAGGATCAAAATTTTTTTTAATTTCTAAGAGCATAATAAATTATAGAAACAACTGGAAGTATATGAACAATACTGACAATTCAACAAAACAGTTTATAGGATGCAACTTAAGCAATTTTTAGAGCTTATTCCAAGTGCTAATATTAACAAAAAAAGAATATTAATGAATTGAGTTTGAAACTTAAAAAAACACAGGAAAACAAATTAATATAGCCAGAATGAGCACAAAAGAAGATTGCTAAACTCAAATGGGAAATTAACAGAATAGAAAGCAAAAAAAATATATAGAGCTATTAAAATCAATAAACCTTTAAATTTAAAAAGAAAAATCATGTAACCAGAATCAAAAAAGAGAAGGGTGAAATTATAGCAAGTAGTGTATAAAAGAAAAGAAGGACAAGGCAAAGAGAGCTACTGATCAATAGCATGGATTCAAAAACATTAAATAAAATATTGGCAAACAATGTGTCAAAAACTACCCATGTGACCTTGGACAAATCACAACCTCCTTGGACCTCAGTTTGCTTCTGTAGGAAAAGGAGATTGGACTAGATTTGATGTTCATTAACTAGGCCAAATTAACATAATAGAGATGACAATACTTTCCAAATTAATCTATAGACTTGACTACTGAGAAATACTAAGACTAATACTAAATTTATAGAATTTGACAAAATAATAAAATTTTTATAAAAGAGCAAAAATGTCAAGATTATTCATGGAAGTTGGGGGGTGGGGAAAGAAGTGGGAGTGGAAATTGCATTCCTAGGTTTTAAATTATACTGTGAATAGCCTGTATTCATATAGTCCTTTAAGGTTTGCAAAGCACTTTACAAATATCTCAATTTATCCTACAATAATCCTGGGAGGTAAGGCAAAATGGGCTCCTTAGCACTTCAGGAGTTTGGCTTTTGTTTACTTTGAGTGAAAGTACTTTCAGCAGTTAAATGCTAAGCCCCAGGCCCAAAGCCCTATCAGGTGTGAAACCTGTGTGGGTGTAGATTAATGACTTAAGAGGGGCCAACTTGGGAAGCAATGGTCTCTGGTCCTTGAGGCGGGGCTTGAGAACACCAGAGGCTTGGCTGTGAGGAAAGGCGAGCCAAGAGACAACTACAGCAGAAGCGGAAGCCGAAGCAGGAAGCTGCAGAACCAGGGCCGACCCTGTGTAGACCCAGGAGTGCGAGCAAGGACTTGAGGCCAGTAAATATGATTTGGCTAAATACTATCTTGTTTTTATGTGGCCTCCTGGTTACTCTTGTGAGGCAGGCTTACTGGGCCTAGAAGCTTTTGGTCAAGATATCGGAATGAGGAGGCTGGTTCGTGGATCTGTTGCTGTGGGGCCTAAATAAATGTTTTGTTGCTTTCTACTTAGAGAATCTCTCATACCTTGTGATTTCGAACCATTCAAACATATACATCATTATATTTGAGATTATAAATTCGACCTTCCTACTACAGAGGTACAGCAGTGTAATGAGTTAAATGAAAATGAGGTAGAACCAAATGCATACGATAGGTAAAGAAAAGCATTGTCCAACAAAAAAAGAGGAAAACTAAATAGAAGAGTCAATTGATCAACATTTATTAAGCTTTGTAGTCAGCAAAAAACCGGAGAGGTAGAGTTTCCAAGCAATTAATAACTTATTAATTAGGCTAGCTAATTATAAATAGGTGGTCAGTGGTTTCTCTTGGTAACCAGACACCAAAGGAAATGCTTAAGTGCCGTAAATCAGATAGATGGAGAACTCCCCTGACAAGCGAAACTCAACTTTGATTGGTAGACGTTTAATGAAGAAGAGGAGGAGCCTTCAGCTTCTCCTGCTGAGAATGTGGTTTGATCTTGAGATTCAGCAGCCTCAAGGTATCTGGGCAGGGGAAGCCATTTCCATCCAGAATTCTCTGGCCAGTTTTCTCCTTGATGAGCTGGGTGGCCCAAAACTCTGAAGGAGAGTACTGAGGACAAGAAAAGATCTAGCTGGGATTGGCTTTTTTTTTGTTTGTTTGTTTTTCATTATTTCTTTATTTTATTTTATTTTATTTTTTTATTTTTATTTTTATTTTTTTTCTCTTTTCTCTTTTTTATTTTTAATATGTTTAGTTTTCAGCATTGATTTTCACAGGCGTTTGAATTACAAATTTTCTCCCCATTTCCACCCCCACAACTCCAAGATGGTGTACACTCTGGTTGCCCTGTTGCCCAGTCTGCCCTCCCCTCTGTCACCCCATTCCCCTGCCGTCCCCCTTTCCCTTCCTTTCTTGTAGGGCAAGATAAATCTCTATGCCCCATTGCCTGTGCATCTTATTTTCTAGTTGCATGAAAAAGAAAAAAACTTTTTTACTTTTGAACATCTACTTTTTTAAAACCTCGAGTTCCAAATTCTCTCCCCCCTTCCCTTCCCATCCACCCTCCCTAAGAAGTCAAGCAATTCAACATGGGCCACATGCATATCATTATGCATAACCTTTCCACAATACTCATGTTGTGAAAGACTTAACTATGTTTTGCTTCTTCCTAACCTATCCACCTTTATTGAATTTTCTCCCTTGACCCTGTCCCTTTTTGAAAGTGTTTGTTTTTGATTATCTTCATCCCCATCTTCCCCTCCTTCCATCAT
>CM053624.1:208447776-208476640 GCA_028646595.1 Phalanger gymnotis
AAAATAGAAATTGAAAGAATCCAATGATGACCTCTTGGAAAAGATCCCAAAAAGAAAACTCCTAGGAATATTGTTGCCAAATTCCAGAGCTCCCAGATCAAGGAGAAAATACTGCAAGTAGCCAGAAAGAAACAATTTGAGTATTGTGGAAGCACAATCAGAATAACCCAAGATCTAACAGCTTCTACATTAAGAGATGGAAGGGCTTGGAATACAACATTCCAGAGGTCAGTGGAGCTAGGATTAAAACCAAGAATGACCTACCCAGCAAAACTGAGTATCATGCTCCAAGGCAAAATATGGTTTTTCAATAAAATAGAGGACTTTCAAGCTTTCTCAGTGAAAGACTAGAGCTGAATAGAAAATCTGACTTTCAAAAACAAGAATCAAGAGACGCATGGAAAGGTTAACATGAAAGAGAAATCACAAGGGACTTACTAAAGTTGAACTGTTTTGTTTAGATTCCTACATGGAAAGATGATGTGTATAATTCATTAGACCTCAGTATTAGGGTAGCTGAGGGGAATGTATATATATAGACAGAGGGCACAGGGTAAGTTGTATATGAAGGGATGATATGTAAAACAATAAAATCAAATTAAGGGATGAGAGAGGAATATATTGAGAGAGGCAGAAACGGAGAGATGGAATGGGGTAAATTATCTCACATAAAAGTGTCAATAAATAGCAGTTCTATTGGGAGGGAAGAGGGAGCAGATGAGGGGGAATGAACGAATCTCAATCTCATCAGATTTGACCTGAGGAGGGAATACCATACACACTCAATTGGTTATCTTACCACACATGAAAGAAGGAGGAAGGAGATAAAAAAAGGGGGGGATAATAGAAGAGAGATCACATAGGGGGAGGAGATAATTAAAAGCAAACACTTTTGAAAAGGGACAGGGTCAAGGGAGAAAATTGGATAATTGGGGATAGCATAGGTAGGAGTAAAATACAGTTAGTCTTTTACAACATGAGTGTTGTGGAAGGGTTTTGCATAATGATACATGTGTGGCCTATGTTGAATTGCTTGCCTTCTTAAGGAGGGTGGGTGGGGAGGGAAAAGGGGGGAGAATTTGGAACCCAAAGTTTTCAAAGAAAATGTTCAAAAAAAAGTTTTTGCATGCAACTAGAAAATAAGATACACAGGTAGTGGGGCATAGAAATTTATCTTGCCCTACAAGAAAGTAAGGGAAATGGGGATGGGGGAGAGTGGGGTGACTGAAGGGAGGGCTGACTGGGGAACAGGGCAACCAGAATATATGCCATCTTGGAGTGGCAGGGAGGGTAGAAATGGGGAGAAAATTTGCAATTCAAACTCTTGTGCAAATCAGTGCTGAAAACTAAAATATTAAATAAAGTTTTAAAAAAGAATGCTTGAAAGACCTCTATTACATTGAATATCCTTTTTTTCCCCATGAAGTATTATACTCAGTTTTGCTGGGTAGGTGATTCTTGGTTTTAATCCTAGCTTTTTTGACTTCTGAAATATCATATTACGATTCCTTCAATCCTTTTAATGTAGAAGCTGCTAGATCTTGTGTTATTCTGATTGTGTTTCCATAATACTCAAATTGTTTCTTTCTGGCTGCTTACAGTCTTTCCTCCTTGACCTGAGAACTCTGAAATTTGGCTACAATTTTCCTAGTTTTCCTTTTGGGACCTTTTCTAGAGGTGATCAGTGGATTTTTTCAATTTCTATTTTACCCTCTACTTCTAGAACGTCAGGGCATTTTTCCTTGATAATTTCTTGAAAGATGATGTCTAGGCTCTTTTTCTGATCATGGCTTTCAAGTAGTCTGATAATTTTTAAACTGTCTCTCCTGGATCTATTTTCCATGTCAGTGGTTTTTCCAATGAGATATTTCACATTGTCTTCTACAATTTCATTCTTTGGTTCTGTTTTATAATTTCTTGATTTCTCATAATGTCATTAGCTTCCATTTGCTCAATTCTAATTTTTAAGGAATGATTTTCTTCAGTGAGCTTTTGGACCTCTCTTTTAATTTGGCCGATCCTGTTTTTTTAAGGCACTCTTCTCCTCATTGGCTTTTTGGAGCTCTTTTGCCATTTGTGTTAGTCTATTTTTTAAGGTGTTATTTTCTTCAGTAGTTTTTGGGTTTCCTTTAGCAAACTGCCGACTCATTTTTCATGATTTTTTTCACTCTCATTTCTCTTTCTAATTTTTCCTCTTCTTCTTTTACTTGCTTTTCCAAATCCTTTTTGAGCTCTTCCATGGCCTGTGACCAATTCATATTTTTCTTGGAGGCTTTGGATGTAGGACCATTGACTTTGTGGTCTTCTGGTTGTATGTTTTGATATTCTTTGTCACCAAAGTAAGGCTCCATAGTCTGATTTTTTATGCTGTTAACTCATTTTCCCAGCCAATTACTTGACTTTTGAGCTCTTTGTCAAGGTAAGACTGATTCCAGAGTGGAGAGTGCTCTGTCTCAAGCTTCAGGGGTTTTGCACTGCTGTTTGCAGAGCTACTTGAAGGCACCTATAAATTTTCACTTCTGAGGTGGTGTGATCCAAGGAGAGGTGTTTATTCCTTTACTGGCCTATGCTCTGCTCTGTGAGTGACCTCAAGCCCTCTTTTCTGGTTTGGCACAAGCTCTGCCATGCCAGTGCTCCTCCTCGCTCCTGGACTGCAACCTAGATCAAAACAGGGCAAGGCAAGAGAATCCTGGCTCAGTGCTAGCAAAGAGATCCCTGAAATCCTCTTCTGAGCAGACACTTGATCCCCCCACTGTCTGTGGGCCTGCAGTTCTGGAAGCAGCAGCTGCTGCTGTTGCTGTCCTGCTGCAGCCACCATCTCCACCACTCCAGGGCTGGGCCTGGACCATGCTCTTCTCTCAACGATTTCCCCAGTGGAGAAAGAGTTTCCCCACTGACCTTCTACTTTGTCTTTGGCGTTTGTGGGTTGAGAAGTCTGGAAACCACTTCAGCTGCCAGTGATCCAATCCCCTGAGCCCTTGATAAAATCAAAAGTTTTCCTAAAAAAGTTATTATATGAAATAATACGGTGGAAAATGGTTCTTTAGAAATGTTTACAGCTACAGGTGATTTTATAATTGAAAATAACCTTCCCAAAGATTTAATTGTAAGAGTTATAATTAATGTAAATGTATGTATTATGTATAAATGTAAAGAGTTACAATCTGAAGTGCCTGTAGACAGTTTCAGAAATACTTTCCTTCAAATTTTGATTCTACAAAACTAAGTTGGGTTCATAAACCATACTCCATTGAAATGAAAAATGCCAGTAATCTGCTATTAAAAGTTCAAGAAGAATTTTTTGAGTTATCAAGTGACCCAAGTTTAAAACTGAGTTTTCTTAAAAATCGTTATATGAATTTTGGCTTGGGATTAGAACAGAATTTCCAACAATTTCTGAAATGGCCTTAAGCATACTACTGCCATTTTAATACTACATATTTTTGTGAAGTGGTGTTCTCAGCACTGACAATTACAAAATCGAAATATCATCAACTCTGAAAAACATTGTAGATGCTCTACATCCTGCAGTATCAAATATTCAGCCAATATTTAGCTCTTTATGTAAAAATTAGCAGGCACATCCTTCTCATTAGTATGCAAATTTGCTTTCATCTTTAATAAATGATAAAACTATGTTCACTAAAGAATTGTTTTAAAATAAATTTCTTTACAATTTATTATCAGTAAATGTTTGATTTGTATACATTTTTATATACCTATATACCCAGGGTCATGTAAAAGTTTCTCGGGCAAAAATGGGTCTCAAGTAGAAAAAACTTAAGAAGCTCTGGTCTAGGTGGGGTAAATTTTTGGGCAGGGTCAGAGATCTCCTTAAAAGACAGGACTTAGAGGAAATAGGAAAAAAAAGGGAAACCCTGGATCTTCCCAATAATTGATTATTTAGTAATCATTTCTTTCAGTTACAAAGCTAAAAAGTGTCTGAAAATGAATTTGAACTCAGGTGTTCCTGACTCCAAGCCTCATGTTTTATCCATTATGTATTCAGCTGTCTCCTGTGAGGAGTTTAGAAGCTTCTAGAACACCTAGTTTGAGGTCAGCCAGTCAACTGGCATTTATTAGGCATCTTCTATGTCCTGGGAACTGGTGCTAAGCTCTTTGAATACAAAGAAAGTCAAGAGATAAATTCTCAAGGAGTTTACATTGTAAGGGGAAGGAGAGGTAGACACAACAGGCAAACAGCTATGTACAAACAGGATTTGGATTTTATACACGGTAAACTGGAGATTATCTTAGAGGTAAGGTACTAACTTTATAGGGAAATGAGATACCAGAACTTCAAATTTGATGATGAGATGTGGGTTCAAGTCTGGGCAGCAGAGCTAGAGAGAACCTGGAAAAGAAATGGCAACTGGGAACTGGCTCTGAAGTCCTGTTCACTTGGTAGCCACACTGAGAACCAAAGTCTCCATGACACATCCCAGATTCCTTGGCGCCACCCCACCTTAGCCTACTCTGTTATTCTGAGAAAGCCTGCTCATTCAGTACTAAAACACCCTCTAGTGAAAAGTGTCTTACTTACCAGTTGCTTACTCCTGCTGTGTTATGAAGTGGGCAGAAGCCCAGAGCACCTCGTCAGGAGTTGAGAACAGTGGGAGACATGTAGGGAGGTGGTAGCTTCGGGAAATACCTGGAAGAAGTGCTTACTGCTTGACGTAACTCCTTTTTGTTTAGCTTACATTCCACTTTAAGTAAATTTACTTTACTACAGCATCTTGTAATTTACTCTGGATTTATCAGAGGATATTCAGTGGACGGGGGTTGATAAAACATAGGTTGAAAGAAGGAACCCAGGCGCCGCTGGTATTTCTTAGACTTAACAACTACTTACATGTTGTTAATTCCAAAATTCTTCTATTTGATCATAATCATTTATCATTCCATCTTCCCCTCTGCTTTATGCCCCTTCATCCTGTTCTTTATACTTAACCATGGGTACTTTTACACCTCAGTTCTTTCCCAGGCCATAATCCCTGTACTGGCTACTTTTTTCTTCCTTCCGTATTTTAAACTCTTGGTGAATCAATTCAGTACTGTACTGTCTGCTACACTCAAGTCCATTCGTTGCCTCCTTGCCCTATTGTTCCCTCCCTCACCCTGTGAGAAGGCAAGCAATAAATCAATTATACATGTGAAATCATGTAAAACACTTCTATATTAGCCATATTGCAAAAAGAGCAAGAAAAATAAAGAAAAAGAGAAAACTATACTTCAATTTGTACTCATAGTTAATCGGTTCTCTCTCTGGAGGTTGATAGCATCTTTTTTTTTTGACGGGGGAAGGCAGGGCAATTGGGGTTAAGTGACTTGCCCAAGGTCACACAGCTAGTAAGTGTGTCAAGTGTGTGAGGTCAGATTTGAACTCAGGTCCTCCTGACTCCAGGAGTAGTGCTCTACTCACTGCATCACCTAGCTGCCCCGATAGCGTCTTTCATCTTGAGTCCTTTGGAATTGTCTTGGATCATTGTGTTGATCGGAGTTGCTAAGTCTTTTTCAATTGATCATCATTACAATATTCATCCTTCTGCTCACCTGACTTTGCATCAGTTCATATAGGTCTTCCTATGTTTTTCTGAAACCATCTCCCTCATCATTTCTTATAGAACAAAGTACTCCATCACAATCATATGCCACAATTTGTTCAGCCATTCCCCAATTGATGGACATCCCCTCAATTTCTAATTCTTTGCCACTACAGAAAGAGTTGCTATAAATATATTTTGTACATATAGTTCCTTTTCCTTTTTCTTTGATGTCTTTGGGGTACACACCTAGTAGTGGTATGGCCAGGTCAAAAGGTATACACAGTTTTGTAGCCCTTTGAGAAATAGTTCCAAATTGTTCTCCACAACTCAGTAAAGAGTTCATTAGTATATCTGTTTTCCCTTATCCCTTCCAACATTTGTCATTTCTGATAAATGTAGTGGTATGTACCTCAGAGTTGTTTTAATTTGCATTTCTCTAATTAATAGTGATTTAGAGTGTTTAAAAAATACAACTATAACTAGCTTTGATTTCATCTTCTGAAAACTCTCTGTCCATATCCCTTGACAATTTATCAATTGGGAAATGGCTCTTATTTTTATAAATTTGACTCAGTTCCCTATATATTTGAGAAAAGATGCTTTTGTCAGAGAAACTTTCTAAATTTTTTTTTTAATGTAACTTCATGGTTTATGCTACCTTATAGCATAATGCAGTTTCCCTGATTATCTCTTTTAATTATGTCTATTTTTGCTTTTACTTTGAGATCATGATTGCTACCTCTGCCTTTTTTACTTCAGCTGAAGCAGATTAGATTCTGAATGTGTGACTTTCTATTTCAAGTATGTCTCTTGTAAACAATATATTGTTGGATTCCAATTTCTAATCCATTCTACTATCTGCTTCTGTTTTATGGTTGAGCTCATCACATTCACATGCACAGTTCTGATTACTAACTGTATATTTCCCTTCATCCTGTTTTCTTCTGTTTATCCTTCTCTCTCTCTCTTTTTCCTGTCCCTCCTCAAAAGTCTGTTGTACTTCTGACCACTACCTCCCTTAATCCACCCTCCCTTATGTCATTCTTTCCCCTTTTTCTTATCTGATTCCTCTCCTATTTTGCTGTTTGGTAGCATAGATTTTTATGCCCAACTGAGTGTGTGTGTGCGTGCGTGTGTGTGTCTGTGTCTGTGTGTGTGCGCGCGTGTGTGTGTGTGTTCTTCCCTCTTTGAACCAATTCTGATGAGAGTGAGGTTCAAATATTGCCTGCCACACCGCATTTTCCTCTCCACCGTAAGAGTTATTTCTTGTGTGCCTCTTTTTTTGTGAGATAATTTTCTCCATTCTATCTCTTCTTTACTCTTTCTCTCAGCTCATCCCTCTTTCTCACCCCTTCATTTTTTTTAGAACATCCCAACATAATTGAGGCATACTCATGCACTCTGTCTATCTAGACTGCTTCTAACTGCCCTAATAATGATAAAGCTCTTAGGAATTATATGTATCGTCTTCCCATGTAGGAATGTAAATAGTTTTACTCTATTGAGTCCTTTATGATTCCTCTTTCATGTTTACCTTTTTATGCTTCCCTTGAGTATTGTGTTTCAATGTTAAATTTTCTATTCTATGTGTTTTTATCAGGAATGCTTGCAAGTTCTCTATTCATTAGATATCCATTTTCCACCTGAAAGATTATACTCAGTTTTGCTGGGTGGGTTATTATTCTTGGTTGTAATCCTAACTCCTTTGGCTTCTGGAATATCATATTCCAAGCCCTCTGCTCCTTTGATGTGGAAGCTGCTAAATCTTGTTTGATCCTAACTGTTGTTGTAGAGAATATCAATTATAATATAAACTATCTAGAGAGCATATTCAGTTAACCCTAATTCCTTTATTAGTCTCAAACCAAGGAAGCCCTCAAAAAGCAGTATTTGAATTTAACTGACATACTCAAGCATTAAATGTCTATGCTATGCCAGGTACTGGGAATAAAAAGATAAAAAAGAAATAGTCCCTGCCCTCAAGAAGCTTGAGTTCTGCTGATGAAAACAACATGAATAGATATAGGTAAAATTTTAATTATATATAAACACACATGCGCATATATGTATACACACATGTACACACATGTAGATAGATATCTATACACATATATAATGCATTATATATTACTATAGTACATAGTACGCACATAGTACCATAGTACACACATATATAGAACATCTAGTACTATGTGTAGTACTATAGTACATAGTACATATAGGCACGTATCTATGTATAATAGATACATATACAGTGTAGACATGTACTATACATTTGCTATTGTTTAGTTGTTTCAATCTTGTCCAACTCTTCCTGACCCTATTTGGGGTTTCCTTGGCAAAGATCCTGGAGTAGTTTGCTATTTCCTTCTTGAGCTCATTTTACAGATGAGGAAACTGAGGCAAAGAGGGTTAAGTGACTTGCCTAGAGTCAGAAAGCTAGTAAGTATCTGAGGACAGATTTAAACTCAGGTCTTCCTGTCTCCAGGACCAGAGCTCTATCCACTTACCTGCCTCAATACTATACATAGATAAGTATATTTAAGTACTCTACATAATACTACATAGATGTGCTATATATGTACTACATGCTATATATAGTACTATATATGTATGGTGTATTATATATTATTAGATAGATTATATATATACACATATACACATACACATACACACAGTATTTACTTAGGTCTATTCAGGTTGTTCTCACATTAAGCTCCTTGCGGTCAGGAACTAATTTTTTTTTGTCTTTTTATTTCCAGTGCCTGGCACACAGTGGGTACTTTATTCCTGGAAAACTTCAATTAAATTAAAATACTACTAAGTGTTTGAGGGCATCTTTGGTTTTAGACTAACAAAGGAATTAGGGCTAATTAAATAGTACGTGTGTGTATAGATATATATATATACTATATATATATGTATATATATATAGTACCATGTATGTCTGTATGTGTATATACACACATACACACACACATCTGAAAAATTGTTTCTGGGTCCCCTATGGAGCACCACTAACACAAGGAAGATACTTCTCTCTCTTGGACTCATTTTTTCCCTCTGTAAAATAAAAAGGTTAGATTAAATGATCTTTAAGCTCACTTCTAAATCTAACATTCTCTGACTCTGTAACTATTTTCATACCTCAAAGCCTGTTTTTCAAGCATACTACTCTCCCAACTCCCACTCCCACTGGTAGGTCTGGTCCTCAAAGTGAAGTTAGCTATATGGCCCCAGTCGTAGAGGTTCTAGAGGACCTTGAGGGTTTGGAGGCGAGGGCCATGGAATTAGACACATCCACTCCAGATATGCACATGCTTTTAATAGTAAGTTTCGGAATTGTTTTCTTTTCTAGTTTTCTTCATCTATCAGCTTGACTGAGCAGAATTTAGCAAGGGCTTGATTTTGCAGACATTTTTGTTGGGAATATCTTACTTGTGTTGAAGAGAGTGGAGGATACTCAGAGTAGGGCAAATGGTTTGGATGTAGGAGTCATAGCTAATCTGTTGAGGATGAATGGCTTCAAAGGACCTGTTTAGCACACTCATGTGGAGAGAGACTGAATTTAAACCAGTAGGGGAAAAAGTGTGAAATCTGGTAACATGTTAACTCACTAGAGAGGACTGAATTAAAAAATCAGGAGGCAACGTAGCCTGTTCAAAGTAGTAGGTTCAAGGCTCTACTCTGTTCCTTTTCCCTCCTCAACACTGTTGATTATTTGTTGGGTGGTTAGCCAGTCTCTCAGGACTTCTTGATGAGCTTTAAAACACCTGGTGTGACTCACTCACCCCTGGCAGGAGGGGAGTTATTTTGCAACTAACTGGGCAAATTAAACTGGACTGATGTCATCTCCTCTTTTCTCCTCTCCCTGGAAAAACAAAACAAACTGTCAGTTATACTAGTCACAGCATTGCTAGCAGGCATTAGCAAGAATACTTTGTTTATCTATAAAATGAATTACGACCATTGGTTAAAGGTGGATTGAGAGGCAGGAATAGAGCTTGGACATTGAAAGGCTGCCTAGACTGGTGTCATTGTTACATAACAGTGCCATGTACAAGAGAGATTGTGTGGTACAGTGAGTAGAGAGGTGGCTTTGGAATCAGGAGAATGTGGGTTTAGGTCTTCTTTATGGCACATACTGGCTATATGAACCTGGGCAACTTACTTAACTTCTCAGGGTCCCAAGCACTCTATGGCTATAAACTGCAGGTACCGATCTGCATTGTTAAAATTTCCACATTGGAAGTTCCCTATACCTCTAACGGCACCCTCTGTCTCTCCTCCCCCTCCCTTACTTCCCAGATCCCCCGAATTATATGCATAATAATGTTTATGTAAGTGTAGGAATCAACCGAGTCAATTGCTCCATCCCACTTAATTTCTGATACCTTTATCAGGTGATAAAAGCTATTTTTGAATCCATCAGTCAATCAAAGGTATCAAACTAATTTAGGCTTTGTTCTATATACTCTATAGGTCTTCTATAAAATAGGAAGCCATTTCAAAACCCTGTGTTAGATTCTCTGGCAGCTTACAGGAGAGAACAGCTCCAACCAAGCCTCTGAAAGGGGATTGCTTGGGGGTAAGAAGTAGGACCTCAGTCTTTTGCCCCCTCCTTGACTAGAAGAAGACCTTGTGAACTTTGAAAGTTGAGAGGATTTGGACTTCTCATCCTAGCAACATCTTAAAACCAGATGATGGCAGTGTCTACATTGGGAGATGATAATAGTAATTTATATTATTTTTATATTTATATAGTTTTTATATAGCACTTTATAAATAGCACTAACACTCACATAGCACTTCCTATGTGCCAGGCACTGTTAAACACTTTTAATTCTCATTTGCTTCTCACAACAACCCTGGGAAGTGGATGCTATTATTATGCCCACTTTACAGAGGAAAAAACTGAGGCAAAAGTCACACAGCTAATAAGTATGTGAGGCCAGACTTGAACTCAGGTTTTCTTGATTCCAGGGCCAGAACTATATTCACTGTACCATTTAGGTGCACTGAGGAAAGGCTGTTTTAGGATTCTATAAAGAGCCCAGCAGAAAGCTACACCAAGCCTTAGTACTAGTAAAGTACAGTAGAAAAGGACTTCCAGGAATCAGGCTCTGTGAGCTACCACTTTGCCACATGTGATCTCTAAGCTTGAGCTCGTTTCCTCCTGTATTCTCTATATGCTGGTGGCAGAATGTGTTGCAGAAGCATGTTTTGAATCAACTGTTCTTATATATCACCTTAGTAAATACCCCTTTTTAAAAGCTAATTAAGTCTGACTAACTAAGGAATATCATGTCACAATCATGAAAGGAAGCATAGCAGTGGGAGCTGTTGAGCTCCCATGACCTACTAAATTAGAAAGCAATCCTTGCTCTCATTTTGCATTTAGCTGGGTATATATCTTTTCATTTCTCCTTTCCCTCTTGCTTTCCTTTTCTCCTCAGCTATTTGTCAAAGCTCGTCAGACAGCCATTTTGCTTTCTTTCTCTTCTTTTTCTTTGGGATGTCTTTTGTTGCTGCTTCCTGCACAATCCTGCAAAACTCTTATTCATAGTTCTTCAGGCACTCTGTCTACCAGATCTAATCCCTTAAATCTATTCCTCATCTCCACTTCATATTCATGGGGGATGTTATTTAGCTCATACTTATATGGTCTGATGGTTTTCCCTATTTTCTTCAATTTCAGTCTGAATTTTGCAATAAGAAACTCACGATCTGAGCCACAGTCAGCTCCAAATCTTTTTTTAACTGACTATATAGATCTCCACCTTTGGCTGCAAAATATGTAATCAGTCTGATTTTGATATTGACCATCTGGTGATATCCATGTGTAGAGTGTGTAGGGTTGTTGAAAAAGAGTGTTTGCTACAACCAGCAAGTTATCCTGACAAAACTCTGTTAGTCTCTGCTCTGCTTCATTTTGCACTCCAAGGCCAAACTTGCTTGTTATTTCCATTATCTTTTCATTTCCTTCTTTAGCATTCCAGTCTCCTATGATGACTGTCACATGTTTTTGCTATTATTTCTAGAAGATGCTGTAGGTCTTCATAGAACTGTTCAGCTTTGGTCTCTTCTGCATCAGTGGTTGGAGCATAGACTTGTACCACTATGATGTTGGATAGTTTGCTCTGTGTTCAAACAGGTATAATTCAGTTATTTCTGAGATTACACCCTAGCCCTGCTTTTCTTACCTTTTATTGACTATGAGGGCTACTCCATTTCTTCTAAAGGATTCTTGCCTGGAGTCATATATGTAGTGATCATCTGAATTAAACTCACCCATTCCCATCCATTTACATTATAGTACTGTCCATGGGGTTTTTGGGGGGGGGGCAAAGATACTGGAGTGGTTTGCCATTTCCTTCTTCAGTGAAGAAGGGTTACCAGAACTTACCATACTTGGCTTACCAGCAGATAATAATAATAAAAATAATGAAGTATCATATATAATAAATATGATATGATATGATACAATATGATATGATACAATATAATATAATATAACATAATATAACGATATAACAATACAATATATAATATGTAATATAATGTAATATATAGTATGTGATATAATATATATTGTATAATAAAGTAGTAGGTAACATTTATATAGCACTTACTATGTGCCAGACACTTTGCTATGTCCTTTACAATTATCTTGTTTGACCTCCACAACAACCCTGGAAGGTATGTGCTATTATTATCTTCATTTTATAGAGGAGGGAACAGAGGCAAACGAAGGTGGTGACTTGCCCAAGGTCACACAGCTAATAAGTGTGTAAGGCTGGATTTGAACTCAAGTCTTTCTGACTCCAGGCACTCTATCCACTGTGCCACTTATGGTCCTTGAAGGAGTTGTTCGGATTGTACAGAGCAAAGGTAAAAGTAAAGTGACTGGTTAGCAATCCTGAATAAATGTTTCATGTTTTAAGTGTCACATCGCCTTGGAGAATATAATATGAGTTATAGGTCACTAGCTCATGTTTTAAGTCCTCACTGTTGTGTTCGAGTTTACATTTTAAACATTTCTTTTGTCTGAATGAAATAACTGTCCTACAGTTGTATTCTACACTGAATGCCTTTCTGATACCTTTTAAAAGTGAGAACTGACTTGAGCCAAACCTAAGCTTCCCTAAAATGATTTTCCCTGAGGCTCTGAGGAGAAAGAGCCAGGGAATGAAAGAGCCTGGATCTTCTCTACTGGTCCAAGTTTTCCCAATATTGAACCCGAAATCCGTATGAACCTTGAGTTTGGGTGGCTTTCAACAAGAGAGAGTACCCAGTCCTCTGGGCCAGTGCCAATGTTTTGTTAAATGTACCCTCATGCCACTTGGTTTCGTATTCTCCATATGCTCCTGAACCTTGATCATTTGCTACTTTGTGAGAAGGGAGAGTAGAAAGAGTTCCTCATTGCTTTTCAACTGCTTAGAAATAAGTACGAAGAATCAAACATGCAACCTCCCCACCAAAAAACAAAACAAAACAAAGACAACTTGAAGCTATATTACTCTATCATTGAACAATACTTGAGGATGACAATGTCAAAAATCATGGATAGTGTCACTTACTGTGTTGAATCCTTTCAGTAGGAGGCCCCAATGCCTGCTATTAGGGGCTGCTTAGCCAGTTATTGAAACTTTTTGAAGCTTCAGTTTCCTCATCTTTGAAATTGGAATAATAATAGTATGTATTTCCCAGGATTGATAGATATTTGTACTCTATGTCAAATATTGTGTCAACATAAAATCTATTTCTGGGGGAAATTTTATTGCTATTGTGTGTGTATTTATGTATTTCTCTATGGTGTGTGTGTGTGTGTGTGTGTGTGTGTGTGTGTGTGTGTGTGTGTGAGAGAGAGAGAGAGAGAGAGAGAGAGAGAGAGAGAGAGAGAGAGAGAGAGAGAGAGACTTTTGTAATGGCAATCTCATGATATCAAGAGATGGGAGAGCCCGAGTTCATTGATCCAAGATGACCTTGACAGCATAGAGGGTTTCTGCATTAGAGAAGATGTTATCGTGCTTGGCCAGAGACATGGACTTCGAACGGATAGTGCAGAGCCAAAGTGAAATGTAACATTGCCTATCTAGGAGTTTCATGAAGTGTTTCATATTCTGATGTTTAAGTCCCAACCTCCTTAGCTTAAGTTTCTGTCAATGAACTTGATTATTAGTTTTATGTAACTGAATACTATTTTAAATCTTTCTGTCAATACGAATTGGTGAGAGCCTTTTATGTGTAGGAAATAAATACTTGTTCAATATCTGATTTATATTATACAGTGAGTACTTACTGCTAGTGAGTTGAGTACTCACTGGTTTGGGTAAATACTAGATATGAGTCAAAACTATACTTTAAATAATTTCCTCCCAGGCTCCAGGGTGTGTGTGTGTGTGTGTGTGTGTATCTAGGGAGCTGAGAACCAACTAACCAAAAACTAGGAGAAAAGAAGGTAATGTAACTTACTGAGAGACTGACAGCTAGTCAGTGACTTATCAGAGTCTTAAACTCTGTTCTCCTGATTCCAAATTCAGTGGGGTTTTGTTTTCCCACTATACAAAGAGCTTTGGATTTCTCCCTGGCCACCACTAATGAATTTAAGAACAAACACACTTTCTATCTGTTTTAGGAGAAGTCTAATCAAGAGAAATGAAACATGGTATATATTCACAGTGCCTGGCACATAGTAGGAACTTAATAAATATTTATTGACTGGTTGGGAATGAACACTTGTTCGCTTAAAGTTGGAGGCTAACATGGATGGCTCAAGCAATGTTAGCCTATGGCCCATGTTGTAGAATAAAGTCAACTAAAAAGAGGAACAGCCTGTGTCTGACTCTATTATTGCTCTTTCAATGTGCCTGCAGAAGCCACTGTGGTCACAGCTGGCTGGCTGGTGCTGTTGACTAGGAAACATTAAAACGATAGAGGAAAGAGAGGAAGAGAGGGCGGGGAAGGGAAGGAGGAGAGAGGGAGTGAGAGAGAGAGAGAGAGAGAGAGAGAGAGAGAGAGGGAGGGGGAGAGAGAGAGAGGGAGGGACTTTTAGAAAAGGATCAGGGCTTTTATAGCACTGATGAATGAGAATTTGGTAGGTCTGACACCTGGTTCTGAATGCTAAGACCACCAGGAACACCTCAGTGAGAACCACCCCTCCTCCCATTCCCCCAAGGTACTAGAAAAGCAAGCAAGGTAGCTGAATGCATTTCACAAATCTACTATAAGTGAAAGTATGTGTCACATCTTAAAGCTACTTAATGTGTTTTTTTTTCCAAGTTCCGCTCCTTGATAATGACCCTTCAGCTGGCAGACACTTAACCTCCCAGAAGCACAGACTCTCGGACTTCACTG
Organism: Phalanger gymnotis; assembly: GCA_028646595.1. Lineage (NCBI taxonomy): Eukaryota > Metazoa > Chordata > Mammalia > Diprotodontia > Phalangeridae > Phalanger > Phalanger gymnotis. The sequence continues at coordinate 208,462,680 of CM053624.1, forward strand.
ATTTTTGCCGAGACAGGGCCAGCAATGAGCACCCAGTGACGCAGTGATGTTTGATATTTTCTTTTCGTCTTTAAAAGGTGCCCTTTGTGCACCTTTGACCTAGCTATGTATACTGCTAAGCCTTATACCCAAAAGACATCAAAGAAAGAGAAAATGGTGCTTTATATATAGAAGTATTTGTAACAGCTCTTTCTGTCATGGCAAAAAATTGGAAACCAAGAAAATGTCCCAACAATTGAGGATGGGTTAATTGGCAGCATACGAATGTGACAGAGCACTCTTATGGAGTCAGAAAAGAAGAAACAGATGATTTAAAAAAGAAATTAAAAGATTTACATCAACTGATACAGAGTGAAGTAAGCAGAATCAGGAGAAAAACTGGTACTATAACATTAATATTATAAAAATGAACAATTTTGGGGACGTTTATAAAATGATGAAGGATGAAATGTGTAGAAGCAGGAGAACAATGGAAAACAAACAACTTTGAAAGCTGTAAGAACTATGATCAATACAAGGGCCATTTGTGATTCTGGACAAGTAGACCGATTATGAAACATGCTATCCATTACAGAGAGGTGACAGATATATGGTGCAGAATGAGACATACATCCACACACATATTCATATACTAGAATTGAGGGAAATTGTTTTGCTTGACTAAGCTTATTTGTCACAAGAAATTTGATTTTTTTTCCTTCCCAGTGGGGTAAACAGTGGGAGGGAGAGAAAATAGATTTATGTTATTTTTTTTTGTAAAATAGAGAGATAGAGTGGCGCTATCGATGTGAAATGCTACATGAACTTTCCAATGAAGTCATTGTATTATTAGTTTTACTTCGTTATGAGCTATCACATAAAGTGGGAGTAATCTGAAAATGTTATATAAAACGAAAACATCAATAGAACTAGAAAAAAAGGTGGAAAGTAAAAGGCTCATATTAATCTTTTACATATCCAAGCAGGAACTTTTCTATGGACATTGATTTGACTTTGGGTCAAAGGTTGCTAGGTTTCTTCTGTACATGTGCTGCCAAAAAGAGCACATGCCTGATCTATTTTGAGCCACAGTAACACTTCATCTTTCTGAAAGTTAGCTCTCTAGGTAATTTAGAATGAAACCAAAAACAGGAAATAAGCAAAATGGGCCTTGGTGCAGAGAAAACAGATGTCAAAACTCCATACACAAAAACCTTTTATTCCATAACTCGGATCCTATTTACTTTTATTTTATACACAGTTCTAATAATAGCAGTTATTTGGTTTCTAAACCCACAATAATTTAAAAGTAATAAATTAGAAGCAGGGAGACGGCTAGCACAGGCAGGCTTACAGATAGCAGAAAGAAGTGATAGTTGCCAGATTGAGGAAACAGAAAAACCATGCAAAGTAGACACTGTTCAATAAGCACAGTAATCTGGGGTGGACATACAGTATAAGAGCACATAGCTTTATAAATTTAATGGGGGAATTAGATTACTGAATCAATTCACAACATAATTATCGGTTACAAAGACCTTGTTAGGGAAAGTTTTAATTACATTCATTGTAGTCTCTTTAATGAAGTTTCCATCAAAATGGTTTAAAACTAATAGTTAAAAGCTAGTTAGTGGGAAATAAGATATACAGGCAATGGGGTATAGAAATCTATCTTGCCCCACAAGAAAGTAAGAGGAAAGGGGATGGAGGGGGAGTGGGGTGATAGAAGGGAGGGCAGACTGGGGAAAGGGACAATCAGAAAATATGCCATCTTAGGGTGGGGGGAGGGTAGAAATGGGAGAAAATTTGTAATTCAAAATCTTGTGGAAATCAATGTTGAAAACTAAAAATATTAAATTAAAAAAAGAAAAAAAAGCTAGTTGGAAAATGGGACTATTTTTTGGTGTCTCTTCTTTTTAGTTTATATTCAAATACCCTAATAGTTACGTTAGGTTAAGTGAGAAACTAGGAGACATAGAGGCTCTTCCTAATAATCATGAATGAGGTTGAGCTTTGTCTGGCTTTGATGGCATCCTCTTTTTTTTTTTTTTGAGGCTGGGTCTCCCTATCTCCCAGTCTAGAAGTTTAGCGGCCATTTGTGGGCTGATTCCAATACTGTTTGGCATAGAAGCTTTGATCTGCTGTTTTTCTGACCTAGGTTGCCTTATCCCTCCTTAGGCAGCTTGGCAGATCCTCAGCTATTTACCATATTGGTGCCAGACTTAGTGTGGACACCTGATCTGCGTTATCCCTATTGTAGCTCAGAACTTCCAAACTCAATTGATCCATCACCTTCAGCCTCCCCAGCAACAAGAATTACAAATGTACACTCTCCCCTCTATTCTTGGTGACATCCCAAATAAATATAGGGACAGCTATTTCTTAAGATCCCATTGGCATAGAGTGCTTAATTCTACCTTGGCTTTGATAGCTGAACTTCTGCATAATATCTACGGTAGCTTCCTTTACCCTTAGCAAGATAGTTTGAATGTATGACAGGTAGGTAAGGTAAAAACCACATCCACAATTTTTGGAGCTCAGGCTATGAAAAAAGAAACTTCCCTGAGTAAACTGTTGATGGGATATAGTCATTTCTCCTTCATGAGGACTGTTCCTTGGCTAATATCTGGGTGCTGACTTCTAACCAGATGAAAACGGTCCAGAAGCCGTACCAGCTAAAATGACTTCACATTGTGGCTTGGGCCACTGGGAAGACCATACACATGCCAGAGGTGTGTGCTCACTGTTTCCATCTCTTCTTCAGAGGGAGGCTGCAAATGGTAAAAACAGGTAGGTAGTTTAGTATCTATTCCTTGGTCTGGACCAAAGAAAGGACTGGTCACTGTATTTCATTACTTCAGCATTTGTTGAAACTATTAGCACTTCTCCTACCCTAGCTCCTTTTCTGTCAGAATGCTTAAGGAACAATTGATAAATCAGAGGAATATCTCAGGAGCAAGCTGAGGGAGGTGGTTCCATCTTTTATCAGGGCTAAGGCTTGGAGAACTTCACATTTTTATACTCACATATCTTCTTATTTGAGTGGCTTACTTAACTAACATTTATGGTGACTAACCTTGGCCACTCCTCATCTCGAATCCATTGTGATGGATGTCTCTAGCTGAGGTGGGTTCTAATGCTTGAACTTGGTGCTGGTCAGGTAGTAAAAATGAAATTAAAGTTTTGTTTCTTGATCTTTAATTTTAGTCTCATTTTTAAAAATGTGGCCTTAAGAGGTAGCTATAGAAAACATATACATTGGAGGGATGTATCAATGCAATGGAACAAGTTTTTAGGAATCTGTTGGATTAGCATCCTTGGCCAAATTGTAATTACATCTGACACATCTCAGTTGCCTTCTAGCTGTTTGGAGTTGGGGGTAAAGGAAAGGGGCAGAACGACTTAGCTTTCCCCCACCTGATGCCTGTCAGAACAATGAGTCCCAGGAAAGTGAGCACCAAGAGTCATACAACTGGATTGAGAAGGTGACTTTCAGCTTTTTGTAATTACAAGGGTTGGATTTCTGTTTTCTCCAGACTGATCTATCCCCTTCACCCCCCCCCCCGCCCACCCAACACACATACAACTGAATCTTTCCTGCTTACCATTCCTGATAGAACAAAGAGATCCCAATGAGACATGTGCTGGATTGAGAAGATGACTTTTTGTTGTTAACAGAATAGGATTTTTTGGGTTCAAATCTGCTTTTCTCTTGAAAAGGTCACAAAAGGATGTGTTTGGGATGGGGAATGGAGTAGGGATGGTACTTCTACCAGTTCTCAAATCCAGCCTGAATTTTGGAATGCAGATGGTGTGATATTGCCTCCAAAACTGGGGGAGGGGAAGAAAGAAGCAGAGGCAGTAAACTGAGCTAGCTTGGGAATGCTGATTAATATGAGACTTGAGAGCGTTACTGCTGCCACTGATGACTATGATGACAATGACCCCCACCACTACTACTATTGTTTTTGTTCAGTTGTGTCCAACTCTTTGTGACCTCATTTGGGGTTTTCTTGGCAAAGATACTAGAGTGGTTTCCCATTTCCCTCTCCAGCTTGTTTTACAGATGAGAAAACTGAGGTGAATAAGGTTAAATGATTTGCCCAGAGTCACACACCTACTAAGTGTCTGAGGCTGGATTTGAACTCATGTCTTCCTGACTCCATGCCTGGCACTCTATCCAAGGTACCACCTAGTTGCTGCTGCCACCACCACTGCCACTGTCACTGAAGGCAACTAGATGGCTCAGTAGATAGAACTCTTGACCTGGAATCAGGAAGACCTGAATTCAAATGTGAACTTAGATTGGCCGTGTGACCCTGGGCAAGTCACTTAAACCTCTCTCTGCCTTACTCCACTGCAGAAAGAAATGGCAAATCACTCCAGGATCTTTGCCAAGAAAACTCCATGGACAGCATGGTTCATGGGGTCACAAAAAGTCAGACATGACTGAATGACTGAATAACAGAAACAACACTACTACTGTTATGATGGGGCTTAAAACTACAGGCCTCACTCTTTCTTTTATCCCTTTTCTTACTAGAACAGAGACTCTGGATTCTTCTCCTCCTCCGCCTGCAGATATTCCACCTAGCATCATTGGGCATCTTCCATTCCTCTCTGGTAGCTATATGGGAAGTCTCATTGGGCCTGGGACAGGTATCAGTTGGTGATCCATTTCTGTTTTCTTTTCATGTCTCCTATATTTTTCATGTTACTGTGAAAAATAATTCATTTGGGCCCCTACTCTATTCCAATCAGCTCATATCATATTAATTATTGATAATAATATTAATCATATCAGTTTGATATGATTCCATAGGGGTAGCGATTATAAGTTCTGAACCGTGAACTGCAGATTGTAAGTTCACTTGCTTAATCATAGGAAGCTAACTAGAAGCCCTCCACCCTTGTTTTTCCTTGTTATGGTGACCAATTCTGGTGTGGCAGAGGTGACTCAATTACATGGAAAATTCTCCAACTTATTTTTGTATGTCCAGACTACTCTTTCTTGTCCAACATGAGCAGGTGACCATCTTAGGACCACTTAACACCGCTTAGTCAGTGGAGATGTCCCATGCTTCACCCAACCTGAGACACCCCTGTTGATGTAACATTTCTAGTGGATGCATAATTTTTTGGTCCACAAAGCAAGATTTATCAATCAATGGGATTCTGTATTTTGTGTAGCCTCTTTAGAATGTTCAGATATCAAATCTGGTATCAAGCCTTGTAAAAATAAGGCCCTGGAAGAAGGGAGCATCTCAGATTATGAGGAAGATCTGAGGTCCACTTCGTTGGAGGAAACCATGGACCTTTTAATAAAGGGCCATGGGTTCGGAGTTCTGCCTTAGTCTCTTTTATTGTAGGTTGGACAATTTTAATCCCCACATTACTTTAAATGATTATACTCTCAGCCTCTGACTCAGGTGATAGAAGTAATCTTGCTGGTTATGTATGATTTGATTTTTTTTTTCCTGGCGACAATCAGGATTAAGTGACTTGCCCAGGGTCACACAGCTAGTATGTGTCTGAGGCTGGATTTGAACTCAGGTCCTCCTGATTTCAGGGCCAGTGCTCTATCCCCTGTATCACCTAACTGCCGTGTTGTGCATGTTTGTTAATGAGCCGATGATTTCCCCAATAGTCCTTGTGATCGATACCTCTTTTTAAATGTCTGCCTCCCTCCTCGAGAAGACTGGATGTTTTATTCAGTAGGGGGTGGGCCACCAAATGCCTTTTTCTTCATTGACTTAGTTTCTTCATTTATAAAATAGAGATAATTATAGCACCCATCTTTCCAGGTTTGTTGTGAAGATAGAGTAAGATAATCTTTGTAAAGCTCTCTGCAAACTTTAAGGCACTGTATAATGATAGCTACTATTATTATTACCAAAAAGATATAGCTCTTTTTTCTTTTTACAGGGGGGAAGGCAGGGCAATTGGGGTTAAACGACTTGCCCAAGGTCACACAGCTAGTAAGCGTATCAAGTGTCTGAGGTCACATTTGAACTCAGGTGCTCCTGACTCCAGGGCCCGTGCTCTACTCACTGCGCCATCTAGCTGCCACACACACTAGCTCTTAATAGATTTGGGATACTCTGGTCTCTTCAACAATTCTTGTGGAAGAATGTTGAAACAGAATTTATTAATTATCTTCCGTTTTCTCTAACATCTATAACGTTTTCGGTGAAAGAATAGTATCTTCCTAAAAGTCGACATTCTAGCAGTGGTCTTTGAAGAAAAGTGGGCAATGTTTGCAATAGGCTTGGGGTTAAATCCTAATTCTGCTACTTAGCCTTTTCTGTGCTTTGGGGCAAGTCATGCCTCTTCCTGAGTTTTAGTTTCTCCATCTTCCTGTAAAAAAAGCAAAGGATTAAATAAAGAAACTCGACTGTATTATCTTTTAGGTGCCTGCTACATTCAATATTTCAGTGATGCTACCAAGTGATCAAAGATAATTGGAGCTCTTCTTAGCTTCTCTTTTCAAGGAGTTGGCAAATATCAGTGCTCTTGTTGAAGTCAAGCAATGTGTATAAAATACTGTTAAGGAGTTATCTTCATATGGGAATAATCTAGCTGACTGAAGAGAAAAAAAATAGATATGACTACCTATGTTCTTCCTATTCTTTTTTCCCACAAGGAGCAAAACTATAGTACCTCCACTAGAGATGATAGACCTCTGTAGATTATAGAATGGGAAAAGAAAGTAGTATAACTAATTCTTCAACTGTAGGTAGCACCCTAACAAAAATTTACAATGTATTAGGGCATAAAAATCTCACAAATGGGTGCAGAAAAGCAGAAATATTAAAGAAATTTTTATGGATAATATGGATAATAAAAATTATATTCAATAATGATAATACTACCTAAATTTATTTATTCATTGCCATATTAAATAAACTACTAGATGATTACTTTATAGAGCTAGGAAAAAGTGATAAAATTCATCTGGAGGAACAAAAGGTCAAAAATCTCATGGCAATTAATTTTGTAAAATGGGAGAGATGGGAGCTTACCAATGACAGATCACAAACTACACTATAATGCTGTAATCATCAAAAGAATTAGGTACTTGTTAAGAAATAGAGGTTGATCGGTGGAACAGATTAAATATACAATATACAAAAGCAAACAAGCACAGTGGCCTAGAGTTTGATAAGCCCAAAGATCTTAGCTACTGGGGCAAGAAATATTTGACAAAAACTATGAAAGGTGAAAACTAGAAAGCAGTCTAGCAGAAATAGGTAAGGACCAATATCTCACACCATGTACCAAGATAAGCTCCAAGTGTGTACATTACTTAGACATAAAAGTTGACATCATAAACAAATTTAAGAAGCAAAGAAGAAATTACCTGTTAGATCTGTGGATAGAGGAAGACTTCGTGAGCAAACAAGACATAGAGAAGATCACAGAGGGTGAAATAGCCAATGGTATTGCCCTTGACAATAATAGGGAAGTTAGGAGGCTGGGAAGGTTTTGGCAAAACGATAACAAATTCAGTTTGGGACATGTTGAGTTTAAAATGTCTACGGAACATCCAATTCAAGATGTCTGAAAGTCAGTTGGAGATGCAAGATTATATTAAGTCAGTGGAGAGGTTGGGACAGGTTAGGAACATCTGAAAAAAATTGGCATAGAGGTTGTAATTAATTCATGGGAGCCAACTCCTAGACTTTTACCCTTGATCCCATCTGCTTGCATGGTCTCTAGCAGATTACCTCCATTATAATTCTTTTCTTCTTATATCCAAACTCTCCCTTTCTGCTGGTTCTATCCTTGTTGCACACAAGTATTTCTCCCGTTCCTTAAAAAAGTCATTACTATCCTCACTAGCTATGATCCTATATCTCTCCTCTCTTGAAAAAGTTGTTTATATTCATTGCCTTTATTTCCACTACCCTCACTATTTTCTATACTGTTTGCAATCTGGCTTCTGACCTCATCACTCAGTTGAAACTACTGTCCAGAATTAGCAGTGATCTCTTAAACTGCCAAATCTGATGGCCTTTCTTAATTCACATCTATCATGTCCTCTCTGCAGCATTTGAAATTGTTAACCATTCTCTCCTTCTGAATAGTATCTTTTCTTTGGATTTTTGTGATACTGTTCTCTCTTTGTTCTCCTCCTACATATCTAGTTGTTTCATCTCAGCCTTCTTTGCTGGATCATAATCCATATCGTGTCCTCTATTAGTGTATCTCAAGGCTTTATCCTGAGCTCCTTTTTCTTCTCTCTCACTTGGCGATATTATCATCTGCTATGGGCTTGATTAGCATCTCTGTGCAAATGACTCCCAGAAACACACACACACACACACACACACACACACACACACACACACACACAAATATATATATGTAAATATATCTATGTCTTTGTCAATATACCTATATATCTCTTTCCTCAGTCTCTTTTCTGAGCTCTGGTTCAACATCAACCAACAAGTTATTGTATATTTTGACCAGGATGTCCATAGAGATCTCAAACTCTACATGTCCAAATAGAAGTCATTATTTCTCCCCCTAAACCCACCCCTTTTCTGAGCTTCCCTATTTCTGTCGAGAGTACCACTGTCTTTCCAGTCACCCAGATTTACAACTTTGATGTCATCCTTTATTATTCGCTCAACCTATATATTCAATTACCAAATCTCACTATCTTGATCTCTGTCTCTCTCACATCTGTCCCTTTCACTCATATAGCCAACACCCTAGCCTCTTTACAACCATGTCCCAACCTGCCTTTCCAGTATTCTTTCATGTTAATCCCTTTCACACACTCTAGTTGTGAAAGGGAAGCTAAATTGACCTTCCCTCTATTCTCTACACATAGCATTCCACAGTTCATCTCTATGTCCTTGTGTTGGCTGTTCGCTATGCCTAGAGTGCATTTCCTCTCCACCTCTGCATCTCAAAATTTCTAGTTTCCTTCAAAACTCATCAGCTCAAATCTTATTGTCTGTATGAAGCCTTTTCTGAGCCCTCCCAATGCTAATGTTTCCTTGCTTCCTCCGGTTTATGCTGTATTTGTTTCGTGTATTTCTATGTATGTGTATATTGTCTTGTGACAAAAACGAGTTGTAACTATAAAGTAACAAGACTGGATTTTGTTTATAAATTTATTTCAGTTACTTCTAAAGTAGTAGTTCCCCAAATGTTTGAGTGATGGACAGAATCACTGTATAGCTACCCAAGGTGATAACCTTAAAAAGGAACACTCACCTGACCATATGATTTCTTGTACATTTATTTAAATAAAAAAGAAACAAACAAAAACAAACTACTTTTATAGTAATGTCTTTGTGATTTCCTCAATGTGCAAACTCATTTAAACAATGTAGATCACAACTTATCCCCAACTTCTTATCATGTATGACTTTGTTCATATCTTCCTATTAGTTTTCCATGCATGGTCCATTAAAATCCTGAGTGGGGATAGGGCTGGGGATAAGGGGAGAGAAAGTTTCTTGATATCTTCTGACATTGTGTGAATATGTCAGTGGAGCACATGGATCATCTGGCAATTATCCCTTGCTCTAACTAAATGCAGCCTACCTCCTTTCCTTGTCATACAACTCGATGAAGAAGCCTTACATGGCTTCTACTGCACATTCTTTGGTGATAATATATTGCAGCTTATTCACACCTCCCATATGCCTTTCCAGAATTCTTCAGAGAGAGTGGAATTCCATGACTGATACAATCATACAGCATCACCAAAAAAAATTGGTCTTTAAAAGATGGGTCCTTGGGATCATCAAAAGCAATGAATTTGCAGCTGGTACCTCTTATAAATGTTGTCTCTCCCCATTAGAATGTGACCTCCATTAGACCAGGGACTGTTTTACAATTCTCTTAATATCTTCAGCCTTTAGTACAGTGCTCAGCATATGCCAAGTGCTTAATAAATGCTTTTAATTCATTTGTTTATGTACAATTATGCATTTCCCAAATGCAATCCAGCCAACTCTTTTCCTCTATTTTTGGAAGCAGGTCGTTGTTCCCTTTAGTATCTGTCCAAGATAAGTGTATTGATGGACCAAATTTATATGTTTTCCACTTAAGAGTCTTGGAAATAGGCATTTTCCTCCATGTTTCCAAGACTCTGTCCTGTGTCATGTCTCCTGTCCTCTGTGCTCTTCTCCCTCTACTTTTTCATTTAATGATCTCACGAGAACCTTGTGTGGGTTCAGTTATCTCTATGGTGAGGATTCCTAGACCTATATACACAATCTTGATCTCTCTCCTAAGTTCCAGGCTCACATCACCAGCTGCCTTTTGGACATCTTGAACTAGATGTCCTGTAGGCATTTAAGACTCAATACGGCCAAAATAGAACTCATCTTTTCCTGCAAGCCCAGCCCTTGTCTCAATTGTACTCTAATATCACCATGTTCTCAAGTTCCAAACCTCAGAGTCATCCTCATTCACACTCACCTCACCTATATAAGCTATTGTCTAATCTTGTTTCTACATTCACAGCATCTCTTGATATATATCACCTTCTTTTCCTTTTAAAGTTTTTTTTATTCATTTTGAACCTAAATACAAAAAAAGAACATTTCTATGTACACAGCACAACATAAAAAAGGACTCAGCATAAAATTATGAATTTCCATTTCACAGTTTACTTTTTTTAGAAAACTATGTAATAAATATTATATATCATCTTCAAAATAACCCTGCTTTTCTGGGCTTCCTTTTAGATTTTATTTTTTTTCCTTCCTCTCTCCACATTCTGCCCTAGAGAAGGCTACCATTAGATACAGAAATGGACATGTATGTAAAACCATACTACATAGAGTTCTATTTATCAGTTCTTTCTCTGAATGTAGAGAGCACCTTCCTTCATAGGTACTTTATAGTTGATTTGAGTATTTATAAATACTCAGAATAACTTAATCATTCAAAGTTATTCTTAGAAAAATATTGCTGTTACTGTATACAATGTTCTCTTGGCATAATTAAACAATCAAGGGACATTCAATGTAATAATTGAGTTCAATTTAATGAAATAGCAGGATTTCCAGCCTTCATAAAGAGAAAACCAGCACAAAACTAAAAATGTGACCTTTAATATAAAGACCCAAGAGAAGCATAAACAGGTAAAAAGGGAAAAGAAAACATAAGGGATTCAATAGAACTAAACTGTTTACATCCCTACATGGGAGGATAATAGTTGTAACTCTTAAAAATTGTATCACTAACAGTACAGAGAGGAATATACATAGACAGAGGATATGGGTATAAGGTGAATTTGAGGGAATGACATAAATTAAAGGATAAGAAAGAGGAGTACAAGGTGCAGAAGGAAGGGAGAGGTAGAATTTGGTAAAGTATCTCACATGAAGAGGTGAGAAAGACCTAATACAGTAGAGGGGAAGATGGGGGAAGAGAGTGATGGGCATTGCTTGAACCTTACTCTCATCAATATTGCCTCAGAGAGGGAATAATATACACAATCAGTTGAATATAGAAGTCTATCTTACCTAACAGAGAAGTAGGAGAGGAGGAAATTAAGTAAAGAGGTGGGGGTACTGACGGAATGGAAGGCAGATCAGGGGAGGTGGTAGATAGAAGCAAAACACTGATGAGGTGGGAAAGGGTAAAGGACAAACAGGAGGAAGAATAGGAGTAATCATAACTATGAATGTGAATGGGATGAACTCTCCTATAAAACAGAAGTAGATAGCAGAGTAGATCAAAAACCAGAATCCTACAATAGGTAACTTACAAGAAACACACTTGAAGCAGAGGGATAAACACAGAGTAATCCATTACGCTTCAGCTGAAGTAAAAAAAAAAGGAGGAGTAGCAATCCTGATCTTCAACAAAGTAAAAGCAAAAACAGACCTAATTAAAAGAAATAAGGAAGCAAACTACATCTTGCTAACAAGTAACTTTAAATGGAATTTCTCTTTCTATCTCATGCTGTTGGGCTTTGTTAGTAATGTATAGGAATGCCAAGGATTTATGTGGGTTTATTTTATATCCTTCAACTTTGCTAAAGTTGTTTATTATTTCAAGTAGTTTTTTACTTGATTCTCTAAGTAAACCATCATATCATCTGCAAAAAGTGATAGTTTCTTCTTTGCCTGTTCTAATTCCTTCAATTTCTTTTTCTTCTCTTATTGCTACATTTGTATCTTATTGTAACATTTCTAGTACATTTGCATCTTATTGTAACATTTCTAGTACCACATTGAATAATAAGGGTGATAATGGACGTCCTTGTTTCACCCTGATCTTATTGGGAATGCATCTAGCTTATCCCCATTACAAATAATGCTTGCTGGTGGGTTTAGGTAGATGATATTTATTAAGGAAGGCTCCATTTATTCATATGCTTTCTAGTGTTTTTAATAGGAATGGGTGTTGTATTTTGCCAAAGGCTTTTTCTGCATATATTGAGATGATCATATGGTTTCTGCTAATTTTGTTGTTGATATGGTCAATTATGCTAATCGTTTTCCTAATGTTGAAGCAGCTTTGCATTCCTGGAATAAATCCTACCTGGTCATAGTGTATTATTCTCCTGATATGTTGATACAATCTTTTTGCTAATATTTTATTTAAAATTTTTGCATCAATATTCATTAGGCAAATTGGTCTATAATTTTCTTTCTGTCTTTTAACTCTTCCTGGTTTGGGTATTAGTACCATATTTGTGTCCTAAAAGGAATTTGGTAGGACTCCTTCTCCTCCTATTTTCCCAAATAGTCTACAAAATATAGGAATTAATTGTTCTTTAAATGTTTGATAAAATTCACATGTAAAACCATCTGGCCTTGGAGATTTTTTCCTAGGGAGTTCATTGATGGCTTGCTCAATTTCTTTTTCTGAGATGGGGTTATTTAGAAATTTTATTTCCTCTTAACTTGGGCAATTTATATTTTTGAAAATATTCATCCATTTTCCTAAGGTTGTCAAATTTATGGGCATACAATTGGCAAAATAATTCCTAATTATTGTTTTAATTTCCTCTTCATTGGAGGTGAATTCACCCTTTCCATTTTTTATACTTGTAATTTGGTTTTCTTCTTTTTTTAAATCAAATTGACCGAAGTTTATCAATTTTATTGGTTTTTTCCATAAAACCAGCTCTTAGTTTTATTTATTAATTTAATAGTTGTCTTGATTTCAATTTTATTAATCTCTCATTTGATTTTCAGTATTTCTAATTTGGTATCTAATTGGGGATTTTCAATTTGTTCTTTTTCTAGCTTTTTCAGTTTCATGCCCAGTTCATTGATCGCCTTTTTATTTATTTTATTTATATAAGTATTTAGAGATATAAAACTTCCCCTAAGAACCGCTTTTGCTGCAATCCATAAATTTTGGTATGTTGTCTCATTATTGTCATTCTCTTGAATGAAGTTAATTGTTTCTATGATTTATTCTTTGGCCCACTCATTCTTCAAAATTAGATTATTAGGTTCCCAATTAATTTTTAGTTTATTTTCCCATGGTCCTTTATTACAAATAATTTTTATTGTGTCATGATCTGAGAAGGATGTGTTGACTATTTCTGCCTTTCTGCACTGGATTGTGAGGTTGTTATGCCCTAATACATGGTCAGTTTTTGAGTATGTGCCATGTACCAATGAGAGAAAAGTATATTCTTTTATCCCCATTCAGTTTCCTCCAGAGGTATATCATATCTGCCTTTTCTAAAATTCTATTCACCTCCTTAACTTCTTTCTTTTTTATTCTGAGGTTTGACTTATCAAGTTCAGAGAAGGGGACAAGTACTAACATTCTTAAGAGTGCAGGTAACAACTTTAGCAAAGTTGCAGGATATAAAATAAACCCACATAAATCCTCAGCATTCCTATACATTACTAACAAAGCCCAACAGCAAGAGATAGAAAGAGAAATTCCATTCAAAGTTACTGTAGGCAGTATAAAATATTTGGGAGTGTATCTGCCAAGACATACCCAGGGCCTATATGAACTTAATTATGAAACACTCT
>CM053624.1:208477140-208508387 GCA_028646595.1 Phalanger gymnotis
AATGGAATACTACTGTGCTATAAGAAGTGGGGATGATACGGACTTCATAACAACCTGGAAGAACCTACACGACATAATGCTGAGTGAGCGGAGTAGAGCCAGAAGAACATTATACACAACCACAGATATATTGATTCTGTGATGACTAACCCTGACAGACTTTGCTCTTCTCAGCAATACAATATGCAGAGACAGCTCCAGGGGACTCATGATGGAGAGGGCTATCTACATCCAGAGAAAGAACTATGAAGTATGAATGCAAATCGAGGCACACTTCATTCTCGCCTTTTTTCCTCTCCACTTTTTTTTTTCTTTTCTGTTTTGTATTTGTTGTTGGGTTGTGTTTTTTTTTTGGTTCTGTTTCGTCTTTCTCATGAGTCATGAGAAAATGTATAAATTAATTCAATGCCTCGTTATACCTGGAAGTTACATGGGACTCCATGCCTTCTTGGGGAGGGAGGGGGGGAAGGAGGGAAGAGAATCTGGAACCTGAAATTGTGTAGAACTGTTTGTTGCAATCTAAAAATAAAAAAAAAAATTAAAAAAAAGGGGGTGGGGATGAGCAAAACCACAAAAAAAAAAGTGCAGGTAACATTTTTCCACATAAGGAGTAAGTGGCTTGACCTTATTTAATGCCTTTAATGTTTACTTTATGTTTCTCCTTGCTCTTATATGTCAGATTTTCCATTGAGTTCTGGTCTTTTTGTCATAAAAACTTGATAGTCTTTCAATTCATTAAATATCCCCCTTTTTTTCATTCAGGATTATACGCAGCTGTGCTGGGTAACTTGCAACTTGGTTGCAACTCCCCCTCTGTTTCAACAATCTGGCTATCAGCTGTTGTGGGGGTGAAAGCCCAACAACAAGAGCACTACCAGCACTCTGCAAAAGCACAGGTTCTTTTGATCTGCTTAACTAAGGAAAGCTACGTGAAGGGGTTGACAAGCTTACTTTTAATTCAGCATACAAATATCATTCACTTAGTTCAGGGGAAAAAGCCAGCACCCTGATCTTCAGAACAAAATACAAACAAAGTACAAACATCAACAGACAGTCATTGTCTGATTCAAATCCCAATACGTAGTTACCAGAATTTAACAAAGTCTCAGCATCCGGGTTACAAACTGGAGGGCTCCTTAGCTACAGCTGCCGGGAGTCTCTGCATCAGCACACCAGCACAAGTGAGAGCCCTAAACAAATTACAAACAGACAGACCCAATACAATTCATAGTTACCAACATGTAGGTTCAGCCTGGGAGCTCATAATGTAGGCTGGCCCAGAGTCACTCTGACCACCACTGTTGTGAGAAAGAGCTCCAAAGAAGAGAAGGCCAACCCCTGGTTTTATATCTTTTTCAGGGTCAGGGGTGAGTCACACATGCGACTTACCCACGTGACCTAAAATGGGAACAAAGAGGAGGACTTAAACCCACGTGGTCTAAGAGCCTCTGCTGTCCCAGACATGTAAACTAGGCCCTCCCTGGAGTTAGCCCCACCTTGGACCCACCTTAGTTGCCAATCCATACCCACATAGGTTTTACACCTAATAGGGGTCTGGGCCTGGGGCTTAGCACCTCATAAGGTTCAATGAAATACACTGAATTACTCAAAGGAAACAAACCAAACTCTTCAAGGGCACTTGTTGAACTAAGTGCTAAGGAGCCCATTTTGCTTACCAACACACTATTTAAATTGTTTTTCTTTTTCTTGTAGTATTTTTGTCTTAACCTGGGAACTTCGAAACTTGGCTATGATGTTCCTATAAGTTTTCATCATGAAATATCTTTTAGGTGGTTATTGATGGATTTTTTTTTCCATTTCTAGTTTACCCTCTCATTCTAGAACTTTAGTATAATGATTTTTTGTAATATAGCTAAACTCTTTTTAAAAAAATCATAACTTTCAGGTAGTCTAACAATTCTTATATTGTCTCTCCTTGATCTGTTCTCTAGATTAGTTGCTTTTCTGATAAAGTGTTTCACATTCTTTTATTTTTTCATTCTTTTGACTTTGTTTTACTATTTTTTGGTGTCTTATAATGTCATTAGCTTTCCTTTGCCCAATTCTAATTTTTAAGGAGTTACATTCTTCCTTAAGTTTTTGGATCTCTTTTTCCAATTGGTTTATTTTCTTTTCCTATTTTTTTATTTCTTAGATTGCTCTTTTTTCCCCTAATTTTTCCTCAACCTCTCTTATTTTATTTTAAGCTTTTAAAGCTTTTCTAAGGACTCTTTTTGGCATTGCAACATTTTGACATTTTTCTTCAAAGTAGGAGTGGCTTTTTAAAGGTCACTATGAATCCTAATCTTCTCTATCCCCACAATAGTTGTCTGGTTGGGTCCTTTCTCCTTTGCTTACTCATTATTATTATTATTTGTGGCTTATTATTATAGTTAGGCTCTAGTCTCAAGGTATGTGTGGGGAGATGATGCCTCAGGCCTCAAGTTTTTTTTTCCCAATTACATGTAAGAATAGTTTTCAACATTCACTTTCATAAGATTTTGAGTTCCAATTTTTTTCCCTGCCTCCTTCCCTCTTTCCTTTCTTCCTTCCCTCCCTCCCTCCCTGTAATGGCAAGCAAAGTGGGATTTTTGCTGGATTGAATGTGCATTGAGTTTTAGCCAATTGGAGACTTGTATGTGCATTGAGTTCTAGCCAATCAGATGTTCATGAATTCAGCCAATCAGAGACCTGAGTTCTAGCCAGTCAGATGCTGGTTAGAATCGTATATAAGGAGAGGCCAGAGTGCGAGAGAAGCAGACATCCAGAGGGTGCTGCAAAGAAGACATCAAGAGAACTGCCAGCATTGAGAAGACTGAGAGAGAGCCAGTGTCGAGACAGCTGCCTGTGTTGAGAAGAGAAGAGATGAAGAAGAAGGAGCTGTGAGCACTGAGCTGAGAGGAAACCTAAAAGAGCAGAGAGGAGTTTCCGAGATCCAAGAGACCTTTGATGGTAGAGACTTGCTGAAGGAACCTCTGAACTTTGAAGGCGAGTGGAGGAGAGCGGAGACCTGCCCATGGGAAGGAGGCTTAGCTTAAGCCCCTTTTGAGAGCTGTTAAAGTGAACTGAGCTGTTAACACAGGGCATCTGGACTTTGGAGGTGAATTGAGATGGTGGTGTTGGTGATGTGCGTTGCTGCCCTGTTAAACTTCATTTTCCCAGAAACAGAAGCTGTGGGCAGGAACCCCTGGAGCCTTCTGTCAGGCAGGAGCTTGGAGTGGAGCAGCTCCCATGAGCTGTGAGCTGCAGGAGCAGAGAGCTGCCTATGTGTGAATCCAGGTGAGCCTACAGAAGAAGAGCCATGGGACTTGGAAGTCAACCTTGAGTCAAGATGAAAGAGGACTTTACTTGGACACTTGTTCTAGTTCTCCGCACTAAGGCAGTCAAGTGCCTTTGATTGAGATTTGCCTTTGTTTAAATCAAGAGTCTTTGATGACCTGCTTAAGTCACAAGAAAGCCTAAGTCTCATGAGGTTGAGTCACATGGTTGTGACGCCCTCTGTGGGCTCGCCCTGAAGAAGTGTATATATACTCTGGGGCTAACATTTTGCTTTGGGGGCTCACTCACTGGAAGAGTGTTGTGTGATTTGACCAGAAGATACGCTGGGTAACTGTTAAGGAGCCACCTGGTTTTGAAAAACCCAGATGTTGGTGCTTCTCTCTCTGCTTCTCTGGTAACTATGTACATAATGTCTTGGACAGGCAGCTAGAAGCCTGTCGGCTGATTTGTGTTATTTTGCTTTGTTTACATAATTTCTGCTTGTAATTTCCATTTGTTTTTTCTCCAGAGTTCAGGGTGCTGACTTTTTCCCCTGAACTAAGTGAATGAGATATGTGTGTTTAATTAAAGTGAGATTGTAAACCTCTTAAAGTTGCTTTCCTTAGAAAAGCAGATGAAAGAACCTATGCTACCAGCCTTCCTGTATGCTGGTGTTACTGGTCTTACATAGCCACAGTAGCTGCAGGTAGCATCATTGTTACACTCCCCTCTCCCCAAGACTGCAAGAAATATATATACTATAGGTGTACAATCATATTAAATAGATTTCCACATAAGTCATGTTGTGAAATAAGAATCAGAACAAAAAAAACTTGAGAAAGAAAAAACAAAAAGAGAGAGAGAGAGAAAATAGTCTGCTTCAATCTGCGTTCAGACTCCATAGTTCTTTCTCAGGATATGGATAGCATTTTCCATCATAAATCTTTTGAGATTGTCTTAGATTATTGTGTTACTGCGAAGAACTAAGTCTGTCAAAGTTGGTCATTGTACAGTGTTGCTGCTACTGTGTATAATGTTCTACTGGTTCTGCTCACTTCACTGAGCATCAGTTCATGTAAGTCTTTCCAAGTTTTTCTGAAATTCTCCTACTCATCATTTCTTATAACACAATAGTATTCCGTTACATTCGTACACCACGACTTGTTCAGTCATTCCCTAATTGATGGGCATCCCTTCAATTTCCAATCCTTTGCCACCACAAAAAGATCTGCTAAAAATATTTTTTCTACATGTGAGTCCTTTTCCCTTTTTTATGATCTCTTTGGGATATAGACCTAGCAGTGATATCGCTGGATTAAAGGGCATGCGCAGTTTGATTGCCCTTTGGGCATAGTTACAAATTGTTCTCCACAATGGTTGGATAGTTCACAACTCCATTAACGATGCATTAGTGTCCCAATTTTCCCACCCCCTCTCTCACATTTATCATTTTCCTTTTGTCATATTAGCCAATCTGATAGGTGTGAGTTGGTACCTCAGAGTTGTTTTAATTTGCATTTCTTTAATCAAATGTGATTTAGAATAATTTTTTTTTCATATGACTATAGCTAGCTTGGATTTCTTTAAATGAAAGCTGCCTGTTCATATCCTTTGACCATTTGTCAGTTGGGAAATGACTTGTATTCTTATAAATTTGACTTAGCTCTCTATATATTTGAGAAATGCCTTTATCAGAAACACTTGCTGAAAAATTGCTTCCTAGCCTTCTGCTTTCTTTCTAATCTTGGTTGCCTTGGTTTTCTTTGTACAAAACCTTTTAAATTTAATATAATTAAAATTATCCATTTTGTATCTAGCAATGCTCTCTATTTCTTGTTTGGTTGTAAATTCTTCCCTTCTCCATAGATCTGATAGGTAAATTATTCTTTTCTAAATCATGTACCCATTTTGATCTTATCTTGGTATATGGTATAAGATGTTGGTCTATACCTAGTTTCTACTATACTGTTTCCCAGTTTTTCCAGTTTTTTTCAAATAATGACTTCTTATTCTAGAAGCTGGGGTCTTTGGGTTTATCAAATACTAGATTATTATGGTCATTTACTACTGTGTCTTGTGTACCCATTTCATTCCTTGTGTATCTATTCCACTGATCCACCACCCTATTTCTTAGCCAGTATCGAATAGTTTTGATCATTACCACTTTATGATATGGTCAAAGTGCATTTCTTAAAGCACGGGTCTGGCTATGTCATGCCCCGATTTGGTAAACGTCAGTGGTTCCCTATTACCTCCAAGATCAAATATAAAATAGTGTTTGGCATTTAAAGCCCTTCACAACTTTATCCCTTTCCTATCTTTCATCTTCTGAAACTTTAATTCTCCTCCAAGTACTCTACAATATATCTGCTTACTGTTCTTTGGACACACACTCCTACTCTGAGTCATTGTCTTTTCACTGGCCTGGAAAGCTTTCTCTTTCCTCACCTTTGGTTCCTGGTTAACTTTAACACTCAGCTCATATCCCTTCTTCTGCAGGAAGCCTTTCCTGTCCCTGCAACCCTACTTCTACCATAGTGCCTTGCCCTCCGAGATTACTTTCTATCTAGTCTGTATATATTGTGTATGCACTTATTTGTATATTGTTTCCTTCATTAGAATGTGCTCCTTGGAGGGCAAGCACAGTGTCAGCAGGGCCTTTACTTATACCCCCTGGGTGATACAGTGAATGGCCCATAATAAGTGCTTAATAAATGCTTGTTGACTGATGGGGTGATGGGACCTGGATCCCTAAAAGGAAAAGACTATGTCTTTGAAGGCAACTCAATCCCTGAATTTTCCCATACATTTCAGCAGCTCAGATCACTGGCACATCTACCCAAGACAACCAGCCCACCCCAGCTCACCTAGTTCACCTAATTAGCTTACTTCACATTCCTTTCACTGTGGCATCTGGGCCACCCTAGACTACTTACCACTCCTTAATCTCATCCAGATCCTTTCACTGTCTTTTTTGTATGTAAGCATCAATCTCACCCCCATTAAACTGCAGACTCCCTAAGAATCTAGCCTGCACTATTGGCATCACAATAAACCTTGCCACTTTGACTAGAAGAAAAGTTGAGTGTGTGAATTCATTCCAAGCAGACACCACCTTGTACCCTGATATTTTGGGATTCTCAGCAACCCCAAATCACATCATGACCACCAGAGAGTTAGGCTGAATCCATTTGAGTGATTATGAGAATCATTAATAAAAACCAGTCTCATTATTTTATAGCCATAACTCACATTTATTCATTAGGTTTCTGTTTACAGTTCCATTGTCAAAATTAATAAGTGTTTGAGGTAAGCTCCCATACCTTCATGAGCTTATCAGAAAAACAATGTGTAATTTGCTTTCTATCAATGTTTTCATGAAATGACATTTATAAGTTAAACATAGGGTCTCTAGCTAGTAAAGGATTTTCATTCACAATAGAAACAAGCAAGATCTTTATTGGCAAAGGTATTCATTCTTCTTCCTAGTTGGACATTCACCCCTGTGGCCTTTAGTTATAAAATATACATTAGACATGCAAAAAAGAACCCTGGAGTTAGAGAGAGGAAGATTGTACAGTTCAAGGCAATACGTTTCAGAAGAAGGAAATTTGAAGCATATAGCACATTCATTTTTAGTAAAGATTCTATTGTAGTCACATTTTCCAGGGCTATGCTTTAAAAGCACTGTTTCATATATTCAAGATGAAAGTATTTTATTTCATTGAGACAAGACATTGTAAAATGTCACAGACAAAGAACATACAACACAAAATAACAACAAATTTAATAAATTTTAGGTACTTGCTTGGCAGCTTGTAAATAGCTAATATTAGTTATTAATTAATTATTAATATTTAGAATTTTCCTGTTAAAATGTGAAAGTCTTCAAATAACCTAGCACTATGAAAGCTGTAGTCAGGGTTCATTTGGCACACTAACTTGGCACAATACAGTCTGAGAACAACAAAAAGCTTACATTTTATGCTAGAATTCATGAGCACAGAGAAAAAGAAGACTTCTGTGCTTGGGGTCTTTCAGCAGAGAATTAGAGTGCCTATGTACAGGCAAACAAGTGACAGCATTTGATCCTTAAATTATGGGCAATTATAGAATCTTGGTAAAGAAAAGAGCATTTTTATGCAATGTCAACTGTACCCGATGGGATTTTTCAGGTTCCAAGGAGGAGCCAACACTATTTACAGATATTTTAACATCATGGGTTAAGGTGGCATTGTTTACTTACCTTTCTGTTGCTTCTTGATTTGGTCCAAATTTTGCTAAGTGAATGAATCAATTCTTTTTTTTGTTGTTGTTTGTTTTGTTTTTGTTTTTTGTTGGTTTTTTTTTGGCAGGGCAATTGGGGTTAAGTGACTTGCCCAAGTTCACACAGCTAGTTCAGGTGTCAAGTGTCTGAGGTCGGATTTGAACTCAAGTCCTCCTAACTCCAGGGCCAGTGCTCTACTCACTGCACCACCTAGCTGCTCTGAATTAATCAATTCTTAAGGATATATTAGCTATTTGGATTGGGGGTGGAGGTAGGGTGGGAAGGCTTTTCATTAACTTGGGTAGTGAATTACTCTGATCAACTGCTATCTTTTACGATGCACATTATTCAACTATATGAATAATTTAGGCCAAAAAGTTTTGTAGGATTTCTTTTTTGTCCTAATAATCATAGAACAATTGTCTTGTATAGACCTGATGCTAACTTAACAATTCGGATTCAGTCCAATTCATCATTAGAATCTTCCCTATCTGGTTTAGATACCTTATGGCTGAGGTAAAATGAGAGGAAACCTGTATTCACCTGCCCAGGGCCCTCTGAGAAACAGAGAGCTGGCCTAAAGGAAATGTGATAGTTTCTCTTTTCTCTTTTCATTTCCTTCTTGTATGGTTCTCATGGAAACAGGTGTCCTTGGGAGCCCTATCATAGAGTCTTAGAGCTGGAAGGGACTTCAGGATTTATTCAGTCTAAACTCCTCATTTTAAAAATGAGGAAACTATGGGTCACAGAGGCCTAAGGAACTTGCCCAAGGTCATGCAGCCTCAGAGCGGAAGGGTCAGGACTAGAACTCAGGCTTCTTCACTCCCGATCCAGCACGACTGTTTCAGAAAGCAAATATTTTTATTCCCTTAGTCTAGGGAAAGGAGAAGCAGTAAGAAAGCAGCCAGGGTTAAGGAGTGAACTTTATCTTGTAGAAACTTGCAAAAGCTTTTCATAAGGAAAACTATGTATTACTTAGTGAGCCTAAATGGTACTTTTGTTGAGTACCATAACAGACGCTTGTTGCTAACCAGATATGATTTCTACAGTTCCATTCTTTTCTGCTAAGACACCCATCAGGAAGATAAGCTTTTAGTCATACAAACAAGCCAGCATATTCTTCTGGGCAACCCAAAATGATTGGATCCCAGCAGGTCCTTGTAGAGATGAATACAGTAAGTGGTTTCAAGATGCGGCTAGAGTCAGAGAAGACATCTTGAGAAAGGCTCTGTCTCACAGCCCCATCCCTACCCTGTTATGCATTGCTCAAAAATAGCCACTCTCCTTATGGTCTTATTTTCTTTTACTTTAGAGTCAAGTCAGCTTCAGTTCTTTGTGGCGGTACCAACCACTACCAAGCTAAAGCAACTCAAAGGAGCATATAATGAACTATGTGACATCAGCCAAGTCATCGGAGAATGTCCAAGTGCAGACTCCGCATTACTACAGGTGGCATCAGAAGTGGGAGGATCTCCACTCTCACAGCTCTACTGACTTTTGCTGTGTCCCCTTCAGAGAACTTTGTCTTTAGGCTTGTTTGTGGAACAAATTAGTTGGGAAATCTCCCAGAGGATGGATCATTTTGCTATCACCTAAGTTTGAGGTGCAATCTTAGTCATGGTAATACTTCCTCGTTTTCCTAAGGATGATATCTTATGAGGAGAGATTAGTTTAAAGTCACTCATGTGCAAAATATGCTTGTTTATTCATTGTAAGAAATGCAGGAGCAGAAGGCAGAGGAAAAAAGTGTGGCCCAGAATTAGAATGCTTCAATTAGAAAATCAGAATTCTGTCAGTCAGGTTACCATTTTGAGATGTTGTAGAATATGAGGATGAGCCTATAAGACTGTCAGTTTGCATTCTACCTTGAGTTGGTTCTGCTTGCCTTTGGCCAGATGAACATTTTCAAATAGTTCATAGTCATCCTGCACATCGGCAAGAGCCTTCCCTGCTCCCCGACAACCTTTCTGGCCATTAATACCAATGCTATTCTTTGGAGAGATTGTCTGCCCCCGGTAGATTTGAGCCTGGTGCTTGCACATACCAAACTTACTCAGTAGAATGAAAACATCTCGCCGAAAAGCCTTGGTGAAGATGGCATAGAGGAATGGATTGGCACATGAGTTAAGCGGGTAGAAAAGGACCAGCAAGATTTTTGAGTTGCTAATTGTGATGAGGGGCTTGTTCATAACAGCTGACAAAGCATAGAAGGAAATCGGGGCCATGCACATGAAATCAGTGAATATCAGCACAGCCATCCTCTTGGCAATTTTAGTATCTTTGTCACCTGGACTGTACTGGGGATTTCGGACCGTAATGTAAATTTTTATGTAGCAGGCACAGATGATGATAAAAGCAATGATGTTCAGTAGCAGTACTACAATGATGTAGGTAAGAGCAAGGGGAGTCTCTGTGTCCATGGGGAGGCAGATACTAACTTTGACATAACTGCTGACCCCTACCAATGGAAGCAGGGCTAGGAAGAAACAGCAAACCCACCCACCTAACATGATTATATATGCATGCCGTAGGCGGATCTTTCTGTCCAGGCGCATGGCAAAAGTGATGGCGTGCCAACGCTCTAGTGTGATGACTGTCAGTGTGTACACAGAAAGCTCGCTGGCAAAAACGGTGAAAAATCCAGCTGTGTTGCAACCAGAGCCAGTCTGCCAGTCGATGGCATAGTTGTAGTACTCAGAGCGGGTATAGAGGTCAACAGAAGAAATAAGGAGCAGGTAGATCCCCATACAGAAGTCGGCGAAGGCCAAGTTGCACATGAGGAAGCGTGGGACAGTAAGTTTGTAGTGGCTGGTAAGGATAATAAACAAGACAAAGAAATTGCCAAGGAGAGCTAGCAGGTTGACAAACCATACTATAATTCTAAGAAACTTATATCCCATTATATCTTCACAGGGGTTGAATTCGTCTGGCTCCGGGGAGCATGCCACATCTTCATTGCCTCCGCACACAGTATAATCATAATGGCTATCGAATGCCTGTATAATCAACTCTTGAGGGTTTTTAAGTTCTTGACCAAATCCAATATTCTCATCCTCCTGTTCTTCAAAGAAGACATAATAATGGGAATTGCTGTAGAAATCCTGTACTGTGGAGTCTCCCTCATGCACTGCATTTGTGTGGTTCGGTTCCTCTGAGTAGTCCTGGTAAAAGGGACCATTCAAGGCATTGACAGATTTCTTCCGACGCAAACTCTGAATGCTGCTCTGGTTGCACATTAGCGACTCAAGGATTCTGAAAGGCAACAGAGATCAGGGCCTTGATTCTTTCTGGTAATCATTCCAGAAGGAAACTGAATTCTGATCTAACCCAAACCATTCTAACAACAAGCACAGTTTTCAACACATCTCATGTCTCGATCTGAGTTCAATTACTTTTTCTGGTATAGAGTAAAATATCTGGAGGCTTGGCTATTCTTGTCCAGGCTGGAGTTGAGGAAAAGTCAACACGGCTTACTTTAGGGTTCATTTCTCCCAAATGCCATATGCCACCTAAATAGATTTCCCTGATCCCTCCAGTTTTCCACCTGCTGTTACAGCTCGATATGTCTTCCCTGCACTACTTTTCGTTTTCCTGTTTGATCCTGTCCCCATAGTTGGGCCCAGACTTATCACCAACAGGATAGATCTGTGCGGGAAGTAGTTGAATAGCTACTTAGAAGTAGGGAAGGGAGTAAGTATAGAGGATGTAAAGAAGGAATCATGGTAGGGAAGAAAGGATGGGAGTTTAAGAGAGATAGGGTAGGTAGGAGGGGAAGAGGACAATCAAGCTGGTAAGGAAGGAGAGACACCCACTCCTTTGGAGCATGGCACATGGCCTGACATTGTGATAGCTGCTTAGCCTGCTTTGAGGAATCAGTCTGGGTTGTTTCGACATTCTTCATCCTGGCTGCTTTTCTTAAACATAATGCCATTAAAAGGACAGGGACCATGTCCATCTAATTTGCTTTGTACAAATGTCGACTCAATCAAGATGCCAACAAAAACAAATGACATTCCATTGTGGCAGGATAACTGTGGGGCAGTCACAAAGTTCTGAGTCTTTGATATCTGGATTGAAGATGAACAGGTCATCCAAATCTGTTTACTTCTGACGCTCATGCTCTCTCTTCTACTCACAGAGAATAATCTTAGGTATCAAGATCATGGTGTCATAGTTTTAGTGCTAGAAGAGACCTCAAAGTTCATCTAGTCCAGAGGTTCGCAGACTTATTTGGCCTACTGCTCCCTTTTAAAAATATTATTCAGTGACCCCCTGGAAATCTACTTTCTTTAACCTTTAATGTTTTTTTTTTAATTTGCATCATTTCAAAGCTATAAAATAAAAATTTTAAAAATGGTGCATCTTAAATTGAATAATCTATCATAAATTTTTGGGTTTTTTTTCCTGCATTGTAATTTTGATGATGCAATATTGTGTCATGTAACTGTATAGTATATTATAAACAAGTCATTACATGCACATATTCCTGACGATGCATGCTGGACTTCCTGACAACACATGACGTGCTTGCCTGCCAATACTTAATTCTTAAGACCTGTCGGCACACCTGCCCACTAATTAGTTTTAATTTGCATTTTGTGTATTTATTTGGAAAATAATATAATCACCACAACTTTAACTCTATAGCACAACACATGAAGCATGTATGAATGGTTTTCTTCTCTTTTCTTCTTTCCTTATGCTTCCACCGCCCTCTTATTTTTATTGAACACCTCCCAACTGCACCTGAGGCTACTACCACCTGGCTAGATCATCCCAGTGTCCCCCCAGGGGGTGGTATCAGCCACTTTGGGAACCTCCAAACCCCCTGTTTCTTCAGATAAGGAACCTGTGGCCAAATTCCTGCCACACACTTACCCTTTGTTTTTCTTTCGATTCTTGAAAGCACAGCAGTGACTTGGATAGGACAGGTCAGCCCGTGTCAGGTGAAGGAAACTCAAAGAAAAGGGAAGCTTCTTAAGAGTCCAAGTATTTCTTGCTATCAGTTCTTTCAGATGCTCCAGACCCTTGGGTGGTAGGGCAGTAACACTAGTGTAAGAGATGTCCCTGTGAGTTTAAAAGCAGATCAATAAGGCTTAGTTAGCAGAGAGACTCTGTGTGTGTGTGTGTGTGTGTGTGTGTGTGTGTGTGTGTATGCGTGCATATACATGTTTAATTTTTTTTTTCAAATTTCAGTGTTTTATTGGAACACAGAACATAGCCATAATCATTCATTTACATATTACCTATGACTGTTTTCATGATATAACAGCAGAGTTGAGCAGTTGTGGCATATGTGGCCATATGTAGCACTCTCACCATGTTGCATTATTGTTTGGCGCTACAAATTTCAGTAACATGGTTATAATGTGACAGAGTTTTGAGTGGCATGCGTATCACCACACTGCAGCATTTTGTCTTATTTCTCATTATTATGGCATATTCATCATGTAGAAAAAAGAAGAGGAAAAAAGTTTTATTATGATTTTTTGAGCCCAATATTGAGATTCAGATTTTTCTGAATAAGAAGAATCACTTTCAACCAATATTATCAAACACTGAATGACTTTGGAAATTAAATTTTTTTAATTAAGCATTTAACAGAAAATAAAAAGAGAATGTTTCCATGTGAAAAGTAGAATAGAAAAAAGAGAATTATGTGTGGAACCATGAATCTTTATTACTTGCAGCTTGCTTTAATATATGTGTATTCATATATGTTCACAGAAATATTAAGAGATGAGATTGGAACTTAGGTCTTTTGAGGCCAAATGTCAAGTTTTTCAAAATCTGCTTCCTTGGCCTTCAAAGATAATCTATGGGAGTGTAAGCTTGGTTGGGGATTTCCCTTCTGCTGCTCCCAGTTCTTAGGCTCTTAACCTTCAACCCACCAGTCAAAGCTTTGAAAAGCCCATGCTGGCTCCACTCTCAAACTTCTGATCCTGAAACTGGCCTCTCTGATCCTTCCTTGGAGATTCAAATTCTCTGACAGAAAGAAGTTCCCTGTCTTTCCATTTCTCCTGCTTTTCGGATGTTGCTATGGCAAATTCTACAAGTTGTATCTTTTAGCCACTTTAGTTTTTGAGGGACTCTTCACTCTAGGCCTGCAGACCAGTGCCCACCCCACCCTTTACTTTAACGTCCACCACACCAATCTAGCCTCCTTTTTGTTATTTTGAGTTGTGTCTGACTCTCCATGACACCATTTGGGGTTTTCTTGCCAAAGATATTAGAGTGGTTTGTTATTTCCTTCTCCATGTCATTTTGTAGTTGAGGAACTGAGACAAACAAGGTTAAGTGACTTGCCCATGGTCACACAGCTAGTAGGTGTCTGAGGTTGGATTTGAATTCAGGTCCTCCTGACCCTAGGGCTGACACTCTATCCACTGTACCACCTAGCTGTCGTCTGGGCCTCTTTACTCTGAATCTGGTTCCTCCAGACTAACTTGTTCTTTTTCTTCTTTTGTTTCAAAAACTTGTGTTTTCAGATGGTCTCACTTCTCTCTCCTTACCATTCACTGATCTAAGTCAACACATATTGCCTTCCCCCTAATAATTGGACAAGGCCATTTGACCACATGTGTCATATCTCTATGACTTATTGTGTTGGTAAGCAAAATGGGCTCTTAGCACTCAGTTCAACCAAGTGCCCTTGAAGAGTTTGGCTTTGTTTCCTTTGAGTAATTCAGTGTATTTCATTGAATCTTACTAGGTGCTGAGCCCCAGGCCCAAACCCCTATTAGATGCTAAGCCTATGTGAGTGTGAAGCTACCAGGGTACTAAGGGGAGGTGCTAACTCAAGAGCCAATCATAGGAGCCTTAAGTTCTGGTCATTCTGATGATGTTTGATGATGTCTGAAATAGTATAAGAAGAGAAGACAGAGCCATTTGTGCAGGGGTTCTCACTCTTGGTGGTGTGCTCAGAGACTCTGGGCAGCTGTAGCTAAGAGCCCTCCAGCTCGTGAACCCGGATGTTGGGACTTTGTTAAATTCTGGTAACTATGAATTGGGATTCGAATCAGGTAAGGTCTGTCTGTTGATGTTTGTAATTTGTTTGTATTTGCTCTGAAGTTCAGAGTGCTGGCTTTTTCCCCTGAACTAAGTGAATGATGTCTGTATGCTGGATTAAAGTAAACTTGTCAATCCCTTAACATTGCTTTCCTTAGTAAAGCAGATTAAAAGAACCTGGGCTTTTGCAGTGTGCTGGCAGCGTTCTTGGTATTGGGCTTGTGTTGGTCTTTTACCCCCACAACAAGCTGCTAGCCGGATTATTGAAACGCTCATGCTCTAGACTTTTTTTAAATCAAATTTTTAATTTGATCAAATATTTAATCAAATAAAACACATTTATTGAAGCCAATAGCCCCAGTGCCTCACTATTTCCTGCCAAATCTGGCTTTCCATAGCCTATTTGTTCAAAATACTAATCTTCACTTGAGAATCTGATCAATCAATGCTAACATTAATACATTAACTCTTTCAGGTAACATATTTGCATTTTAGAAAAAAGTCTTAGGTTCAAATCCTGACTGACATTTATTAGATATGTAGCCATGGACAAATAACTTAACCTCTCTGAGACTCTGTTACTTTATCTATAAAACAAGAACAATCATACCTGTATTATCTACCTCACAGAGTTGCCGTGAGATTCAAATGAGAAAATGTAAAGTGCTTTGAAAACTTGACAATGCATTGTAAGTGCTAGTTATGTTAAGCAGCGTTTTTAGAGGCGGTGCTGACTCACTTTCCTCACCTGTAGAATGAGAGCTTAGACTAGATCACTTCATAGGTCATAGGTCCTTTTCAGCTCTAAATCTATAATTCCATGATCCTATGAATTCAGATGATGTGTATTTCAGACACTGAGGCAGTGTGGCACAAAAGTCATTTTGGACAAGTCGTCTTTTGCTTCCCCCAGTGATTATCTACTCTATAAACCCATGGCTCTATTAGGAAAGATCTCACCAAAGCAGGTAAAGGGCAGGTATGTTATCCCCTTTTTAAATAAACAATACATAATTATTTATTAAGTGCTTACTATGTGCACAGAATTGTGATAGGTGCTAGGGAATCGAAGACAAAAATAAAAAAGTTCCTGCCCTCAAGGAGCTCATATTCTATTGGGGAAAAAGACAGAAAGACTGATGATACAGAAAAGGCAATAAGAGAATAAGTAATCTGCTCACACAGTAAGCCAGTAGTGAAGATATCTGTACTGAGAATCTGAGACTTGGGTTGTCTGGTTCAGTATTCTAAGGCAGCTCATCCTTAAAACCTTGTATCAAACAGCCAAAGTCATTTACCTTGGAGAGATCCTTGTGTATTGGCTCACTGGGCCCCAATGAGAATCAGATTTGTATGAATTGAGATGAATCATGTAGTCAGCTCTTGAATTTCTGCAACTTATCTATGTTGTACAGTATCTGTGATTTCTTTCTCTTGGGAAGAAGTCTCCTCTACCTATAGAGCCCATAGATAGCACTTGTAGAGTGAATGGTATCTATGACTTCTCTATGTTCTCTTCCTAGGATGGTAAACAGTAAGGCTGGTCTTAGAGCGTCCCTGATCTGGGGCTGGGTATTTAAATGTATGTGATTATTGCTTAATAAAGAACACACATAATTGACCATTAACCAAATTCAATTGGACATTCAGAGTGGTCTCCCATTTTGTGTATTGACTCTGGAGTGTCAAAATAGATCCTCAAACCATATCCTGGGGAAAATGATGGAAGGCAAAAATATGAGAAAAGAACTCTTAGTTGAATATACAAGTTGTCTAAAGACGTTGAAAAGAATGCTGGGTTGGAGTTAAAGAAGTTAGATTTGAATGCCACCTCTACAATGTGGTACTCATGTGACTTTGGGAAACTTCATTTCCCCCTTCGTAGGTCAAATGAGGGGGGTCTGATTAGATGCTAGGCACTGTGCTAAGTGTTGGGGATGCCAATACAACAAGCAAGATGGAATCTTCCCTCAAGAAGCTTACATTGAATAGTGTGGTATAAATGTTTAACAACCAACTCCCTCCCACACACAAATTATGCCAACATACTTTTAAGTTTAGTCTGTATCATTAACATTTTCTCTACTTTCCCTCCCTCTACTTTCTTAAAACTAGGCAATCAACAAAACAATAAATCAAGATTTGATTTGTAGCATTTGTGAGGTGTAAATGCTCAAACTGTAAATTTCACAATCAGCTCTCTGGCTCCAGCACACCCCTGCTTACATTCTAATTGAAGGAAACAATACATATAAGCGAGTGGTGGCTAGGAAAGGGTGTTTTGGTCTTAGGAGTGGCAGAGATGTTAAATAGAATAATAGGGCAGTCCACTGACATGATCTTTCCAGAAGTAAAGATAATGTTAATTTGATTACAGTTAGAGGTAGAGATTATGTTATTTTTATCTTTGTATCTTCAATATTTAATACATCTACATAGCTTTTGTATCTATCTATCTATCTATCTATCTATCTATCTATCTATCTATCTATCTATCTATCTAGTAAGCTCCCTAAAGGCAGAAACTTAATTTTTTTGTCTTTGAAGCCCTAGTGTCCAACATAGTACTTTGTACATGGTAGACACTTAAGAAATTTGAATTTTTGAATTTTGTTTTTTTAATATATAGTATTTTATTTTCCCCACTTACATGTTAAACAATTTTTTAACATTTAAAAAAATTTTGAGTTCCAAATTCTATCCCTCCCTCCCTTCCTCTTCTCTCCCTGAAACAGAGAGTAATCCATTATAGTTTGTACATGTGCAATCATGTAAAACATTTCCACATTAGTCATTTTGTACAAGAAGACTCAGAATTTAAAAAAAGAATGAGATAAAGGAAGAAAGAATAAATTAGCATGCTTCAGTCTGCATTGAATTTTGTATTTTCAGAAAGAGCTCTGGTTATGTTTCTGTTTGCTTTTATGATTCCATCTAAGTAATGACATTTAGCATTAAACTCAATTATTCAGATGATTCAGAGAGGTCAAGGAAGATGGTAAATAGGAAGAACTATGGGGATTTGGTAAAAAGGTCATTGGTAACTTGGAGAGAGGAGCTTCCTTCAGCGGAGTGGTCCACACAAAAGCCAGATTGCAGAGACCCAAGACGTGAGTGGGTGGTGAAGTGGAGACATTTTTTTTTCTAAATATTTGGTAGTGAAGGAGAGAAAGGAGAAGGGATAATAGCTTGAGGGAGATAGCTAGGTCAAGAGAAGCTTTGTTTTGTTTTTTAATTTTTTTAATTACAGGACTCAACAAAAGAGCTTTGTATTCCATGAGAGTTTGCCTCTAAAGAGTGCTATGTACATAGGAAACAAAAATGCAGCTGAGCACAGTTTTTTTTAGATGGATTAAAGCTTAATGCATTGGTCATGGGAACCATCTCAAGTTATATTGAACTAAAGTGACTAGAATTGTATTTTTATAGAGAAAAAACTGTAGAGTTATGTAAAGGACAAGATTGTCACTCATTCTGAATACTGAAAGGAGGAAAATAACCTATTGATATTTATTTTTCAGATGAGAACTAATGAGGAGTAACAAAAACTCCTCAGGAAATGCAAAATAAATTTTTTTTAACAATGTAAGTAAAACATTATTGGAAATTAAATGTACTACAAAATAGCATAGTTCATTTCAAATATTTTTTTTTGCTCATCTAGAGTACAGTTTTGGGTTATCTATGTCACTGTTTTCCTTTCTTGGCACAAATAATTGCTAATTGACTTGTGTGGTGTATTCATTTATTTCAAAGTAATTCTTGAGAACATAATATAAGCAAGAAATCATACTATATGACCTAGAGGATAAAAAAAAAACAATTATTACACTTCTTGATCTTACAAGCTAGCAAGGGAGATAAGATGGATCAAAACAACTATTATGCAAGGAATGATATATGTATGTAATAGAGAAAATTGGAGGCAATGTGGAATAGTTAAAGGATGCTGATTTGTAGGCACAAGACTTCTAAGTTAAAATCCTGTTTCTCTTAATTGCTACCCATGTTACCTTGGTCAAGTCACTTAATTCCTCTGGGCCTCATTTTCTCAGTGATAAGTTTAAGAGGTTAGACTAGTTGCACCTCTGCCTCTATAATACCATGATGTCAGATGTGCAGTACCATGTTCAGTGAAGCGAGAGAATACCTCCATTTCGGGGATCAGGCAGGATTCATGAAAGACCTGATACTGAGCTGGGGCTTGAAGAATTGAATTTTTTTTTTCCTCTCTAATATCAATCAAGTAAATATTTATTATGTGCTTGCTATATGCTGGGCTAAACACTTGGAATCCAAAGAAAGGGCAGTCCCTGCCCTCAAGAAACTTACATTTGAATGGGGAAAACAGAAATAATCAGGTGTGTATGAGAGATATACGAAGGTGTATTGGAAATACCACTGGACTTCGAGTCAGGGAGCCTAGGTTTTCATCTTGTCTCCAATGTTTAGTAGCCATGTGACCTTGGGCCTTAGTTCAATTCTCTTAGCTTCATTTTCCTCACTGGCAAGATGGGGATGACAATGCTTGAAGTGCTTGGTTCATAGGGTTGTTCTGATGTTTTCAAGTACTCATTAAATGTAAAAATGCCACATAAACAGTAACTACTGCTACAATTATAACAAGTAGCATTTATAACGTTTTATAAGGTTTGTAAAATGCTTTATATGGAACTACTTAACTCCTTTTGTATTTAGAAATGTAATCTATTTAATGTGGGCTGCCCGTGTGACCTTCCTTGGGTCTCAGTTTCCTTAGTTATAAAATGAGAGGTTTAGACTAGGTTATCTGATGACCCTTTAGCTCTAAATCCGATGAATCTTCCACCCTCCTAGTAGAGTTTATCTTACTAGCAACTAGGCTTCTCACTCCCCATCCCTTGTCCCAATTCACTCCTCTCCTCCATCCCCGGCCTCTGGGAGGTGTGTCTATAACCAAAAGGGGTGGCAGAGCAACATGATATATTAAGAAGCTATACCTATTTGAGAGGCTCAGAGGGAAGCTAGGTGGCAGAGTGGATTGAGTGCCAGGCCTGGAGTTAGAAACACTCATATTCCTGAGTTCAAATTGGGCCTTAGACACTAGCTGTGTGACCCTGGGCAAGTCACGTAACCCTGCTTGCTTCAGTTTCCTCATCTGTAAAATGAGCTGGAGAAAGAAATGGCAAACTACTCCAATACCTTTGCCAAAAAAAAAAAAACCTTAAAGCACTATTTATATACCAGTTATTAAGTACACAAATTATTGTTAAGTGACCATTTAGGCAATAGGTACTCATTTGCATAAAATATTACATTTATTCAGCTACAACATTCCAAAATATTCAGTAGGTTATAATGGCAAACCTTGTATTTATATGTCATTGCAGTATGAGGAGTTTGGTTTTTTCCCACTTTGGCTCATAATTTGTTGCTTGCTTTCATTGCCCTATAGCCAGGAAAACTAGTCTTTGAACAATTCAGTCCAGATACCATGACTCTATATTCCTTGTGGCAATATGTCGTCAGAAGTAAGGTTTCTATGTGCCTCCCCACTTTTAAAATATTTCTGAAAAACATCTGTCCACTCTTTTTTCCCAGTGTTTTTATGCATCCTCTTAGCTATCTATTCCAGTCTTTTGCAACTGATGTCGTTAAATTTACAGTTATGTGTGACTCGTGATGCTTGTGGGATTTTCTTGACAAAGATACTGGAGTGGTTTACCACTTCCTTCTCCAGCTCATTTTTATAGATGAAAAAGTGGAGGCAAATAGAGTTAAGTGACTTGCCCAGGGTCACACAGCTAATAAGTGTATGAGGCCAGATTCAAACTCAGCTTTTCATGATTCAGGGCCCGGTTCTCTAACCGTCGCATCACCCAGCTACTTTCGTTCTGCAATTACTCTATAGGATTGCCTCAGTCTTTCACTTTGCATTGGCTGTGGAGTTCTGACAGGAGCGTGTGTGTGTGTGTGTGTGTGTGTGTGTGTGTGTGTGTGTGTGTGTGTGTGTGTGTGTTTGGTTTAAGTGTCTGCTTTCTTTTGGGCTGAGATACACTAGTTACATTCTGAGCTACGTTATTCTCTTGGCATATATCCAGCTTGGTGCCAGAAACTTTCACAGAATAAGGTCTCTTTGTTTCATACTTTGCAGTGCATTTTATGGCTGACGAACTCTGTAGTCATGTAGTTAAATTTGCATTGTGTGTTACTCCAGCAGAGACGTCTGCCATTCTTTCCCTTCACAATACAGCTGCTCTGAGTACTGACCTTGGTGTGCATGGTAAAGCAGCATCAAATTAAATTATATTAAATCCAATTAAAAGAGCACTTTCGTTTGGAGTTTCTTTTCCCTTTGTGTGTGGTCTTTGCCTTAAAAGACTAGGTATAAAATGATAAACACAACAGGGATATTGAGGTGGAGAAGTAGATACTCAATTCAGTTCTTTTTAGAGGACAATTAAGGTATTGTTGGTGGAGCTGTAAATTCACCTAGCCAGTGACTCTTAGTCACTAAACACTTTATTCCCCTTGACTCAGTGACAAAACCACTAGCCTCCTACTCCAAAAAATGAAAGAGAGAGAAAGAGTGAGAGAGAGTTAGTGAGTGAGACAGAGAGACAGACAGAGACAATGACCCACATGCTCAAAAATGGGGCCTCTAGGTGGTGCCATATTTAATAGAACCCTGGGCCTGGAGTCAAGAAGACTCAAATTCCTGAGTTCAAATCCAGCTCCAGACACCCACCAGCTGTGTGACCCTGAACAAGTCATCCAACCCTGTTTGCCTCTGTAAAATAAGCTGGAGAAGGAAATGCAAACCACTCTAACATCTTTGCCAAGAAAACTCCAAATGGGATCACAAAGAGCTGGACACAACTAAAAAAACCAAAAAACAAAAATGTTCAAAAATGCTTATGGTAGCTCCTCCCATAGTGGCAAAGAACCAGAAGCCAAGGGGGTGTCTGTCAATGCTGAACCCATTAGGGTATAGCAAAATAGTCAATATAGTATATAGAGATGACAAAAGGGATAGTTCCAGAGAAATTGGCAAGACCTGCAGGAACTGAAGAAGAATGCAGAATCATAAGAACAATTCATATAATAACAACATTGTAAACACAAACAACTCTGAAAGACTTGAGTATACTGATCAACCTGACCAACCATGATTCCAGAGGACCAATAATAAAACATACAACCCGCTTCCTAACAAAGAGGTGACAGATTCAGGGTACAGCACGAGACAAATATTCATTAGCAAGTGTAATTTGGGAATTTGTTTTGTTTGACTTTATAATTTTTGTTACAAGAGTATCCCTCCCCCCTTTCCTTTTTTTGGTAAATAGTTGGTTTTTTCCAATTACAGATAAGTTTTCAACATTCATTTTTAATAAGATTTTGAGTGTCAAGTTTTTCCTTCTTCCCTCCCTCTGATCCCTCCCCCACAAGGTAACAAGCAATGTGATATAGGTTACACATATACAATCATGTAAACGTAGTTCCACATTAGTCAGTTTGTGAAAGAAGAAACAGAACAAAAGGGAAAAACCACAAAAAACCAAAAAAAGTAAAAATAGTATGATGCGATCTGCACTGAGACTCCATCGCCCTTTCTCTGGATGTGGATAGCATTTTCTATCATGCAGCCCCTGGAATTGTCTTGAATTATTGTATTGCTGAGAAGAGCTAAGTCTATCATAGCTTATCATCACACAATGTTGCCGTTAATATGTACAATGCTCTCCTGGCTCCACTCACTTCACTCAGCATCAATTCATGCAAGTCTCTCCAGGTTTCTCTGAAATCCACCTGCTCATTACCCATTATAGCACAAACTAGTATTCCTTTACACTCATATATCACAACTTGTTCAGCCATTCCCTCAACCTCCAATTCTTTGCCACCACAAAAAAGCTGCCATAAACATTTTTGTACATGTAGGTCTTTTCCTCTTTCCCATAATTTCTTTGGGATACAGATCCAGTACTGGTACTGCTGGATCTGCACAGTTTGCCCTTTGGGCATAGTTCCAAATTGCTCTTCAGAATGATTGGATCAATTCACAACTCTATCAACAATGTATCAGTGTCCCAATTTTCCCACATCTTCTCCAACATTTACAATTTTCCTTAACTGTCATATTTGTCAATCAATAGGTGTGAGGCGGTATCTGAGAATTGTTTTAATTTGCATTTCTTTAATCAGTAGTGATTTAGAGAATTTTTTTCATATATGACTATATATGGCTTTGATTTCTGCATCTGAAAATTACCGGTTCATATCCTTTGACCATTTATCAATTAGGTAATGACTTGTATTTTTATAAATTTGACTCAGTTCTCTATATATTTGAGAAATGAGGCTTTTATCATAGATACTTGCAAAAATTTCCTCCAGTTTTCTGCTTTCCTCGTAATTATGGTTGCATTGGTTTTGTTTGTGCAAAAAACTTTATCATTTAGTGTAATAAAAATTATCCATTTTCTATTTCATAATGTTCTCTATCTCTTGTTTTGTCATAAATTCTTCCCTTTTCCATGGATCTGACAGGTAATATTCCTTGCTCTCCTAATTTGCTTATGGTATCACTCTATGTCTAAATCATGAACCTATTGTGACCTTATCTTGGTAAATGGTATGAGATGTTGGTCTATACCTATTTTCTGCCATACTATTTTCCAGTTTCCTGAGCAGTTTTTGCCAAATAGTGAGTTCTTATCCCAGAAACTTGAGGTCTGAAGTTTATCAGTAGTAGATTTGTCAAACAGTAGATTATCAAACTATAATCATTTACTAATGTGTCTTGTGTACCTAATCTATTCCACTGATCCACCACTCTATTTCTTTTTTTTTTAATTTTCATTTTCAATTACAACTGTACAACAGACCATTTTATTCTTGCATCTTTTCAATGGTTTCTTCTTTATATTTGTCCTTCTCCTTTCCAACTTGTCGGGATTTGGCTTTACGTTCAAGAATCTTTTTGCGATCTTTGTCCAGTTTTAGTCTGGTGATAACTACCTTACTAGGGTGAATTCCCACATGGACAGTTGTGCCGTTAGCTTTTTCTCGTTGCACACGTTCAATGTAGATGACATATTTCTTTCTGTAAACCTGGACTACCTTCCCAATTTGTTGACCTTTGTAGTGTCCACGAACCACCTGGACCTCGTCGTCCTTCCGGATGGGCATCGATCGGACGTTATATTTCTGCTTCAGTTCCTTGGAGAGCAGGGACGACATGATCTTGCGCCGGATGTGTGACGGCACGTTGAAGTGCCTCTTGCGGTTCTTTCTTCAGTCTGAGGTCACGAACGGATTGAATTTCATTTTGGTAAGCCGGGCCACCCGAAAAAGAGCCCACCACTCTATTTCTTATCCAGTACAAAACAGTTTTCATGATTGCTGCTTTATAATATAGTTTTAGATCTGATACAGCTAGGCCTCCTTGCTTTGCACTTTTTTCCATTAATTTCCTTGATTTTCTTGACCTTTTGTTCTTCAGATGAATTTTGTTATTATTTTTTCTAGCTCTATGAAATAAGTTTTTGGTACTTTGGTATGACACTGGATAAGTAAATTAACTTGGATAGAATTGTCATTTTATTATATTAGCTCTACCCCTGAGCAATTAATATTTTCCAATTGATTAGATCTGACTTTATTTATGTGAAAAGTGTTTTGTAATTGTGTTCATATAGTTCCTGAGTTTGTCATGGCAAGTAGACTCCCAAATATTTTATATTGTCTACAGTTAATTTAACTGGAATTTCTCTATCTCTTCTTGCTGAGCTTTGTTGTTGATATATAGAAATGCTGATGATTTATATGGTTTATTTAATATCCTACAAATTTCCAAAGTCATTGATTATTTCAAGTAGTTTTCTAGTTGATGCTCTAAGTATACCATCATATCACCTACAAAGAATGATAGTTTTGTTTCCTCATTGCCTAGTCTGATTCCTTCAATTTCTTTTTCTTCTCTTATTATTAAAGCTAACATTTAGAAATGTACCATAGTGAATAATAGTGGTGATAATGGGCATCCTTGTTTCACTCCTGATCTTATTGGGAAGTCTTTTAGCTTATAATACCATTACAGATAATGCTTGCTGGTGGTTTTAGATAATGCTTACTATTTTAAGGAAAGCTCCACTTATTCCTATGCTCTCTAGTGTTTTTAACAGGAATGGGTGCTATAAACCCCACTTGGTCATAGTGTATTATCCTGGTATTAAATTGCTGTAATCTCTTTGCTAATAGTTTATTTAAAATTTTTGCATTCATTAGGGAAGTTGATCTATAATTTTCTTTTT
This sequence comes from Phalanger gymnotis, assembly GCA_028646595.1. Taxonomy (NCBI): domain Eukaryota; kingdom Metazoa; phylum Chordata; class Mammalia; order Diprotodontia; family Phalangeridae; genus Phalanger; species Phalanger gymnotis. The sequence goes on from CM053624.1 coordinate 208,501,972, forward strand.
CATTTTTGGCTCTTCCTGGTTTAGGTATCAGCAACATATTTGTATCATAAAAGGAATTTGGTAGAACTCTTTTTTCACCTATTTTTCTAAATATTTTATATAGTTTTGGAATTACTTATTCTTTAAATGTTTCATAGAATTCACTTATAAATCCATCTGGCCCTGGAGATTTTTTTTCTTCAGGAGTTCATTGATGGCTTGTTCAATTTCTATTTCTAAAATGGGGTTATTTAAATATTTTATTTCCTCTTCTATTAATCTAGGCAATTTGTATTTTTGTGTATATTCATCCATTTCCCTTAGTAGACTGTGAGATTTATTTGCATACAGTTGGGCAAAATAGCTCCTAGTCATTGCTTTGATTTCCTCTTCGTTGCTGGTGAATTCATTCTTTTCATTTTTGATACTGGTAATTTGGTTTTCTTCTTCCTTTTTTTAAAATAAAATTAAACAAAAGTTTATCTATTTTATTGGCCTTTTCATAAAACCAACCCTTAGTTTTATTTATTAGTTCAATAGCTTTCTTATTTTCACTTTTATTAATCTCTCCTTTGATTTTCAGAATTTCCAACCTGGTATTTAATTGGGGCTTTTTAATTTGTTCTTTCTTTTAGATTCTTTAATTTCATTCCCAATTAATTGATCTGTTCTTTCTTTACTTTATTCACATAAGCATTTAGAGATAAAAAATTTCCTCAAAGTATTGCTTTGGCTGCATCCCATAAATTTTGGCTTGTTGTCTCATTATTTTGTAATTATCTTTAATGAAATTGACTGTTTCTATGATTTATTGTTTGACCTACTCATGATTTAGGATTAGATTATTTAGTTTTCAATTAATTTTTAATCTATCTTCCCGTGGCCCTTTATTACATGTAATTTTTATTGTATCATGATCTGAAAAGGATGCATTTAATATTTCTGCCTTTCTGCATTGGATTGTGAGGTTTTTATACCCTTATACATGATCAGTTTTTGTGTCGGTGCCATGTACTGCTGAGAAAAAGGTGTATCCTTTTCTTATTCCTATTCCAGAGGTCTATCATATCTAACTTTTCTAAAATTCTGTTCACCTCCTTAACTTTTTTCTTGTTTATTTTATGGTTAGAATGATCTAGCTCTGAGAGGAAGAGGTTGAGGTTCCCCATGAGTATAGTTTTGCTGTCTATTTCTTCTTGTAACTCACATAACTTCTCTTCTAAGAATTTAGATGCTACACTATTTGGTGCATATATGTTTAGTATTGATGTTACTTCATTGTCTATGGTACCTTTTAGCAAGATGTAGTTTCCTTCCTTGCCTCTTTTAATTAGATATATTTTTGCTTTTGTTTTGTCTGAGATCAGAATTGCTACCCCTGCTTTTTTTTTTACTTCAGTTGAAGCATAATATATTCTGCTCCAGCCTTTTACCTTTACTCTCTGCGTGTCACTCTTCTTCATATGTGTTTCTTGTAAACAACATATTGTAGCATCCTGGTTTTTAATCCACTTTGCTATTCACTTTTGTTTTATGGGAGAATTCATCCCATTCACATTTACAGTTGTGATTACTTCCTGTGTATTTCCCTCCATCCTATTTTCCCTACTCTTACATTTTTCTCTCTCCTTTCACCTTGTCTCTCCTCACCAGTGTTTTGCTTCTGACCACCACTGCTCCCAATCTGCCCTCCCTTCTATCAGCCCCCCCCATTTTCTTTCCCCTTTCCCCTCCTACTTCTACCCTCCCTTTTATCAGCCCCCTCCCTTTTCTTTTCCCTTTCTCCCACTACTTCCCTATAGGTTAGATGGATTTCTCTAACCCAATTGAGTGTATGTGTTATTCCCTCTTTGAGTCAAATCTGATGAGAATAAGGTTCAAACAAGGCTCACTACTCTCTTCTTTATCTCTACTGTAATAGGTCTTTCATGCCTCTTCATGTGATATAATTTACCCCATTATGCCTCCCCCTTCTCTATTCTCCCAGAACAATCCTTTTTTTCATCCCTTAATAATTTTTTTGAACATCACATCAAAGTCAATTTATACCCACACACTCTGTCTTAGTACACTGCCCTAATAGAGATATAGTTCTTAAGAGTCACAAGTATCATCTCCCCATGTAGAGATGTAAACAGTGAGCCTTATTGAACACCATGCTTTTTTTCTTTCCGGTTTACCTTTTTATGCTTCTCTTGAATCTTATATTTGAAGATTAAATTTTCTTTTCACCTGTGGTGTTTCATAAGTAAAGCTTGAAAGCCCCCTATTTCATTGAATATTCATCTTGTCACCTGAAAGAGTATGCTCGATTTTGCTGAGTAGTTGATTCTTGGTTGTAATCCAAGCTCTTTTGCCTTCTGGAAAATCATATTCCAAGCCCTCCAATCCTTTAATGTAGAAACTGATAAGTCCTGTGTAATCCTGACTGTGGCTTCTTGATATTTGAATTATTTCTTTCTGGATGCTTGCAGTATTTTCTCCTTGACCTGATAATTCTGGGATTTGGCTACCATATTACTTGGAGTTTTCATTTTAGGATCTTTTTCAGGAGGTGATAGGTAGATTCTTTCAACTTTCTATTTTACCCTCTGGTTCTAGGATATCAGGACAGTTTTCCTTGATAATTTCTTGAAAGATGCTGTCCAGGCTCTTTTTTTTTTTTTTGATCCTGGCTTTCAGGTAGTCCAATAATTCTTAAATTATCTCTCCTAGATCTATTTTCCTAGTCAGTTGGTTTTTCCATTAGATTTTTAACATTTTCTTCTATTTTCTCATTCTTTTGATTTTGCTTGATTAATTCTTGATGTCTCATAGAGTCATTAGCTTCCACTTCCCCAATTCTGATTTTACGGGATTATTTTCTTCAGTTAACTTTTGTATCTCCTTTTCCATTTAGCCAATTCTACTTTTAAAGGAGTTGTCCTCAGTGGATTTTTTTTTTTCGCTATTTGGCCAATTCAATTTTTTTAAGGAATTGTTTTCTTTAGTCAATTTTTCTGCTTCCTTTCCTAAGCTATCGACTTTTTCCATAATTCTCTTGCATAACTCTCATTTCTCTTCCCAAGTTTTCTTCCACTTCTCTTAATTGATTTTAAAGCCCTTTTTTTTAGCTCTTCTAAGAGGACTTATTGGACCAATTCATATTCCCCTTTGAGACTTTGCATGTAGGCATTTTGACATTTCTGAGTTTGTTTTGATTTCTCTTCCCTCCCATAGTAGCTTTCTATAGTCAGGGCTCTTTTTTGTTTTTTGCTCATTTTAAAAAGTTGAACTCTGCTGCTGAGGCACAGGGGATATTGTCTCAAGCTTCTTGCACTAGGGGTCAAGGATCTGTTCTCTAGTTGTCTGCACTGGGGCCTCTTGGTCTGGTGGCTTGCCCACTGCATTTAGGGTGGCCCAGCCTAGTTTCCCCTATTGCATATAGTTGCCCTGGGTTCTAGGGCTTGCAGTTTGTCTGCTGTGCTAGGACTGGTGGCCCCGCAGCTGGCCTGCTGTGCTACTGGCCTGCTGGGCCAGAGCCTAAGGGCCTCATTTATTACTCTGTGCTGTGGATAAGAGCTTCCCATTGGCTTCCCCGGGACACCACCTATGCTGGGCTGCACTCCCCTTTTACCCAAGTGAGAAAGACCATTCCTGAAGTCCTTCTAAGTTGTCTTGAACTGGAAAATTGTTTCACTCCATCTTTTTGTGAATTCTGTCACTCCAGAATTCTTTTAGAGGCTTGATTTAACGTTGTTTCTGAGGGAAACTGGGGAGATTCCAGGCAACTTCCTGGCTTCTCTGCCATCTTGGCTCTGCCCTTTGCTCAATTCAATTTCAACATTTATTTAGTGCATACTCAGAAGTCATTGCTTGGATCCACTGGCAGTATTAGTTATAATACTCTACCTAATGGAAATCAAGTGACTTACCCAGGGTTACACAGCTGAATGTCTGAGGCTAGATTCAAACTCAGGTATTGATTCCAGGTCCAGCACTCTACCCACTGAGCCATCTAGCTGCCTCCATATAGACTATTTGTACCCAACATGTGATAGAGCCCTCCGAGCTCATATTGGTCTGATCAGCTACAGTCAGCCACTCTGTACCTTGACCCTGACATAGTGATATCATTTTGGTCTTCTTCAAGCATGAAAGACAACAACCAACCAGTTGGTCCTAAGCAGAAGTGGAAGAATATATTTTGCAATTGAAGAAGTGTTACCTGTTTCCCATCTCCAAAAATCCTTTTTTTCCCTCAGCTTCCCAAGAGGCATGAAATCAGAGTCACATCTGTGAATTACATGACAAAGTAGGACTTTATCTCTAAAAGACAACCACTGTTCAAATGTGTGTGTGTGTGTGTGTGTGTGTGTGTGTGTGTGTGTGTGCGCGCGTGTGTATGCATATATATTAATCTAAGGGTGAGAAATAACCCAGATTGGGGAGTTAATTATTTTCTTGAGACTTCAAAGAACTGAACTAGTTTCAGATGAGCTATTTCTTACCCTTAGAATTTAGATTAAGTACCTTTATGCTGATATGATAGCTTCAGATGGTAACATTACTTTTTAGGAAATATTTAATGTAGCAATCTTTTAAAATAGCAAAAGTTAATTACGAACCAAAGTGTTCCTAATTAATAAAAACAAATATGTTTTTGAGACTTACAGACATAAGATCATGAGGAAGTGAACATAATGTGAAAAAAGTAACAATATAGTGTATAAAAAACCATTCTCAAAGTGAGGAGGCCCTGGTTTCAAGTCTGATTTTGATACACATAGGCTAGGTGACTCTGGGCAAAATCATTAAAATTCAGAGTGTTCAAGGAAACTCACTGAGACCATAAGCTTCAGAGTGAACATTGATTTCCATTAGTAGAGGGAATTTCTACATTGGGAGTTCCTTATGCCATTAAGATTAATAAGTTTAGTGCTATACTCCAATCCATCCCACTCCAAAAATATCATGATATGTTGGAAGAAGCACTGGACTGGCCCTATTCTTGCCCCTACAAATTTCTCTACTGAACTCTCACAAGGACTGCAATAACCAACATTGTATATCATCCCTGCAGATTAGATGATAAAGAGAGAAAAAATACTTCCAAAAATCCAGGGTTTGGTACAGGATGAGGTACAGGACATATGGATGGCAGCAGTGAGAGGCAAAGGAGGGAGACAGGGAATGATAAGCCTGGAGTGGAGGTGGCTGCTGAAGACTAAAAAGGCTTTCATTTATTTATCTCACAATTTTGCCTTGGAACAGCTCTGAGTAGAACCTATTTCCCAAATAATAATAATAGTTGGCATTCATATGGTGTTTTAAGGTTTGTAAGTCATTTTTAAATACATATCATTTTTTTCTCAAAAGAACCCTGGGAGGTAGGTGCCATTATTAGCTCCAATTTATAGATGAAGAAACCAAGGCAGACAGAAGGTAAGTGACTTGCCACAGTCACATAGCTACTAAGTTTCTGCAGTCAAATTTGAACTCAATTCTGTCTGACTCCATGGCTCTACCTAGTTGCCTAACACATATCGATTTCTTCCAAGGTAACAGGAAACCTCTGAAGGATTTCATTATAATTTAGCTCTATAATTAAATTGTAAAAATCAGACTTTATGTTGAACATGGGAGGACTAAAAAGAATAGAATAGCGAGCATTTTCACTTATCTGAGAAGTTAATACTTTGAGACCCAGGATTTTCAAATCAGCAGATAAGTGGAAATGAAGTACAATGTGATAGCACTAACAAAAGAGCCAACGACAAAGATGGCGGCTGGAAAGCAGGGACTAGCATGAGCTCCCCACCAACTCCCTCCAAAAACCTATAAAAAATGGCTCTGAACCAATTCTAGAACTGCAGAACCCACAGAATAGCATAGGAAGCAGGGCTCTAGCCCAGGACAGCCTGGATGGTCTCTGGGTAAGGTCTATCCCGCATGGAACTGAGCAGAGCGGAGCCCAGCATGGGTGGTGTGGACCGACCAGACCAGGAGCCTGGCAGAGCGTGCCCTAGTGCTCTGAATCAGTGAGCTGTGGCAGTTACCAGACTTCTCAACCCACAAACACCAAGGACAACAGAGTAGGTTAGTGGGAGAAGCTGCTGGGGAATGGGATAGAGATTGCGGTTCGGCCACCACCCCTGGGGGCAGTGGAGGTGGGGCAGCTACACAACTACAGCTGCAGTTGCTTCTGGCCCCAGGTGCACCTGTTGGGAGGAATTAAGTGGTGGATCAGAGCAGGAGTGAAGAGTCTGCTGAAGATCTAAGTCCAGTCCTGGTAGGGGTTTCTTGGGGAAGGAGGAGTGCTGGTGTGGCAGAGCTGGTGCATCCCCCTAAGCTTGGAACGTAGAACTCTTTAGTCTACAAGCAGTCATACCCTGCTGAAAAACTCAAGGGTCAAGTGAGTTGGCTGGGAACGTGGCCAGGCAATGAAAATGCACCCG
>CM053624.1:208508887-208540047 GCA_028646595.1 Phalanger gymnotis
ATTGGGTATCTTACCCCACAGGAAAGAAGGAGGAGGAAGATAAAAAAAAGGGGGGGGGACGATGGAAGGGAGGGCAGATGGGGGTGGAGGTAATCAAAAACAAACACTTTCAAAAAGGGACAGGGTCAAAGGAGAAAATTCAATAAAGGGGGATAGGTTAGGAAGAAGCAAAATATAGTTAGTCTTTCACAATATGAGTGTTGTGGAAGGGTTATACATGATGATATGCGTGTGGCCCATGTTGAATTGCTTGACTTCTTAGGGAGGGTGAGTGGGAAGGGAAGAGGGGAGAGAATTTGGAACTCAAAGTTTCCAAAAAAAATAGATGTTCAAAAACAAAAACAAAAAAGTTTTTGCATGCAACTAGAAAATAAGATACACAGGCAATGGGGCATAGAAATTTATGTTACCATACAAGAAAGAAAGAGAAAAAGGGATGGGAGGGGAGTGGGGTGACAGAAGGGAGGGCTGACTGGGGAACAGGACAACCAGAATATACGCCATCTTGGAGTGGGGGAAGGGTAGAAATGGGGAGAAAATTTGTAATTCAAACTCCTGTGAAAATCAATGCTGAAAACTAAATATATTAAGTAATAATAATAAAAAAGAGCCAAGGACATAATTCTGCAGACAGTGTCATTACTGTTTGTCTAATTAGGCCCATATCCGGGGATTTTCAGAATTCCAGTATCACAAAGGCAGCATAGTATAGTAAAAAGCACACAGAACTCTATCCTGGGTTTAACTCATTGTTCTACCATGTATTAATCGTGGGGATATGAGTAAGCCACTTAACCTTTTTAAACCTCGGTTTCTTCATCTGTGATAAAGGAGTGCTAATACCTGCGGTAAAGATCAAATGAGATACAATGAGCATGTCATGAAAATGTAACAATAACATTCTAGACAAAGATGAGTAAGTGTTGTTATAAAAGGCTCGTTTCAATGTCTTTTTGTAACCATCACATGCTTCACTTTCAGAGGAAAAATACTTTACTAAAAATTGAGTGCAAAACTAGTATGTTTATGGGACTTTAAAAAGTACAAGAAAAAATGTGGTGGGCACAAATGGCACTGAACTCCCAAGTCAAATTAGAGGTTTTGTTTTGATAAAATTAGACTACAGATCTCTCTGCTTTAGCTTGGGCATCTGCTTTAAATTAGTCTCTGTTTTCAAGAAATGACCCTTGAAAAAATATTTTGAATCAAATGTGAAAATTTAGCTATTTTTGTTTACTTTGATAAATGACTGAGATGTTCTATTATCTTTACTGAATAATAAAGACTAAGACACAATTTCCCATTTCCCTTTTGCCTTGGAAGAAATTTGAGATTTTTGTTAGTGGGATTTTACAGAGGATGACTATTTCTCGTGTAGCCATTTAAAAAGTCAATATCAAATCAAAAATATTTCTTCAGCTCTTTCCATGTACAAGGCACTGGGTTAGATGGTATGGGAGTCATAAAGAAATATAAGATGCAGTCTATGCTCTCAAGGAATTTGCATTCTGATTAGAGAGACAAGATATAAACCTGTGAAGACTTACTGAAAAGTATGAAAAGATTGAAGATTCTGTAATCGAAGATCCTGTAAATTCTATAATTTAATTAGTGTATGTACATTCTCTAGCCATAAAGATCACAACCACCTCTATAACTTTGCCTGTAGGAATTGCTGAGGGCAATAAATTCATCACCCTTCAGGCAATTAGGTTGTGGGCCTCTCTAAATCTAAGTAGGCTGGTCCTTAGTAAACAGACATATGTACATATACATATATACACAGAGACATACATATGTGTATATATGCATATATATACATATATAATTATTTATTAGTAATACTATTTTATGTATATGTATACACACATATATCTACATATATATATTTCCTTATTAAGCCTATATTTGAAGTATTTCCCACTTTGCAGGCCCTGCCTAAGTTTGAAGTACACTAGTGCATAGTACAGCCTTCAAGAACCCACAGTCACCTCCATGCCACTACCATGACAACAGACTAGGATTTTAGAGGATGTAGAAATTAAATGATAACAAAAATCCCCAAAATTTTAATTACAAAAAATGGAGAGAGAAATGTCAGAAGGCCCCACATGAATGTCCTAATGATTAATATAAATACTAAAACAATTCAACTATAGAAGCATGTAATACTGGAGGTAGATAAGTCCTCAGAGATCATCTCATTCAACTCCATCATTTTACAGATGGGAAAACTGAAGCCCAGAGGTAAAGCCACTTGCCCAAACTAGTTGCTTTACGTGGTCAGAGAATAGATAACTCCTTTCAGGCTAGGAAGGCATAACAGAGATGAGATCTAGGCTCAATGGAAGAGGTGATCTAGTAGATACCTAGAGAGGTCTTCTAGGTGGGGTGAATGGTATGGCCAAAATTTTTTCCTGAGACAACAAGTAAACAATTTTGGTTGGAGCATATAATTCCAGTAGTGGATTAATAGAAGATATAGATGTATTGATTGACTCATTCCCTGCACAGGTGACATCATTTGTACTGTAAGAATATGCTCACTTTTGACTCTTTGCTTAGAATTGACTTTTCACTTTTTAAAAGCCATTCATAACCTGGCTTCCTCCTGCCTATCCAGTTTTCTTATACCTTAGACCCTTCAATATACTTTATGGTCCAATGATTGGCCTCCTTGCTGTTCCTCACGTAGACTACCTCCCAAAGCTGAACATTTTCACTCACTATCCCCATGCCTGGAACACTCTCCCACTTTATCTCTATATCCCAGCTTCCCTTGGCTTCCTTCAAGTCCCATCTAAAAATCCTGTCTTCCGGGAAAAGCTTTTCCCAGTGTACCTTGACCTTAATGCTGTCTTTCTGAGACTAATCCCAACTTACTATGTGCCTATTATATATATGGGGGGAGGGGAAGGCAGGGCAATTGGGGTGAAATGACTTGCCCAAGGTCACACAGCTAGTAAGTGTATCAAGTGTCAGCCCAGATTTGAACTCAAGTCCTCCTGACTCCAGGGCTAGTGCTCTACTCACTGCGCCACCTAGCTGCCCCTATGCCGATTATATGTTAAGTGCTTAATAAATGCTCTATCTCTCTATTGCTTTCGTAACCTGGTTTAGGTTCATCTTCCTTGACTGCTCCAGTTCATGGTATTCTTGACTCAAAACAACTCCCATAAAACCTCGGATCTGGAAGAGATCTAGGAAGGAGCTAAGTCTACCCATCCTATAAGTGTGAATCCTCTCTACAATATTTGCATACTACTTGCTTGAAGACTTCCACCGATAAGGAAAAAGCCACTACCTCCCTAGGCGGCCCATTCTATTTCTGAACAACTCTAGATGTTAGGAAGTAGATTATTTTTTTATATTGAACATTCAAATGTGCCTTAAATCTTCTCATTTTCAGGCTAAAAATCCTCCGTTTCTCCAACCTACATGTGCATAGAACAGCACTAAGTTTCTTCCTCATCTGGGTCACTTTCTTCTGTACATATTCCTTCAGATTGTCAATGTCCTTCTTAACATTTCTAACTCTCCCTTGCCTTAGTTTCCCCATCTGTAAAATGGGGATAACAATAGCACACACACACACACACACACACACACACACACACACACACATACCCTTTCCAGGATTGTTGAGAAGATAAAATGAGATATTTATAAATCACTTTGCAAACTTTAAAGTGCTATGTAAATGTGTTATCATTGTCATTATTATAATTATGTGACACCAAAAATTGGTCATCATGTTCCAGATGTGGAACATCACGTTCTAGCCAGGGAAGCATAAATCATCTCCCTTGTTCTGGAAACTCTTGTTCTATTGTTGCTCACGTGGATATCCTGAAAGATTTTGTCAAATGCCTAACTGAAACCAAGGTATAGAATGCCTGAAACACTTCCCTAGTATATCCACTGGTTACTCTGTCAAGAGAAGGAAGGCAGTCTAGTTTGGCCTGACCTTAATGAACTAATTCTGGCTTGTAGTCAGTACTGCTTCCCTTGTCTAGTGCCCACAAGCTGTATCTTTAACAAGACATTCTAGAACTTTGCCAGACTTGATGATCAGCTCATAAGGTAAGAATCTCCTTCTTTTCCCCTTTTGAAAATGAGAACTTTTTCCTGTTTCCAGTCTTCTTGCAGATCAACTAGGCACTGCAATTTACCTAAGATTACAGAAAATGGTTCATATTTATAATTTCTTTCAATACCTTGGAATAAAATTCAACCAGGGCGGGTAATTCAGATTCATCAAGGACAGTTACATGATTTCTTCCTATATCTCCTCTTACATTGTATTTCTTTTTAAAATTTTTAAAATTTATTTTTTAATTCAATTTTATTTTCTGTTCTGATTTTTCCAATTTATCCTATGTCTAGCTTGTTTACATGTTGTCTACTCCATTAGGTTATAGGCTCCTTGAGAGCAGCAACTGGTTTTTGTCTTTCTAGGTATGCCTAGACATTGGCACAGTGACTGGCATAAGGTAGGCTTGTAATAAATGTTTATTGGCTGACTGACTGATCCTGAACACCAGTTCTACCTGAAATAACATAAAAACTTTTAAAATCCTTATTATTCATTGTTAATCTTAGATCGTTTTGAATTTTAATCCCCTGATGTTATTGTTACAGGCCCATGCTTCTATTTTGTATTCATTTGAAGTTACCTGCTTTTGCTTCTATACTCTATACAATTTTAGGATTTTTTTTGGCAGTAGATATGTGATTTCATTGGTGTAAGGAACTTCCAGTGAGGGAACTATGCTGATCATAACCAGCTCCGAGTCTTAAGGAAAGGCTAGGCAAAGTAAGAGTATTAGCAAGCACCCTAGCACCCCCAGATGGCCTGCTAGCACAGCTTCTTTGGTCTGCTTTTATAAAGGAAAGACAGCTTCAGAGGGGTTAACAATTAAACGACTTTATTCTATCTAACCTTCTCAAGAGGGTTACTGAGCACCAACCCCTACAGCATTCCTTAATCATCCTTCTCGCAGGGGTCGGCAAGAAGGGGGGGCAACTCCCCTTATGTCTTGATGGGGTCAGTAGAGATGGGCACAACTTGTGCATTACCCTAAATCCCCTCAAGCCTCAATTGGGGGCCGGTTGAGGCAAACACAGATTGCACCCAAGCCTTGATGGGGGCTGATCAAGGCACACACAGCATCCTAGCTTGTGCATTTCAACCCTAAAGGTTCCATATCCATTCTTCTAAAGTATCAGATAAAGATATTATTTCTAGCATTCTCTTTATTATTCAGTAAAGAGAATAGAACATCTCCACAGATTTGGAAGTGGATTGGACCTTAGAGCAGAATTTCTTAATCTTTTCTGTGTAATGGACCACTTTGGCAGTCTTATGAATCCTTCTCAGAAGGTTGTAAAATGTTTAAAATAATAAAATGCATAGTATTACAAAGGAAACCAATTATATTAAAATACAATTATCAAGATGCAAGAAAAACAAATTCACAAATCCCAGATTAAGGATCTCTGACTGAAAGAATTTTTAGTCCAATTGCTTCCCTTCGCAGATGTATAATCTGAGGCCTACAGAGGCCGAGTGACTTGTCTAAGGTCACACAGGTGTAAGTGACAAAGCCAGGATTCAAACTCAGGCTGTCTGATTTCAAATCTATATCTCTTTTCCTCTGTACTGCGCTTGTTAAGTGACTTGCCCAAATTCATTTAGGTAATAAATAAATAATAAAAACTTGGCCCTCTGACTCTGACTCTTTGATCTCTAAGATGGTATAGTCAATTTCTTCCGAAGTTCCTATTGTTTTCACTTCGACAACTTGTTAATGGTCAGAATCAAGTCAAGAATAGCAGCTCTCCCCCTCTGCCATTTTGTGTTCTATTGTCTGAAAGATGATGTTATCAGGAGACAATTTAAAAATTTTATATTTTCTGTTTTTAGCAGATGTCTAGATAATTGAAGTATCCCATAACGATTATATGCAACCTCTGTACCAATTAACCAACAAATAGTTATTAAGGACTTAACTATGTGCCAGATACTAGTATAAGCTTCACAATATGCATCAGGAACTGGTCATTTATTGTTCTGGCCAGCACGTAGTATTTCCAATCATGATATCAATTCTATTTCTTCTTCAACTGATTCCCATACAAATGATCTATACTATCTTCTGTGCCACTAGGAGGCACGGTAAGGATACAATACTAGGCCTGGAGTCAAGAAAATGCCTCTTCCTGAATTCAAATCTGTCCTCAGACACTTACTAGCAGTGTGACCCTGGGCAAGTTTACACTTACCCCTGTTTGCCTCAGTTTCCTCATCTGTAAAATGTGTTGGAGAAGAAAATGGCAAACCATTCCAACATCTTGGCCAAAATGGGGTTATGAAGAGTTTGAAAACAACTGAAAGATGACTGGACAAAAATAACAGCAACATGTTTGCCCCACTTTACTTCATGAATTTCCACACAGGCAATCTCTTTGATGAATAATGGTACACTACAATCCCTTTTCTCTAGTCTGTTTCTTTTAAACAAGGTATAACCTTCCATGGAAGGCTAGGGCTCAGTGCTAACTATCAGGTCATATTAACCTTCTAGCACAAAGATCTCATTTTATCACTAGTACTTATACATGATTTCATAAATACTGGAGGTGACAAGCATCATGTCTGTCCCTTTTCCAAGAATTACTGGGCACCTCTACTGCTCTTTTTTCTGGGTCATACCTGTTATCCTCTAGGACAGTGGTCCCCATTTAGTAGTGTATGAACTCCTTGAGGGTTTGTGTCAGAGGATTCACACTAAATTCTTTAATAGCACCTTAAGCAATAAAAATTACAAACCATTATCAGTAGTATATTCAATTACCCTGAAGGTTCACAACACATTTTTGAAAGGAGCTCACGGAACGAGAAATAGCTCTGCATGTTACTGGACTTTAGTAGTTTTGTTAAAAAGAAACAACCAAACAAATAAATGGTAATTTTACATGGACAATTCTCTCCATCACCTCCCCCCGCCCATTTTCATTGTAAAGTCTTCTCAATAAGATCCACAAATCTCTGTGCAAATGTAGTTTTCTTGGACTGCCATAACAAAGCTAAATGTGGATTTGGAGCCAGAGGGCCTGGATTCAAACCCCGGCTCTTCCACTTAGCTCCTGTGTGAATTAAGGCAGATCACTGACCTTAATGAATGACTTAGAGCCTCAGTTACCTTATCTATAGAATGAGGGGGTTGGACTAGCTGACCTCTAAGGTCCATTCACATTCAAAATCAAAGACCTTGTGATGTGCACATGTTACAGATGTACTTCATGCTTGTCCAAAAGTCATTGCTAGAAATATAGAATAATGTAGGGGGTAGGAAGCCTGCCTCAGAATCAAAAAAACTCTGCTTACGATACATACTATGTTATACTGGTAAAGTTAATAAAACTCTCAGTGCACTAGGCAGGTCTCTAAGACTATATCAACTACAGAATAGTTTCTGATCTACATTAGTAGATAGAGTTTTCTCACCATGGAGCTTTATATATTAATGAAATCACAAGTCCAGATCAAAAACAAATAAATGAATAAAAACCATTCCTGTAGTATAAGATATTTCTAGAAAATCAAATCCTTTTTTTCCCTTCACATCTTCTTCATTAGCTGTCCACCTCCTATATCCTCCTGTTTCTTCTAAACTCCTTGTCTTCCATTAGTAGCCATGAGGAAAACACCACCCATGGTGTTTTGTTTCTTGGCCAGAACTTTATTATCTTGGCCAGATTATTTCTAGTTTCCTTCTATCAATATCATTTATTTCTACAGGAATGACAACATCATTGATTTAGAGCTGGAAGGGACCTCAAATGTCATCTGGTCCAACTACTTCATTTCGTAGATGAAGAAATTGAGGCTTGGAGTGCTTAAATGGTTGTCCAAAGTCACAGAGTTAGTAAGCAGCATAGTGAGAATTAAAGCCCTATTCCTCTCACTGTAAATTTGGTGTGTGCTTTCCACTGTATTGTGCTGTTTTTTAATTGAGCATGCGTAACTCAATTTTGACAATGTATTTATCCATCTCTCTGAAGAGAAACTATGAATCATCCTTCCATTTAGATATAATTTCTTTGTCTTCTGTATTTATTTATAATGAAAATATATATGCATACATACATACATATACACACATACATATATGGTTCAGATAATTCACTAATGGACCAGCTGGTTGTTGGTCTGATCTCAGTATTAGAGGCACAACAATATAATTAAAATTTGTAGATAATTACATAGGTCTTAGAAACCTTGGTTCTCTTTTGTACTGCTCAGCCTCTGTGGAAATTGAAGTAGGATGCAAAGGTCTGATGACTTTGCATCTTGATGTGCTTTATGGGTGGCTGATGTTTTTTTAATTTTTTAATTAAATACTTAAACTTAAATACACAATAAGAAAAAAAGAAACATTATAAACTTAAATACAAAATAAGAAAAAAAAAGCATTGTCATGTGCATAGCAGAATGTAAGAGAAGATTCAAAATATATAGCAATAAATTTTCATTTCAAGAAAACCTGTATAATAAATACTACCCATTGTGTTGAGAGGTGTCTATTTTTCTTTGCTCCATTGTAAGTTTTGTTTTGTTCCCTGCTGTGTACTTTTTACTTTGTTCTTTTTTCCCCCTTCCTCCCTCACCCCCTCAGAAGGCTACAATTAAGTGCAGATATATTTATGTGTATGTGTATACATACACATGTGTGACACACACATCCATCCATCCATACACACACACACACACATATATACACATTAACATATATACATACATATGCCCATATGTACAGTTACATACACATACACATTCTTAGATATCTATAATTATACTCATATATAGATAAGTGTATTCATATGTAAGACTGTACTATACTTATTTATCTTCTGTTTTTCTGAGGGTGGCTAACTTCTTCCTTCATAAGTCCAAGCCTTTCCATATTTTTCCAAGTCCACCAATTCATCACTTCCTATACCACAGCAATATTCTAACCTTATCACTGTTTAGTTATTTTAAATAGTCCAAAACATCATTCGTGAATATGGCTGACATGTAGTATAGTTTCCCTATTCTCTTCTTTTGATTAAATCTATTTTAGCCTTAACCTTGTCTGGGATTATGATTACCACCCCTGTTCCTTTTCCCCTAACAAATTCTACTGCTGATCTTTATTTTATATTTGTGCATATCTCTTATTTCCTATCTCTCTTGACTCTTCTACTTTACTTTTACCCCACTACCTTGCCCTCTTATTATTACCTACTCCACCCCACCCTAGTGTCCCTCCTTTATCTTCCCATTCCCAGTAACCTAAACACCCTTCTATGCCCCCCTTTATCTTATTCCTTCACCCTCCTCTCTAAAGATCCCTGCCTTATCCTCTATCCCCTCCCTATCCCCTTTGTGTTTTATATTCCTTCTGAATTTAGAAGACTTTTATACCTACATATATATATATATACACACACACACACACACACACATGTATACATATATATATGTGTGTGTGTGTGTGTTTATGTGTATTGGTCCCTCTTGAATCCATTCCTGATGAAAATATGTTTCCAGAACTTCCAGTTCTCTTCCTCCATCTCATTTCTCTGTGTCAGTTCTTCCTCTTGCACCTCATTTGTATAAGATAATTACTCCTTTTAGCTGTTCCTAAATGGTTTTACTTTTTAAAGTCATATCATACTCAGGTCTACCCCAATCTTTCTTATAAACTACTCAGTTACTAATTTTAGGCATATGCTTTACATTTCCTCATATAAAAGGTAAAATCTGCCCTTGTTGGGTCCCTTGTAATTCGTCTTTGATATATACTTTGTGTTTCTCTGAGATCTTATATGTCAAATCCTCTATTAAGTTCAGATTGTGGTTTTTTTTTTAAAAAAAACAAAATGCCGAAAGTCTGACAATTCGTTAAATGTCCATTTTTTTCCCATTTACTATTATGCTTAGCTTTGCTGGGTATGATATTTTTGGCCAGAATGCCAGTTCTTTTGCTCTTCAATATATAGTGTTCCAAGGTCTGTGGTCTTTTAGTGTTGCTGCTAATAGGTCTTGTGAGATTCTAATTGTGGCACCATCACATTTAATTTTTTCTTGTTGCTCATGATTTTATCCTTGATCTGGGGGTTTCAGAATTTAATTATGACATTCCTGTATGTTTTCCTCATAGGATATCTTTCAGGTGGTGATCAGTGGATTTTTTCTATTTCTACTTTTCCCTCTTGTTCTATCACTTCAGGACAGTTTTCTTTAATTATTTCTATAATCTATAATTCTATAATTTTAATTATTTTAATTTATTAATTATCTTTAATTATTTATATAATCTATAATTCTATAATATAATAATATAAATTTCTATAAATCCAAGATTTTTTTATCACAGCTTTCACATAGTCCAATTATTCTTGTTTTCTCTTCTCGATCTGTTTTTCAGATCAGTTTTTCTTATGAGATGTTTCACATTCTCTTCTATTTTTTCATTCTTTATATTTTGTTTAATTATTTCTTGTTCTCTCGTGACTTCACTGGCTTCCCCTTGCTCAATTCTGATTTTCAAGGAGTCATTTGTATCCTTAAGATTCTGAATCTCCTTTTCTAATTGGTTGACTTTCTTTTCATAATCTTGTTTTTTTGGTTTGTTGGCTTTTTTTAGTTTTCCCTCAATCTCTCTCATTTGATTTTTAAAGTCTTCTTTAAGTTCTTCTACGATTCTTTTTGGGCAGGTGACATTTGACATTACTCTTTGGAGTAGGAGAGGGTTTCTTTGCTTCAGTATCCTTCTTTGAAGACAAACCATGGTCTTCTCTATTCTCTATGGTAAGTAATTCTCTATGGTTGGATTCTTTCTCCTTTGCCTGCTCATTTTTTTTGTTTATTTGTAGCAGCTTATTTTTTTTTTTTTTGTAATCATCTCTTGTCCTGGGGTATGGAGGGGCACCTCTGGCCTCAGATCCTCCTTCAGTTCTCCCCTCTGGTCTGGAATGGAAACCAAGACCTCCAGCCTCCTATAAGTGCTCACCCCACCCATTGCCTCTGCACTCACCAGGTGTGTGCTGGTTCCTTCTCAACCAGGGTTGCATCTCCACAGCACAGCTGGAACTGGCACTCCTTGTCAGCAGAGGTTCCCTCAATCTTCCCTGGCTCACACACTCAACTCCCCTCACTGTCTGGGAAGTGAATGTTCTTGTGTCTGGGACAGAGGCTGCTTCCCAACCCAGCTAACACCAGGGCTTTTCTTGTTGTTTAAGTGGAACTAGCCTGGAAGTGTTTATTCTTCACAGGGACCAAACTTTGTCCTGGGATTTTTCTTCTAATCTTCTCTGTTCCCAGGAGGACCATTATTCTGTTCCTACTCTTACTTATTTTTACTGCTTTATGTTCACCCTGAGTCACCATTTTATGTTGTTTGTGGGGGAAATCTGATGAGCTTGGAATTTTCTGACTTACTCTGCCATCTTCCCAGAATCCTCTTGTCCATGGGGTTTTCATGGCAAAGGTATTGGAGTGGTTTGCTATTTCCTGCTACAGTGGATTAAGGCAAACAGAGGTTGTGACTTGCTCAGGGTCACACAGCTAGTAAATGTCTGAGGCTGGATTTGAACTCAGGTCTTCCTGACTTCAGGCTGAGAACTCTATTAGCTGAGCCACCTAGCTGCCTCTAAAGCCAGTGCTAAAGAATCCATCACCTAGTGGCCAACCTGATGGTGGTGACTGAGTCTTTGTCTATAGACAGTTCTGCTATAACTACTCCTAAAAATCACTGCTCTTATCAAAATCATGTAATTAAAAACTACAGGGCTTGTAAGAAAAGTGGTATTGGGGCACATTGAAAAACTTTGTCAATGACACATTAAAAAAAGACATAGGAATCTAACAAAAATGGCACCACTTGGTTAGGAATGGTTAAGAAATACATAAATGCTATAACAAATAGTAGAGGTGTCTGTAGCCTTTACTTGGCCTACGCCAGCAAGAGGGCAGGCTTAGGTGGGCTGCAACTTCAGGAGGCTAAAGCCAGGGGCTGTGGACTTGGCATAGGATTGGAGGAGTGGGAGGGATTGGAGCGCATGGATGTGCACCAGCTCTCTTCTCCCACAGCTCCTACTATACCAGAAGATATACAATAAATATGACACTTTAACTCAAAAAAGACCTTAAGTTGGCTTTTGAAAGTAGGCTAAGAGTTGCTGCTTGTGAGTTATGGAGAAGTGGTGGAAGGAGAGTTATCTGAAATCAAGTGAAAAGTTGTAATAGTAGAAGTGGACGGGAGTGGCTCATTATCCTTTTACTTTCTCTCATAGAAATCATGCATAAGTAAACTTGAAATTCCCCTTATATTCTAATGATTCTCTAACATACCAATCAAGATGGAACAAACTTGCCTTTTCAAAACAAGTGTAACAGTAAAACTGACGATACCGTGTTAGGCTGTTCCTTAGATAGCAGAGAATCTGTTTTTGTTCTTGTTCAGTCTGACTCTTTGTGGCCCCATTTGGTGTTTTCTTGGCAGAGATACTGGAGCACTTTGCCATTTCTTTCTCCAGCTCATTTTACAGATGAAGAAACTGAGGCAGAGTTAAGTGACTTGCCCAGGGTCACACAGCTAGTGTCTGAGACCAGATTTGAACTCAGCTCTTTGTAATTGAAGGCCCAGTGCTCTATCCATTGTGATACCTAGCTGGCCAGAGAATCTGTTACTAGACTTGAATTCATCCTTCAAGTTTGGTAACTCTTGCAAGAGCTTGCACTCCCTTGGTAGGTCCCTAGAGGATCCAAGGTCACCTCTATACTTTGATGAGACATTCAAGTATTACTTTTTTGGGGAAGTTCTTAATTCCTGTTAATTAAAATTAATTTTGCTTCAAGAATTTAAAAAAAATATCCCTTTAGATAATAAAACACCTCCAGTATTATAAAACTAGATATCATAGAAATCTCGAAAGGTCTGCGGTATTTCTCAAGACAAGGAAATTTTCACTGCCATACGCATTCCCTTCATAACAAAATGCTAATAGCTGAAATTTGAAATGCAACCATCTCTAAATCCAATACCATTGAGTCTAACATGTAACCATCTCAAAAATCTCATAACGTTGAAGTGTAATCTCCCCTAAGTCCTATAAGTTCATTATCATGTTTTGCCCTCCACCCCACATGCCTTCAGCAATAAAGAATGGTATATGGAATAATTGAGATAAAGATGACAGTTACTTTAAAAAAAGACCAAACTCCAATGGAACTTTTTTCCTGTCTGGAACAAAAAGTACATTTAAAAAAGGGCTAGAAATGACCAGCTCTTTACTTAGACTCTAGATTTAGAATAATTTTGTAGCCAGGTAAATATACTCAAGTGTGAAACATAAAATAGTGTAATTAGCAGTAATTATTGGTCATCAGATTCATCTGACTTATACCAGAAGGCTCTCAGCCCTTCTTCTAATATATGCCCCAGGAAGATAGCATACTTTTAAAATGGTGATGTCAGGCTGACATATTTTATCCAGATGTGCAATAATATACAGAACATTACACATAAAGGAATAAGAGCATAACAACTTGTCCCAGAACTGTTTCTATCTGAACTCCATTCGACGTAAGACCAGAAGAATAATAGTTATAGCAATTCACGCATATAACATTTCAAGGTCTATAAAGCACTTTACACCCAACCATTCAGAATCAAAGGATTTTAGATTTAGAACTGAGCTAACTAGCCATCAGTCTAACCTGTGCCCTGCCTTCCCCCACCTCTGTCCCAAAGAATCTTTACTACAGCATAAGAGGCAGTGTGGCATGATGGATAGATAGCTGGTTTCAGAAGCAAGAAGACCTGAATTCAAGTCTATATGACCCTGGACAAGTCATGTCAAATTCTCAGTGCTCTAGATAGTTCTTTATGAATGGAAGTTGCATTGGTAGAGGAAGTTTCCTACAACGAGTACCAGTCCCTATCCCTATCCCTATCCCCACTACAATATATGCTGGTTGTTATCTGTCCTCTTTCTGATTACTCCCATTGGAGGGAGGGGCTAACCCACTGCCTCCCAAGGTATCCATTCTACTTTTAGATACCTCTAATTATGAGAAAATTTTCCTTAATATCAAACCTAAATTTATCTCTTTGCTAAATTTACCCATTGCTCTTGAAACTTTCTTCTAGGGCCAAATGGAACATGTCTAATGTCTTTTCCACATGTTAGTCTTCAAATGATTGAAGATGGCCTGTCCCTTCCATTTCTTCCCCACTCCAGGCTAAACATCCACAGTTATTTTAATGAATTCTCTTAGACTCCTGGTAACTTTACTCTGGATGCCCTTCAGCTTATCAATGTCCTTCCTAAACCACAGCATCCCGAACTGACCACAAAAAGCCAGACATCATTTGATCAGGGCAGAGTACAAAGGTACCTTCTGATTCCTGGAAGCTAGGACTCTCTTCATGAAAACATGATCAAATTAGCTTGTTTTGGCTGCCACATCACACTAATGAGTCCTGTTGCTCTAACTGTCCAGTAACCCCTCCCCCCACCCTAAACTTTTTCAAACAATCTACTGTCTAACCTTGTCTCTCCCATCTAGTATTTATGAAGTTGATTTTTTGAACCAAGCATGCGGTTTACATTTATCCCTACTAAATTTCACTTAATATTGTGAGGTAGGTAGCATAAATATTATTTCATATCACATAGAAGAAACCTGAAGTTTAGAAAGAGTAAATGACTTGCCCATGGTCTAAAATATTATTAAGTCTCAGCACCTGGATTTGGACTCAGATTTTCAAACTCCATGTCTTTCCTCCACTCCATACTGCCTCATTTCCAGTATTTAGCTAATGGAATAAAGGTAATATAAACTATCTCTTTATCCATGTATTCTAGACGTATTCCATTGTATCCCTGCCTAGAAGCTAACTTCCATGAAGGCAAGGAATAGGGCCTATACTTCTTTTTGTTCTTACTCCTGAGCATAGGGCATTGTAGTTCATGATGATTGTTCATGACAACAATGGACAATGATGCAGAGGCATCTGGCAGTAGATGGAGCACTGGCCCTAGAGTCAGGATGACATGAGTTCAAATATGTCCTCAGATACTTACTAGCTGTGTGACCCTAGACAAGCCACTTAAACTCTGTCTGTTTCAGTGTCAGCAACTGTTAAATGGGGGTAATAATAGTACCTGTCTCCTGGGGTTTTTGTGAGGATAGTATTTGTAAAGTGCTTAGCATGGAGTCTGGCACACAGTAGGTGCTTAATAAATATGTGTTCTCTTTCTTTCCCTTGAATCCACAAGGCTGTAGTGGCTTGATCAAGCACTGCAGCAGGGAAGAAACTCTTTCAGTCTTAGCACTCAAAGATAGAGCTTCTCCAAGGAAGATAGCTCACCTGAAGAAAAAATGCTCCTGGGCAGCTAGGTGGCATGGTAGATAGAGCACTGGACTTAGAACCAGAAAGAACCTTCCTGAGTTCAAATCCATCCTCAGACACTAGCTGTGTGACCCTCGGCAAGTCACTTAACCTCGTTTGCCTCAATTTCTCATCTATAAAATGGGTTGGAGAAGGAAATGGCAAACCACTCTACTATCTTTGCCAAGAAAACACCCCAAAATGGGGTCATGAAGAGTCAGACATGTCTGAAATGACTCAACAACACAATAAACACATTGAAGCATAAACAATAGTTCAACATGCAACATAGCATAGCAGTAATTTATCATCCAATATCCAATAAAAAATGTAAACAAAGAAAGAAAGAGATAATGCTCCTCGCCACTACCATCGATACTCTCCAGCATTTTGAACCAGGTTCTTTCTTTTGTTTTACTTACAGCAAGGTAGGTCCACTGTGCACTCCCAAAAAAGCATCTTCATCGATCATGGTCAGATATTTGTTCTTATTTAAGTAACTAAGTACAAAAAAAATAAAACAGAGGTGTGTCTCAGAACAGAGATTATATAACTGCACCAAAAAATAGCACAGTGCTGGGGATAAAATGTTCGGATCCATAGTACTTTCTCCTTTGAAAAACCTACATATTTTTGAGGAGAAAAGAATGAAGAATTTAAAAGCAATTTATCCAGCAAACAAATAATGAGGAGATCTAACAGTCATGGGTACCACAGATTTAGCATGTAAGTTCACTTGCAAAACATTAGAGAAGATGGGCTCATTTTCTTGATCTCTAGAATGAGATAGTGGGTGTGCTAGATGAGTTCTTTGTACCTCCAAGCTCTAAATTTATTATCCTGTGATGATGGAAAATTACTGCCACATAACAACCCCAAACAGATAAAAACAGTTAAAAAGGAAATGGGCTTGCAGAGATATTGGCTTGAAATACTGCCTAGCCAGATCATCCTGAGAGATTTAGTAAATGAAACTGAAAGAGGAAAAGCAAATAGACAAATGAAATTAAATAAATCTGACAGCATTTTTCTGCAGTGATCTTTCTTCTCAGCAACAACAGTGGAACCACTGCATTGAGATTTTGCCACCTTGCTACCCAATGTGCTATGTGAAAAAGTGGGAATAGCTTTAAAAAGGAGAAATGGCCAAATGGGAAAGGAGGTAGAAAAATCCACTAGAGAAAACAACTCTTTTTAAAAGAAAAATTAGCCAAATGGAATAGGAGGTACAAAAGCTAACTGAAGAAAATAATTCTTTAAAAATCAGAATTGGGCAAGTGGAAGCTAATGACTCTATGAAACATCAAGAATCAATCAAACAAAATTAAAAGAATAAAAGAAAAACACAATGTAAAATAACTTATTGAAAAAACAACTGACCTGGTAAATAGATCCATGAAAGATAAGTTAAGAATTATTGGACTACCTGAAAACCATCATCAAAAAAAAGAGTCTGGACATCATCTTTCAACAAATTATCAAGGAAAATTGCCCTGATATCCTAAACCAAAGGGTAAACTAGTCATTGAAAGAATCTACCTATTACCTCCTGAAAGAGATCCTAAAATGAAAACTCCAAGGAATATAACAGGCAAATTCCAGAACTCTCAGGTCAAGGAGAAAATAGTGCAAGCAACCAGAAGGAAATAATTCAAATATTAAGAAGCCACAGTCAGGGTTACACAGGATTCTGCAGCTTTTACATTAAATGATTGGAGGGCTTGGAATATGATGTTCTGTAGGACAAAGGAGCTTGGATTACAGCCAAGAATCAACTACTCAGCAAAACTGAGCATAGTCTTTCAGCAGAAAATATGGATATTCAGTGAAATAGGGGATTTTCAAAATTTCCTGATGAAAAGACTAAAACTGAATGGAAAATTTGATATTTTCAGATACAAGACTCAAGAGAAGCATAAAAATGTGAACAGGAAAGAAAAAAATGTTATTCAATAAGATTAAACTGTTTACATTCCTACATGGGAAGATGATCTTGTACCTCTTAAAAAACTGTATTTCTATTAGGGCAGTTAGAAGGAGCATACATAGATAGAGGGAATGGGTATAAGTTGACATAAAAAGAATTAAGGGGTGAAAAAGAGGATTGTACTGGGAGAATAGAGATGGGGAAGGCATACTGGGGTAAATTATACCACATGATGAAGCATGAAAGACCTATTACAATAGAGGGGAAGAATGGAGGGGGTGAGCATTGTTTGAACCTTACTTTCATCAGATTTGGTTTCAGGGAGGGAATAACATACCCACTAAGTTGGGTAGAGATATCTATTTTCCCCTATAGGGAAGTAGGAGGGGAAGGGGAAAAGAAAAGAGAGGGGATGATAGAAGGGAGAGCAGATTGAAGGAGGCAGTGGTCAGAAGCAAAACCCTGGCGAGGAGGGACAGAGTAAAAGGAGAGAGAAAAAAATATAAACAGAGGAAAAATAGGATGAAGTTAGCAATAAATTAGTAATTACAGCTAGTGATCATAACCGTGAATATGAATGGGATGAACTCTCCCATAAAATGAAAGTGAATAGCAGAGTGGATTAAAAACCAGAATCCTACAATATGTTGTTCACAAGAAACACATTTGAAGTAGAGAGACCCATAGAGTAAAGGTAAAAGGTGTCAGCTGAAGTAAAAAAAATAAAAGAAGGGTAGCAATCTTGATCTCGGACAAAGCAAAAGCAACAATAGAGCTAATTAAAAGAAACAAGGAAGGAAACTACATCTTATTCAAAGGTACCATAGACAATGAAGTAATATCAATACTAAACATATATGCCTCAAATGGTATAGCATCCAACTTTTTAAAGGAGAAGTTAAATGAGGAAATAGAAAAACTATACTCATGGGAGACCTGAACGTTCTCCTCTCAGAACTAGATAAATCTAACCACAAAATAAACAAAAAAGAAGTTAAGGAGGTGAATAGAATTTTAGGAAAGTCAGATATGATAGACCTCTGGAGAAAATTGAATGGGGATAGAAAGGAATATATCTTTTTCTCAGCAGTACATGGCACTTACACAAAAACTGACCATGTATTAGGGCATAAAAACCTCACAATCAAATGTAGAAAGATAGGGATATTAAGTGCATCCTTTTCAGATCGTGATGGAACAAAAATTTCATTTAATAAAGAGCCGTGGAAAGATAGATACTGAAAGTAAATAATTTGATCCTAAAGAATGAGTGGGTCAAACAACAAACCATAGAAACAATCAATTATCTCATCAAAGAGAATGACAATAATGACACAACGTAACAAAATTTATCAGATGCAGCCAAAGCAGTGCTAGAGGAAATTTTATGTCTCTAAATGCTCACATAAATAAAATAGAGAAACAGCAAATTGATGAATTGGGCATGAGGCTAAAAAAGTTAGAAATGTTAAATGTTAAAAATGTTAAAATGTTAAAAAAAATCTCCAATTAAACACCAAATTAGAAATCCTGAAAATCAAAAGAGAGATTAATAAAATTGAAACCTATTGAACTAACAAATAAAACTAAGAGTTGATTTAATGGGAAAAAAGCAACAAAATAGATAAACCTTTAGTTAATTTGATTTAAAAAAGACAATAAAGTTAAAATAGGTACATGATTTAAACATAAAAGGTGATACCATAAGTAAATTAGGAGATCAAGGTATAGTTTACCTGTCAGATCCTTGGAGAAGGGAAGAATTTATGACCAAATAAGAGATAGAGAGTATTGCTAGATGTAAAATGGATAATTTTGATTACATTAAACTAAAAAGACTTTGCACAAACAAAACCAATGCAACCAAGATTAAAAGGAAAGCAGAAAGCTGTGAAACAATTTTTACAGCAAGTATCTCTGATGAAGGCCTTATTTCTCAAAGATAAAGAGAATTAAGTCAAATTTATAAGAATATAAGTTATTCCCCAATTGATAAATGGTCAAAGGATATGAACAGGCAGTTTTCAGATGAAGAAATCAAAGCTCTCTTTAGTTATATGAAAAAAATGCTCTAAATCACTATTGATTAGAGAAACGTAAATTAAAACAAGTCAAAACTATCACCCCATACCCATCAGATTGGATAATATGACAGAAAAGAAAAATGACAAATGTTGGAGGAAATGTGGGAAAATTGGGACAGTTATGGTAGAGTTGTGAACAGATTCAAGCATTCTGGAGAGCAATTTAGAAGTATGCCCAAAGGGCTATGAAACTGCACATACCCTTTGAGCCAGCAATACCACCACTTTCCTATAGGTGACTGGAGTTTTTTTACTCTAAATACAGGGCCCTATAATAACAATAACATTTATATAGTGCTTTAAGGCTTGCAAGGCATTTTTTGCGCATATTAATTCAGCCGATCCTCATAACGATTTTGTAAGAAAGGTGTGATTATTACCTTGTTTTACAGAAGAGGAAATTGAGACCCAGAGTGGTTAAGTGGCTTACCTACAGCCACACAGGTAGTAAATGTACAAGTCAGGATTTGAACTTAGGTCTTTCTGATTCCAAATTCTGTACTCTATTTACTGCTCTGCTCAGTGTAGCAACAATATGGGTAGCAGCTACTGTAGGGGTGTGTAATACCAACAACACCAGCATATAGAAGGGCTGCTAACACAAGTTCTTTGATCTGCTTTTCAAAGGAAAGAAACTTTAAGGGGCTAATGATCTCAGTTTAATCAAACATACATGTATCATTCACTTAGTTCAAGGGGAAAAGATCAGCCCCCTGAGCTTCAAGGTAAATACAAACAGAAATTACAAAACATCAACAGGCAGACCTTGTCTGATTCAAATCATAATTCGTGGTTACCAGAGAAACACCAATATCTATCTGTCTGGGTTACAAAGCTGGCAGAGAGTGGGTTCAACAGCTTGCCCAGAGTCTTTCACCCATGTTGTTTCAGTGAGTGTACCCCAAAAGTCAAACCCCAACCTTGGATCTTACATACCTGTCTCAGGGCACTGGGGCATTTGAGGATCGGCATTTAGAGTATGAGAAATCAGTGTGGGAAAGTCCCAACTACCAGCACCACATCATATACACTTCAATGACTCTTGTTTGCCTCAGTGCTGAGAAATACTCCAAAACAAAGACAGGAAAAGGTTTCCCACCCATTCAAACAAAGGGGAGACTTGATAGTCTTAGAATCCCAAAAGGGAAGAACAGGGAAAAGTCTGATTGTGGTAACACTCAGGTGCCTCCTGATAATATTCCCCAAATACTCTTAACCACAAATATATTTTGCTGTTTGCATTGAACATTGGAACTCCATAAAACTTCCCTCTGTGACATACAATCACTCACATGATATTTATGTAGTCATCCATAGTGGAATAAAAAGGTGGATGAAAAATGCAATGTAGGGAATATTTAGTGGGAAGGGTATTTTTTTAAATAAATGACATGTAAAGATATTTAAAATAATAAATTGGACCACTTCTAGGGTTGTATCCCAAAGAGATCACACAAGTGGGAAAAGGACCCATATGTACAAAAATATTTATAGCGGCTCTTTTTGTAGTAGCTAAGAATTGGAAATCAAAGAGATGCCCATCAATTGGGGAATGGCTGAACAAGCTGTGGTATATGAAGGTAATGGAATACTATTGTGCTATAAGAAATGGGGATGATACGGACTTCATAACAACCTGGAAGAACCTACACGACATAATGCTGAGTGAGCGGAGTAGAGCCAGAAGAATATTATACACAACCACAAACTAACCCTGACAGACTTTGCCCTTTTCAGCAGCACAACGTGCAGAGACAGCTCCAAAGGACTCATGATGGAGAGTGCTATCTACATCCAGAGAAAGAACTATGAAGTATGAATGCAGATCGAGGCACACTTCATGCTCGCCTTTTTCTCCCCCTCCCCTTTTTTTCTCTCTTCTATATTTGTTTTTGGGTTGTGTTTTTTTATTTGGTTCTGTTTCTTCTTTCTCATGATTCATTCCATTGGTCATAATTCTTCTCCACAACTTGACTAATGTGTAAATTAATTCAATGCAAAGTTATATATGGAAGTTATGCGGGATTCCATGCCGTCTTGGGGAGGGAGGGGAGGAGGGAGAGAAGAAAATCTGGAACTCAAAATTATGTAGAACTGTGTGTTGCAAGCTAAAAAGAAAAAGAAAAAGGAAAAAAAAGAAAATAATAAATTGGAAATTTGGCCAATTAGCTTTCACATCACTACTAGTAAGAAGCTCTCATTAAGTTCTTAGAGTCGTGCTAGGCTTTATCCTGAGCAAGTCAGAAAAACACCTTCCTGCCTATGAAGTATTACCTGAGGCTCTCGGTCATATTAAGAGATTGGGCTATCATGTGCTATGTCCGTGGATGCCTTTCTGGTGCAAAGAGCTCTGTCTAAAGATAAATTTCATACTCTTTAGCTCTTCTCTTCAGTGGTCTGTGTGCATAGAGTTCTCTTGGCCAATGAGAGTTGGAGTAAAAAAAAGATACCTTGGGAGATATTATACAAAATGATTTCTTGAGGGGAAAAAAACCCCAAAACACATCCCCAGCATAACTGCTTCACAGTCTTATTTTCTCTATTGTATTTTTTGGATTATGCAGTTTTAGATCACACTCTGTTCCTGCATTACTTCAAATCAGATAAAAGCAAATGAGTTCATCATAGGTTGCCCTCTCCATTCTGACAGCAACAAATAAAAAACTGACTCAGTCAATAAAAACCTGGCCTGGCACAAATTACCTGGCATTAACATTTTTAATAATCTGCTTTCTTAATTCACTAGAAAAAATTGTAACTGCTAGTCCAATTTCCCCCTATTTTCTTCTGACATTTAAGATGCCCCTGGGGATAATGAAACTGGGTGATAAGAATTCTAGTCTGCCAGGAACACCGAAGAAAACTTCAAACTTGAAGAGCCAGCCAGAGTCCAGTAGAAGATAACAAATACCTTTAGAAGATGGTAGCCAATTTTAATAGAGAGAAGTCCAGCCATCAAAATTCTGGATATCCAAAGGTCAATTCATTTTGATTATTTAAACCCCTTACCTTTCAAAATTAATTTGGTAATTTAAAATAAAAATAAATTGATGTACCTAGTTCTGTTTTGAGTACTGATGATTCTCTCCTTTCTGTTATCTCACATTCATTTTTTAGTAACTTCCAGAGCAAAGAAACATATACTCACATCCAAAAGCTTTGTCAATAAGAAAAATTATGTACAATTAGGGAGAGAAGCTACATAACAGGGAAATTTCTGCATTAAGATCTGCCAATACCTTTCTTTACTTTTTTTTAAAATTCAGTGTTATTTAATTTTCAGGCCTGAATTCTCTCCTTTCCACTACCCCTCACATCCAACACTGAGAAAGCAAGAAAAAATAACCCATTACAAACATGTATATTCAAACAAAACTAATTTTGCAATGGCCATATCCAATATATCTAGGCCTAGATATGTCTCAGTTTGTACTCTGGGTCCATTACCTCTACATCTAGAGATAAGTAGCATGCTTCATTGTGAGTCTTCTGGAATTGTGGTTGGTGGTTGTGTTGGTCAAAGTTCCTCAGTTTTTCAAAGATATTTGTCTTTATAATATTGTAATTACTGTATAAATTATTCTTCTGGTTTTATTCACTTCACTTTGTATCTGTTCATATGAGTCTTCCCAAGGTTTCTCTGAAACCAACTCCTTCATCTTTCTTACACTACGATTATATCCCATCACATTCATATATCATAACTTGTTCAGCTATTCCCCAGTTGATGGGTATCTCCTCAGTTTCCAATTCTTTGCCACAACAACAAAAAAGAACTGCTATCCAAGTCTAATTAAAACTATGTGGAGGACCTCTAATCTAGTCACATATTCCTCTGGAATCTCTATCCTATTATTTCTTTGTCTGAATCAGAAATCTTAGCAGACTGTATGGACAACCTGCTCTAAACTGGGTTTTTTTTTTTTTTAACAGTTTTTAACTGGTTATATTCCAGTTCCATCAGGGATAGGACAATAAAAATGGATTTAAATTCCAGCATTAGGGACAGAGATCAAATCTATGAGTAATAGCTTACAGAGAGTGGGAGTCCTTTAAGCACAGAAATAGGCTTGTGGGAGAAGCTGTGACATTTTTTTTTCTATTTTTAAAGGTGATGCACTCAATAGATATGCATAGGTGATGGGCGGTTTAGGCTGGTGTGTTGGTAAGGCAAAATGGGCTCCTTAGAATGGGCTCCTTAGCACTTCAGGAGTTTGGCTTTTGTTTAGTTTGAGTGAAAGTACTTTCAGCTGTTAAGTGCTAAGCCCCAGGCCCAAAGCCCTATCAGGTATGAAACCTGTGTGGGTATAGATTAATGACCTAAGAGGGGCCAACTCAGGAACCAGTGGTGTCTGGTCTCTGGTCGTTGAGGCGGGGCTTGAGAACTCCAGAGGCTCAGGCTGAGAGGAAAGGCAAGCCAAGAGACAACTACAGCGGAAGCGGAAGCTGTGGAAGCAGGAGGCTGCGGAAGCAGGAAGCTGAGCTGACCTGTGTGTAGACCCAGGAGTGAGATTAAGGACTTGAGGCCAGTAAATATGATTTGGCTAAATACTATCTTGTTTTTCTGTGGCCTCCTGGTTACTCTTGTGAGGCGGGCTTTTTGGAGTCTTTTTGTCAAGATGTCGGAATGGGGAGGCTGGTTCACGGATCTGCTGTGGTGGGGCCTAAATAAATGTTTGGTTGTTTTCTACTTAGAGAATCTCTCATACCTTGCGATTTCGAACCATTCAAACATATACATGATTATATTTGAGATTATAAATTCGGCCTTCCTACTATAGCTGGCACTTCCCAAACTAATGCTTTTACGATTGAATCATATTGATAGCACCTATAAATACTGCTCTGAGGTGGGTAAAGTCAGGGTCAGAAAAATTGTGGAGCTCAATAGGAAAAATGAAGCCTAATGTCATACCAAATAATTACTGTAATATGTGTGTAATGCATAAACACATCACAACATTTTTTTTTAAAAAAAAGCATATCACTAGAATTGACAATTTGTTCATGGAATCCAAGTCACACCATAGGGCTTCCCAGAAAAGTCTATGAAACACTAGTTTAGGTGTAGTATTTTTGATAGTATCAATGAATAGTATAACTAGATTGTAAAGTGCCTTGAAGGTAGGGACCACGTTGGTTTTAATCTTTACTTACTTCTATCAGCTAGCACAATTTCTTGCAAATAGAATCATGGATTTAGAGATGGAAGGGGCCTGAGAAGTTATCTAAGCCCAATTTCTTAATTTTACAAATGAGGAAACTGTAGCCCAGAGAGGGTGAAGCAACTTGCCTGAAGCCCCATTGATAGCAAGTGACAGAGTCAAGATTCAAACTTGGATCCGCTGACTCCCAATGCAGCTCTCTTTCCACTGCATCACATGGCCTCCTTAATAAATGTTTGTCTGTTTGTTGCAGGAATCATTGAGGGAAGGGTAATCCTACTAGCCTACCTCTAGCCCCAGCTCCTCCATCTTGATTAGACTATTGAGTAGTGAGTCCATTGATTCAGGAACTCATATAAAGTAGTGCCTTTCTATCAAGTTTCACCTAGTTGATCTCTTGGGTTATTTTTTAGACCCATGATGCAGGTAAGTAGGAGTGTGTGTGTGTGTGTGTGTGTGTGTGTGTGTGTGTTTGTGTGTGTATGTGTATTTGTGTGTGTGTGTGTATGTGTGTTAGTAACAGGCAGCATCATTAGCTCTGACTGCTAAGTTGTTCTTCCTGGAGAAGTTCAAGATAAATTTCAAATCCAAAATAGAATTACGCTATGTTCCCTGACGATTCTTTGATTGTGAAACTTGGGCTGGCATCTACATCGAACATGAGCCAAGTCAGGTTACTGTGCTTCCTGATGAGAATACTTCTTTGTATAAATATGCTTCCTCCTGAGAATACTGCTTATTTTGAGTGTAAAAGAAATCCCCATTTTCCTTAATGTAGTCTGAAGTAAAACTGAATTGTTGACTGGAAACTATTATGGCAGTAGAAATCCGTTAAACCTATTAGGAAACACTACCCAACACAACAAGCTCGGAGTGGAGGAAGTAGGGAGCGAATGCTTAAAGTTTTTGATGTTTTGAAAAAACTTAAGATTTAAAGTTAATAGCTGAAAAGACATCTTTAGAGTATGCCCAAGGACTCTTTGAATTCTCACATTGGGAAAACTATAGCTTTCCCAGGTAATACTGTTCTCCACCTTCTTATTGGTGGTCAAAACTGGGATGTTTTGCCTCCAGAGTCTGACAACAATCATGAAAATAATCAGCATGCTCACTATTCTGTTCCTAATCTAATGGTTTGTTATTTAATGTGTAGTTTGTGTCCTGTTAGCACATCAAAAATGGTGTTAAAGCTTGCCAAAATATTGATGTCAGTCAATAAATGTTTATTAAGCACCTACTATGTGCCATTCACTGTCTTAAGTACTGGAGGCACAAACAAAAAAGATTGTCAGGCATTAACAATGTGTGGGAATTTAGCAGTAACCATAGATCAGGAAGTGAGACACTCCAGTTGGCAAGAGGAATAGGGACAAGATGGTGGGTGGCAGCCACAAGACCCATTAAATTTATGGGATCACAGTTTATTCTTCTGGAGAGTCAATTTCTTATGAGATATGAATTAAATTAGTTTAATAAGCATTAGCTGAATTCAGATGAATGGATTTCTGTAGTGTTCCTTCTTTATTATTATTATTAATTTTATATCTGGGAGATGACAGTGTGTGTGATTCCATGGAAAACAAAGGAAGATGACCTAGTTCTTACCCATCCACAATAATTTTCATGAATGTGCTCTCTAGCCATCCTACTGCTGCTCAGGACTTAGTCCTCATAGTTAGTGCAGAATCTGTTTAGCTTTTGCTGCTAGCAAGTTCTTTTGTTATCCTAGAAAAGTGGATGTAAATGACACCAGACCTACTCATTCCAGCAAACTGGCACTGGGATAATTATCAAGTTATGTTCTTTTTGCGGGGGAGGGGGACACATTGTTTAAATGTTAGATCAAATTAGAACCTTAACATATACATCTGAGTGTGCTTCCGCAGAATTTGCCAGATGATTGAAATGCTGTGTGCTACCCTCCAAATCAGATTACAATAATAAACAGAAGGGTGTATTTACATTCATTTAAGCTCATATGTGGCCTTAAAGCCAAAAGCAATTATGATACAGTAAAAACACCAAGTGACTAACGTATCATTCCTGTCTTATTTCCTTCCCTGTTGCCTTCTTGCCCATCCCAACCCCTGACTTCCTCCCCTTCACTCCTGCCTTATAACAATCATTGCCACCATCATGTCATATCTTAGATTTGTATAGTGCTTTTTAAAGTTATTGTCAAAGTGCTCAAATTTACAAGGAAAACAATTTATCAAGAACTGGAAACCTGGAGTGAGAGATCAAAAAGCAGCTGGATCCAAACTACCAACAGAAAAAAGGTCATCCTTGTTTCCTATAATCAAGTCTGAATTTTTTACCTCTGAAATTCTTATTTAATCATAAAAGTAGCACCTTCATAGAACGTTCTCATCCATCCTTTCAGATCCAAACACTATTATTCTCACCTAGGACATATCTAAGTTTGTCAAATTTGTGTTTAGTTCTTACAATTTTGGCATAAAAATGAAATTACTCTAGCAAATCTGGCCAGATGTTGCATAAGCGTGCCCCCTCTTTATATTCCAGGCTATCTTCATGAGAGATCTGAATAACCACTGGCTAACCTTTCTCAGGGGAGGGGGAGGTAGTTGAGCTGTAAAGCAAAGAGCTGCTGATTTGACAAGAGAAAAAAAGTACAGATAGCTTCAATTTGGGTGCATATGTGTGTGGCAGGGAGATGGGGGGGAATGGTGGGGGACTGATCCATTTCCCAGTTATTTAGTAATAATAGCTAACATTTATATAGTACTTACTATGTACCAGAAATTGTAAATACTTTACAATTAATATCTCATTTTATTCTTACAATAACCTTGGAAGATAGGTGCTATTATTACCTCCATTTGACTGATGAAGAAACTGAGGCAAACATGGTTAAGTGACTTGCCCAGGGTCACATAGCTAGAAAGTGTCTAAGGCTGGATTTGAACTCACATCTTCCTGACTACAGGTCCAGAACTCTGTCTGCTGCACCACCTAGCTGCCCCCAGTAGAGTATTCCTGGGTGACACTGGGACAGATACAGGATTTCCTTACTGCTATGGTGCCCTTGCTGAAAAGTAAGGTAGCCTCTGTTCGATCCCTGCCCCATGGAAGAGGCAGGACTGTCGTTTTGTGGTACTGAGTCTCTGGTCAAAATCACTAATAGTTGTAGTGTACTTCATACTTGACTGAATGAGTCTGTGGCCTGCACAGCTGCCAAGATGATTCTACCTTGATACTTAAGCATATATAGCTCGTAGCACATCTTCTCTCTAACCTCCCCCACCCCCACTTTTTAAAATTGATTTGGGAAGGTATAGGGAGATGCTGCTTTGGGGAATAGAGAGGTGAGATAACTTGCCTAAAACCAGAGACAGCGTGTTTCAGAGGCAAAACTTGAACACAATTTTTCTGACTCTAAGAGCCAGCTTTCTATCCATTATGCTGCATTGCATTAGTATCTGGGTGGGTGGGGAGGAGAAGGCACAGAAATTATCTACTTTGGTGAACACAAAAATACATTCAATTAATAAAGTGAATATGTGGTTACAGTCTGTTTACAACCTAAAACTCCAGATGTTTACCACTCATATTACCTGCTACCCACAGTCCCACTCTGCCACTTACTGAGTGACTAAGGACAAGTCATTTAACATCTCTCAGCCTCAGTTTTCTCATCT
This sequence comes from Phalanger gymnotis, assembly GCA_028646595.1. Classification (NCBI taxonomy): domain Eukaryota; kingdom Metazoa; phylum Chordata; class Mammalia; order Diprotodontia; family Phalangeridae; genus Phalanger; species Phalanger gymnotis. The sequence goes on from CM053624.1 coordinate 208,537,175, forward strand.
ATAAAATGAGAGGGTTGAAGCAGATAACCTTCCAGCTGTAAACTGGTGATCCTGCAAACTTAATACAGGGCCACGCCAGCAAGTCAGAGTAGACTTAGAAGTCTCATAGTTTCCTGCTTCTGGTAGGGATCCAAGCCTAATATGCTACAGCAACTTTAGAAGAATATAGTAGCTTTGTAATTTCTTTGAAATGATTACTTTGGAGCCTTTTCTCCCATGTATAGTTTTTAAAATATGCATTAATTCGATAAATATTTATCAAGTCCTTAATGATATTAGAGAGAAACAATGTGTATTCTGGGTAGAGAGCCAGCTTAGAGTTAGGAAGACCCAAGTTTAAATCCTGCCTCTTGGTACATATTATATGTAACCTTGGATAAATACGTTCCATTTTCAGTGATTCAGGCAGTTCTATAAGATGCAAAGAAGGTGCTGATCTGCATTGGTATAGGATGTTTACTTATGAGGACTTTTTTAAAGCAATAAAATCATAGGTACTTTCCAACAACTATGTGCTAATTATTGTGAAGGCATAAACACACATAAGTCACAGCCATTGCCTTCAAGGAGTTTGCATGCAACTCTCTTTCCAGAAACTCTTCATTTGGACTTGGGTTGATTCAAAACAAGCTGTGTGTGTTCTTGAAATAAAATTAGCCAATTATCTTGGTAGAGTGGTGGTTGAATTGTTCTATGGGAGCCATCCCAGAGAGCATGCACCTGGAGCTCTCCAGAGACATGATGACTCAATTCTTGGCCCATTTTTCTTCTTGTCTACTTCCAACCATATGGTAACTCAATGTAAGATGATTAGACATTTGTCTTATTGGGCTCTGAGCAGGAAGAGCTGATAACAAAGTAGATATGTGAAAGGGAGCGACCATACCTTTAGTATCTCTTCTTTTCCAGCTTGGGATCAGGAGCTACATCCTGAACAGAGGATGCTCTCCTTCTTTCACACTTTCATCATATATATACAGACCTCTACATGCACACACATGTATAACTATTCCCTTGTGGTAATGGAACTTGGCCAATGTCTCGCTAGTGGAACACTGTGATATGCCTTCGCGTCTACTTAGAATTATATTCGAGGTGAGCAATCACTTAAGTTGTTTCAATTTCCTTAAACCATATCGCATGGTCTCTACAATGGAGGGAGAAGCTTCTGACTTACCCAATCTCTCATCCCAGCCGCCACAAGGGCCATGAGCACATGGCAGATGAAGCACATGTCTTACATAGGTGAGCATGAGCCTCTTTTGTTTGTTCTTGTCTTCTCTTAGGCAGGTGAGTATATATCATGAGATGGCAGAGTCCAGGGTTGAAGGTGACCTACTGAGTCTGAGAAGTTTAGAGATTCTGGATCTTTTCGGTCAGAGCCGATTAGTGGCCTGGGGAGGAGTTCTCGGAAGCTAAGAAGCATTCTTGAAGAAGATGGCTACAAATAAGCGAATGAGACCAAGCCTGGGTTGGTTTACCAGGCTACATGGACCTTGATGAAAACAGGGCATAACTGAGGTGAAATGTAAAATACCCAATCAGCAGTCCTGCCAACTGCTTTATATTTTGCTGAAGTTTAAGTATCAACCTTGCCAAGTGACTATAACAGCAGTGTAAGCTACCAAATTCTGTTTTGAATCATTTTCTTAATCCACACTGAATTTTTCGTGTCTTCTAGAATTTCTTTTGTATGTATGAAATTAAAGATCTATCCCTGTATCATGCCTGATTTATATTAAGTACCTTTTTGCTTCCCACTTCAGGGAGATCTGCAAATGGGCCACAATATCAACTTCAAATAATTTGTTGTTAGGGTACCAAGGCAATGGTTTAGTTAGCTGAAGAGTTGAAGAAAAGGGAGACTACCCCACCTTCTCATTAGAGGCCAGGTTTCTTCCACGACTGAACTCAGTCCAGACTTCATTCCTGGGTTCAGAACAAAGTGGCTCCTTAGAGAAGACAGTGGTAACAGTGCCCCAGGCCTCCTGGGCCCAGTGATGGTTGATCAATGAAAGACTTGTATTAATTCAATGAAAAGCAAAATATTTTGTTTATTTGTAGGGTATTATGTTTCAAGCTTGGGATCTTGTAACATGCATCCTATTCCAAGTGGCTGCTGTTTCTTAGGATCAAGAAAGGCAGAAAGATAAGTGTGTAGCAGCATGAATCTGCTTATTTGCAACCTGTGCTGGATCCTATTTATTTTTTTTGAGGGGAAAGAAGTAGGCTATGACTTCATGATCATTTCTAAGTTAATCACATATAAAATATCTATATTCCTGAGAATGTTATGAAGGAATACATAAGAAACATTTACCTTCAACCTACTTGATACTTAGTTGATATTCCTCTTTCCTGCCCATATAGGGTTAACCCATCTATCTAGAGTTGTAAAAGACACCAGAGGCCACCCAATCCAATCATCTCATTTTATAATTGATCAAACAAGGGGCCAAGATTAAGTGTCACGCTCAAGGTTATGTCAGAATCACGATGTGAACCTAGGTCCTCTGCCTCTAGGAATAGTCATCTTTCCACCGTACCATGCTCTGCTTCATTCCCACCCTCTTCATTGTATATATGCACACCTACATATATAGAAATATTCCCTTGAGATAATGGAACTTAGCCAGCATCTCAATACTGTAGTCCTGTGATATGCATTCATGTCCAGTTAGAATTAGGGACAAGGTGATCACTCATTTAAATTGTTCTTTGTCATTTTCTTTTTTTTATTATTATTTTAATATATTTTTGACATGTTTGGTTTTCAGCATTGATTTTCACAGGAGCTTGAATTACAAATTTTCTCCCCATTTCCTCCCCACCCCCACTCCAAGATGGCGTACACTCTGGTTGCCCTGTTCCCC
>CM053624.1:208540547-208566790 GCA_028646595.1 Phalanger gymnotis
TGCTTCCCTCTGCCACTTTGTGGATTCTGCAGCTCTAGAATTGGTTCAGAGCCATTGTTTTATATGTTTTTGGAGGGACTTGGTGGGGAGCTCACGCCAGTCACTGCTTCCCAGCCGCCATCTTGGCTCCGCCCCCCTCTCTTTGTCATTTTCTTAACCTAGATGATATGGTCTCTACCACTGAGAGAGAAATTTTTGGTGGAATTTGTCAGTGAATCCTAACTAGACGAGGTATGTTATGTTCCATACTCTAATATGTAATGAGATCATCATCTTATCCTCCATAGACTTCAGATGACCTTTTTGACTCTGGAGAAAAACAAACACTGCATTATTCCTCCTGGTAAGATAGCTTTGCAGCTCTGATGTAAACATTCAGAGCCATTAATAAATAGGATGGATTATTGTTTGTTGTTCATGTTGTGTCTGTCTCTGTGTCTAGAGTCTGTGACTCTGCTTCTTGTTTGGTTTCAGGTCTTAGGTTTAGCTGCTTTACTTTGAAACTTCTGGTCTTCTTTTCTCGTTATAAACCCTCCTCTTCTACTCCTTTTCTTCCTCATTCAGCATTCAAACCCCTCACTTCCATTTTTATCTGTACTTGATTTATTAACTTGTCATAAGTTTGCCTTTTCCTAACAGTTATATAAAGAGAACTTAATAGCACATTACATTTCTAAGTTACTGTTCTCCTTATTTGGGGACAGTTACCATGATTATAATTTTACTTACACAGCATCCAACTTTGTCCCATTGAAGGCATGTCCTTGGACCCAGGTAAAGCCATTATTATAGAGTTTCCTGCAAGTCAAAAGGAAAGAAATTAGTGACCTGTGACATATCACGTCGATCACTTTCTGAAGGTTTAGTCTTTATTTCTCCAAAGTCAGAAAAAAATATAGAATGGCTTTCAGAGCTACTTATGGGTCATTCAAGAAGACTGATCTCATTACTTCATACTCATGCTCATTTTTGAGCTAAAAAAGCAGCGTGATTGCCCACTTTATTCTTCAGACTTGGCTTTGAATAACTAACCCCATTCTCAAAGGATGAAGATTTGTCACCACTGAGGACAGTCAAAAAAGTACATTGAAGCCACTGAATGTAGTTTCGAAAGAAGGTTTACCAAAATGTTTTGAATACTGGAAATAATACTGATGTAAGAATCCCTGGCAAATGGCTAACTGGCCACAACCTTCCTTCCCCTGGGATTTTTAGTTCTAGTTGGGGAAGAGAGGAAACCACTGGGAGATCTGACTAGGCATGGGCAAGAGGAGGAACACAGAGGTTTTCACAAAGAGTATTGGCAGTGGGAATTGTGGAGACCTCTTATGGAGAAAGAGGAGAGAAGAAAGGAGAAGTAGCAGTGTAGGAGAGAAGAAAGGAGAAGTAGCAGTGTTCCTATGGGTATAGCATGACTGGAAGCAACAGCTGGGTGTCTGCCACATCTGTAATTCCCTTCTTTAAGACCATGAGAAATGACCTCTATTTAAAGAGAAAAGCTGGGAGATACATATGACTGTGTGCATTTTATTCAGTGCTTGCCTGAGAGAAACAAGCTAGCTGGGGCCTATCCCACCCCATATTACTTCTATTTCTGTTTTTCTTAAATATATTCTGTCGAATAATTCATTTTATATTGTTTCTCACAAATATTCATGTTTGACCCTATCCTTATGTTTTTGAGTGTCCCTTTCTTTGTGGGCATAATGGAAGCCTTGAAGCTTTGAAGAAGAGAGGGACCTTTCCTAGTGCAGAGTTGGGAGCCTCAGCCCCAGTCCATTGCTAGAGAGTTCTCCTCTGTAACTGGGGCACAAATGGAAGCCACTTAAAAACTACCTTTTTGAGTATAGAATTATTATGAATTGGGGCCCTATTTTAGAAATTTGCTTCAAACACAAGTCAACATTACGTTGAAATAAGAAAAGAGTTAAAATTCTTTTTAATATATTTGTATGGTTTGGTATATTTGTTAATTTTTAAAGAATCAAAGATTATAGAGTTGGAAGGGATTTCAAAGCTCTAGAACCTACTATATTCCTAACAAGTGGGCATTCACTGTCCATTCGATGACATCCATTGACAAGGAACTCAGTACTCTTCGAAAAAAGTTGATCTACAGTCACCTTACAGTCAAATATAGCTAAAAAAGGAGTGAGATCTTAGGGCACAGGATTTAGTTTTGGGACTGGGGGTGGGCTGCCTTAAGCAATACTACTATTCTTAGCCTTTACATGGATTTAAAAAAAAATTCCATCACATTACTTTTAAATGAGTTCATGGAACATATAACAACTCAGGAAGTCTCATCTGCACTATTATTTCTCCCATTTCACAAGTGAGAGAATTGAAGCATGAAAAGGACTTGTCTAAAATAGCGCAGTTGTAGAGCCAGAGTCTAACCATTCTAAACCAGAAGGAGTAGGCTTGTGTGGCAGCACTCCTGGGCCCATACAATATGTGCCCTTTCAGGAACTTAATAAACCTCACTGGGGAAACATGTCTTTGAGTTATCGAGCTCAAGTGTAATGAGTATATGCTATACAGTAATGAGAACATGGTAATGAATTGAATAGAAAGGTAGGGGTGACAGGAATCAGCAGGCAGAACTTACAAGGTTAAGGTCTCATTGCACAGCCCTTGGAAAGCATTCCCAGGAATTGAAGTTATAAAAGGGTTATCTGTAATTTCACTGCAATAAGGAGAAAAAAAATACTATCATGAAAAAAAAATCAAAACATTAAATGAGCCTAGTCAAAGTCTTTTGCTACATTAGCACCCTTCCAGAGCATTGTCATCACAAGCTAAATCTGAACTCATTTCTATTTTAATTCCATGGAGCCTTTAAAGTCAGGAAGTTTGCTTGTTGGGTCCACTCCAATGAAACAGGAATCTAGTAGACTAATCAGCACTGGTAGATCAATAATTTAAAATGCCAAATTGTACATTCCTTGCATAAGTGATAGGGTCATCAACACCAAAATTATCTAAGAAATGCCAGGGTTAGTGAATATTGAACTTTTCTACCTGCGCAATGGCTATAAAAAAGAATTGGAGAACGCAATAGGGCAGTTAAAATTTTCAAGGGTTAACCACAAGTACTTTACTGGCACAACTTTGCTGGATACATGGATCTTTGGAGCTTCTCTAAGCCAATGAGATTTCTTGAAAAATGAGTCGTCCCCTTATCTGGACAATGCCACACTGAATCAAGGTGTTCCATTAATTCAAATAGAAGCCTTATAGTTGGCACTTTGGGCAACATCTTCAGACTTGCTAGCTCCTCTTCAAAAACTTGACCTGTAGACTTCTCTGTAACTGACTTTTCCCGTTGGTACATTGAGAATCAGAACAATAAAATGATTGATAAGGTTATAAAGAGAGATAGCCTAAGGTAGGACAGAAATCGGAAGACATAAGTAGTCATTAAATATGTTTTGGTTGGCTAAAAGAATGCAGACCTGGAGTTTAATCTCAGTTCCACCAGATAGGTCATAGGATTTAAATCTGGAAGGATCCTTGAGATTACCTAATCCAGCCCAAATGACTCATTTTTCAGAAGAGGAGACTGACATCCAGAATGGTTCAGTGATTTGCCAAAGGCCAGACCAGTAACAGAGAAGGAAATGGCAAAATATTCCAGTATCTTTGCCAAGAAAATCCTAAATGGGGTCATGATGAGTTGGTCATGACTGTAAGGTGTGAATAACAACAAAGGCATTTATGGAGTGCTTAAAGGGTTAGGAAGCACTTTATCATCTCATTTAGGCCACTAGGTTTTCACTAGGAATGAAACAAAATTTATTAACCACTTACTATGTGCCAAGTGGACAGTTAGGCGGCGCAGTGGATAGAGTGTCAGGCCTGGAATTAGGAGGAGTACTCCAGTATTTTTGCCGAGAAAACCCCAAAAGGGGTCACAATTAAAATGACTGAACAACACTGGTAATACATAGCAGAACCAGGATTTGAACCTGGATCCCTTGACTTTAAATCTTTCTCTATAGCTCACTGCCTCTTGCACGCAAAGAAATGAATGCTGAGAAAATTTAAGAAATTTGACCAAGGTCACACAGCTAGTAACAAGTAGAACTAGGACTAAATCTTAGTTTTTTATTCATTCAATCAATTTCTGAGAGCCTAGGTCTTCTGCTCCAGGGTTCTAGCTACTGCTTTACTTGCTCTCTTTAAATCCTATGAAACAGCATTAGTCAGTAGCTCCAGGCTACAAAGGAAAAAGAAAAGAAAAGAAAAGTACAAAGGATTGTAGCTCAAGTTTGCGTAGCAAAATTTTTGTTGTTTTGTCATTTTTCAGCTGTGTCTTATTCTTCATGACCCCATTTGGGGTTTTCTTGGCAAAGATCCTGGAGTGGTCTGCCATTTCTCCAGCCCATTTTATAAACAAGAAAACTGAGGCAAACAGGGTTAATTGATTTGTCCAAGGTCTAGTTAGTAAGTGTCTGAGATCAGATTTGAACTCAGGTCCTCCTGACTCCAGGCCCAGTACTCTATCTACTGTACCACCTAGCTGTCCCAAGATAAGTAAAATAAACATGCATGTGAAAATTTTCAATCAAATTTAAGGCATTATTACTATAACTACTGCTGCAATCACTTTACTATCAAAACTACAGACAATATTTACAAATAGAATTAGTGTGGTATGGTATATGGAGTGCTAGGCTTGCCTCCAGAAAAATCTATCAAGTCATAGACAGACTGCTATTTGTATTGGAGGAGGAAGTTCCCGCTCTTAGATGTCCCTACACTGATCATTATGAGAATTCTGATCTTGAAAGTGTTTTGTTATCCTGGAGTGAAAAGCATTGTCCTATGAGGTGCAAAGTACCAGTACAAGTTTGCCAAACAAATGTAATTGAAGAGAATTTTGAATTTCAAGGTTTCCAGTATCTTTTGGAGGGAAAAAGGATTTCTCTAATTGATATCTTTGGAGTCAGTAACACTGAAAAGTTATACGCCTACTTACAGTATAAAGAACACATCAGCTGAATCAATTTTGGTCAGGTCAGGAAATATTTTAAGTCCGGTATTGAAAATCCCACTAAATTACATGGTCAAAGAAAAAAAAGAGAAAAGTTAGGGTTAAGAAAGGATAATAAACATGCATTAAACATATTATACCATTGATATACCATTGCTTGATCATTCTTCTGTTGATTTTTGTTGTGCAGATTTCTCAAAAAAAAAAAAGTGACAATCCTTCATCCTTGCTTTCTTCTTCCCTGCTTCAGGATTTCCCCGCCTCCTTCTAAATGAGTATTTCTACTTCCTGAACTGTCTGTATAATCTTTGACTACTAATGCTTTCTGACAGATAATTTCTGTTACTTGCTTTCTTGATGTTCTTTATACACAAAATTCTATCTCCCATCTCCATGCTTTTGCCCAGGCTGTACCTCATACTTGGTATACACTCCTTACTTCCACTTATTAAAACCCCTAGCTCCCTTCACATCTGATGCAAATGTCACTTCCTATATGAAGCCTTTCCTGATCCCCCATACAATTAGTGTCTCTTGAAATTACTTTGTATTTACTTTATATATACTTTGTACCTACTGATCTGTGTACACATTGTTTTCTCCATTTGGATGTAGGATCCTTGAAGGTGGGCATCTTTTATTTTTGACTTGGTATGTTCTGTACATAGCATGGTGCCTAGCTCATAGTAAATGAATAATAAATCTTAGTTGCTTTAAATGCTTAGTGAAATGTCTCCATTCAGAAGGGTTTGCATCAAGACAGATAGGTTCTACTTTTTCAAACAGATATGAAGTTAGATGGAAACGAACATTCATCTGGATCAGTGAGACTAAAGTGTGCTTATTGGTTTCAGACTCCTTTTCCTTTGGTTTTTGTTTGTTAAGTTTGGTGGAGGAGGGGTATAAATGTATAAGAATTTGTCCTTACTGAACCTTGGTTTTCTCAATCAGATTTTATAGTGATATGTTAAGAAATAAGTCTTCCTCCGAAGTGGCCCTGTAATACTAGTACAGTGGCATAAAACTTCAAATATGGATATGTTCAGACAAATGAAAACAATCAGAAATTATTTTTAATAATAGACTTATATTTATTTTAGTCCTTATGGCACTGTAAAATCCTAAAATATCCTTTGAAATCATTACTACATTATGTTTCATTCAATCACCACTTATAATACCTACTTTGGACAAAGCAGTATGCTGGGAGGAGATACAAAGATAAGTAAACCTCCTTCCCCTTCAAGAGCTAATAGTATAGATTTTAAAAATAATAATAATTTCTGTATATATGGTAACCTTATAGCATTAACCTAAATGTTTGATTAGCAATAACATCTCACCCCTGATCCATAATAACTAAAAGGGAATTTAATCTTCATATGTATTGTAAGGACATTAGTTCAGTAGCCTTTTCACCCACTGGAATTGGGCAAACTTGATACTTTAAGGCAGGATTCTTCATTTAGAAATCCCATTTTAAGTTTTTTACTTTATTCCAAATTACTCCATCAATGCCTGAGCACAGTTTCTTTGTATATGGGAAGTACTCTATAAATATTAGTTGGTTATGGTGTACATAAGGTAAATGACATCTTTGTCTCATAATGACTGCATTATAATATATGTATTGTCTTGATGTGTTTTAGGGAGAGAAAGAAAAGTTCTAATGAAGGAAGGATTATTTCTGATCAGGTGATCAGGGTAAGTTTCATGAAACAGTTGATATTTGAACTGAAACTTGAAGGATGAGTAAGATTTTGAAAGGCAGACAGTAGGTAAAGATATTCTAGCCATACCGATGGCTACAGAGTAACTATAGAACTATAGTAACTATATAGAAGTGGGAAGGCACTGGACGCCTTCACAGAACAATGAGTTCTCTAATTTGGCTATAAAGCATAGATTACTAACATAAAGGTAGGTATGCTAAAAGCCACAATAGGCTTTGAGTGTGTGTCAGGAAGAGCAGGAGAGCTGAGAAAGGCTGAGAGTAGGGTTAGGCGACAAGCACAGTCATTGAAAGGTTTTGAGCAGAGGAATGACATGGCTAGGTTAATCTTCTAACAGTTTGAAGGTTGAACTTGAGGTGATTCAAACTGAAAAATGTAATTAGTATAATTTAGGCGTCAGGAAGAACTGATTGATTTTTTTTTTCAAGATTACCTTTTTGCTTTTTATTTCATATCTCTTAAGTGCCTCGGACTGTCTTTTTCTATAATACAATGTCTTCTTAGAGATGTAGAATCTTACTGATTCCTATCTAAATATTGTCTTAGATGATAAAAGGACTGTCTAATAAAGTTTGGGGAGTTCTGACTTTATAATCACCAAGGATAGTCTTAGATATGCCAAAGAAAGAGAAAACAACAGCTCCCATCATTAAATGACAGCAACTCCATGACTTATAGGCTGAACTGTCCCCATAACATATCACAGGTCAGGCTGATCTCCACAGTGGGGTTCCTATACAGAGAACAGCTGATCAGGTAATGACTCAGAGGCAGAAGATTGGGGGGCTATAAAACTGTATTGTACCATCCCCAGCACATTATTTTCCCCAGGCACACTATAGGCTCTTAATTGAAAGTTTATTGAATTGGATTAAAAGAAGTAGTTCCACCATCTGGTGTGGAAATAAAAACTTCTAAAGCAGGGGTTCTTGACCTAGAATCAATGGACCTCCAAGGGTGTATACAGGAATTTCCCAGAGCCAGCTCTGACTAGCTCATGAGAGCCAATTGCTAATTGTTCATTTCAGTATGAATTCAGGGTGGGTATTGCAAACTACAAATCAGGGCTTAATTTATTGTTTGGTTGATTGTTTAGACTTAAGAAAATGATGGGAAAATATTAATAACGCAGATTAAATTTAAAAGTGAGTCATGTGTACATTTTTCCCCCAGAGAGTAGATTGTTAAATATTTGCCAGTATACCCTTGAACCATCTATGGATAGATTTCAAGGACATCAGTGACCTTGAATGGGAAAAAAATTACATCTTTTTTTTACTATCTTCTAAGTGAAGTTTGGCATCTTAATTTATAAACATTATCTAAGCAGGGATCCATGGGTTTCAACAGATAGCAAAAGGAGTACCTGACGCAAAAAAGATTAAGAATTTCTAATCTGGAGCCATATATATATATATAATATGTATATATATATGTATGTATGCATGTGTATGTATACATATACACATATATGTGTATACATTTGTATTTATGTGGGGGAGGGAGAGAACGAGCTATTAGGGGCTATTAACCTTTATATAGATGCACACACATATGTGTATATCTCTGTACAAACACAGGCACACGCACACATGCACACACACATATCAATCTATAAAGCATTCCCATGACAAAAGAACTAGAACTACACTTCTACCCCTTTTACATACATTCCCTTCAGGCTTCATGTTGTCCATCTGTGACTTCTTTTCCCTTCAAGAGTGGTCTTAATGCTCATTTGAACCTGCTTAGGGTTATTGGAGTGTGGGGAGGGAGGTGTCATGTGATTTGTCCCAGCCTTGTCTGTAGGGACAGTTCCAACTAAATGACAACATGGTAATTAACCCATAAAGAACAGAGTTTGCAATACTTACAGGAATTTTAAGAGAGGCAAGTCTTTTAGGGCATCAGGATCTATGTACGTTAAACTCCTAGTATTTCGAATTTCTCTGCAAAAGTTAAAATGAACAAGTTCACAGGCTGAAAAATATTGTGCTAAATAAAATACCTGAGCTCTTTCTTCATTAGCCACAAAACTCAAAAGAGCAAGACATTAAAAGAACTCCAGAGAAAAAAAGAAATTAGTTTGAATTAGGAGATAAGAAAAACTAACTATTGGCAGAATTACAACAACAAATTGCTCTCAAATAAGAGAAGACAGGGCTGCTCATTCTTTGCTGCCTATGGTAGCTAGGCTGCTTCTTGGACCTGTGTGGCCAGCTTTGACCTGATTCTAGTTAAACTATGTTAATGGGGGACCTTTGTTTTGGTTGTATTCACCCATACTTTTTTTTTTCCTTTTAGGCATAATTAAACACACGCATACACACACACACACACACACACACACACACAGAGTCTATCCACTGTAGTTCTGGAGGTAGTGGGTCAATACCATTATTGTTATTTTTAATAGCAACTATAAAAAGCAAAACAGCTCACTCAGGAGAAGGTTAAGTGGTCCCATTTGGTATCATAATATGGTCTGGTGTCTATAATTTGCTTATTAAATGCATAATGAATAAGTCCGAAAGGTATTGACTTTGGAAGTGCTGCAAATAGATCTCTTAGTTGATAATAGGGATAGAAAGAAAGAAATAAAAAGAAAGGAAGAAAGAAAGAAAGGGAGAAAGGGAGAAAGAAAGAAAGAAAGAAAGAAAGAAAGAAAGAAAGAAAGAAAGAAAGAAAGAAGAAAAGAAAGGAAGAAGGAAAGAAAGGAAGAAGGAAAGAAAGAAATAAAAAAGAAAGGAAGGAAGGAAGGAAAGAAGGAAGGAAGGAAGAAAGAAAGAAAGGAAGAAAGAAAAAGAAAGAAAGAGAAAGAAGGAAAAGAAAAGAAGGATGGAAGGAAGAAAGGAAGGAAGGAAAGAAGGAAGGAAGGAAGAAATGAAGGAAGGAAGGAAGTTAAGCAGTCACTATGAGCCAATAATTTGTGGAAAATATTTGGAGATACATCTAACTTTGAATTCTATAGGATCTGATTAGCCAGTTTATAGATTATTTAGGTCCTTTCTGAATTCCTCTCTCTTAGGCCTTTTTCCTGTTGTTTAGCACCACAAGCAGAAGGAAATTCTAGAAGGAAAACGGAAACTTGTAGCTTCTGCTGCTTGTCAATCATACAGAGAAAGAGTTTGGTAGGGGAAGTGGCTAAGATTCTGGGTTATCAATTAATTGCTCATTTTAGTCCTGTAACAATTAATAATCAAAGTGAATTGCAAAGACCTATTCCTGGTGAATAGGCAATCTGCTTAGAAAAATAATAGTCTCTATTGACACACTTATTACTGGATTTTGACACTGCTGATCACCCTCTTCTCAATAGGTTCTTTCTAGGTTTCCATAATGCTCTTCTATCCTAGTTCTTCTCCTGCCTATTGACTGTTCCTCAGTCTCTAATGCTGGATCTTTTTTCCAAGCGATGCCCTTCCATGTTAGATATCTCCCAGGGCTCTGTTCTGGCCCTATCTCTTCCTCTTTTTACACTATTTTGATTGGTAATCTTATCAACTCATATGGATTTATTATCACCTCTGCTCAAGAATCTTAGATTACTTATCTAGCTTTACTCTCCGATTCTGAAGACCAGCACCTGCAATTGCCCATCTCAAACTGGATGTCTTATAGACAGATACTCAGCATGTCCAAAGCCAAAGTTCTTATCTTTTTTCCACACACCTTCCACTCTTCCAAACTTCCCTGTTACTGTTGAGGACATTGCCATCCACCCAGTCACCCTGGCTAAAATCCTAGGTGTTATCCTCAACTCCTCCCTCTCTTTCATCCCCCGTATTCAATCTGTTGCTAAGTACTATCAATTTTACCTTCAGAATATCTCTCATATAGGCTACCTTCTTTCCATGGACACTGCAACAAGCCTGGTACAGGCTTTCATCACCTCACACCTAGATATTGAAATAGTCTGCTGGTTGGTCTCCCTTCTTCTAGTGTCTTCCCATTCCAGTTTATTCCTTCCCTCAACTGTCACATTGATCTTTCTAAATTTCAAGTCTGACCCTGTCAATTACCAATTCAATAGTCTTCAGTGACTCCCTATCACCTCAAGGATCCAATAAAAAAAATCCCTGTTTGACTTTTAAAGCCTTTCATAACCTGGTCCCTTCCTACTCTTCCAATCTTCTTAAACTTTATTTCCTTTCATGTACTCTGTGATCTTGTGACACTGGCTTCCTAGCTGCTCCATAAACAAAATGTTCCATCTCCCAACTCCAGGCATTTTCACCAACTGTGCCCCATGCCTGGAATTCTCTCCCTCCTTATCTTTGCCTCTTGGTTTTCCTAGTTTCTTTCAAGTCTCAACTAAAATTACACCTTCTACAAGAAGCCTTTCCAGATCCCTCTTAAAACTATTATCTTCTCTTTGTTGGTTATCTCCAATTTATCCTTTACATGTCTTGTTTTTACGTAGGTATTTGCATGTTGTCTCCCTCTTTATATTGTCAGATCCTTAAGAACAGGTATTGTCCTTTGTTTTCTTTGTATCCTTAGTGTTTAGTGACAGAAAAGATTATTCCTTTTTTATATCAATAATCCATTAATATTGAGGGATCCAAGTTTTTCCCCTTCCTATTTCCTCATTCTCTCCTCGGTCAAATCTGCCTTTGAAGAACAGGGTGGCTGATGAGATTGGATTTAACATTCTCCTCAATCTTGTTTGAGAACTCACCCAACTGGGTAAGCTTAGTTCTGATTAAAGAGTAAAAAGAAACTAATCTAGGTAAATTCTAGCCCATTGTGTTCTGTTCAGGCAAACTGGGGTGTGTGTGTGGGGGCAGTGTTGGTTTAGATCCCTTTGTTTAGATTGCCAGGGCTGGGAATATCTGGGTAAAGAGGATTAAGAGTGACATAATCAAAATCCTGGTCCCCTAGCCCTGCATTAGAATAGGTCCACCTCTCATTATAATATTCATTCTCATTAATTGTTAACCAATCAGAGTTGACTGCCATCTGTTGGGAACATACACTTTACCAAGGACATTTACATGTTGAGAGGCTTTCATGATTTGTATTTGGTTTATGAGAGACAGCCAAATGACCATCCTTTTATTAATTATTTGCTAGCCATAATTAATAAAATGATTAGTTATCCAGAAATTATGTCTCTTGAGCTTTTTTGTGTCACATTAGCACATACTAAGTACTTAATAAATGCTTGTTGACTGATTAACTGGGGGAAATAAATTAGTTACTATTAGTTTGTCTGTATTGTCTTCCAAAAGGGATATAGGAGGACAGGAAGACAATGAAAGAAAGGGGGAAATTTAAAAGAAAAAAAAAACTTTTTGCACATTCTTATTCATCAAGTAGGAGCTCTCCATTCAAGGGAAGGTTTGTTATGAAGTTGTTTCAAAGGGGATGGATGAGTGAACTGCTCTTCAGGTTTCAGTTTCTATGTGTCCATATTGAAAGATTGATATGAAGAAAATGCTCTGATGAAGAAAGAAAATGTTTAAAAATGAGATGGTGCAACTTGTATAAAGAGTGATAGTAACTTTAGGACCAGTATAGGATAAGAAATGAGAAAGTAAAAAATTAAAGCCAAAAAATCATTATGCTAATACCAAAATAATTGGTGAATGTGAGGACAAAGATTTTAAAAGATCTTTAGGAAGACAGAGGAAATAGAATTAACTATTAAGAAAGCTGTCATATGGAATATTTTATATATGTTGCTCATTAAATATATTGTTTCCAGTCAAGAAGGAACAGCACCTGTCCAAGAAGTGTTTAAAGTTTGTTTTTGCTGTTTCAATATTCATAGTCTGAAAATTGTACCTGAGTTTATGACAAAAGAACTCCAATTATAGCTTGACTAAGTTCAAGAGAATATGCATTTTAATAGTACAATAGAAAATCTATCATAAGCATGCCACTGCTCTCAACTCTTTGGAAAGAAACTACAACTATCCCTTCCACATCATGACTTTCCCCATTGTAGTTTCAATATATCTCAGTTTGGCATAAGAAATTAAATGGGAATTTTTGGGAGATTTTTGGAAGCTGCAGACAACACACAAAGGCCAGTAGATGACAAAGAAAAAGTTAAGAAACTCAGAAATGCATAAAAAATATGTATAACATTATATAATATCAACATATTTTGTCTTTTAATACCATAATAATTAGATTTCTTCTCTGGTATGAAGGGAGGGTCTCACTCCAATACCCCATCCCCACTCCCATGGATATTTTCTTTTCTATATTGTCTTTCTACCCTGATCCCTACTCCACCACTACAGAACAGCTTCTTTTCTAAATACATTCTGTTAGTGATGTTCTGTGTCTTAATTGCTTTTTTCATTTTAGTGACCTTTGAAAAGATCAATACATTGTGGTCCTTTGGAGTGGAGAAAAAAACATCATTAAGAATAGCAATAGCAAAATCAAAACATTCGGCCTAGTATGGAGAGATTTTGATGACAGAAGTAAATGTGTTTAGAGAAGCACTTGGATAAAAGACATAGTAACTTTGAAACAGCAAAACACTGGAACTAGATGGCCAAGATTATAGGGAGAAAAGATTGTGCAAGTTTGTCTTTGCTGTCTTCCAAAAGGATTATAGGAGGAAAGGAGAACAGGGAAAGAGAAGGGAAAAAGAACCACAAAACCTTTTTGTACACTCCTTTGAGTTAGGTAGGACCTCTCTGTTCAAGGGAAGGTTTGTTGTAAAGTTTTTTCACAAGGGATGAGTGACCAGCAGGTCATCCACCCTCCTGTGTGTTTATGGGATTTTATTTTTTAAAAAGGAGCAAAACCAAAAGAATTTATCATCTTGAGAACAATGACTCTATGGGATAACAGAGATCCAGGAATATACTCACCTATGAAAGTCTGAAAGATCTTTCAGAAAAAACGCAGGTGAAATGGGTGAAGAGAAAATGATGAAAATTTGAATCAAGCAGCCCCTTGATCTTGTCAAGAAGAGAGATGTGGCAACCAAGGATGTCACTGGTTTAGAGTAATTGCTCATTTGAAAAACATTATAGAAAAGAATAAGGCAAGATTATAGGTAGCAGTATCACTTCAAAACACAGTAAGAAAAGCAGTTGAGAAGAAAATAAATCTGCAGAGTTTAATATGAGATCCTTCAAAGTCAGATCATCCTGAAAGTGTTTGTATAAGAAACTAGGAGGTTAACAAATAGAAGTGAAATGGAACAGAGAAGCCAACATCCATAAAGATTTATTCTTATAAATACTGATAGCAAGATAATGACATTTGGACTCTACTACCTCAGTACTCATTAATCAACCAACAGGCATGTATTAAGTGACTATTATGTGCAATGCATATGAGGTAAGGGAGTAGCAATGATATTTAAAAAGGAAAAGTGGCTAGATCTGCTCAGGCATATGCAGAAAAAGACCATATTAGAAGCAACATAATTTTAAAGACACTCAAGGATTATTTTTCCAAAATATCTCAGAGATGATTCCAAAAGAATGGAAAAGATTAGGGACAATATTTTAAGTAAGCAGAGGAAACTGAGAAACCATTAACAAGTATAGACTTTTCTACTCTCTTGTTTCCACAAAATCTTTAAGAGGACAGTATGGTTGTGTCAAGGTTACCAGGGTGAAAGCAGGAGAAGGCTTATTTTCTACCACAGAGCTGGACGTTATAGAGAAGAAAAGCTCCTATTCTATTATTTTTTTTTGGCAATTGATTTGTAGGACAAAATTCCACCTTAAAGGTTTTCCTTCTATTATACGTATGTTAAAATCATACAAGATTAAGTGACAAATATGATTGTAGAGATACTTTTATTTATTGACTTGCTGAGTGTTCACATCAAAGAAGGCAATACTGGAACAGAGAGCTACATGCTTAGGTAAATTGTCAGTTATAGAGGATGTCTTAAGCAGAGTACAAAGAGAAGGTTTTCCTATCTATATTAATGGCGAATTTCATGAAATGCTCTTATTCACAAGTGACATTAACTAATTCCTAGAATGCTATCAAACTTCTTAAATTAATCTGTAATTATCAGAAAGAGATTGGTTTAAACATCCACAATGAAAAAAACAATGAAAAAAAATTCGTATTGCTCAGATTCCAATAAATAGCTGGACAGATGGCCCATTGAATATTTATCTATCGTCTATTTAACTATCTCTATCTCAAATGGGTGTATATGTGTTCTCTAATAATCTAAATCATATACCTTAGCATTATACCTGTTTATATTTATCTGCTAATCTATATCTATCTATCTGGGACATATGATGAAGATGAACATGATCTGAACCTAGAGATACAATGAGGAAAATGGGCTGGTTCGCACTTGGAATTTGCAAAATACTTTAAGTGATTCTAAATAATTTATTTAATATCTATATTTTCCTAATAATGCCTAATAATGCCAGAGACAAATTATGAAGCAGTCTGACCACAGAAGAATCAAAATTGTAAGTGACTCAATAGGCAATGGAAAAGATATATGGTACATGTATTCAGGCCCTAGCCTATTAGTAATGATG
This sequence comes from Phalanger gymnotis, assembly GCA_028646595.1. Taxonomy (NCBI): domain Eukaryota; kingdom Metazoa; phylum Chordata; class Mammalia; order Diprotodontia; family Phalangeridae; genus Phalanger; species Phalanger gymnotis. The sequence goes on from CM053624.1 coordinate 208,555,775, forward strand.
ATGTATGCAAGATATAAGGTGGTGTATTGGTCATGACATGGAAATGATAGGCAATAAACAGATAGCTTGAGTACTATATTGATGCCCTTGAAACACCAGAAGAATCAGAGGAAGATCTCCAGAATGTGAGGTGGATGCGTTCTGGACAATTTGCAGAAGGATATAAATCCCACACTAAAAAAGTATGGAGAGGTTATAGTATGCATTGGTGCAGAGGAAGTATCCATACTGAAAAATTCACAGACCTATCAATGTATTCAGTTTGTAACAAATGGACATAAAGCATCAGAAATTCTATTTTGAAAATGAAAAATGATAATACTATAAGAATCATTTGAGAACCTATGTGTATTTTTTGAAGTATAAAGCACTTCACAAGCATGAGATAATATAGGCAGCTCTATAATGTGATATACATTCCCTAGAAACAGTGCACTATGCAAATTGAGCAACAAAAACCACAGAACTTATGGGAAAAATGTATTTGGGCACAACATTCAAAAATTTCACCAATAGCATCAAAAAAGGGTAGCAACCTAATGAAAAATGGTAGTACAGTTTTATAACTACGAAATGGTTAAGAAATGCATAAATAATACACTCAACAGTCACTGTGTCCATGGCCTTGGTCTGTCGCTGGGCCTGGAGCAAGTTGGGCAGGCCCCAACTCTAGGACTCCTGCAAAGGCTAGAGTGGGGTCGGGTGGTGGGAGTGGGGTTGACAGTAGGAGGGCTTCAAACCAGCTCTTCTCCTCTCATAGCTCTTACTGCACCAAAAGATATACAATAAATATAGTACTTTATCTTGACAAATAAATGGTGTTTACTTGGGAAAGTGGATGCTTTAAAATGGTTCAGTTTTCTACCTTCTTGCTTGTTTTCTCTCAGAAGAAATTGAACAGAAGCCAACTCAAAATTTGTGTTTTGCTCAGAATGTTCCCTAATGTATTAATCATGTTTGAACAAATTCACTTTTTCCAAAACCCTGGTTATAGTAGAAATGACTGTATTATTAATGATGAAAATCAGTGCTTCATATACCTCAGGAGTTGATTAGTCCATTCCACTTAGAGTCCTGTTACTTACTGGCATAATTTTAGTTTGATTTCCTAAGTAGAATGAACCAGTTACTATGAGTCTTAGAAATGGAAGGAACTTTTAGAAATCATTTAGGCCATTTTTTTTCATTTTAGAGATGAAGAAACTGAGGTCCAGAGAGAAGAATTTACTTGCTTAAGAATTTGCAGTGTGGGGGCAGCTAGGTGGCACAGAGAGTGGAGCACTGGCCCTGGAGTCAGGAGGACCTGGGTTCAAGTCCAGCCTCAGACACTTGACATATGTACTCGCTGTGTGACCATGGGCAAGTCGCTTTAACCCCAATTGCCCTGCCAAAAAACAAAAAACAAAACAAAAACCAAGAATTTGCAGTGTGATTGCTAAGCCACTGTCAGTGAGTTGAAAAATCACAGAGATTGAAAAGGTGCCACAACATTGGAGGTAGGCAAACATCCCCAGTCTCAGAAAAAGGCAAGAGAGAAAATGCAAGGTAGAGGCCAATGATCCTGGCTTCAGTTCATGGCAAAATTCTAGAATCTGTTATTGAAAGGATAGCATGTGAACATTCTGAAAGCTTAGAACCATCAAGAATTCAGAAAGAACGTAACATGCTAGACTCACCAGATTTACTTTTTCAACAGTTACTACATTAACAATTCAGGGAAATAGCACAGATGTAGTACACTTTAATTTTAGCAAGGCATTTGACTATGCCTTTGACAATATTCACATGGACAAGAGGGAGGCTAGATTTATTATATACTGTAGTGAGACTGTTGCTTGAATGACCAGAGAGGAAGGATAGTTCATTTTCCTCCTCTACCCCTTTCTCCTCCTGCTTCACTTCTTTGGCTCTCTCCATCATCCATTAACCTTGGTACTCAGAGCTCAGCAGTACACTCTACCCTTCTGACTGGAGGACAGAGCAATAAGTTCCTCCCAAAACCTCTTGTTAAGGAGGGCACCCAAGCCACCCATCTCTTCATTCCCTACATGGCTATATTTTTTGGACTTCTCCATCATGCTGCTGTGCCAGATAACTTTCCTCTTTCCCTCCCTTCTTGCGGCTTCTTTTTGTGCTATCATCTCCTGTTACATTATATAAGCTCCTTGAGGGCTGCAACTGTCTTCTTTTTTTCTTTTTATATTCTCAGAATTTCGTGTTCCTACTTAGCACGGTGATTAGTACATAGTAGGTGCTTAATAAATGTTTGTTAACTGATTAAATAGTTATTAATGAATAGATGTCAACATGAAGGGAGGGCTCTATTTGACTGCACAGTTGATATATTCTTTGCCTCATGCTTTTCAACATTTCTATCAATTACCAGAAGGAAACACAGAGAGCATACTTAAGGCTTTTCTTTTTCTTTTTCAGTAAGGTGAGGTATGAGGAAGGAAAAATATATACTTGTTAATTAAAACAACAAAATTTAATTTAAAAAACTTGCAAATGGCAAAAGTAGAAGAGTTAGTGTTCAGGACAAAATCAGGATCCAAAAATTCTTAATGGGATGGAATTGAATGAGGTAATTTAATAGACATAAATTTAAAAGTCTTATAGTTGGGTCCAAAACAAATCAACTGTATAAATACAGACTGAGGAAAGGAATGACTAAATAATAGTTTGTCTGAAAAGGATTTGATGATTTTAGTAGAGTGAAAGCATAGTATGAATCAACAACATGACACGTTAACTATAAAAGCTAAGTAATCTGTATTAATAGAGTTGTAGAATATAGAACAAGGAAGGTGACAGTCCTGCTGTACTCTGCCTTGGTCTGATCACAACTGGAGTGTTGTATTCAATTTTGGATGCTACAATTTAGGAAGGATATTGACAAACTGGAGAATATGCAAAGGAGAGGATTAGGATAGAGAGAGGGCTGGGAACTATGCCATACAAGGATCAGTTGAAGGAATGGGAATGGCGTTCACACTGGAGAAAAAAAAGAGACATTGAGGAAATATAATAACTATCTTCCAGTATTTGAAAGGCTGCCTTGTAGAAGAAAATTTAAATTTGTTCTGGTTGAATTCATAGTGTAGAACTAGGAACTAAAGAATGAAAGCAATGGAATTTTAGGGAAAACTTCCTTACAATGAGGGTTGTCAAAAAATGGGATGAGTTGCCTTAAGAGCTAATGAGTTTACTCACACTGGACATTTTCAAATGGAGACTAATCAACCACTTGTCAGGGATGTCTTAAGAGAGGGGTCCTATTCTGGTTGGGATTGGACTAGATCTCTTGCTGTATCTTCCAACCCCAGTGTTGTAAGACTCTGTGATTCTTCTGTCTCCCTAAACCCATGCCTATGTCCTTTCCTCTACACTATGCTGAAAGGTCAGAAAATGGGTACCTGCATTCGAATCTTGGTCTATAGCCAAGTAACCCAAGGGTTCTTAACTTGTGGCCCATGAATTTGCTTTTTTAAAATAATACTTCGATAAGCATTTCAGTATAACTGATTTCCATTATAATCCTATATATTTTATTTTGTACATTTCAAAACATTATTTTGAAAATGAGTCTGGAGCTTCACTAGACTGCCAACAGTATCCAAGACATAAATAAGATGAACAACCTCTATCCTCGTCCAACGTCTCAAACCATCTCAACTCACTTTATACCAACTTCAATCCAACATAGAGGAACTCTCTACCTACATAACAAAGCTTAAATGGAGATTAATCTCATCTAAATCAGCTCAGTTTCCTATCTCAATCAAAAATAAGCAATTTCTCATTCAGCCATTCATATCTAGTCTTGATTTCATAGCACATAAGTGCTGTCTTTCTACCCTCTTCATAGCTCTCTTAACTCCTTTGCTCCATTCCCATATACATAGTACAGAGGGATGAAAGATGGCAGAGACATATAATCTATTTTTTTTCATTTCAATAAAAGTTCTTGAGTACCCGCATGCTACAAAAGACAAAAGAAATAGAAAACATGGTCCCTCTTGCCTAAATACATTGGAAAGAAGACTGGACTTGAAGTTTTAAGACTGGTTATTGGCTGATGCATCACAACCTTTCTGAACCTTGGTTTATTCATCTGTAAAATGAGAATGTTGGGCCATATAATCTCCAAGATCCCTCCTTGCTACAACAACAGTATTGATGATTATAATTATTGTCATACAATTTTCATTATTATTATTATTATTATTGTATTGCTTTAAAGTTTGCAAAGCACTTTACATATATTCTCATATTTGATCCTCATAACAACTTTATGGGGTAGGTTCTATTTTTATTCTCATTTTACTTATGAGAAAAGTCAGGCTGAGAGAGATTCAATGACCTACCCAGGGTCACACTGTAGGTATCTAAGGCAAGATTCAGATTCAGGTCTTCCTGACTCAAACTTCCTGACTCTGCACTGTGCTACCTACTTGCCTTTAACATTACTTAATTCTAAGTAGGAAAACTCTGGAGAAAGTACGGGTTTGATCACTTGGGCTTATACTATATTAATCCTTTCCCATTACTTCCCTGTCTTCTCATTCTGAAAAAAGCAGAGAGCTTCACACAAGAACTTTTTAATATGTTACTCTTCAATTTTTCATTGAATTTAAAATAAAATAGAAATTCAGATTGAATTTTACACCGTTCACTGTCTAAGGGACAGGGTTACTGAAGATCAGTGGACTAATTTGGCATATTTTGTTGATTTAATCAAACATCAGACTCTACAGTCTCTTTTTCTTTCCAAATATCCATCCTAAACCCCAGAAAGAGCCAAGAGCTAGCCTCTCGAGAAATCTACTTGCCCAATGAAATCAGCATTGTGGCAGGAACATAATTCCATCAAGCCTGATGGTAAATTATAATCCTGAAAGAAATGGAGTTAGGGAGAGAATAAAGAGGAACATATAAGAAAGGAGTGGAAAAAAGAGACAGAGTACTAGAATCATTAGGTAGGGGTTCAACAATTAAGAAAAATGTTCTCTAGTGATATTGTTCCTCTGAATGATTTAATTGACCCTGAATTGTTCCACTTCAGTCTGGCTTGGGTTGCACAGTTGATGGAAGTAATGAAGTTGAACTGAGATTCCAGGCAAGGGTGTGGGTGAACTGACAGTTAAGAGAAACTGTAACTAGAGAAAATTTCAGCCCGAGACAGAATACACCAGGACCAGAGCTGGATGGGAGAAACTTAAATAGCACCTGCTCCAACACTGCAATTAGTCTCAAACTTTCATAAGCACTAGATAACCTTAATCTTAGTATCTTAGGAGAAAAAAACCAAATGTGAAAATGACTTTGGAAGTTGTTTTTTTAAAAAAAGAAACCAGCCAAAAGACCATTAGTTACAAAACGAACACCAAAGTCATTAACCAGGCACTGAATTTCTCAAACTTATAAACTTCATTTTCTTTTAAAGCATTCTTTTCAGAATAGTGGGATGATCAGTATGACCTACAATATCCAATACATGTGTATTCAATACACGAACAATTCAATTCGATTCATTAAACATATATTAAGCACCTACTATGTGCAAGGCATGACAACCTTTTTTTTTAAAGATGATTTAAATTTGTAGGACCTAGACTAGAAGGGTTCTTAGATGTATTTTAAGGAATTTTGGCATTAACTCTGCACTTTACAATTAAGAATGTTGAGGACCAAAGAAGTTAAATCACTTAGCCAAAGGAACACAGGTCATGAAGGGAACAGATGAGAAATGAACCCAGATTTTCTGACTCCAAATGTAGGGCTTTTTCCACTCCATCATAGATTCCTATTTATTGTCCACCCATTGTGCACAATAACTTGTGCTAGATATTGCCCAAAAAAACCTCAACTAATTTTAACTAATTGGAAAGAATTGTCATGAAGTAGACTGACTACAAGTCAAAAGACTTGGATTTGAGGACTGATTCTACCACTTATTAATTACTGTGACCTTGGTGAAGTCATTTCACTTCTCTTTCTTTGCGGGGCAAGTTGTGATTAAGTGACTTGCTCAGGGTCACATAGCTAGTAAGTGTCATGTATCCAAGGACAGATTTGAACTCAAGTCCTCATGACACCAGGGCTGATGCTCTATCCACTGTGCCATTTAGATGCCACCAATTTCACTTCATGAAGTTATCTCCTTATGTATTCGATGAAAGATAATAATCATATTTGCACTTCTTATTTCATAGAGTTGTTAGGACTAAATGATAAAATGAATAAAAATCTTTCAAGTTTTGGTGCTATATCAGTGTTAGTCATTATTCATTCTTTAATATAATTTTCCAAGTGATGATATGTGTGTATTGCACATACACATATCCAGACATAGCTCTAGTAAAAAAAATTAGAATTACAGAATCTTTGTTGTGATAATAGGAAGTTTTGAGTGCTGAATCCAATATAATATAACATAACATAATAGCCATATAACATAATGGAATAGAATATAATATTATATAATAATAAAAATGATGTTATATAATAGTACAGTATAATATAAAGGTATATTATATTATGATAGCCTATAGAATAGAATAGTAGAGAGGGCAGTCTAGCATAGTGGACTGAGAGCTGGCTTCCAAGTCAGGCTGACTTGTGTTAGACATATTTTGGCATAATCTGACTACATGACCCTTGGCAAGTCAACTAACCTTTTAGTGTTCCAAGTAACTATCCAAATTGCAGAGAAGGTGCTGACCTGCATGGGGAGGGGCAGTTTACATTCTTGGGAGTTCCCTGTACAAATGAAATCACAAGTCTACTCCTTATCCATATATGTATGTGTATGTGTGTCATGCATGTATATATGTCAATGAATTAACTTTGAATGTTAAAAGATTTTAATCCATGATAGGCTTATTATAAATTGTAATTTTCAATTTAATTATGTTACCTTACTTAGTAGTACCATTTTACTTTAGTTTATTATATATATGTATATAATAAATATAACAAGTAATTACAGTAAACCAATAATGGATTAAAAACACTTTGACATGTAAAAATTAATTGAGCCAATTTAATTTATATTCAAAGAATATTTTTGCCTCTTAAGTCCTTGGTTTTAAAGTTACTCATTTTTTGGGTTGGATTTCCCTTACTTCCCAGTAAGATTTTGAAAATTCTAAAAACCCCAAGAATTTCATGCATACTGTCTGAAATCACAGATTTTGAATTAGTATGGCTTTACTGTACTTTGCTAATCACCACTGCATGTTTATTTTAGCACCAAGACTCCAAAAACAGTTATGTAACAGGAGAACATAAAATAACCATATAACCAAAGATAGTATTTATAACCCAGCATGGTTGTACTTTCGCAATTATATAAACATAACCAATGTCAATTCAGGGAAGTTTACAAATCTCTGGGTTTGGAGAAAAGATTCAAGAAAACACATTTGCAGAAAACATTATAGGGGAGATTGCATTTTAAAGTTCTGTAAATCTGCGCTCTCTGGGAAGCGTATTCACATTTTCACATTTTAAAAAAATTACTGGAACTAAGTTTTATACTAATTGTCAATCAGTCAATAAACATTTATTAAGTGTTTACTGTATGCCAGGCTTCAGCTGAACCCAGAATCTATAATTAGTTTAGTCCTTGGTTTTAAGACATACAACTTATTTACCCCCAATAACCATAACATTTCTATGTTGTATGACATGATTTATTCATTTCACCAAGGACCTAAAAAGTTATAAATCTCCTATTTATTTGTGCTTTTCCATTCTAAAGCTTCTCCTGAGAGAGATACAAATATAATTAAATCTTTGTGGTATTGGGTCTTTCATAGTTTCATAGATTAGGAGTTACAAACACCCAATTTTTAAAGATTCAAGTTCAAAGTATGGTGAAGCCTCCCTCTTGTACTCACAAACTTTTGTACCTAAGCCAACCAGTCTGGGTTGTATATCCCTTGGGAACTTATTTTCTCCAATAAAATAAATAAATAAATAATATGAAATATTTTTATTTTAATAAATAAATTAAATTTAAATTAATAAAATAAAATAAATGAATGAATAAAATAAACAAATTAATTAATCTAACAAAGAAATCTGGCAAGCGCTTTACTCTTACACAACATCCATTTTATTTACCTTTCTTTATTTGACATGTAAACATCAGTATAGTTACTAAAACATCAGTAGATGGTTTCAAAAATGCTAGTAGTCCAAGGAATAATCAGAACCAAAAAAAATGGATTCTGCTTGTATTCGAGGTCAGAGAGATTTGGATAAAAAGGCTGAAGCAATATTTGGAAAAGGCAAAAAACAAACAACTAAGGTAAATGAAAATATTTTATAAAATATGTTGCAAATAATGGCTAATATTGGGATCATCTAGGTGGCAAAGTGAATAGAGCATCGGCCCTGGAGTCATGAGGACCTTCATTCAAATACTTGACACTTACTAGATGTGTGATCTTGGGCAAGTCACTTAACCTCAATTGCCTCACCTCCCCCCTCCAAAAAAATAATAGCTAATATTAACATAACATTTACTATATACCAGGCGTTGTACTCAGCACTTTACAATTATTATCTCATTTGAGCCTCACAACAACCCTAGGAGGTAGGTGCTGTTATTACCCCATTTTACATTTCAGCAAACTGAGGCAAGTAGAGGTTAAGTGACTTGCTCAGAATCACATAGCTATGAAGTGTCTAAGGCCACATTTGAATGAAGATCTTCCTGACTGTAGGCCCCATGTTCTATCCACTGAACCTCCTAGCTACCTCAAAAAACAGTAAAGAAAGTAGCATGAGATTATGAATTTGGAGTCCAAGCACTTAGATTTGAATATCAGCTCTACTCCTTCGTGTGTAGGTTACTTTGTACGAGTCACTTCATTTTTCTGTGATTCAATTTCCCAACCTTCAAGATAAGGAATTTGGCCTAAATATACTTAAATAGCCTTACCAGCTTTAACTCCTATGTTTCTAATGAGAGGAAATTAAAGTGATGTCTAAAGTGACTAAACTAATTCAAATGTTGTAAGTTAAAATTCTAGAACCACCTCCTCAACCCCAGCACACATGTCATAAAGGGTCCCTTTCCATAATAGTTTTCTTTGCAATGGAGACACTGCCTGTTTAGACTAAACTTTTTCCTCTTTGATTCTATAAGCAGTCTTGTAATTAAGCATTAAAGGAACATTAAATGATTTTGACATATTGTCTGTGCCCTTAATTTAGATCCTGCATTTGCTCAGCTCATTCCTGCTTCCTGAAATTGTTTCCTCCTTGCCCTCTTCCCCCTTATGAGACCTTCAGTGACACAAACACACACACACACACACACACACACACACACACACACGGACCTTTTCCAGTTAAAAGTGATTTCTCCCTCCAATTTTTAATGGCATAGAACAAGGATTATATCATAGATGATAGAGTTTCAGAACTTTTGTCTCAGACCCCAAAGTACTCCAAACTCTTTTAACCTCATGCACTTTTTTCTGATATTAATTGACATTTGACAGACTTCAATTGTTATGAGAAGTAAATTACCCTCAATAGTGATAAAACCTCATGTGATCCTAGATTTAGAGTTGCAAGAGACTTTAGAGGTCATCACATTCACTCCTTTCATTTTACATATGAGGAAGTTAAGGCTTTTTGAAGCTGTGACTTCAAAATTTGAAAGAAAATTATTGACAATTTTCCTCTGTGGGATCTTTAAGAGATGTGACAGAAAAAGAAACAGTAGATTATTTGGAATGCCAGCAGTAAACATGTAGAGTTTTATTTAATCTTGTTCTTTCTAGATAACTCTTGAACCCTCCATAAAAGGAAAGTCCTGGTAACCTCATTATGCTGGTCAGGCATGGAGAACTGGGTTGGGAATTATGCCCCAGAGAATAATTTCTTGCTGTCTAGGATTTCATGTTTTGAATAAGTGGAAAGAAAATTGAATAAATCATAGGTATTAATATTGCCCAAGCATACTCTGCAGTATGGGAAGAGGGACCATCTCTTTGCTAGATTTCTAAAAATTTTGCTTCAAGAAATGTTAAACTTACTATGTGGTGTATAGCCATTTTTAATAGCATAGTACCAAAGAAAGCTAAATTAGATGCGTAAGCCCAAATATTATTTTGTGCATTAGCTTCCACAACTCATAGTGGTGCAGAAGTATCCATGTATCTTCAAACATTTTGCCAGTGCAGTATAAGCTCTGATAGCAAATTGGAAACTCTTTGAGTGTAGGTCTTCAATGAGATCTATCATCAGAGGACTAACCTAGTGAAATATGGAGGTTCATTGCTGGACAGTTCTCAATCAGGTGAGTAATTCCCTTTTTGGTCACGGCAGCTCATGAAGACCTTATAACTATATAGGAAGGCTTTGTTCTGTCCTGAAGGAACATACTCACCTACAAAATCAGAGAGCCTGGAAATATTTTTTTTGTGATTTCATAAAACATTTCCATATTAGTCATTTTGTACAGGAAGACTCAAATAAAAGAAAAAAAAGGAAAGTGAAAAATAGCATGCTTCAGTCAATCAAATATCAATTCTTTCCCTGGAGGCCAATAGTATGCCTCATCATCAATCCTTTGGGATTGTCTTGGATCATTATATTGCTGAGAATAGCTAAGTCATTCACAGCTGATTAATTTTTATTTTATTAGCTCAGTCTACCCATGAGCAATTAATATATTTCTAACTATTTAGGTCTAACTTTATTTGTGTGTAAAGTGTTTTATAGTCATATTCATATATTTCCTGGGTTTGTCTTGGCAGGTACCCTCCCAAGGATTTTATATTGTCTACAATTTTTTTATTTTGTTTTTATTTAATATGTTGATTTTCACAGGAGTTTGAATTACAAATTTTCTCCCCATTTCTACCCCCCCACTCCAAGATGGTGTATATTCTGGTTGCCCTGTTCCCCAGTCTGCCCTCCCTTCCGTCACCCTACTCCCCTCCCATCCCCTTTTCCCTTTCTTTCTTGTAGGACAAGATAAATTTCTATGCC
>CM053624.1:208567290-208593226 GCA_028646595.1 Phalanger gymnotis
CCTACCTGCACTGGGCTTAAATCTTCAGCAGGCTCTGCACTCCTGCTCTGATCAGCCACTTAATTCCTCCCACCAGGTGGGTCTGGGGCCAGAAGCAACTGCAGCTGAATTTCTAAAGCTGCCCCGCCTCCGTTGCCCCAGGGGTGGTAGGCGAAACGCAAACTCTGTGTTGTCCCGCAGCTTTTCCCACTAACCTTCTCTGTTGTCTTTGCTGTTTGTGCATTGTGAGGTCTGGTACATGCCACAGCTCAGCAATTCAGCATGCTAGGGCACTCTCCGCTCCATTCCTGGTCTCGTCAGTCCACGGTCTGCTGCGCCGTGCTTGGCTCAGCTCCGCTCCCCTCAGCTGGGAGCTGGGAGTTCCGTGCGGGCCAGACCTTACCCCAAGACCATCCAGGCTGTCCTGGGCTGGAGCCCTGCTTCCCTCTGCCACTTTGTGTGTTCTGCAGTTCTAGAATTGGTTCAGAGCCATTTTTTTATAGGTTTTTGGAGGGACTTGGTGGGGAGCTCACGCCAGTTACTGCTTTCCAGTCGCCATCTTCTAAAATAAAATTTTTTTAAAAAGCCACTCATCATGTAATGTAATTCTGTGTATTGCAGTTATCTATATTGGTGTATATCCCTCTAATATAGAGTAGACTGCCTGAAGGCAGGGAACAGGTCTTATCTAACTTTGTATTTCCTCCAGTGCTAAGCATAGTGCTCTGTATACAAGTGAATTTTGATAAATGCTTGCTGATGTATTTTATTTGTATATCCATAGTATTCTTTTTTAAAAAACTTATTTTATTTTAAATTCACAGAACAAAACAAGCATTTCCATAACACAGTACAATAAAAATGATTGTCCGTGATATTACAAATCTACCATGTAAGTTCTAGCTGGTCCTTCAATTGCGGCTTTGTGATGTTTGTCCACTGAGGACTAGCCTATCAAAGTTCAGACAAGTTCACTCATCACTAGAAACTTGGCCACTGGGGTAATGATTTTTAGCTTCAGCAATTTAGAACAGTTTTCATCTAGACTGAAGAGCATGAGAGAATATGTTGGGTAGCTAGGTGGCACAGTGAATAGAGTGCTGGACCTGGAATCAGGAAGACCTGAATTCAAATCTAGCTTCAGTCACTTTTGTGTGGCCCTGGGCAAATCACTTAACCTCTCTCATTTTCAGTTTCTTCATCTGTAAAATGGGGATGATTACAGCATCTTCCTCTCAGAGTTGTTGTGAAGATAACTGAGATAATATTTGTAAAGTATTCTGTGAATCCTGGAGAGCTATATAAATGCTAGTATTATTATTGATGGATAGAGGACTGGCCTTAACAAGCTAGGAAGATCTGGATTTGAAACCTACCTCTGACACATACTGGCTGTGTTTCTCCAGGGAAGTCATTTATCCTCTCAGTGCCACCTAAGCAATTCTCTAATACTCTAAATTACTAATAAATAGTTGAGCTTTATCAATGGGAACAGTTGTTATACCAAGAATATCCTATACAAATGAAATCAGACATCTGGACTACATTGTACTCCCTGCCCCCCACCCCGCAATAGTCATCACAATAAGAAATAGGAAGCTTTATTAAAGGAAATCAAAATAATGAGCATAATGTTTAAAATGAGAGGCAGTGTGTCTTAGTTGGCAGAGATATGGTCTTGGACTAAGGATGACTTGAGTCCAAGTACCGCCTCTGATACATACAGGCTGTGAGACTGCACAAATCTCTCAACCAGTGCCCTTGGGCAACTCTCCCTAAGCTGCAGGATGGTTGTCAGTGTATGTTGTTCTAGACATTTCCTCATTGGGGGATCCAAACACCAATGAAACCACAAGTTGGGACGAACAACAACAGCCGTGCTAACGCTATTTCAGTCTGATAGAATGAGCTTAAGAATAAACAAAATGAAGAAAAATGACAATTACAAGAATAGCTCTTGTTACATGCGCTGCAACCACTTCTTGATTTAGGATCATTGATTTAGAGCTGAAAAGGGCCTTAGAGAGCACTGAGCCTAACCCTTTCATTTTACGGATGAGGAAACTGAGGCAGGGAAAAGCAAAATGACTTCCTGAGGGACTTAGCAAGGGATCTAATCTAATCTAATATCCCTCCTCAAGAAGAGTACAGATTTTCTTTAAAGAACACTGTCAAAAAAAAGGGGGAAGTGGGGGCAGGGGCTAAGAAAAGTAAAAACTTCAAGTTTTTAGCATCAAGGAACAAATATCTAAATTATCTTGTCAATAAAATGAAAGTTAATGATGATGATTTAAAAAGTCTTAAATTCCCTTTTGTGGTGGAAATGACTGATGCAACAAACCAGATGATTGTTTTCTATTGAGAGGGATTTCTTTGAAACTCTAGAAATGTGACCACTAGCAAATGGTGCTACAGCCTCAATCTGACCTGCCTGAAGAACAGTTCCATAGATAAAATGTAAGCAAAGCACTAGTTGCCTGTTTTTTGAATTCTTTTCATGCTGCTCATTACTGCTTCCACTAATGATGCTCTAATTTCCTTTTTGAATTGCCTTATGCTTTAACCAATCATCCTTTAATTTACCAGGTTTCATGACCTAGAGTCCTTTGGGCTGGGCTGGGATGACAATATCGTAATATACTTTAGAATTAAACATCATGTGGTTAGTCAGGGGACATGCCTCGAGGAAAGGAGAGACATTAAAACAAAGTAATTTCACTGTGTATGGATAGGGCTAAGTTTCTGAGTTTTTTTGGACTAGAGCTATCATTTAATTGGAATAGGGAACTCCCAGTGAAGAAAATCTCTTTACCAACGTAGAGGGCCATCTCTTCTACACACAGCTTATGGTTTGAGATAATTACCCGGGGTTAAGTGACTTTGCCCAGGGTCAAACAGCTTTGTCAGGGACAGACTGGAGCCAAGGTCTTCCTACCTCCAAAGGTGGCTCTCTATCCACTATCTGTGGAGTAAAAAATTAAAATAATAGGGCCAGCTAGGTGGCACAGTGAGTAGAGCACCGGCCCTGGAGGAAGGAGGACCTGAGTTCAAATCTGGCCTCAGACACTTGACACACTTACTGGCTGTGTGACTTTGTGTGACACTTAACCCCAATTGCCTTGCTCTCCCCCTCCAAAAAAACAAAAACAAAAGAATGGAAGTAGTACAGTTTCCTTTTAAAGAGTAAAAAGTTGTCTCCCTAGCTTTGCATATCATCCTTAGCTCTAACCTTTCACTGCTAAAACATCTTGTTCAGCATCCCAATGGAGTGGAAAGAACACTAGTTTTGGAGTCAGAGGCCTTAAGTTCAAATTCCAATTCTATCATTTACTCTGTTCCACTTTAAAGCAATTCACTTTACCTCTCTATGCTGCTTTTTTTTTAATCTATAAAATTAAGGGCATTGAACTAGCTCAACTTAAAGGTTTCTTCTAGCTCTAATTTTTTATTCTATGATTCTCAAAAGTACTGTCAGTAGGTAGGGATAACTATAAAACACCATCATATTCCTAAAGAATTCCTAAAGAACTAATGTACCAGTTCAATAAACACTAGTTGTCTTTGTTGGTCTCAGTTGTGCCCAGGAGTTCCATATGCACCTTCATGTATATGATTCTCAGCTTTAGTTATCTAACCCTACTCTCTCTCCTGAGCTCCAGTCCCACATCGCTAAGCACCTTTTGTATACTTGGGACTGGATATCCCGTAGGCATCTCAGGCTCCAATGGCTCCCTGTTACCTTCAGGACCAAATATAATGCCCTCTCTTTGGCATTTTAAGCTCTACATAACCTGGCCTCTTCCCCTCATTTCCAGTCTTCTTACTTAATTCCCCTTGCCACACCCTTTGATCTAGCTATAACCAACTCTGTATCTTTGCAATGGCTATTCCCCTCTCCACCCCTAAGCCATGCCTGAAATGCTGTCTCTTCATACCTCTGTCTCTTAGTTTCCCTGGCTTCCTTTAAGTCTCAGATCAAATCTTATCTTCATCTGGAAGCCTTTCTTGTCCCCCCAATTGCTAGTGCTTCCCCCTTTTGAGCTACCTCTTACCTACTCTGTATAGTCTTGTATATGTCTAGTTATTTACATGTTGTCTTCCCAATTAGAATGTAAGCTCTTGGAGGGCAGCGACCATGTTTTTGCCTTTCTTAACATTCTCAGCACTTAGTACGGTGCCTGGTACATAGTCAAGGCCCAACAAATCCTTTTTCATTGATTGGCAGATAGCTCCTTCAGGAACTTTGTATTCTCTAGTAAAGAGAATGTGGGACAACATATATCCCTAGTATAGTTTAGAGAATTCCAAATCAGGAGATACTGGAGAATCTGATATTAATCCCTCTAGAAAGGAAAAAATCAGTTCTCTTTATGTCCTTCAAATTATTTTTCTAAGACATGATGAGAGGCAGTGTTGCACAGTGGATAGAGAATCAGGAAGACCAGAGTTTAAATCTCAGTCCTAAAGCATCCTGACGATATAACTCTGGGAAAGTCACTTCAACTCTCAGCCCCACTCCCCAAAAATATCTTAAAAATTATAGGTCTCGGAGCAGGTGCCGATTTCCAGCAGCACAGAAAATTTCCTCATTGGGAGATCCAGTCTCTCTTGCTTCTCCAGCCTCCTCTAGTGATTACATAAAAGAGTTTTAAACAAATCACTTTGGTTCAATTCTGAACACCCCATTACAAAATTTTTATAGCAAGAATGTGAAAATGGGTCCTTCTGCAAGTCAGAGTAAGTAAATGAAGTGACCAAGAGAGCTGTTGCTAGGATTTAAGAGCTCTGATGTTTTCAAGAAATATCCTTGCTTTGAATTTGCAAATTTTAAACACAAACATAATGGAAAGCAATTGTTTGCATTTTGGAACAGATAGCTCTTGCATGGGAAGCTGCATGGGTATGATTTGGTTAGCTATAGTTTAAGGGAGCTAGTACAAACACACAACGATTTTGTTTTCTTGGGTGAATTTGTACCCTTGTCCCCAAAAATGAATCCAAATTGGAAGTTTTCTTCTCAGCTCCTACCTTAAAACAAAGGGAACTGGACCAAGTATGAATTAAATCCTAGTGGTGGTAATACAGAATCTTTGACTTTTGTGCTTTTGCAACCTTTGTGTAACTGACTGTGTGGGTAAATGTAACACAACAAGGCAACTCAACAGGACTAAGAACCATAGATGGACTTTATATGGGTTTTTTTGGACACTTAAAACTGTAGTTGTTTATGGAACCTTTTCACACATTGTTGCAGTGTTTAATTATGTTCATTCATTTGTATAAGCTGATGCTTTCATTTTCATATTTTGTGAACCATGATACATATGACAAATGCCTAATGATGCTGATTTTTTCCCAGCAGAGTTGATTCTCATGACCACTTCTGAAACACTTGACTATAAGTCAATTAGTTGGAAGCTTAGAGTCAAGTTTTATAAATAGTCTGAGGGGTGGGTAGTGGCTCCCTTTTAAAACTTTTTAATTTTTTTTTTGCAAGATACAGCTTTGCCAAAAGAGGTCATAGAATTTTTTCAAACATTTTATTTTGACATATGAGTAGGGCTTTCTAAAAGGGTTTTAGCATCTTCCTGATCTGAGGAAAGACAAGGACTTTAGATGACTTCTCAGCTATCTTCTAGTTCTATGAGACTACTCTGTTTCAGAATGTGAGAGTTGAGTAATAGTTCACTATCGAAAATTCCCACATGCACATTGATAGCTCTCAGATTGTCTTTATAAGGATTAGCCTACACAACATTTCACACCCATAGTCTCCCACTTACAGTAAATAGGAGATGCTTTCTCACCACTTTTATGTGAAATAATTTAATCTATTCTATCTCTCCCTTTCTCCTCCCAATATATTTTATTTTTTTAGATATCATCCTTTCATGTTCAACTCACTCCGTTCCTTCTGTCTATATATATGTATATTCCCTTCAACTACCCTAATACTGAGAAAGGTCTCATGGGTTACAAATATCATCTTTCCATGTAGGAACATAAACAAAATGGTTCAACTTTAGTAAGTCCCTTATGATTTCACTTTCCTGTTTACCTTTTCATGTTCTCTTGATTCTTGTATTTGGAAGTCATATTTTCTATTCAGCTCTGGTCTTTTCATCAAGAATGCTCAAAAGTCCTCTATTTTATTGAACATTCATATTTTGCCCTGGAGTTTTTTTGGGTAGGTGATTCTTGGTTTTAATCGTAGCTCCTTTGACCTCTGGAATATCATATTCCAAGTCCTTCACTCCCTTAATGTAGAAGCTGCTAGGTCTTATGTTATCCTGATTGTGTTTCCATAATATTCAAATTGTTTTTTTCTAGCTGCTTGAAATATTTTCTCTTTGACTTAGGAACTCTGAAATTTGGCTACAATATTCCTAGGAGTTTTCTTTTTGGGATCTTTTTAAGAGATGATCAGTGGATTCTTTCAATTTCTATTTTGCCCTGTGGCTCTAGAATATCAGGGAAGTTTTCCTTGATAATTTCTTAAATGATGATGTCTAGGCTGTTTTTTGATCATGGCTTTCAGGTAGTCCAATAATTTTTAAATTATCTCTCCTGGATCTATTTTCCAGGTCAGTGGTTTTTCCAATGAGATATTTCACATTGTCTTCAATTTTTTATTCTTTTGGTTCTGTCTTATAATTTCTTAATTTCTCAATAGCTTCCACTTGCTCCAATCTAATTTTTAGGTAGTATTTTCTTCAGTGGTCTTTTGGACTCCTTTTCCATTTGGATAATTCTGCCTTTTAAGACATTCTTTTCCTCATTGGCTTTTTGGACCTCTTTTGCCATTTAGGTTAGTCTATTTTTAAGATGGTATTTTCTTCAGTATTTTTTTGGGTCTCCTTTAGCAAGTCATTGACTTGTTTTTCATCATTTTCTGGAATCACTCTCATTTCTTTTCCCAATTTTTCCTCTACTTCTCTTACTTGATTTTCAAAATTTTTTTGAGCTCTTCCATGCCCTGAGACCAATTCATATTTTTCTTGGAGGCTTTTGATGTAGGCTCTTTGACTTTGTTGACTTCTTCTGGCTGTATGTTTTGATCTTCTTTGTCACCAAAAAAAAAGATTTTTGAGTCTGAGTCCTTTTACACTGCTTGCTCCCAGCCAATTACTTGACTTTTGAGGTCAGCGTATGACTGCTTTCAGAGTGTAGAGTGTTTTGTCCCAAGCTTCAGGGGTTTTGTGCTACTGTTTTCAGAGCTACTTCTAGTCACCACAAACTCTGCCTCACCAGCACTCTTCCTCCACCAAGAACCGCCAACCAGGACCGTGACTCTCTGCCAGCAAAGCGCTCCCTGTACTCCTGCTCTGATCAGCTCCTTGATTCCTCCCACCATGTGGGCCAGAAGCTCCAGAAACAGCTGCCACTAGAGCTCTGGAAGCAGCTCCCTGGGCTTCCTGCTGCTGCTGCCCCACCACCTCCACTGCCCTCTGGGCTGGGGCCAGACCACACACTTCTCTCACCCAGATTCAGCAGTTTTCCCACTGACCTGCTCAGTTGTCTTTGGCATTTGTGGGTTGAGAAGTCTGGTAACTGCCACAGCTCAGTGCTTCAGGGCTATGAGGTCTGCTCTACCTGGTCTACTCCTGGCCTGGTCTGTCCTGGCACGGCCCATGCTGGGCTGTGCTTCGCTCCCAGCAGGTGTGACAGACCCTTCCCAGTGACCATCCAGGCCATCTTGTGCTGGAGACTTGTTTCCTTCTCTTATTTTGTGGGTTCTATAGTTCTAGAATTTGTTTAGAGTCATTTTTACAGGTGTTTGGAGGGGTTTGGGGGAGAGCTTAAGCCAGAAGATGCTTTCTCAATCCTTCTCTGAAACCAAGCTTGGTCTCTCCATGTTTATTTACAATTTATTGTTATTTCTATTTACATTGTCATCATTACTGTATAGTTCCTGATTCTGGTAACTTCCTCTTGCATCAGTTCCTATAGGTCCAACTATATTTCTCTAAATTCATCCTGTTAAGTATGTATGGAATCACTGAATGGGCATTGCCTCAGTCAACTAAGACCTGGGGAAAGATCTTAGCTTAAAAAGGCTAACGTCTTCCACTACATCCAGGACATCTCCATTTGTTCTGATTTATATCTTGCCACTGGACCCAGATGCCTCCTGAGGAGAAAGTGAGGCTGGTGACTTTTCACAGCTCTCCCTCATTTAATCCAATTCACTTTCAAGTCATGACATGTCTTTCCTGATGTCATGGTCCTCTTTGAGAACAAAGGACAAACAACAACAGGTTACAGTGATATTTAAATTTCTAAATAAACTTCTTGGTTGATTATAAGGTCAATGAGAAATAAGATCTTCCCAGTCCATCAATAGGCCTCATGTGGAGCCCATTAAGGGAAGCTTGCTTGCTTGTAGGAAGGCTTATACACCTTTTTTGCTAACTCCTAATTAGGCACTGAGTCAGGAGGGTTCTGGCTCTGAGCCTATTAGCTGAAAGAATATGTATTTTGAGAGGTGAGCTTTTGCTCTGGGGGCTCGCTTACAAGAAGAAACTTGTGATTCCCTGGTTGAGACTCTGAGTAGCTGTATATTCAGACCCGCCGACTGCTCAGAGGTAAAGGCTCTTTCGATCCAGCGGTGAATGTAAAGTATATATAGCAGTAGTGTTTTGATTCAGGCAGTAGAGCTATTTCCCACCTTTCTGTTCCCTTCTCCTTTTTTTCTCTTCTTGCTCCTCTTTAAACTTGCAACCATTTAATCCTTTCTCTTGCTCTAGGTTTCCTTCACCTTCTTTTTAATGGGGGGAGGGAAGAGAATTACCACCTGCCTTGCTGGGAGGGAGAAATGGTGCCCAACCCTACTGGAATTGCCTTATTCCATTTCCATCAGGTTATTCCTCTACCCCTCTCACCTCTCACTCACATTCAGCCAACTCATCTCTTTTTTTCAATTGTTTAAGGATGTTTTGAATTTGGGGCTTGGAATTAATCTCAGGAAGAGGTGGGGCAGATCTCATAGAAAGGAAGAAACAAGCATTTAGTAAGAATCTACTATGCTCTGGGCACTTTACAAATAGTATCATTTGTTTCTCACAACAACACTGGGAAATAGATGTTACTATTATTCTCTTTACAGATGAAGAAACTTAGACAGAGGCTAAGGAACTTGCTTATAGTCACAGAACTAGCGTCTGAGGATGGATTTGAACTAAGGTCATCCTGATCCCAGGTTTAGCGCTCTAGCCGTTATGCTATCTAAGCTGCCTCCTAGGAATTAAAAATGAGACTCATAGACTGAGCTGAAAGGAACTTCAAAGCTATCTTATCCAACCCCCTCATTTTTACAGAGGAGGAATTTGAGGACTGAGAAAGTTGAATGGCCTTGGGGTCATACATGTAGTAGATGACAGAAGATTCAATCCAAGTGCTCTATCTCCAAAGGCAGCACTGGGTCAATACACAGGTGCCTAAGCCTACAAGTCTCATCATCTGTTAGGAGATGGAGAGGACTTGGGGTGATTTTCTTTAGATTTTGATTTCAATCTCACAAGGCCTAGATCCCCTGCCCAGGATGTTATGCTGAGTGCAGTGACCTCTAGAGGCATGGGCTAGAATAGATCCCCCATGATGTTTTATGACAGTGTGATTTACAGGGGATTGATGACCAGAATTTTTGTGGAGAAAACAAATGCTAGGGTTTATACAACCAGGAATCAGTCTATTATCAGGAATTTTACAATAGTTAGAAAGAAGAGATAGGAAAGGACTTAAGGCTAATTAAATGCATAAACCTGGAGGGTCAATGGTGTCAAAAATAAACACAAAATTGTCAAGTCCTGCCTAAAAAGGAAGTAAAATGTTGGGCTTGAGGCTAAGGGCTTTATAGGAATTATATTTTAATTAGCATATTGTTTGTACAACATGACATTCCTTTTTTGTTTTCTTACAATGTATCCCTAAGTCTTCTGTATATAAAATAGCTAGCCAGTTCAGAACCCAAATTTAAGTGTCTGGCAGACAATCTCAGATTGGCAAGCTTTGATTATAAACTTTTTGAGGGCAGAGACTGTCTTTTCCTTACCCTTTTTTGGGTATCCCTAGCACTTAGGACAGTGGCTGGCACAGAGTAGTTGCTTAATAAGTGTAATTGCATTGAGTTGAATAGAGGAAAGCAGTTAGGTGCAAAGCTGACTTCACAATTAAATGTGACCCAAGTGTCTTGCTAAAATTTTGTTGTTGTTGTTGTTCAGTTGTGTCTTCTTCATTACTCCATTTGGGGTTTTCTTGGCAAACATACTGGAGCGACTTGCCATTTCCTTCTCCAGTTCATTTTACAGATGAGGAAACTGAGGCAAATAGGGTTAAGTGCCTTGCCCAGGATCACATAGCTAATAGGCGTCTGAAGGCAGATTTGAGCTCAGGAAGATGAGTCTTCATGACTCCAGGCCCAGAACTCTATCCACAGTGTCACCTAGCTCACCCAATGTCTTGTTGACACATTGATTCATTTTTTGGCATTTTTTTGTACTTCCTCCACTAAATTATTTTTCTGATGTCTCTTTTTGAACTGGAGGAGACCCTAGATTTTCAAAGACTCTATCAGTGGACTCTGTGCTCTTATAGATTCTATCCAGCTAAAAGAACATCAAGTAAGGGTCTAGCAATGAGCACTGTCTTTCATTTGAAGGCCAATATGACTAAGTTCAGAGAGTTTTGTTATCAAGTTGGTCACTAACACAGAAATTTTTGGCCATAGGATGGGTTATGCCGCACTGGTGGAAGAAATGCTCACATCAACAAAATAAAAGTCCTTTAATTATTGAACTGCCTAATGGACCTTGCAGCATATTCTTAAGAGTTAGCAAGATAAAATGTTGCCCTTTTCAAATTAAAATTTGAGGAAGATTTGATTGGAATATGAGAGATGACTGAAAGAGATAGAAAATCTCGTTAGCTCTTAGGCAAAGGTATGAAAAGAATTGGAATGATGGGAGGTGCATAGGTAAATGGTAGGTCCATGGAACTGAGGTCATGAGTAACGGGGAGAAAATAAGTTTACTGTGGAATAGAGCATGCTTTAAAACTCTGCACTGTGATAAGAACTGTTCATTTGGGAGTGATAATTTAAGAAAGGATCATGTTACACTTAATTTGTATAGTATTTTCAGTTATTTAACATAGAGTATTTTATTTGATCTCTATAAAGGTACATTGGGCAAATGTTTTTATCCTCATTTCATAGATAAAGAAAGCAAGACACGAAAGATTAAGTAGCTGTTCAAAGCTACCCATTTAGTTACTTCTTAAGCCTGGACTAGAATCAGGTCTTCTGACTCCAAGCTCAGTCTTCTTTCCACAAGGCATTCTCTGTTATACTGAGAAGCCTGAGGCCTCTGAAACCACTCAGCTGTGGTTACCAGAATTTGATTCTATCCATTTGTCTAGGGAATTCCATTCATTTTAAGAAATGCTATGAAAGTCTAAGGACTAATTGAATTTGAATTCATTTTTAATTTTCAAAGTTACATTAATTACAACTTTAAAAAAATTAGAAATGCCATACATGTCTAGTCAGAATACGAAAGATGAGAACATGGAGTCAGACAAATATTGTTAGATTTTCACAACCTTTAAATCATTAGGAATTAGTGGTTTTGTGGGAGTGTATTATGTAGCAAATAACTTTTTTAAATGCTGTACAATTTTTTAAAAATGCTAAGTGAAAGTTTCGTCTTTTAATATTAAAGTATAACTTACATTCTGGAAATGTTGGGCAGACTTGCAAATGCATGACTAGGGATGGTTTTCAGATGAGTCTCTGTGAACTTCCTATGGAGTAAAAAAATAGTCAATTGGTTACAATTTTAATTTAACTGAGTTCTGTTCAAGAAATATTTGTTAAGCATAGTAGGCTGTGATCAAGTAATTCATTGCACATAGAATATTGTAAACACTGACTCTAATTACAAAAACATTAATAAAAAATAGAGGCTCTCCTTTTGTTACCATGCCTAACCTTGGTATTGAATTAGTTGCTAGGGCCTAACTTTTCAAGTCCTGTAACATTTCCATCATCTATCTGGGACAGCAGAACTATGTCCCATCTTTATTCCAGCCCCCTTTTTATTTTTGTCTTCCCCTATTCAAATGTAGTAGTAGTAGTAGTAGTAGTAGTAGTAGTAGTGGCAGCAGCAGCAGCAGCAGCAGCTACAGCAGCACAGCAGCAATAATAATAATTGCAAGCATTTATGTAATACTTTAAGATTTGCAAAGTGCCTTCCATGTTTTATCTCATTTAATCCTCACAGCAACCCTTTGAGGTAAGTGCTATTATTATCCCCATTTTATAGACGAAAAAACTGAGAAGTGATTTTCCTAGGACCACATATCTAATCAGCATCTGAAGAAGAATTTGAACTCAGGTCTTCCCTGACTCCAAGTCCTACATTCATTACACCACCCAGCTACCTTAAATCTGCCTTGAATGTAGTTCTTTTGAGAATAGGGACCATCTTGTTTTCTTGTGTCTATATACTTAGCACTTAGTACAGTGCCTGCTACATAGAAAGAAATTTTAAAATGCTTCTTAGATCCATCTATTTATTTGTCACCTATCTATATCTATCTCTCTATCTATCTATCTATCTATCTATCTATCTATCTCGCATGTAGCTCCATTCTTCTTGAAACCACGCTAGTTCTGTAGTTCTGAACTACAGAACTCTTCTCCTAGAGTACTGTAAATAGCCCTCTAACTGGTTTTCCTTCCTTCAATCCATCCCCTCTGCAATCTGCTTTCCACATTTCTGCCCAAGGTGAATATCCCAACATGATCAAGGCATGGCTCTACTCAAAACTTTCAATGGCTCTAACCTCTTTTTTCCAGCTCATGTCACTGCCCCTGCCCCCTTCATATGCTCTACATTCCAGAGAAGAAGTACTACTCTCCATTGCCCACTCTTGTCATGCCCTGTGCATCCTTCCTTTGTACATGGCATCTCTAATGCTTGGGATGAATTTTCTCCTCACCATCCATCTCCATCTGCTGAAGTCCTCCCTCCAAACACCATCTCAGACATCTTCTTCTTTATGAAGCCTTCCTTGTCTCACACACACACATACATGCATGCACATGCGTGCACACACACACACACACACCCTCAATGGCACATTGCTTGAGCCTTACCTTGGTACCTCCCTCACATACCTTTGTACTATAGTTAATGGCATGGTTGTCCTTCCCTCTACTAAGGTCATTGAGAGTGGAGAGTGTATTATATCTATCTATCATATCCCATTGTCTCTAGCACAGTGCCTTGAAAATAGTGGACAATAATTAATATTTGTATATCTGAATCGAATTTAGTATTATTTTTTGCATCAATTCATAGCTACTAGTCTGTTTGATTATTATTTATTATTCTATTTCCCTGGGTCTTATTTTCTTTGAGCTCTGTTACTACAACGACTGAAATGAATGTGGAACCTGCATAATCAAAGAAGAAGCAGAACCAGCTTCATTTATTTATGTGACCTAATAACTTGCAGGGGAGTAAAGAAATAAAAGAGGTTAATGACAAAAGAATAGTTTGTTAGCTACTTAGAAACCAAAGTGTTTTATTATGAAACATGATCCTGCCTTTATCATCAGTTCAGAAATGCTACCCAATACTTGTCTCAGTTTAGAGGTCTTTAGTTTAGTTCACCTTAACTGGATCCAGCTGGCAACTTGTTCGGTAAGAGACACAGTTTGCGAGCTGAAAATGTTTGTGAAATAAAACATTGCCTATTACAGAGATTTTAACGTAAGGCACCATTCAAGAGGGTGTTAATTTTTAAACATACTCTCCCTGGTCTAATAATAGCTGCTTTCACACCTATTATTTCATTTTATTCTCATGACAACATTTTGAATTAAAATGAATATTTCATTTGAATACCCATTTATTCAATGACCAAATTCAACAAGCATCTATAACTATAGACAGACATTATACTAAATGCTGAAGATACAAAGATGACATCAGACACAGTCCTTGCCCTTTAAAATCTAATAGGGAAGATAAAACATGCCAAACTAACGGCTATGTTGTGAATCATAAATATGCAAAGCAGGGTTCTGATTAATTTCAGAGGGAGAGATTACTACCAAATGGGAGGAATCAAGAGAGGTTTCATGGATGGGGTGGCCCCTAGATTGGACCTTGAAGGAAAGTCCGTTAGTAACAATAAGAAATTATATAAATATCAAGATCTATATGGCATTTTTTCAGTTTACAAAGTGCTTTTCTGCCAATAGTCTGCTGAGGTAGGTTGTACTGGTGTTATTATTCCTATATTCTAGTTGAGGAAAATGAAGAGCACAGAAGTCATATCAATTGCCCTTTGTTGCAAAGGTAGTACACAGCACAGCCACAACTCAAACCAGATCTGACTGCAAGTCCAATGTTTTTTTTACTAGACCAGTTATCTCCAAACTTTTTTGATTGTATATCCCTATCATTCAAAAATTATTGTGCAGTCACTCCCAATATGTATGTGTATAAATTTTATATATAAATTATGTAATCTATATTCCTATAAATTGCAATGGCATCATGGATAGTCAGTGCTGGAGCTAACACACGAGTCTTATCTCTGACACATCTGTGTTATATTGGGCAAGTCTCTTAACCTCTCAGTGCACTGATCGATTCTCAAGACTTAAATTATACAGCAACATTATGAGTTGATCAAGTATGATAGACTTAGCTCTTCTCAGCAATGCACTGATCCAAGACAATTTCAAAAGGCTCATGATGGAAAATGCTATTTGCATCCAGAGAAAGAACTGTGGAGTCTGAACCCATTATATACAGTTTATCCATATATAAGCATACTATTCGCACTTTATTTTTTCATGTTTTTTCCCCTCTTTTGTTCAGTTTCTTCTTTCTCAACATGATTAATATGGAAATTTGTTTTACATGATTGTACATATACAACCTATAGCAAATTGGTTACCATTTTAGAGACTGGAGAGGGGAGAAGGGTAGGAAGAAAATTTGGAACTCAAAATCTTATTTAAAAAACTAATGTTAAAAATTTTTCCTTACATGTAATTGGAAAAATAAAATACTTTAAAAAAAAACAACTCTAAGTTATAGAGAATGTATTACATTGGTGGGGCAACTTTCTTCACCTAGGAGTTCCTAATACTAATGAAGTCACAGGTCCAGTCCAGGACCAGTCCCTGTTCTATTTTATATACACATACACACATATCTATGCATGTATATATATATGTACATATACATATGTTACCGTGCTAGTAATTGTGTACCTTACAAGACTCACACCAAAATAGAAATGAGATAAGGTTGAAATAATATTAAGAAAACAAGTTGACCTTTCTAGCATCTGACACCACTGCATGTGTCACGATTAGGTTAAAACACCCTTGAAGAGCCAACATGTGTGTTAAAAGGAGATCGAGCTAACAGGGAGTCTAATAGGGGAGTCTTGATCTATTAATGAATAAAGAGGGTGGTATGCCTGTGTTCAGGACAAGTTTATAATTGGCTATTTTAGGAAGGATGGGATGTGACCCAGGTTCCCACTCTCTCAGATCAAACATTTTCTAGGGTCAGGCCTTGGCTTCTGCTTTAGATATTTGACAACACTCCACTCTGCAAGCAAAGCTAAGGCACCAGGGTACTCATTTCATCGTGAAACTGCCTCAAAAGTACAATTCTCACTGCCTAGACAAAGTTTGGGTTTAGTCTCTGCATAATAATGATTAACACAGATGGTCAGAACCTAATATCCAAACAAAGAGGGAAAGAGTAGAAGGAGGTGACAAAGTTGGTGTGGAATTTGGCACTGAAACTGAAAAGCTTCTTAAACTCTATTTGAGGTTTATAGTTCTAATAATGTTTATACTCTATCTTCCAAAGTACCAATTTTTACAGTATATAATTTAGTGTGCCAAAATACACACACACACACACACACACACACACACACACACACTAACTAGGAGTTTTTTAACCTGGGGCAAGAGGCAGGAAGGTGCCTTGAGTTGCTAGTGGGCTTGGGCCCAGAGCTAGGAGAGCAGAGGCCTTGGGACACTAGTGTGAAAAATCGGTACCTAACCCGTAAGAATCTCTCCTTAGTTTGCCTTTTATCTATATATTGTCCTCTAGCCACAGAGGACCTCAAGACTGTTCTGAGACCTCTTTACTCTGTTTACATAGACTTACTCTCTTGGTGATTGTATCAGGTATAGTTTCAATCATCTTTTGTCATATGACTCCTAAATCTACACGCAACAGGGTGTTGGAGATCAGTATCTGCTAGTGAATATGAAATCCCTAATGCCTGTTTATAGGGCTCTACTTAAAATGACAAGACAGAAGTTTCTTTTCATCAGGGAAGGAGAGAGAGATGAAATCTCACTGATGGAAAAATAAGAGCAATGTAATGCACTCTGGAGAGAAGAAGAATTGAGAGACAGACAGATGAAAATTGAGGAGAAAGAGAGAAATAGACAGATAGACAGACAGACAGAGAGGGGTGCTCCAGTGAATCAGTGCCATCACTGCTATTGCTGTCACCAGCACTGCTTCCCAACCAGGGAGGTCATAGTAATTAGAAAATGTTAATTCAGAAATGACTGTGGCTGTTTTTGTTTGGAGTGACCCTTCACCTACCTCTTTCCCTGTCCCCCTTCCCCTGCCCCAGTATCTGTTACATAGCTTAGTTCTATTTCTTTAAAACTTATATTTTACATTGCTGTTCACCTACTCTCTATAAGCTGGTATTAAGATAAGGCTGTGCTCAACTCAAGGCATTATTGGTTTGTATTTAGTTTCCTTAGAAACAATTGAGAGGGAGGTTATAGTCAGCTGCACACCAAGTATAAAGGAAGCTCTATTTCTAATTACTAGAGTTTTTCCCTGACTGGAGGCTCAAAGCCAAACAAAGTTTTTCTGTTTTGTTTTGTTTTTAACTGATAAACAGTAGCATAAAGTCCAAAGTCAGGGAAAGGATCAAGCCACTTGAAATTCCCCTGGCTAGATGAGCTAAGGTGTTGCTAGCAGCTGCTGTGGGGGTATAAGACCAATAACACTAGCACACAGAAGGGCGGTCAGCACAGGTTCTTTGCTCTGCGTTTTTAAGGAAAGCAACTTTAAGGGGTTAACGATCTCACTTTAATCAAACATACATTTATCATTCACTTAGTTCAGGGGGAAAAGCCGGCACCCTGAACTTCAGAGCAAATACAAACAGAAATTACAAACAGAGAAAATAGAAACAGAGCAAACACACACAGTTATCGACAGATGGTTCTCTATCTATCTGACCAAAAAAAGGACAGTTACCAGAGAGAGAGGCACCAACATGTGGGTTTTCAAAGCCAGGTAGTAGGAGAATAGATGAACATAGAACTGGAGTGACTTTCCTCAGAGGCAGTTAGTTGCCTTAGTGTACGCAGGCAAATCTGCCATCATTGCATTTCGCACGCAGGTTTAGGGGTTCCCATGTACCCCGAAGGCCAGAATGAAGGCATTGACTGAGGAAAAGTCACATCCACAGGAACACGTGAAAGGAGATGGAAAAGAGCGACTATCTTTATGAAGGTGAGGCCCAGATGAAGGAATATAGTAATTAGCTTTCCTTTTCACCTTTGTTGTTCAATCATGTCTGACTCTTCGTGACTCCTTTTGGGGTTTTCTTGGCAAGGACACAGGAATGGTTTGCCATTTCCTTCTTTAGTTTATTTTACAGATGAGGAAACTGATGCAAACAAGGTTAAGTGACTTGCCCAGGGTTACACAGCTAGTAAGTGTCTGAGGTTGTATTTGAACTCAGGTCTTCCTGATTCCAGACCCAGCATTCCATTTACTGCACCACCTAGCTGACCATACCTTTTTTGACTAAACAACTCTATATTCTCAGTCATTGTTAGATATGTGTCTATTCCTAATCTCTCTTGAGAACTGGCCCCATATTACCAATTTAGACATCTCACAATTCGTACGTCCAAAAAGAAACTCACTGTTTCTCCCCTTGAATCTGTCTTTCTTCCAAACTTTGCTGTTTCTGCTAAGAGTACCACCATCTTTCCAGGCATCCAGGTTTACAATCTCAGAGCTAGTCTTTCATATCCTTTATTCCTAATATCCTTTCATTTGCTGAGTGCCCTGGATTTAACTATATCAGGTGTCCTCCCTCATGTCTCACTGGCAATAGTCTCATAATTACTCTCCAGACTTCCACTTGGCTCCTTTTCAAGCTGTCTTCCACATAGCTTAAGTCACAAGTCCAGCTATGTCAGTTCTCTGCTTAAGAATCTTCAGTGGCTCCCTATTGCCCCTTGAACAAAATTTAAACTCCTTAGCTTGGAATTTAAACCCTTTCACAAGTTTGTTGCAGCCTAACTTCCCTGATTAATGCATCTTATTCCCCTTCACACACTCCACATCCCTGACAAATTGGTGTACATACTATTTTCCCAACTACGTCTAACAATGTAGTAGTACTATGACTTTTAAACTGAACTCTTACTCCCTCTTTCTGGTCCTGATAGTTTGAGTCACTACTTCCTAGTCACTTCCTGTATCTGCCCTTTTCATGTGGTTTTCTCAACTCCCTCATCTCTGCCCTTTGGGCATGGCTTGGTTTTCCTTTATACCTCACCTTGGAAAGACCACGGAAAGGAAATGCTCAGCTTGCTTCTGACCTTCTCTCCATCCAAACTGATGACTCATTTGCTAGAATAATTAGATTTAAATATTCTCCCAGTTTGGGAAAATTATAAAAAAATGAATCTATAATTTTTTTTCAGCTTGAACCCACAGCTAAGATTCCCCTGGGAAATTTTTGCTAATTATAAATCTCCCTCTCTCTTTAATATATAGCAATTTACATAGAAAAAAAAATCTGTTTTTCCCTTAGGATTTTAGGATGGGTTTGTTAGTCAAATCCAACTGCATAAATCCTGGGCCAGGATGAACTCCTTGAAGTGTCAAGAGGGGAATGCTGGTGTGAATTTTTGTTCTCACCAGTAAGCTTCCATCTCTATTTCTACATATCCTTGGAAACTCTAGAGATGTTACATTCATTTTTCATCTACTGTTTCCATGTCTTTGTATAGGCTGTCCTTTATTCCTGGAATGCTGTCCCTCCTCACTGCCTCTTACACCTCCTGCTGTAAGAGAGATGGTCCTTGAAAGTCCAGGACCTAATCATAGAAATGAGATTGATAATGAAATATGAGTAAAAATGCAGCCATACCACGTGATCCCTTTACAGAGGTACAACAAAAATCCCTTGAGTGAATTAGAAAGGGAGTGACATGATAGGATAATGATAAGGCATACTCCCTAGGTAACCTTTAACAATTAGTCCAGGAACAGGTAGGAGGAGAAGAGGAACTCAGCTACTGATGAAACATATAGATGTTACATAGACCAGTAACCAGTCATGAGACATCACATAGATATGGGAGAATGGAAGCACAGGCAGAACAAGTGTCACAAAGAAAGGGCCCAGGACTCTGTGACTGAGGCTATTTGGAATGATCAGGCATAAGGAGTGTCAGAACAGATGTTAGTTTTCTGAAACTACTTTACCTCCACTCCCTGCTATAGACCTCAAAGCAATAATCCTGTATCTCCTTTTCTGTGCCTCTCATGGAAGCCTGAAAACTCCTTTTAGGTATGCAGTTTTTTTTTAATCATTGTTTTTTATATCTTTGTTTTAGCTGTTTAGTATTCCTTTAGAAGCAGTGTGGTTGGTCAATAATATTAAAGGGAACCAGTAAAAAGAAATGAAAGAAAGTTGTCTGGCAGTACCAGATCTCAAACTATATTACAAAGTGGTAATCATCAAAATAATCTGCACTGGATAAGAAATTGAGAGATTGGTCAATGGAATAAATGAGGTACACAATATCACAGTAACCTAATTTTTGTTAAACCCAAAGATCCAAGCTATTAGGTCAAGAACTCACTATTCAACAAAAACTGCTGGGAAAACCAGAAGACTGTCTGGCAGAAATTAGGCAGAGACCAACATCTCACACCACATGCCAAGATAAGGTCAAAATAGATACATGATTTAGACACAAAGGATGATGTCATAAGCAAATTGGAGGGGGAAATTACCTGTCAGATCTATGGGTAAGGGACGTATTTATGACTATACAAGAGATAAAGAGGCTCATGAAAAGTAAAGTATATAATTTTGATTACATTAATTTTGGGGGTGGGGTTTGTTTTGTTTTTTGCAGGAGGGAAGGCAGGGCAATGGGGGTTAAGTGACTTGCCCAGGGTCACACAGCTAGTAAGTTTGTCAAGTGTCTGAGGCTGGATTTAAACTCAGGACCTCCTGACTCCAGGGCCAGTGCTCTACTCACTGCACCTCCTAGCTGCCCTCTATATTAAATTTTAAAAGTTTTTGCAAAAACAAATCCAATATAGCCAAAATTATAAGGAAAGCAGAAAATTGAAGAAAAATTTTATAAAGTTTCTCTGATAAAGGTCTCATTTCTCAAATAAAAGGGAACAGAGGCAAATTTATAAAAATAAGAGTCATTCCCCAGTTGATAATTTGTCAAAGGATAAGAGCAAGCAATTTTCAGAAGAAAAAATCAAAGCTAGCAATCATTATATAAAAAATGCTCTGAATCACTAATTATTAGAGAAACGCATATCAAAACAACTCTGACTACTACCTTATATCCATCAGATTATCTAACATGATAGAAAAGGAAAATTACAAATTCCACATTACAAATGTGGAAAAAATAGATACACTAATGCACTATTAGTAGAGAACAATTTGGAATTATGCCTAATGAGCTATAAAACCCACCCATACCCTTTGATAGCAATTTCACAACTAGGTTTGTATTCCGAAGGAAAAAAGAAAAGGATGCATATGTATGAAAATATTTATAGCAGTTCTGTTCGTGGTGGCAAAGAGTTGGAAATTGAGGAGATAACCATCAATTGAGGAATAGCTGAATAAATTGTTGTATGCGATAATAGTGATGAAATACTATTGTGTTATAAGAAATGATGAAGGACGGTTTCAGAAAAACCTGGCAAGACGCATACGAATTGATGAGAAGTGAAATGAGTAGAACAAGAATGTTATAGATAGTAACAACAATATCGTAACGATAATCAACTGTGAAAGACTTAGTAACAGATCAATATAAGAATCCATGAAAACTCCAAAGGACACATAATGAAAAATGCTATCAGCCTTCAGAGAGAGAGAGAGCTGATGAACTCTGAATGCAAATTGAAGCATATTTTTTTCATTTTCTCTTTTTTCTTTTGCAACATGACTAATATGGAAATATGTTCTGCACAATTTCACGTGTATAATGGGTATCATATTGCTTGCCTTCTCAATGGAAGTATGGAATAAAGAGAGGGAATTTGGAACTGGAAATAAAAATTTAAAAAGAAAAAAGATCAGAAGTTCCATGACTTCCAAAGTGAAATAAACTAATCTGATAAACCACCCTGAAAAACAGACAGTGTGGTTGGCCTGCCGACCAAAAACCAATTCTAATTGGGGTGTATTTAACTGAAAAGTATTTGGAAGGAGGCCAGTGAGGAAAGAACAGCCTCAGAAAAGAGAGACCTAACACTGAGTTGTTTTGCCAGTATGCTGTCTTTGGCTACGGGCTCAGAACTAAAAAGATAAGAGAATTACAAATCATTTAATATAATTTCTCAAAGCAGAAGAGTGGTTTTTTGTTTGTTTATTTCACCAAGAGCCCCATTTAGATAATGAGTCAGTAAGTAGTAGGGTTGGGGGAGCCAAATAGGAGTAGATGAACAATGCTACTCACAACTCCCCACCACTGCTCTGATTCAATCACCGCCAGGAAGGGCTAATGTGAAATAAGGTCTCTCCTCTCTACTTCACACTCTGTAGGGGCTTAGGGCACCTTTCTGTTCCAAGTAATTCATACTGAGAGGAGAAAAAGCTGTGAGCTTCAGCAGTTAGGAGCTTGTGGCAGAAGGACCCCAGATGGTGACTGGTTGCCCCTTGCTGCCCCTTAGAGATCTGGAGGAAGGCTCTACAGGTCTGTAAAGCCTCTGGTCCTGTTCTGCCACACCTTTCCCGCCTTAGCAGAACCTTTACCCTAATAGTCATCCTGGCTCAAATGTTTAAAGATTAAGAGCCATTCCCACAATTCTTCTTCCCTCTTCTTTCCCCCTAGCTTTGGATTAAACAAGCATTGGCCAGGGTATTGAAACCACCATTAGCAGGAAG
Organism: Phalanger gymnotis; assembly: GCA_028646595.1. Taxonomy (NCBI): domain Eukaryota; kingdom Metazoa; phylum Chordata; class Mammalia; order Diprotodontia; family Phalangeridae; genus Phalanger; species Phalanger gymnotis. The sequence goes on from CM053624.1 coordinate 208,589,521, forward strand.
AAGAGATCCCTGACTAAAACTTCCCCCATTCTAGGAAGAAGCAGCTGGCATTTGGCAGCAATGCCAGTCTGTGGTTAGTAAACCGAGTTAGCTGCAGAAGCAGGGAATGGTAGCAGACTTACACTTCCCGCCTTCACCCCTCCTTGCATAGATGTGTAGGAGTGGGGAGTGTTAGGTTTTGGCCTGAGCCTTCTAAATTTGATTCCCTCTACCCAGTTTAGTATTCTTAAAATTTGACATCCCCTAAGTAAAAGTTCCTATTTTGCCCTGGTCATCTCTCTCTCCCTCCCCACTTCCCCCTCCCTCCCTCCCTCTCCCTCTCTCTCTCTCTCTCTCTCTCTCTCTCTCTCTCTCTCTCTCTCTCTCTCTCTCTCTCTCTCTCTCTCACACACACACACACACACACACACACACACACACGCATGCAGTATTTTAAGTTAGAAGACAAATCATTCTCCTCATGGCATAGGATTTGGCAGTAAACACTTTAAAAAGCTACAGATGAGAAGTGATGGTGTCTCTCTTCATTCCAATAGACAAGATGTTCTTAGCCGCGTGTTTCACATCAAATGAGATGGCCAGTGATATACCAAATTCAACAGAACTGTGTAGACTCAGGCAGAGCAGTTATTTGAACAATTTCACCATTTGAATAATACATCCTGAACAAAAGAGGAAGGGGAAATGCCAAGGATACTAATCTAAGCTTATTTGTTGAATGAAACTAATTAATATCATGCTTGTTATGATGCAGCTGGGGACAGCTGGATAATTCTAATAATGTTAATGGAATTAATCATTTAAACAGCTCCTGACTTTATAGGCTACATTTTGTGATTAGCATTCTTTACTTAGGTTTACTAAATTTCGGGTAATCCAGAACGGAAATTGGGGATTGAGGAGGAAAATTTTAGTTTGGGCCCAATTGATATAAATTGACTGTTGACACAAATCTTTTGAGAATAATTTAAGCTCCTTTATTTTTGTTGAGAATAAATCTGACTCTTAAATAAGACATTCAGATCAGATTTAATATCATGAAGGGTAGGGGTAGAATTCAGGAAGGATTTTTTTGTGTAGCTTGATGATTTCATTAATACACAAATCATTGAATCTCTTTGAGTCTCAGTTTCTTCATCTGTAAAATTAGGGGCTCTGAGATCCTTTTCAGCTCTAAATAGATGATAACTTTCATTCTAAGACAAAAGAATGAGAAAGAGAGGTTGAAAGTCTCTGATCCTAGATCTATGAGAAAACTAGTTGGTCAGATTACAGTTCTTTACCAGAAAGAGGAAGGAGGGATACTAGATGGCTAGAGCGACTAATACAATCCGTTGCTGTAATTACTAAGGATCAAAAGCACAATATGAAGTCCTGTGTGAATTTTTCTTTAGTTTACTAAAGAAAGATGATACAAATTGATACATTCAAGGGTATCTGAAGTTTACAAACCCTAAATGCATTTGTAAGCATTTAGGTCTACATGCTTATGCCTTGATGATCATTTAAGATCATTTGAACCCCAGTAAGGGTCAAAGCCTGAGCTAATGCTTTGCTTTGCTCTAAAAAATGCCCTTTCCTGTGTCAGCAACCATAGGACCAGATGAAGCTGACCAGGAGAATTTTTCCTGTTTGCAACCACTAAGGGACAGGATGCCCAGGATCAGACATTGTCTTGAATAATGGGACTTTTCTTATCTTAGTATCCTATGGACAAGTGCTATACAGGGTTAAAACACAGATATTCTGGGATTGTAATTCCAATTGACACTTTGTCAATTGTCTTGCTTTATTATATTTACAACTTATTCAACTAAGAAATTTCCTTTCTCATGCTATGGTTATGATGGTGTGCTAGGGTGCTTGTGCTTGGACCCTAACTCTAACAGCATCTGCTTGGGTGCCTGTGCCTGAATCCCAATTCCAAAACCACATCCAGCTCTAAAATCACATCTCTCCCTAGCCTCAAAATACTGTCTCTGTCTATCTCTCTCTAGTCCAAGGACAGCATGCCCTAGCAGAATACTTATCTCTGCTCCTTTCACAGTAGGCAGCTGTGCCTACCTATAGATTGACTCCCTGTGTATTGCTAATTGGCACTGAGACACAACAATATTTATGCCTACTGACCTTAGTGATATGTATCCTAGACAGAGTCAAATGTATACTCCTTTACATTAATCTTGTCTAACAAGACATTTGATGGAAGCAACCTGGCTATCTCCAGTCAGCCCTGACTGTTAGTTGACTTAGTCAAAACCACACCTCCTCTTAGCCCCTCCTGGGCTATTTCCCAGTGAACTCTGGGTAATACGCCTGCCCAGTAGATATTAAATGTGCATGTTCTTTTAAGAATTAACCACTCCTTAACCACACCTTAACCACTCACTAATCCCACCCCAAAGCAACTAATCAAGACACTTGACACGTTTCCCCCAAAAATGCCTTATATAAGATATAGTTGTGTCCCCTTTTAGATTGCAGTTTCTGTAAGAACTCTTGTGTGCTGTAAAGCATAACAATAAACTTTTGCCAATGACTTAAAGATTGCTTGGGTCCGTGAATTCATTCCAGCTGACCTTTCCCTGGGAACTTTAGTTTCAGGATTCTTGAATCCTGAGCTGGGATTGTTCTCAAATGTATTTACGGTTTCTCATTCTTTAATCAGACAGTCAGAATTTTTCTGGCTCTATGCATACATGTATCTGCTAGCTTTAAGGGAATAAATTATTTTCTTAAATTTTTGATTCTCTATTTAAAGTTGGTTGACTTTTCATAATTTTCTTGATTTTGTTGGACTGCACTCATTTTTTTTCTAATTTTTCCTTAATCTCTCTTATTTGATTTTAAAGTTCTTTTTAAGTTCTTCCCAGAATTCTTTTTGTACTTAGGATCATTTGACATTTTTTTTAATTTAATTTATTTAGTTTTCAGCATTGATTTTCACAAGAGTTTGAATTACAAATTTTCTCCCCATTTCTACCCCCCCCCCACTCCAAGATGGTGTATATTCTGGTTGCCCTGTTCTCCAGTCAGTCCTCCCTTCTGTCACTCCACTTTCCTCCCATCTTCTTTTCCTTTCCTTTCTTGTAGGGCAAGATAAATTTCTATGCCCCATTGCCTGTGTATCTTATTTTCTAGTTGCATGCAAAAACATTTTTTTTTGTTTTTGAACATCTGTTTTTAAAAACTTTGAGTTCCAAATTCTCTCCCCTCTTCCCTTCCCACCCACCCTCCCCAAGAAGTCAAGCAATTCAACATAGGCCACATGTGTATCATTATGTAAAACCCTTCCACAATACTCATGTTGTGAAAGACTTACTATATTTTGCTCCTTCCTAACCTATCCCCCTTTATTGAATTTTCTTCCTTGACCCTGTCCCTTTTAAAAGTGTTTGTTTTTGATAATCTCTTCCCCCATCTGCCCTCCCTTCTAACATATCCCCTTTTTTATCTTCTTCCTCCTTCTTTCCTGTGGGGTAAGATACCCAATTGAGTGTGTATGGTATTCCTTCCTCAGGTCAAATCTGATGAGAGCAAGATTCACTCATTCCCCATCACCTGCCTTCTTTCTCTTCCTATAGAACTGCTTTTTCTTGCCACTTTTATGTGAGATAATTTACCCCATTCTATCTCTCCCTTTATCCTTCTCTCAATATATTCCTCTCTCATCTCTCAATTTGATTTTATTTCTTTTAGATATCAT
>CM053624.1:208593726-208640022 GCA_028646595.1 Phalanger gymnotis
GGGTCTCCTTTAGCCAGTCATTGACTTGTTTTTCATGTTTTTCTCTCATCTTTCTCATTTCTCTTCCCAATTTTTCCTCTACTTCTCTAACTTGCTTTTCCAACTCCTTTTTGAGCTCTTCCATGGCCTGAAACCAGTTCATGTTTTTCTTGGAGGCTTTTGTTGTAGGCTCTTTGACTTTGTTGACTTCTTCTGGCTGTATATTTTGGTCTTCTTTGTCACCAAAAAAAGATTCCAAAGTCTGAGACTGAATCTGGGTGCATTTTCGCTGCCTGGCCATGTTCCCAGACAACTTACTTGACCCTTGAGTTTTTCAGTGGGTATGACTGCTTTTAGAATAAAGAGTACTTTGTTCCAAGCTTGAGGGGATGTGCCAACTCTGCCACACTAGCGTTCCTCCTTCCCCATAAACCCCCAACCCAGACTAGACTGAGATCTTTAGCAGTCTCTGCACTCCTGCTCTGGTCCACCACTTAATTCCTCCCACCAGGTGGGCCAGGAGCCGGAAGCAACTGCAGCTGTAGTTCTATAGCTGCCCCACCTCCGCTGCCCCCGGGGCAATGGCTGAACTGCAAACTCTATAACCCTGTCCACAGCAGCTTTTCCCATTAACCTACTCTGTTGTCTTTGGTGTTTGTGGTTTGAGAAGTCTGGTAACTGTTGCACCTCACTGATTTAGGGTGGTAGGGCCTGCTCTGCCCGGCTCCTGATCTGGTTGGTCTGTGCGGCCCACGCTGCGCTCTGCTGCACTCTGCTCTGCTCCCAGCTCCATGCGGGATAGACCTTACCCAGAGACCATCTAGGCTGTCCTGGGCTAGAGCCCTGCTTCCCTCTACTATTTTGTGGGTTCTGCAGTTCTTCTCTGCTGTCTTTGGTGTTTGTGGGTTGAGAAGTTTGGCAACTGCCACAGTTCACTGATTCAGGGTGCTAGGGCCCTCTTCGCCCGGCTCCTGGTGTGGTTGGTCTGCACAGCCCAAGCTGGGCTTTGCTCCGCTCTGCTGCACTCCCAGCTCCGTGAGGAATAGACCTTACCCAGCAACCATCCAGACTGTCCTGGGCTGGAGCCCTGCTTCCCTCTGCTATTTTTTGGGTTCTGCAGTTCTAGAATTGGTTCAGAGCCATTTTTATAGGTTTTTGGAGGTACTTGGTGGGGAGCTCACGCTAGTCCCTGCTTTCCAGCCACCATCATGGCTCTGCCCACCTGTTTGACATTTCTTATTGAAAAAGGAGTGGCTTTTTTAGTTCCATTATCTTCCTCTGAACATGAACCTAGATCTTCTCTATCCCCATAGTAACTATGGGTTCTCTCTCCTTTGCTTACTCATTGTTATTTGTTTATTTTTTGTTTTATATTAGTTGTCTTAGCAGCTATTAGTGTAATCAACTTGTAGTCCCAAGGTATAGGCAATGATGCCCCAAGTTTCAGGTCCTTCTTACTGTTATTTTATGAGGTCTATCTTGGGGTCCAACCTTGGGCCTTTCTCTGCACTCTTAAGCCATGGCTAGGGCCTCCAGCCACACTGTCCCACAAGTCATCTTACTCTCTAGCATCCCTCTGGTGGCTGCAAACTATAGCTGTCCCCTCTGCCATAGAACTGAAACTAGGGACTCTGCTCTCCTGCAAATGCCTGCAGCCAACAGGGTCCCCACCCCTCACTACTGCACTCACCAGGTGTGTGCTAGTTTCTTCTCCCCACAGCCACAGCCTGGGCCACATCTGGTCAGTACAGCTGTGTTTGGCATTCCCTCGATAGTGGAAGGACCTTCAGTATTCTCCTATTCAGCCATCAGATCCCCACACTGTTTGCAAAACGAAAGTTTCTAAGGCCGAATCTGCCTCTCAACCCAGTTGCTCCAAGAGCTTGTTGTTTGTTGCTTTTGCAGAGGTGACCTGGGGTGTTTGCACTTCACTCATGATGAACCTCCACCCCAAAGGTCAGGTCTTTCCTGGGGCCTTCTCAAATTATCTTAGGAGGATAATTGCTTTACTCTGTGTTTATTCTGCTTCTCTGAGGTAATGTTCTGTATTTTTTTGTAGAAGAAATTTGGAGAACCAAAAGTTTTCTGAACTACTCTTCCATCTTCCTAGAATCCTCTCCTCTTCCTCCATGTCATCCCAAAGATTTACCACAGGAGTCTACTCAATATTCTGAATGAAGATTTTCCCCATTATTTATGTCACTGCAAGGATAGCAGTGGAACACTTGGTCTGTCATCCGTCTTTTATCCATTGCTCTCACCACCTGACCAGTGATCTCATTCTTTCATAACTTCTTTGATGACATCCTTTACTCCTGTTCTTCCTCAGAGTTCCTCATTGGTATATGCTACAGCCTGCCAACTCTTCGGGTGACTTTCCATTGCCCTTTCTGTGATGCTCAGGAAGGTTTTGCTGCCATGGAACAACTCTAGTAAATTGTTTCTATTTAAAAGATAGGTCTTTCCTGTTATGGGAAGCTTAAGTCAGTAGAAGTGCTTTGCAATTTCCAGAAAGCAATCGAGCCTCCTTTAATTCTGGGCTGATATTGTGCATCTGTATTGTCTGTCCCAGATGTACATTCTGTTGGACAAACACTATAGGGAATTCATTCAGATGCATGTTGGAATCTGGACAATAGACATTCTCCATCTATTTGACCTTTTCTATGTGGATATGGAGGCTAAACTCCTTTGAGTTATTGCAATTCTCTTCCAGGAGGTGCTGCAGTGTCTTGGGGCTTGATGCAATCAAGATGATCTCTTCTGTAAAGAGATGCATTTGAAGAACCTGACCATCTACTACAGAGAATCCCTTTTCACCCTGGACTCTGAACTTAGGTAGTAATATAGAAAATGCTTGAGTAATTTTCTCCTCAAAATAATACAATGAATGTATGAAGCATTTATTAAGCACTTACTATGTGCCAGGCACTTTGCTATTTTCTGAGGATACAAAGAAAGGCAAAAAGGGTGCCTATACTCAAAGGGTCGCATCCCAATGAGGAAAACAACACTAGAAAAATTGTTCACGCAGGATAAATACATATAAATAGGAGGTAATCTTAGAGGGAAATTAGAGGCCCAGTCAGACTCCTGAGGAAGGTGGGATTTAAGCTGGATCCTGAGAAATCTGGGGAATCCAGGAGGTAGAGGCGAGAGAGAAGTACATTCCAGGCATAAAGGAAAGCCGGTGAAAAAGCACAGAGGGAGAAAATGGAATGTTATCTGAAGGAAAAGCAAGAAGTCTGGGATCACTGGGTTTTAAAGCACATGGAAAGAGGTAAAGTATAAGAAGAAATAAGAGTTAGGAAGGGGTCAAGTCAGGAAGAGCTTGAAAAGCCAAATAAAAGATTTTTATGTTTGATCCCAGGGCAACAGGGATTTTATTGAGGAGGGGATGGTATGGTTAGACTTGTGCTTTAGAAAGAACACCTTAAAAGTTAAATGGAGTGGAAAGAGAAGGGAGTAGGGAGACCAACCAGAAGTCTATCGCTTGAACTGGGGTAGTGGCTGTGTGAGTGGAGAGAAGGGCATGTACATGAGTGATATTGTAAGGGTAGAGAAGACAAGACACGGCAACAAATTGACTATGAGAGAGTGAGTGAGGAGTTGAGGAAGTCACCAAAGTTCCAAACCCAGGTGACTAGGAAGTTGGTAGAGCGCTTGAAAGTATAGAAGTTCAGAAGAGGAGAAAGTTTGTCAGGAAATATGAGTTTTGTTTTGGAAATGTTGAGTTTGAGATGTCTACATGATGTCTAGTTCGAGACGCAGTTTAAGAGGCAGTTAGTATTAGAAGTCTAGAACTCAGGAGAAAGGTTAGGGGCAGATTTGTAGATCTGAGTCATATACATAGAGATGATACTTAAATCCATAGGAACTGATGAGATCATTCATCAAGACAGTTTAGAGGGAGAAGAGAATAGTTCCCAAGTCAGAGCCTTGGAGGATGCCAATGGGGATGAACTGAAAAAAGACCCAAAAGGAGAATGAGAAGGATCTACCCCCAACAAAAGAGGCCTTCTTCTAGGTCTTTGAACATTTCATTGTTGCCAGGCATCACTCAGGTTTCCCTCAGCTATCCTTTACTGCACCTACAGGATTAGCCCACTCTCTTTTCTAATAGCATATTTCCATGACAATGACCTCTTTCTTTGCCTTTTGGATGCAAGTCATTGCTGGTAAAATGTTGTAGGGTACATACCACTTTCTGTGCCCCTTCTTCATTGCCAGTTGGGCCAGTAGTAATTTTGATTCTTCAGATCCTGTCATGTTCCTTGATGTTCCTAGATTTAATTCAGTTACTCAACTCTAGGCCTAGCTTAACTGTGCAGCTAGGTACAGTGGATAGAGTGCTGGATCTACTGTTAGGAAGACCTGAGTTCCTATCCAACCTCACACGCTATCTGTGTGATACCGGGCAATTAATTTAACTCGTCTTACCTCAGCTTCCTCAGTTATAAAATGGGGATAATAGTACCAAACTCTTAGGATTGTGAGGATCAAATGAGATATTGGTCAAGTGTTATACAAAACTTAAAGTGCTATATAAATGTTAACCATTATTGTTTTGTGTACTTGTAGCATCTAGTTACTCTCAGATTTTTGTCTAGGGAACAGATTCATAATTTAATTATAAGCTATTAATTAATATTAATTATAAGCTATATTTATAGCTTTTATTCATAAGAATTCTTCTCTCAAAATTATACTTATGAAATGACTCATTCCTAAGCCCCTAGTTAGCAAAACTCACCAATAATGGGTTGGGGGGAGGGAGGAGCATCGGTTTTAAGGTCCCAGTCTTAAGCTAGGAAAGGTCCTTCTCTCCTGTGTAGCTGCCACTGAACTCTCATGATGTAGTCGAAGGGACACTTGGTGATGTAAAGACAAGGCCTCTAACAGGTATTTATGAGAAATAATATTAAATCTGGCAAGTGCATTCTTTAACAGAATTTTAAAAATACACAATTAAGAGGAAGGAAGGGGGTGAAGAAGGGACAATTGATCATTGTTCTTCCAGTGGGTTTGTTTCTCTCAGAGATCTTACTATTGGACCAAACCTCTGCAATGAAAAAAATATAATCACACACCTCTCTGCATTTCCATTTAGAATTCATCCCTCACCATCCTTAAGAAAGTAACTGCAGACAGACAGTAGCTGCTGTCACAGTCATGCTGTTGTCATGGGAAACTGCCTCCTCTCCCTTCTGCTTACCTCATTCTTAAGAGTCCCAGAATTCCCACTCACTATAGCTGTACAGATGAGCTTACATTAATTTCTTCTTTCTTGATATCTCATGATTTTTATGGCCAGTCCACCCCTCACCAGAGGTTATTATATAGGGATGGACTGGATCAATGAGCTGCCCATCCAATTGCATGCCATAGTCTGGATAATAAGTATTTTTCATCTTCTTTATTATGATAAAAGCAGTGTGCTCCATGATATACTTTCTAAGAAAATAAGTCACTTTCCCTTTGCTTGAAGCTTTTTAAGACTCTAGGAAAGCAAAAGGTTGTTTACTCTCATATGTAATAAAAAATAGAAAGGTCACACTTTAAAATGTTTTTTACTATTAGGGGTAAAGGCATTGTTAATGTTTTGGAAAAAGAAAAATTCACAACTATAGTTGCCTAGCTGTAGCATGCTGCATTGATGGATAGACAAATAAGCTTCTAAATTCCAAACAAGGAAAAGTTGATATGAAAATTATAAATATAAATATATAACCCAGTGATGTAATTTTTAGTATTTTTTTCTGACTATACTTCCTTTTAATTAAGAACAAGCAGAGAGGCTATGGCTTACAGTCAAAATGTTTTATTTGGGTCCTATTGAGGAAATTGATGTATTTCTCAAATGTTCGTAGGTGCAAGATATAATACAGAAATAAAGAACCTACTTGCATAACTCCACTGATTGATCTGTGCATTTCACAGATGGGAGAACAGAATCTTTTTTGTTCTGCAGTACTAACAGGAGTGGGGAGGAGAACCTGGTTACTATTAGAGAAGTCAGCAGATAGGGGTTCAATGTTCCAATAAGAACAAATGGAGCAAATTACTTTTAGCATGCTTCATTTTCCATAGGCCTCTTGCATAGGTGCAGTTTCCTTTAGCTGAAACTATGTTAAAGTATACTTTCCTCAATGTCGTTGTCTTTGATTGATTGATTGATAAGCTCTTTATAAGATTTCTGGAATCCTCAGCATATTGATCTCCAGTTTGGAACTTGACATTATGAGCATGACTGAATTGTACTAGACTGAAAAGGCTTAGTTGAATTAGCTTATTTTGTGATAGCCCAGAAATACCTATTCTATTATTTACCAACCATTTAAATGGATTCCTGTGCCTCAGCTAACTGCATTTTGTGGTCCTGCACCATAGGACCTGCTTTCATTGATTTCTTTTGGTTTTTAATGTTTCTCAATGACTCCACAAGAATTCGAGCACCTGCCATGTATAAATCCCTGAGCAAGGTACTGATTGAAGGATGCGGGGAAACAAGGAAGCATAAGATAATGTCCCTGCCCTCAAAGCACATACAATTTAGTTAGGGATACAAAACATATTCATAAAATGCTACATAAAAATAAAACCACCTCTCTAATCCAGGGACCTCTCACCTAGATCATTTCAATTATTTTCTAACTGGTCTTTCTGATTAGACGCTGTTGCTGTCTAGTCTACACTTCCTGATAATACTGGATTAAATCCTTTTAAAGCATACCTCTTATCACTTAAGTCCTCTACTTAAAATGTAGTACAATGGACACTGGATTTGGAGCCAGAGGACCAAGGTTCCAATTGTGGGTGACCTTGGGCATGTTGCTTGACCTCTCTGGGTCTCAGTTTCCCGACTTGTAAATTGAGTACATTTGAATAGGGGATCTTTAGGGTTCCTTCCAGTTTTAAATCTATGGTTTATAATCCTATTCTCCTTCAATGATACTTCTTACCAAAGAAACTGTTCAGTATGGAACTCAAGAATGAGAATTTAGGTTCCTTGAGAGAAATCAGGCAATGACTAAAAGTTTCACTTTTGTATTTGCATTCCCAGACATCATTATGCCTGTCACATAGACTCTTAATAAATGCTTGTTCATTCACTCAACATCCTCTACAATCTGGCTCCAACCTAAATTTTTAGCTTTACCTCTTTCCTACTACTTTGTTTTATGTCATTACATTGGATGATTCTAATTCTCTGGACCTGAACTTCACTTTCCCATAGCTGTGCCTTCATTCTGTATTATGCTGATTCCGTATTCTGCAATTCCTTCACCTTAATCCATTTGAACCCAGTTTTCAAGATCTAGTTCAAATACCATTTCTGTGAAAACTCTCATGATCCTAATTTCCTATCATAGATCCTTACATAGGCTTATCTACCAACACTTAGCACAGTTCATGGCACATAGTAGGTGCTTTATAAATGTTTGTTGACTTGAGTTGACCATAAGTGTAGAACACTGCTTTTAACGGGCAGACTTTCCAGATATGTTGGCTAATTTTTCTGACCCTTCTTTATTATAACTGTGGTCTTTGAGGTGGGAGGAGAGGATTAGAGTGGAAAATATAGGTGATATAAATATAAAAGATATCAACAAAGTTTAAAATCAAAAACAAAAAAATGGCACCATAGACATTATTTTTCTTGATCACCAATTAGTTCTTATAATGCAGGACCACAAAAATTGGTTAGTGTGATGCACAGAGGTCCATTTTGATAGCTGAAAAATGATAGAATTGGTATTTCTGTACTGTACAAGACAAGCTCTGGCAAATAAGTTTAACTGAGCATTTTAATCCTGTACAATTGTAATGGCAAGCAAGGTGGGACTTTTTGCTGTTTTTTGTTTGAGTGCTTCTCAGCATTAAGGTGATTGAGTGCCTTTGATTGTGTCCTGCCTTTGTTTCAATCAAGAGTCTTTGATTGAATTGGGAGTCTTTGATGATGTGCTTAAGTCACAGGAAGGCCTAGGTCACATGGGTTTGAGTCACATGGTTGTGATGCCTTCTGACTCTGAAGAAGTGTATATATACTCTGAGGATAACATTTTGATTGAGGCTAACTCATTTGAAGAGTGTTTGTGAGGAAACTCTGAGTAACCATTAAGGACCCCCCCACACACATTTGAAAAACCCAGATGTTGGTGCTTCTCTCTCTGGTAACCGTGTATATAATGTCTTGGTCAGACAGCTAGAAGCCTGTCTGTTGATTTGTGTTATTTTTTTCTGTTTATATAATTTCTGCTTGTAATTTCTGTTTGTGTTTTCTCTGAAGTTCAGGGTGCTGACTTTCCCCCCTGAACTAAGTAAATGATACATGTATGTTTAATTAAAGTGAGATCATAAAGCCCTTAAAGTTGCTTTCCTTAGAAAAGCAGATCAAAGAACCTGTGTTAGCAGCCCTCCTGTGTGGCACAGCAGCTGTTAGCAATGCTGTTATTACAACAATTGTCATGGTTTATAATGTCAGTTTCCAAACTAGAGCTATATATTCCTATATGGGTATTTTATTGCCTCAATCAGGCTATGATTTTTTTTGCAGGTAGGAAGTTGCCTTATATTTCTTTCTTATCCCATTACATGCAGATGAAACCTTGCATAGGCTTGGTCTCCTAGTAGAATGTGAGCAGCTCCTAAAGAGAAGGTATGTCCCACTTTTCTATTGGCATCCCCAGTGGTTAGCCTAGTACTTTGCATGTAGTGGTGCTTAATAAATGTTTTTCCATTCACTCATTCACTCATACAAAGTTTTTGCATACCAAATTCTTGTCAATTGATTATCTAACCTCATAAACCAGTTATGTGGAACCATAACATATTTATTTGGACATATGGACATCAACATAGGCTAAGAAAGATTGGAGCTAACCAAAAACAAAAACAATAAGTTTTGAGTATCTATTATGTGCAAGGCACTGGTTAGGTAATGTGAGACATGCAAAGAAGAAAAATAATTTATGATATTTATAATATAGTAATATGTTTATATTAAAGTTTTGCAAAATCCATATATACATTATCTCATTTGGTCTTCAAAATAGCCCTATGAGATAGGAGCTATTATGATCACCATTTTATGGATGGGAAAAATAAGCAATAATATTCACATCCTACAACTTGCTTAGTAATTCCCTGAGTGATAGAAATCTATTTTGTTTCCATTTCTTTGCTACCACACAAAAAGTTCTTATGAATATTTTTGGTGTATACAGGACCTTTGTTTCTGTCTTTGACCTCCTTAGGGTCAAAGGTGATGTTGGGGGCAAAAGTATAGATATTTTAATTACTTCCTTAGCATAACTCCAAAATGATTTCCAAAATAGACCAACTCACACCTAAAAGAATATTCATCTGCCTGTTTTTTTCACAGTCCCTCCAACATTGCCAATTCCTACCTTTCATAATCTTTACCATTTTGCTGTGTGTAAAGTGAAACTCAGAAGAATTATAAACTCAGACAGTATTTCTCTGCTTAAAAATTTATCATGTAATCAGAGGGAAAACAGAATATGGTGTAAAGAATGGCTGAGCTACATAGAATTCCTACTCCTGGGTCCTGGTGGCCATTTTTATCAGGTAGGCACAATCTTTCCTATGTTGTTAATATGAAATTCTTCTTTTGAGAACTGTTTGTTCATATCCTTTGAACATTTATTCACTGGTCTTTGTAAGCAAAATGGGTTCTTAGCACTTAGTTGGCTTTTGTCTCATTTGAGTAATTCAGTGTATTTCATTGAGCCTTACTAGGTGTTAAGCCCCAGGCCCAAACCCCTATTAGGTGTAAAACCTATGTGGGTGTGGATTGGTAACTAAGGTGGGGCCCAAGGTGGGGCTAACTCAAGGAAGGGCCTAGGTTTTACACATGAGTTTGAGTGATAGGTTTGGAATATCAGAGGCTCTTAGACCATGTGGGTTTAAGTGGCCTCTTTGTGATGATTTTAGGTCACGTGGGTGAGTCGCATGTGTGACTCACCCCTGACCCTGAAAAAGATATAAAACCAGGGGTTGGCTTTCTCTTCTTTGGAGCTCTTTTCCGCAGCAGTGGTGGTGTGAGAGACTCTGGGCCAGCCCTTGTTCTGAGCTCCTGGGCTGAACCTAGATGTTGGTAACTATGATTCTGTATTTGGTCTGTCTGTCGATGTTTGTAATTCATTTAGGGCTCTCACTCATGCTGGTGTGCGGATGCGGAGACTCTGGGCAGCTGTAGCTAAGGGTCCTCCAGCTTGTAACCCAGATGCTGGGACTTTGTTAAACTCTGGTAACTATGTATTGGGATTTGAATCAGACAAGGTCTGTCTGTCCATGTTTGTAATTTGTTTGTATTTGTTCTGAACTTCAGGGTGCTGGCTTTTTCCCCTGAACTAAGTGAGTGATATTTGTACGCTGAATTAAAGTAAGCTTGTCAGCCTCTTAAACATTGCTTTCCTTACTAAAGCAGATCAAAAGAATCTGTGCTTTTGCAGCGTGCTGGCAGTTTTCTGGGTGCTGGCTGTTGGTGCATCTTATACCCCCACAGCAGCTGCTAGCTGGATTGTTGAAACAGTCTTATATATTCATTCTAATTCCGTATATATCAGGGAACTTTTATCAGATGTTTGTCAAAGGTAATTGATACAATTAAAATTTTTTCTTTCTCAATTAACTTTCCTTTTCTGTCTTAATTATATTGACATCATTAATGTGAAAGCTTTTCAATTTCATGTAATTAAAATTATTTTATTTTCTTTTTTATGACTATCTGTATCTTTTGTCTACGCTTCCTCCCTCCCCTCCCCCCCAAACTGCAATAGACAGGGCCCTTGCCCTCAAGGAACTTATAGTATCATAAGATAAGTAAAGCTTATAGAGGCAGCTAGGTGGCACAGTGGATAGAGTTCCAGGCCTAGAGTGAGGAAGACTCATCTTCCTGAGTTCAAATGTGGCTCCTGTCACTTACTAGCTGTGTGATCCTGGGCAAGTCACTTGATCCTGTTTGCCACAGTTTCCTTATCTGTAAAATGAGTTGAACAAGGAAATGGCAAACCACTCCAGTATCTTTGCTAAGAAAACTCCAAATGAGGTCATGAAGAGTCAGACACAACTGGAAAGCAACTGAGCAACAAAACAAGAAAGCTCATGGACTTGTTTACTGTATTTTGATTCTCAATATATTTTGAAATTGCAACAAGACATATGTGTATATATGTATACATGATGTTACATAAATTATATGAAGGGAGAGAATGAATTGAATGAACATTAAATCTAAATAACTCAAGGTTCAGATCCAGTGTGTTTACTAGCTGAGTTTTAGGACCTGATTATCCATATTCTTATTGCAGCTTTCAACTTTATTTTTCCTCCAGTAAACACAGAAAGTTAAACATTGCTCTGAAGGAAAATAAACAGTAAACATGCTAGATTAGAAGACCTGTGTTCTAGTATTGGCTATGACATTACTCGTATGACCAATTTATTTCTTTAGGTGTTAGTGTCGTCCTTTGTCAAATAAGTGTTTGTTAACATGATCTCTAAAATCCCTTTCATCTCTACATTTCAGTTGGATAATTCATTCACCTGATGGTATTATCGGTGTTGGATCCTCTTGAGTTTGTGTCTAGAAGCATGCTCTCCAAAAGTCCAAAGTAAAATTCATAGATATCATTTACTTCCCCAAAAGGCTAAGAAAGCATGTTTGGGTACTATTTACTATTTTCTGTTTATTTAACTGAAAGAGCCAACAAGACTAATTATAGCTGCTTGCATAAAAGAACTGCTAGAGATATTCAAATGTTTCACAATTTGGATACGTACCATTAACTACAATTAAGTGGTTTGTCATTGCTAAACACAATAGGGAGCATTATTTTTAAATGTACATATAGGAAATTAAATTAAAGGAGACAAAAATCCAACAAAGGAACCAGTAATGTAACCCTCAGATTTCTATAAACAAATGTATGAGAAAGATGAACTAAGGATCCTAATATAGGGAAGCAAATTTTACCTCACTAAGAGTTAGTGGTATGAAAACCAAACCTGTAGTATGGATTTGTAAGGGTGTGCTTTATTCAAAAACATACTCTAAGGCAGGCCTTCTTAAACCTTTTCCAATTGTGACCGCTTTTCACCTGAGAAACTTTTTCACAATCCCAGGCATATAGGTATATAAAATGGGTATACAAATCAAACATTTACTGATAAATCATCAAGAAATTTATTTTAAAACAATTCTTTGGTATATATGTATATAATTTTACCATTTATTAAAGACAAGAGCAAATTTGTATACTAATGAGGTGATGTGCTTGTTTATTTCTACTGCAGGTTGTAGAACATCTTCAGTGATTTTCAGAGTTAATCAATACTTCGATTTTAGAATTATCAATGCTGAGAATTCCACTTTGCATGAATACATAGTACAAAATGGCAGAAGTATGTTAAAGGCAATTTCAGAAATTATTGGAAATTCTGTCCTAATCCCAAGTCAAGATTCATTTAATGATTTTGTATGTGCAGTAAAAATACCACAATTCATAACAGACAGTAGTCTCAAATCTGAACTGAGGTGTTTCTGGCAGTTGGTGTTATGTGGTATGATGGCATATGCAGCACAAAATGCACATGTTGTATGTTTGGAACGAAAGCTACAGTGAGTGAAGTTGTGCGATGCAACATGGGCAAGCACTGCCAGACTTGGATTCATTACAAGTTTGATTTTGAATTAATTTTTGGTCGTTGAACATTCACAAACCTTTTACTGTTGTCAAATTTTCTGTGACTCCCACATTCAGTTACTTGACCCCATTTGGGGGTTGCGACCCACAATTTAAGAAGCGTTGCTCTAGTGGATCTGTGATCTCATCAATGTGTTTAATCCCTTCTATAGTGTGATAGCAGCCCATCCACACTGTCTCATTTTTGGTCTATAAATTTTCCATAGAAGGTCCACGTAATGTGCCATGGGCTTTCTTCTTGATCTTTTTAATAGCATGTGGCACTGTATGGATAGAGAGTGGAGCAAAAAAAAAAACCAAAAAAACAAAAACCAAAACTACTCATAAGTTATTCCTTGCTTTCATTACATACCTGGTTCATCCCTTTTTCCATTGTATTTGACAATATCCATTACACCGTTCCTCCTGAACAATTCTTTGTTGGTCTGCCAATGAACATTTATTAAGCTCTTACTGTGTACGAGGCATTTTGGCAGCCTATTCACTACATGCCTTCCCATTTGTCCTTTAATTCTTTGAAAATGGATATTCCATGATTCACAGCCATACAATATTGCCAGAAAAATGTTCTTGTTAAAAGATGGGCCTTCATTTTGGGCAGAAATTCAGGATCGTTTACAGAATTGCACAATTTTATAAATGCGATCCCTGCCAGTTTTCATCTATTAAATTTTGAACTCAACTCATTAACCATCCGTGGTGCCTATCTGACCTATACATATTGATGGACCAGTTCAACAGGTTGTCTAACCAACTGTATTTGATAGTTTGAACAATAGTCATTCTTTATTCATTTGGGATTTTTTCTGGAAGAATACTTAGGCCAGACTCTTGAGTGACTCTGGATCTCCTGTGGTCCAGTACTTAAGGAATCAAGCACAATGTGACCCACAAACAAGAGCATTTGTGAAACTTCCTCAGTCCATGTTTGATTCAACTGATTTCATTTAGACAAACATTTATGAAATACTTGCTATATTTAAGGCACTATTACATGCTGGGGATACAACAAAAATGAAAAAGTACTTGTAAGGTGCTTGCATTCTACTGGAAGAAAACCGCAAATATACAGAAGAGTAGCTATGAAACCAACATGACAGAAGCAATCACCTCTGTCAAGTATCCATGTCCCTTTCTATGACTTAATTGATACTCATAATCAGGGAATTTTTGAATTACGTTATCTCCTTGGTACATCTTATATGCCTTTAAAATATATACTGGAGAAGATGTGTTGAAGAAATTAAGGTGACATTTTGCTCTACTGAATCAAATGCTTTTTTTATAGTTAATAAATAAAAAAGACAGTGGGGTCTTATATACTTTTCAGTTTTCAGGCATTGTGTGACTGTAAAGATGTGTTGTACTGTATCATTTCCAAAAACTTGCCTCTTTCTTTCTAAGACTCTAATGATTAAAGCTGTCCCAGAGTGGAATAGGGGCAGCTAGATGGCACAGTAGATAGAGTGTGGGGCCTGGAATCAGGAAGACTCATCTTCCTGAGTTGAAATCTGGCCTCAGACATTTACTAGTTCTGCAACCTGAGCAAGTCATTTAAATTTGTCTCAGTTTCTTATCTATAAAATGAGCTGGAGAATGAAATGTCAAACTACTCTAGTATCTTTGCCAAGAAAATTCCAAATAGGGTCAAGAAGTGTCAGACATGACTAAAACAACTCAAAAACAACAACGAAATGAAATAAGATGATTTAGAGGATTATGGAAATTTAAACCAATGAACATTTAAGTCAATGTCCTATGTCTCCCAAATGTATATGTGTTTTGTCTTATGACTAAATGTGGAGTAAAGAGTTTTCTCTCATATTGAAGAAATTGCAGGCCTCAATGATCAAAGTAGGAAAAGATTCCTATCATTTTTGCAAACTCTCCCATGAAAATAGCCTATGTGGATAGGTAGCTGCCGACTCTACCTATGCATAAGACTCTTCTTTGATAAAATTATGGCTCTAAATATGGTTTGCATTACATAGATAATTCTAGCTTTTGAATAATTTTTAAATTGTTGGTTAATAACAATAATTTGCCAAAAGACAAAGTCAAAAGACATACACTTAAAAATTTTCTAAAGAATTATAGTAAACTATAGTTTTATAACTTTATAATTAATTTTATAATTATAAGTTATAACTTATATATTATATATAACATAACACATATTATATATAATATAAATTATAATTATAAATTTTATAATTAAACTTATAGTAAACTATAAGCAACCACATAAAAAAGGTTGCAAATCACAGAAGAGTACAAATAAAAACACCTCTGCGGTTTTACGTCACAATCAGGAAATTGGGAAAGATGACAAAAATGAGACCATTCAATGTTAGAGAACAGGGTAAAATAGACATATCAATACCTAGTTGTTGGATTTGTGAATTGGTCCAATATTCTGGATAATGATTTGGAATTATGCAAGACATATGACTAAGTTATTTATATCATTTATACTCTTCAACCAGAAACAAAGGTCTAACCTGCTAAAATATTAGTCAGTTGAAAAATAGCTGAAGAAACTATAGTATATTGATACAATGCAATATTATCATATAATAAGAGATAAGGAATTCAGATAAACATGGGGTTTATCTGTGAAATGATGCAGAATGAAGTTAGTAAGACCAGGGGAACAATTTATACAAAGAAAGGAAAATCATAAAGAAAAATAGCTTAGAACTTTGATCAATCCAATGATTGACCAGTTTCCCCAAAGACCTGTGATGAAGCATTTTATCTACCACCTAACAGAAAGGTAATGGACACAAAGTGCAGAAAGAGATATTTTGGGTCATAAGCATTATGTGAATTCATTTTGCTCAACTATTTCAAAAAGACTAAAGATCTGGAGTTCCTGTTAGAGTCAGTAGCAGCATCCACTGAAGCTGGTAGCAGTGTCATCAGAACATCAGTGTTTCATGACACTATTTGGAACTGAGCAACTGTGTCGGTAAGCAAAATGGGCTCTTAGCACTCAGTTCAACCAAGTGCCCTTGAAGAGTTTGGCTTTTGTTTCCTTTGATTAATTCAGTGTATTTCACTGAGTCTTAGGTGCTAAGGCCCAGGCCCAAATCCCTATTAGGTGCTGAGCCTATGTGGATGTGAAGCTCCCAGGGTACTAAGGGGAGGGGCTAACTCAAGGGCCAATAATAGGAGCCTAAGTTCTGGTCATTCAGATGATGTTTGATGATGTCTAAAACAGTATAAGAAGAGAAGACAGAGCTATTTGCTCAGGGCTGTCACTCTTGGTGGCACGAGATGATGCGGAGACTCTGGGCAGCTGTAGCTAACAGCCCTCCAGCTCATAACCTGGATGTTGGGACTTTGTTGAACTCTGGTAACTATGTATTGGGATTTGAATCAGATGAGGTCTGTCTGTTGATGTTTGTAATTTGTTTGTATTTGCTCTGAAGTTCAGGGTGCTGGCTTTTTCCCCTGAAATATGTGAATGATATTTGTATACTGGATTGAAGGAAGATTGTCAACTCCTTAACGTTACTTTCCTTAGTAAAGCTGCTTTTGCAGCACTTGGCAGCATGGTTGTTATTGAGCTTTTGTTGGTCTTTCACCCCCACAACAGCTGCTAGCTGGATTGTTGAAACAGCAACATGGTGAGAACTAAACATACCTGGAAAGGAAGCTTTAGGACTCTGCAAGGGGATCAATTCTCTGAGCCCACCAGAGAAATACACCAAAAGGAAAACCTTATGAGGACTCACACAGTAACAGGAGGTGTGAGTTTGCCTCTTGGTCACATATGCTAATTTTGAGCTGAACCTTCCCAGGAATCTTATGTATTCTAGTTTAGGAGGTTTCTCTAACAACTGTTCATGATATAAACGTGCTTATTAAATACTCTTTCTAAAATGTAATTCTGCCTGATAATCAAGAAGGAGCATACTAGTGGGGGTTCACAAACAACAGAACTAAAATACCCAATACTAGGGTTTCAACTAGAATTCTGATTAGGCACAGTGGCCACTTCTGAGGGCATCCAGGTGGTGTGATGGATAGAGCACTGGGCCTGGAGTCAGGAAGACTCATGTGATCTCAGATACTTACTACCTGTGTGACTCTAGGCAAGTCACTTAAGTTTGCCTCGGTTTCCTCATCTGTAAAATGAGCTAGAGAAGGAAATGGCAAACCATTCCAATATCTTTGCCAAGAAAAGAGTCAGATAGAATTGAAAACAACTAAACAACAATTACTCTCAGGGAATGTACTTTGCACAGGGGTTTTGTGTGTGTGTGTGTGTGTGTGTGTGTGTGTGTGTGTGTCTATGTATGTGTGTTTAGGAGATGGCAGCATTGGTGGTGATATTTGTTAGAAACTGCTGTATCAAAATAATATATATCAATGAATCTAACAAATAATAATTCATATGGCTTCTTATTTAATGCCAGACAAAGGATATGGGTTAGTCATGTAGTCAGAAGACTGAGAACTACATTGGTATCCATGATATGTTAAGAGAAACAAGAAAACCTAATGGATTTCTAAAAATATATAACATTACTTGTCCAAAAATAGAACAGCAGCAAACTTAAACCAAAATACTGAGTTTAAATGTTTCTATTTTAGTAGATGATACATAATTTTAGTTAAGAATGAGAATCTTAGTTAATTTTAATTAAGAATCAGAACAAAGAAATGAAAATGCAGCTGCTGCTTTTCTTTATTGAAAGAGCAAACCATGGGAGAAAGGGCAACATAGTACTGGAAAATAAACAAATCTAAATTAGAAAAAACTAAAATGGATACTAATTGGCCAGATTGTGAAGACTGCCATTGAAACATTCAACAGGAAACATGACAGTAAACATAGCTGAGGGACAAGATTCACATTTAAACCAAATAGACATGACCAATATGGAATCAATAGGATTGTTCCAAGAACCACCAAGGGAAAAGATGCTAATCTTCAGATAGATAATCTTTTATTATCCTGGTCTCACAATGACTTGAGAATTAGGGAGAAAAAAGATACAGAGAAGTTATAATCCTGGGATAATACTTCATCATTTGGTATCACGACTATCATGGAGCACTCATATAGGTTGCAGAGGATTATAGAGTCAGAGTTGAAAGGGACCTTAGAGATTTTACATATGTGGAAAATAATGCCCAGAGAGATAAAATGACTTGTCTATAGTCACACAGAGAGTAAGTGGCAGAGCCTGAATTTGAATCCAGATCATCTAATTCCAAATCCAATGCTCTCTATAATACACCATGCTGTCTTTACATAAATATGATCTCACAACAGGATGTTGGAACAGGGCCTGGAAGCAAGATCTGACCACTGTAAGTCATAGTTCCATGCTTTCAAAGAAGAAAGAGAGCCAGTAATACCATGGATCTAGAATTTCAAGGCTTGGGTTTTAGTCTCAGTTCTCCTACAAATTAGCTGTAAGACACTCTCTTTGACTCTCAGTATCCTCATTTGACAAGTAAGGACCTACTTGCCTTAGGGGGCTATTGCGGGCAACTAATGGGGCATAGATTTGAAAACACTTTGAAAATCACCATGCCAAATTAAGGTATCACTCCAATATAATGGAACTTTGGAGAAAAAATTATAGCAATATGATGATTTTTATAACTGACAGCACTCATATCATCAGTCCCTTTTGTTGTTTGAAGCAGCAAGAAGAGATCAAGAATAATAAGCAGAGAAAGTAGAGAACTTTCAGATTATCAGCAAAATGTTTTTTTCCTTTATGTTTGGAGTATTATGACAATAACTAAAATTTTGAAGCAAATATATATGTGATGTATATGTATATATTTGGGTGTATATAAAGATATGTCTGATATCTATATATACGTAGTATATACACACACTATATCTACATCTAGCTATATAATGACTTTCATAATTGTGGTGAGGGGGCTAGATACAGACATATAATATGTGTAGATATATGTGTATAGAATAGATATAGATGTAGATATGTGTTTCATATCTATACACAATCTATATTACACACATATACCCATACATATACACTCTATATACACATTATATATCTTTATAATTATATGTGTTTCTGCATCTACATCTAGCTTCATTACCACAATTTTGAAAGTTATTATTTGTGAAGGATGATATAGTCTCTCAGTTCTTCTCTGCCATAAGAGATGTGATCCCTTAGAGGGGAAAATCTTTGCAGCAGCCTCTCCAGAAATCATTTAAGTTATTAGCAATGATGAAGTAACCTCAAATGGAACCAAAAAAGGTAGTCTACTGCTAAATGAAATGATTTACATGAATCTAATTGATCTCCTATTATCTCCTGGAGCATAAGCATTTTTTTAAGATCCTCAGAGCTTACTTTCATTTTTTTTCTATCTCCAGGGAAACATGGAGGTCAATGGTAGGGGTACTAAAAGATAAAGAAGACAAGATGATATGATGGCATACTTAGAGAATCCTAGAGAATCAACTAAAAACTACTTGAAATAATTAACAACTTTAACAAAGTCACAGAATATAAAATGAGTCCATATAAATCATCAGCATTTCTATATATTACCAACTGTGCCTAACAGCAAGAGATAGAAAGAGAAATTCCATTTAAAAAACTGTAGACAATATAAAATATTTGGGAGTCTACTCGCCATAAAAAACCCATGAAAAATAAGAACACAATTACAAAACACTTTTTACAGAAATAAAGTCAGATCTAAACAATTGGAAAGATATCAATTGTTCATGGGTAGGCTGAGCTAATATAAAAATGATGATTCTACCTAAATTAATTTACTTATTCAGTACCATACCAATCAAACTATCAAAAGGTGTTTCATAGAGCTAGAAAAAACTAACAAAACTCATCTAGAAGAACAAAAAGTCAAGAATATATTGGGAATTAATGAAAAAAATGCAGATGAAGGTGGCCTGGCCATACCAGATCTAAAACTATATCATAAAGCAGCAATCATTAAAACTATTTGGTACTGGCTAAGAAACAGAGTAGTGGACCAGTGGAGTAGATTAAGTACACAAGACACAGTAGTGAATGACTATAGTAATCTACTGTTTGATAAACCCAAAGACTCCAGTTTCTGGGATAAGAACTCATTATTTGCAAAAACTGCTGGAAAAACTGGAAAATCGCACATTGGCTACCATATGAGATCAAAATGAGTACATGACTTAGACAAAGTGTGATACCATAAACAATGAGGAGAGCAAGGAATAGTTTACCTGTCAGATCTATGGAGAAGGGAAGAATTTATGACCAAACAAGAGATAGAGAACATTATAAAATGCAAGATGAATAATTTTGATTACATTAAATTAAAAAGTTTTTGCATGAACGAAACCAACACAACCAAGATTAGAAGGGAAGCAGAAAGCTGGGAAACAATTTTTACAGCAAATATTTCTGTTAAAGGCCTCATTTCTAAAATATATAGTGAACTGAATCAAATACAAGTCATTCCTCAATTGATAAATGGTCAAAGGATATGAACAGGCAGTTTTCAGATGAAGAAATTAAAGCTATCTATAGTCATATAAAAATGCTCTAAATCACTATTGATTAGAAAAATGCAAATTAAAAAAACCCTGAGGTTGTTTGACCCTGAGGTCAAATTGGCTAATATGACAGAAAAGTAAAATGATAAATGTTGGTGAAGATGTGGGAAAATTGAGACACTAATGCATTGTTAGTGGACTTGCAAACTGATCCAGCCATTCTGGAGAGCAATTTGGAACTATGCCCAAAGGTCAATCGAACTATGCATATGCTTTGATCCAGCAATACCACTACTGAGTTTGTATCCCAGGGCGGTCATGGGAAGGGGAAAAAGGATCTACATGTACAAAAATGTTTATGGAAGCTTTTTTGTGGTGGCAAAGAATTGGGGGTTGAGGGAATGGCCATCAATTGGAGAATGGTTGGATAGGTGGTATAGAAATGCAATGGAATACTAGTTTGTGTTATGAAAGGTGATGAGCAGGCAAATTTCAGAAAAACCTGGAAAGACTAACATGAATTGATGCTGAGTGAAGTAACCAGAACCAAGAGAACATTGTACACAGTAATAGCAATATTGTGCGATGATCAGCTATGACTGACTTAGCTCTTCCCAGCAATACAATGATCCAAGAGAATTCTAAAAGACATAATGGAAAATGCTATCCACACTCCAGAGAAAAACTATGAATTCTGTATGCAGATCGAAACATACCGTCTTCACTTTTTTGGGGGGGTTTTGTGGCTTTTCCCCTTTATTCTCTTTCTTCTTTTACAACATGACTAATGTGGAAATATGTTTACATAATTGCACATGTATAACCTATATCAGATTGCTTGCTTTCTTGGGGAGGGGTGATGGGAGGGAGAAGAGAGAAAAAAATTAGAACTCAAAATTTTATAAAAAATGAATGTAATTGGAAAAAATAAAATATTTTTTAAAAAGAAAAGATAAGGCTGCTATTTTGTTTTTAAAGTAAATGTTCTCAGAAATAAGGAAGAACATACTAATGGTTATTGTTCTTGTTTTTTACTAAAAATATTTTGCGAGGCTATTTTTCCCTCAAGTACTTGTATGCTATTCTCCCAATATTCTTTTGTGAGACATTTCTGGCAAAGATTATGTAAGGGTAAGCATTTTGAAGGATATAGCCAGACAAAAAAAAATGATAGCTGAGCTAGACACAGTTTCAGAACTAGCTTCATACTCTTTATGTTTTCTGGAAGACTTTTTTCTATTCTTGTTAACACCAATGAGGAAGGAAAATATAATGCTATGTTTTGATGCTGGACATTTAAATCTGGTAACAAACGAAGTAGGGCTGGATGGTCTTTATATACAATTCGGTATTTTCCTGTGAGAACAAGCTGCTTTGACAGCATATGCTAGTGTCCCACTTGAAACAACTCCAGGACAGTGATTTTGTAACCAAATAATGGTGCATGTTGGAGCCAAATGAAGAGAAAAGGGGCCTCCATTCCACATCTGGGGGGGGCAGACTGCTTTCTTCCTTCAGGGAGCATAATAAAATCCTAGAATTATGAGTTCATAATTTTGGAGTTGTGCCGTAGCCAGCTCCTATCTGTTGAGAGTGAGCTACTTGTTAAAATTTTAGTGTGAACGTTTCTACCTCAGAAATCAGCAAAGGCTACAATTCTCAGCTTAATTTATTATTTTTGTTGAATGTCTAGACTTAAGAAAGTGAAGGAGGAAATGTTGATTCAAGTGTTCTGCCTACAGTTTTTTTCTCTTGCATAGAGCTGATTATTAAACATTTACCAGCATGCCCCTGAATATTTCTGTAATAAAGAACTTCCAAGTGCTTAAAAAGTTTTAGTTCTAACTTTTTTTTAAACAAATGTAAAACCAAAGAAAAATAAAAAACAAATTATAAGCTTCTGACATGATATTCTCTAACCTTTTGAATCTGTATAACATGATAGTGTTCTGTGGAAGTAAAGTATAAGTGACTGAGAAACATATGAAAATAATTTTCTTTAAAATACACATGGATTTCCAAATGAAAGAAAAATATGCTTTGCACAAAACTCACTTGCCAAAAACCAAAAAGACTTAGGAAATTCAAAAAATAGGATGAAAGTTTTCATAGGTGTCTGACAAGGTCTTACTTTGGTTTGTTCAGCCTGGAATTGTGTCTGTATTCAACATAGGGAAAGGCAGATCTATCAGCTCCATGACTACTGATTTGATCAGGGCGGACAACCCAATCAGATAGATTAAGCTCAAAAGATACTTCACCTCTCACACATAGAACTGTAGCAACTATTGTAAAGGTAAATCCAAACCTATAAAGCCTTTCAGATAATATGCCTGGGAAATAATCAGATCTCATTTTTATAGGACACTTTTTTTAAGATTAGGTCTTCCTATCTTGCCTGGGCTGGAAGTAAAGGGGCCATCCATGGGCCTGAACACAATTTTGATCGGTATGGAAGCTTTAAACTGCTCCATTTCCCAACCTGGGCCAGTTGGCCCTGCCCTAGATAGCCTGGTGGCCCTTGCACCCAGGGCTCATGAGACTGGTGCTAGAGAGTATAGATACTGGATTGGCTTTAGCCCAAATTCAAGTGATTCACAAACCTCAGATCTTCTTAGCAAAAAGGACCATGTCTGGCATATATGGCACTGAAACTGAAATGCTGGTTTCACAAAATGAAGGGACATAATAAAGGAATTTCATTCCTGCTTGTAAGATTCATTATTTATTAATTTTATTAATATAAGGATAGAACCTGTGATTTTAATGGCAGAAGGAGTTCCCAAATAAGGAAACTCCTTTCATCAATGTAAGTCAGTACCTTCTCTATGAATTATAGTCTTAGTGGCCTAGGGCATTACTTGATTTGCCCAGGGTCACAACCAATGTGTGTCAGAAGAAGGACTTAAACCTAAGTCTTCTTTTTGGCTCTGTATCCATTCTGCCACATTGTCTCTATGTGCATAAATATAGAGTGTATATAATACAAAGTATATAAGTATATAATACATAATAGCTGCATTTTATTTCTCATAACAACAAAAATTATAGCTAGCAAAAATTATGAAGAACTTTTATAAATAAATTATAATAGCAATCATTACATAATTTACATTTCCATATTACAACACTGGAAAGTAGAAAGAATTCTGATCTTGAAGTTAAGAGCCATGTCTATCTCTTATACTTACTATCCATGTGACCATGAGCAAGTCACTTAAGCTCTCTGAGCCTCAGTTCCCTTATCTGCAAAAAGGAGATGGAAAAGATTTTTATATTCATCTAACAGGGATGTTGAGAGAATCAAGTTAATGGGTGCATGTAAAACACTTTAGAAACTTTCAAGTACTGCATAAATGTCAATTCTATTGTTAAAAAATAATTTTAAAAAAATGCTTACTTTTACATGCATTACCTCATTTGATCCTTATAAGACTGTTAATTAGATAATGCAAGTATTATTATGCCTATTTTAACAGATGGGTAAACTAGGTCTCAGAGAGCTTATATGACTTGGCTAAGATCGTACAGTCAAGTAGTGATAGAGTCAGGATTGCAAGCCAGGTCTTCTAACTTCAAATTCATTACTCCTCCTAGATCACATGACATTAATTCTTATAACAAATAATTTTCTACTTTTATTTAAAATCCACTATTGGCAATAATCCCAACCTATTTTATAAATAAAAAGGAATTTTCTTTATGTGCATATGCTTTGTTTCTAAAATAAAAGGAATAATTATTTTTTTCTTACTTTCATCTGAGGGGTTAAAAAATGGTCATAAGGATTAGGCTTTGCATCCATCAGAAATACTCAGTTGGACTTTTACAACTAAGTGTGCTTTCTTTCCTCTAAGTATTTTTCACTTTTCACACTAGAATGCTAGTGTCTGCCTTTCATTTGCCAAGATTTGGCTTCAGCAGGCCCCCAACCAAATTCTAAGCTGAGGCATCCATACTTCAGGTTCTGCATTTCCAGAGTCTCTAGTGTCCATTAGCACCACTCCTAAAACATCTCAAAGGATTGTAGTTTGCAAGAGAAAGAATCTACAAAGATTAAATTCTAATCTTTTATTGTACTTACCCACCCTAGAACCCAGAACAATGGGCAATAGCCCTATTTCTTGTGTATGAGACCTGTCAATAGCCATGCAGCAAACCGTAATCATATTCAATGATAATAAATTACTTTCCTGTTGATAGGGCTTGGAGACCACAAAAACGAGAACAGTCTCCATAAAGAGTCCAAGCAAGTTATTATGATGCTACGCTTTAAGGTTTGTAGTTTGGGGGACCACCATTTCTCTCTATCTCCATCACCCTTTGGGGGAAAAATGAGCAAAAAGCTCCATTTTCTCTTTAGACCACTAAGCATCAACCGGTCTTTTTCTTAAATCCCCTGGCTTCAGACTAGCTCCCTAGAATTGTTTGATGAGGAATGTATGACCCTTAACCATTTTCCCAAATGAATTTGGGTGTCTACTTCTTGAGGGGGGTGATGACAAGATTCAAATAGAGCCGTCAATGAGAAGCCCATTATCTGAAGAACCACTTAAAGTCACTTTAGGAGACAATTAAATTCAAATAGGCTGATCAATGAAATACTAAAACTAAGAAGGGGGAGGGCTTTGCCCCCCCAACCCTGGGGTGAACAATGGAATAGATAATGCTGAAACTCCCCGTCTTCTCATCTTCCCTGGCCCTCAGTAGGTTTTACTCTATAAAAATCCTAGCTTTTCCTGGCTAGTGGATATCTTCCTTAAGCAGAGGGTATCCCTTTAAAGGAGTCATCCTCCGGATGTCCCCCTTGAGCTGGAGTCTCCCTTGATGGGTGTCTCCCTTAAGAACCCACCTCCCTTAAGTGGCCCTTTCCCTTGGGAACCCCCTTCTCCCTTGGGGGGCTACCACCCCTGCAAGGGGCAGAGGAACCTGCTGGTGTGTTGTGCTTGATGTGTTGTATTGTATGTGTTACCTCCAATAAATACCTTGATTTGGAGACTACCTAAGGGAATCTGGGAGGAGGGCAACCTTGCACACTAACATTTTGGCTGAACCTCACCATTGTCCATACTTATTTAAAAAAAGTGAGTGGAGATATATTTTTAAAATAATTTCTACAAAGCCAGAATGAATGGAAATCTATTCTCTACCCTTTGTGAACTACTTTCAATTCATGTTTTATGTTACTAAGGTCCCTTCCAGCTCTAAGTCATGTAATTCTATGACTTCTTGCCAACCCCATCACAAGAATAATATTTTCTTTTTTTCATAATGAGTCAGTGTTGTTATATAACTGTGAGAGAAGGAATTCAACAGCCTCTGAACACATGAAAAGGAATATTGCAGAGAACAATGGAGAAGTATATGGTAAGTATAAGCAGATCACGACATATGCCAAAGAGGGACATTGAAGAATAAGAGTAGAAGATGTAATCAGGGAAATGTAGGATAGAAGGAGTTAGGCTGGTTACATGATGAGGTATCTGAGAAAGAGAAGGAGTTCTGTTTCCACATGCATGACATGTACGCACTCTCAGCTTTGCAGGAAAAATAACAGGATGTAACTAGTTCCAACCAGAGCTGCGACTTGGTAGAACCAGGCCTCTGACGTGGTAGAAGGTCAGAAGCTTGTATGCATGCTTAACAAGCTGTTGGACATTAACCCACACAGGTGGGTTAGCCTACTCAGGGTGGAGCAAGCTAATTTGAATGCACATGGGATGCACAATAAGGGAGGGAGAACACATCTAGGAGAAAAACATGGAATAGGTGGTTCAGGAAGTTATATACAGCCAAAGGGGAACAGGGGAGGGAAATTTGAATTGGGAACAGGGAATAAATAGCTTTGTATTTGTCTTAACAAGTGTGCTCCTTTAAGGGGTTACCCATTCACAAGAATGTAAAATAAAATAAATCTTTCCTGGATTCACTAATGACCACTTAGAGTTCTTGGTAAGATAATTGTTTCTTACAGGTATGATAAGCCTGAATGTCCTGATATTCTGAAATTGTCAGGAGAAACTGTGGAAAGCTCCTACACAGTACATTGGGTATAATGAAGTCATGGAAAGACATGAATCATATTTATGCTGGATGGAGTAGGTACAATGGGTTACATACAATATACACATAATATAGTAATAGGATATGCAAATCGATGAGATCAGATCTTCTTGAGTGTTCCTCTATTTGATTCATGCTTTGTCTATGTGACAAAACCAAATATGCCTGTTGCAAAGTGGGATTCAGAATTTTTGCAGTGGAGTATTAAACAGGTAAAGAAATTTGAATCAACCATTAAAATGGCTCCAATAAGCAGATAATTGAATTAATGATGGATGTTTCAATCGGCACTTTTTCTGAGAGTAATTTTTGCTTCTTCTCAAGGTCTTCATTAGATGGGAAGGTTTGCAACCTTTTAAGGGAGAAAAATTATTTCTTCAGATAATTTTTTTAAATTTTACTTTAGAATCAAGGGCCAGAATACAAATACAGAATGGAGAAAATAAACAAAACATATCATAAACTTAAATACAAAGTAAGAAAGAAAAAAAAAAGCATGCCATGTGCATAGCAGAACATAAGAAAGGATTCAAAATGTGACAATAAATTTTCATTTCAAGAAAGCCTGCATGATAAATAATACACATTGTGTTGAGAATTGTCCATTTTTTTCTTTGCTTCCTTGTGTTTTCTTTTGTTCTCTGCTGTGCACTTTTACTTTGCTCTTTTTTTCCTTCTGATTTTTTTCTTTTTTCTTCTGATTATTTTTAAAACACGGCTTTTTTTGAGGAGCCAAACACCTGCAAATTGTGGAATGCTAATGTCTCTAAGGCATTTGTATATTGTGTGTATAAGTAGTTTTGAACAAAGTACCAAAAAAAATAATTATACAAGAGAAGTGTAAAGTGTGTTATCAGACAAATATAAGAATGGAAAAGGTGGATTAGTCATGTAATAAGAATGGGGGATAACAGACAGCCTGGCGATTCCTTGATATGCATATAATGTCAAAAGCTCTAGAGAAAAGGCCCCAACATGATAGGTAGACCCCTTGCAGATAATTTCTAGGGGTGAGTAGGTGGACAAGTAGCACAGAATTGAGAAGTTATTGGACGAACTTCAGTCTGCATTATTGGAGAGAATACTTACATTTGATGGGATCACAGATCTATTTTATCATCAAAGATTTATTAAGATACATACTGATAACCATTTAATATCAAAATATTAACTTCAATAAGGGTCAGAGACTGAACTGATTAACCAGAGGAAGAGTCTGAACCTGAGCTTCTTTGTTCTCTGAGTAAACTCAGAGAATACCTCTTCCCATGTCAACAAGGCCAGATCTGGCTGACCTAAGAACATTCTTTCCTCTGTCTATTAGCCATTAAGGATGAGATCCTTAACCTGAGAAACTATCTTGCTTAATATTTTATGGGCATATACTATGTTGTGGAATGTTAATGGTAAATTAAACACAAAAACGCTGGGTTGTAGTTTCAGTTGACCCTTGTCAACTGTCTTATCTTATTGTATTTACAACCTATTCAATTTACAAAAGTCCTTTTCTTGTTTCGTGGTTAAACATACATGGAGATCATAAAATTGAGTAACACAGACATGCTGAGTAGCGACTGCTCTAAAAATGTATTTAAACCTTTTCATTCTTCTGTTCTGGCAGTCAAATTTTGTCTGGCTCCATACATGTATGTATCTGCTAGCTTTAAGGGAATAAACAATATGGATTTATAATATAATATAATAAACATCTAGCCTGTTTGCCTCCTTTAACCAAACTTTCAGGTCGACAATACAAATATGCATATATTCTCCACTAAAATATCATTATGAGGCCTCATTATAGGTTAGATGTGACCCCGGACTCTCAAGAGTTATGACAGTGTAACCTGAGTCTGTCAGCTGGGAAGGTTTAAGTATGGGACCCATGCTAAACTAGATAACTTTCATCTGAGGAACAGTTCAGCTAAGTCTTAAAAGACTCATCTAACTAGATCTAGGGAAATGTAAATTTATCTTAAAATATTAGGATTCTTGTTTGTTAGGATTGGCTTACACATCTCTTAGTGACCTATCTGATCACAGAAATTTGAGTTAGAGACATGAGAAATCAACTAGCCCATACTATTCATTTTACAGATAAACTGAGGCCCAGAGATGTCCACAGTCACATTAGCAAAGCCAGGATTCAACCCTGAGTCTACTGAACAATGGAATAATGGTACTAGAAACTCTGAACTACTGTCCCTGATTACCCCATTTCCCTTCCTATAAGAATCTCTAGCCTCTCCTGGTTTGGGGGCATCTTTCTTAATTAGAGGATGTCCCCTTTAAGGAATGTCTCCTTTAAGGGCTCATCTCCCTTAAGTGGGGGGTGTCTCCTTTTATTGGATGTCCTCCTTAAGTGGGCATCTCCCTTAAGGGGGGCATTTCCCTTAAGGAGCTGTCTTCCTTGGAGGAGCTGCTCCCTCTCCCTGGTGGGGCTGTCTCTGTTAAGGAGCTGTCCCCCTCTTAAGCTGGGGTCTCCCTTAAGCTGCATCTCCCTTAAGGGGTGAAGGAGCCTGCTTGGTATGTTGTGTTACCCCAATAAATTCCTTTTCTTGATTTGGAGACAGACTGAGCAAATTCTTTTGAAATGACCTTGCACCCCAAGATTTTGGGGTATACCTTGAACTTCAATATCAGTGCTCTAGGAAACTCCCAAGGAGTATAAATAAAAGAGAAAGTTCCATCTGCATTTATAGAGGAAATTTCCTATACCAATGAAATCACTGATCTAACTTTTATCACTTCTAAGCCTTTTTGGAGGGGAGAAAAAAACTGTATCCTAACCTATTGTTGAGGGAGAAAACCCCAGAGATTCAGGAATCCCAAAACTAAAGCTCCCAGTACTGGAGTTCTCAGATGAGGTCATTGAGGGGGAGTACCCCTCAAGAACCCGTGTGCTGGAATGAATCAGGGCTGTCCAGAATGAATTCACAACCTCAAGCATTCTTTAAGTCAAGGAGGCAAAGATTTATTGTGCTTTACAGCGGGCAAGAGTTCTTAGGGAACCTGCAACCTTAGAGGGATACAGGGAGAGTTTATATACAAGATTTAGGGGTGAAATATGTTAATTAGCTGTTTTGGGGTGGGATTAGGGAGTGGTTAAGGGGTAGTCAGTTCTTAAAGGAACATGTGCTTTCTGTATTTACTGCGCAGGCGTGTTACCCAGAGTTCACTGGGAAATAGCCCAAGGTGGGGCTACTAGGAGGAGTGGCTTTGACTGTGAAAAGTCACTAAGCTAACTAATGGTCAGGGCTGACTGGGAATATCTAGGTGGCTCTCATCAAATGTCTTGTTAGACAAAATAAATGTAAGAGTATACATTTGACTATATCTAGGATACATGTCAGTAAGGTCAGTAACTAATAAATATGGTCATGACCCAGTGCACAGCCAATTATCAGTACACAGGGCTAACTACCTGCTGGGGCATGCTGTCCTTGAGCTAGAGAGATAGTATTTTGAAGCTAAGAAGAGATGTGATTTTAGAACTGGATGCTGTTTTGGAATTGGGGTTCAGGCACAGGCGCCCAAGCAGAGGCTGTTAGAATTAGGGTCCAAGCACAAGCACCCAAGTACCCCATCACTAGGGGCCAACAGATAACAACCACCAAGATGTATACTGGATGATAAATTTGGGTAAAGTAAGACTCAAATAAGGTAGATGAGTAAAGGGAGAGGTTAGATTATATGGAACAAGGGGTTGTCCAACTGCTCTTCTAGGATCTGTAGGTTGGAGGAGGGGTATTAGAGAGTGTACCATCAGTACTAGGAAGGACGGCCAAAGATGGTCTCTCTGCTAGAAGATGGAAAAACATGAGAGAAGGGGGTGACTGGAGGAAAATGGAGGGATGTTTAATTATGGATGAGACTTTCAGAGACCCCAGTAGAAGATGTGGGCATATATGAAGTGGAACATTACAGAGGTAAAGATGAATGAGAGGGCAGAAGGGGTTCAGGAAGACAGTGATATACTCTTAGTAATTTGGAGACTCATTATCATTAGTACATAGAAAACTAAGAGGAGGTGTGAGTTTGCTAACTACTGGGAAATGAGTCCTGGCAGAATATCCATTGATGGGAAGTCAGTCCCAAATTACTAAGAAAGAAAACAAAAACAAAAGAGAGAGGGAGAGAAAATAGTTTGCTTCAATCTGCATTCAGACTTTGGAATTCTTTCTCTGGATATGGATAGCTTTTTTCATCATGAGTCTTTTGGAGTTGTCTTATAACCTTGCATTGCTGAGAAGAGCCAAATCTAACAAAGTTAGTCATCACAGATACAATGTGTCTGTAATTGTGTATACTGTACTCCTGGTTCTGCTCCCCTCCCTCAACATCAGCTCATATAAGTCTTTCCAGGTTATTCCGAAGTCCATCTGCTCTTCATTTCTTATAGCACAATAGTATTCCATTGCATTCATATACTATACGGCCAATCTGTAAGTGAAAGATCTTTCCTGCCCATTGAATAGGCCTCAGGTGGGGCCAACAAAGGAAGGCCTGATTAGAGGCAGTCCCACACCCTTTCATTAACTAGTTATGAGGTCCCAGGTCCCACACCTTTTTGCCAAGTAGGCTCTGAGCTCTCAGGTCCCTGAACAAGGTATAAAAGCTCTGAAAGTGGTGTTTTGCCTTTGTGGACACACTCATTGAAAGAGTGTTGGTGATGCAACCATTGAAGGAGCCCCCCCCCTTGGAAAACCCAGATGTTGGTGTTTCTCTCGTAACTATATATTGTGATTTGGTTAGACAGAAATGTTGATTTGTTTATATTGTCTCTGTTTGTAATTTCTGTTTATATTTGCTCTTAAGTGCAGGGTGCTGGCTTTCCCCTCTGAACTAAGTGAATGGCATATGTATGTTTAACTAAAGTAAGATTGTTACCCCCTTAAAGTTGCTTTCCTTAGAAAAGCAGATCAAAGGACCTATGCTAGCAACCCTCTTGTGCGCTGGTGTTATCGGCCTTATGCCCCCACTGCAACTGCTAGTAACATTGTTGTTACATATACCACAATTTGTTTAGCCATTTCCCAATTGATGGGCATCCCCTTGATTTCCAATTCTTTGCCACCACATAAAGAATTACTATAAATATTTTTGTACATATGGGTCCTTTTCCCACTTATATGATCTCTTTGGGATACAACCTTAGAAGTGGTATTGCTGGATTAAAGGGTATGCACATTTTTATAGCCTTTTGGTTGTAGTTCCAAATTTCTCTCCAGAATGGTTGGATCAGTTCACAACTCCACCAACAATGCATTAATGTTCAATTTTCCCACATCTTCTCCAGCATTTCTCATTTTCCTGTTTTGTCATGTTAGCCAATCTGACAGGTGAGATGTGGTACCTAAGAGTTGTTTTTATTTGCATTTCTCTAATCAATAGTGAATTACAGCATTTTTCATATGACTATATACATACATATATACATATATGTATATGTATACATATATATATATATATATCTTTAATTTCTTCCTCTGAAAACTGCCCATTCATATCCTTTGACCATTTATCAATTGGTAAATGACTTGTATTCTTATAAGTTTGGCTCAGTTCTCTGTATATTTTAGAAATGAGGTCTTTGTCAGAGACAATAATTGTAAAAATTCTTTCCCAGTTTTCTGCCTCCCTCCTAATTTTGGTTGTATTGCTTTGGTTTGTACAAAAACTTTTCAATTCAATGTAATTAAAATTATCCATTTTGCATTTTTAATTGTCTCTATCTCTTCTTTGGTCATAAATTCTTCCCTTCTCCATAAATCTGACAGGCAAACTATTCCTTGCTTCCTTGCTCTCTCAGATTGCTTATAGTATCTGCCTATGTATCTAAATCATGAACTCATTTTGACTTTATTTTGGTATACGGTATAAGATATGGGTCTATGCCCAATTTCTGCCATAATATTTTCCAGTTTTCCCATCAGTTTTTGTCAAATAGTGAGTTCTTATTCCAGAAACAGGTGTCTTTGGGTTTATCAAACAGTAGATCACTATAATCATTGACTACTGTATCTCATGTACCTAACCTATTCCACTGATCCACCACTCTGTTTCTTAGCCAGTAGCAAGTGGTTTTGATGACTGCTGCTTTATAATAAAGTTTAAGATCTGGCATGGCTAGGCCACCTTCCTTAGCATTTCTTCTCATTAATTCCCTTGATATTCTGGACCTTTTGTTCCTCCAGATGAATTTTGTTATTATTTTTTCTAATGTTATAAAATAATTTTGGGAAGTTTAATTGGTATGGCAATAAATAAGTAAATTAATTTAGGTAAAATTGTCATTTTTATTATGTTAGCTCAGCCTAACCATGAGCAACTGATATTTTTCCAATTATTTAGATCTGACTTTATTTGTGTGAAAAGTGTTTTGTAATTGTGTTCATATAGTTCCTCGGTTTGTTTTGGCAGGTAGACTCCCAAATATTTTATAATGTCTACAGTAACTTTAAATGGAATTTTTCTTTCTATCTCTTGCTATTGGGCTTTGTTAGTAATATATAGGAATGCTGAGGATTTATGTGGCTTTATTTTATATCCTGCAACTTTGCTAAAGTTATCTATTATTTCAAGTAACTTTTTACTTGATTCTCTAGGATTCTCTAAGTATATCTTCATATCATTTGCAAAGAGTGATAACTTAGTTTCTTCTTTGCCTTTTCTAATTCCTTCAATTTCTTTTTCTTCTTTTATTGCTAAAGCTAACATTTCTAGTACCATATTGAATAACAGTGGTGATAATGGACATCCTTGTTTCACCTTCAATCTTATTGGAAATGCATCTAGCTTATCCCCATTATATATAATGCTTGCTGATGGTTTTAGGTAGATGCTATTAATCATTTTAAGGTAGGATCTATTTATTCTGATGTTCTCTAGTGTTTTTAATAGGAATAGGCATTGTATTTTGTCAAAAGCTTTTTCTGCATCTATTGAAATAATCATATAGTTTCTACTAGTTTTGTTGTTGATATGATCAATTATGCTGATAGTCTTCTTAATATTGAATCAGCCTTGCTTTCCTTGAATAAATCCTACCTGGTCATAGTGTATTATTCTCAAGATAATTTGCTGTAATCTTTTTGATAATATTTTATTTGAAATTTTTGCATCCATATTCATTAGGGAAATTGATCTATAATTTTCTTTCTCTGTTTTGACTCTTCCTGGTTTAGGCATCAGTACCGTATTTGTCTCATAAAAAGAATTTGGTAGGACTCCTTCTTCATCTATTTTCCCAAATAGTCTATAAAATATGAGAATTAATTGTTCTTTATATGTTTGATAGCATTTGCTTGTAAATCCATCTGGCCCTGGAGATTTTTTTCCTAGGGAGTTCATTAATGGCTTGTTCAATTTCTTTTTCTGAGATGGGGTTATTTAAGTATTTTACTTCCTCTTCTGTTAATCTGAGCAACTTATATTTTCATAAATATTCATCCATTTCCCTAAGATTGTCAAATTTATGGGCATACAATTGGGCAAAATAATTCCTAATTATTGCTTTAATTTCCTCCTCATTGGAGGTGAATTCACCTTCTCCATTTTTGATACTGGTAATTTAGTTTTCTTTTTTCTTTTTTTTAATCAAATTGACCAAAGGTTTACCAATTTATTGATTTTTTTCATAAAACCAGCTCTTAGGTTTATTTATTAGTTCAATAGTTTCCTTAATTTCAATTTTATTACTCTCTCCTTTGATTTTCAGTATTTCTAATTTGGTATTTAATTGGGGATTTTCAATTGTTCTTTTTCTAGCTTTTTCAGTTGCATGCCCAATTCACTGATCACCTTTTTATCTATTTTATTCAATAAGCATTTAGAGACATAAAACTTCCCCTAAGAAATGTTTTCCCCGCATCCCATAAGTTTCAGTATGTTGTCTCATTATTGTCATTCTCTTGAATGAACTGATTGTTTCTATGATTTGTTCTTTGACTCACTCATTCTTCAGGATTAGATTATTTAGTTTCCAATTAATTTTTAGTCTATCTTTCCATGGCCCTTTATTACATATAATTTTTATTGCATCATGATCTGATAAGGATGCATTGACTGTCTTTCTGCACTGGATTGTGAGGTTTTAATGCCCTAGTATGTGGTCAATTTTTGTGTATGTGCCATGTACTGCTGAGAAAAAGGTAAATTCCTTTCTATCCCCATTCAATTTTCTCTAGAGGTCTATCATGTCTACCATTTCTAAAATTCTGTTCACCTCCTTAACTTTTTTCTTGTTTATTTTGAGGTTAGATTTATCCAATTCAGAGAAAGGGAGGTTGAGGTCCCCCACTAATGGAATTTTTCTGTCTATTTCCTCCTGTAACTCCCTTAACTTCTCCTCTATGAATTTGGATGATATACCATTAGGTGCATATATGTTTAGTAATGATATTACTTCATTGTCGATGGTCCATTTTAACAGGATATAGTTTCCTTCCATATCTCTTTTGATTAAATCTATTTTTGCTTTTGCTTTGTCTGGATTAGGATTATTACCTCTGCTTTTTTAATTCAGCTGAAGCATAATACATTCTATTCCAGCCATTTACCTATACCCTGTGTATATTCCCCTGTTTCAAATGTGTTTCCTGTAAACAACATGTTGTAGGATTATGGTTTTTAATCCATTCTTCTACCCACCTCCATTTTATGGGAGAGTTCATCCCATTCCCATTCACAGTTATGATTACTATCTGTGCCTTTCTCTCCATCTTATTTCCCAATAATTTATGATCTTACTACTCTCTTCTCCTTCCCCTCCTCAAAAGTTTTGCTTTTGACCACTGCCTCCCTCAATCTTCCCTCCCATCAGCCCCCCCTCTGCCTTTTCTTTCCCTTTTCTCTTACTACTTCTACCCTCTCTTCTAACCACTACCCCTCTGTTCTTTCCCCTTTCGCCTCCGACTGCCTGTAGGACAAGTTAGATTTCTGTACTTAACAGAGTATGTTATTCCCTTCTTGAATCAAATACAATGAGCAAAGCTAAAACAATGCTCATCTCCATCCCTTCTT
Organism: Phalanger gymnotis; assembly: GCA_028646595.1. Taxonomy (NCBI): domain Eukaryota; kingdom Metazoa; phylum Chordata; class Mammalia; order Diprotodontia; family Phalangeridae; genus Phalanger; species Phalanger gymnotis. Next base: position 208,629,028 of record CM053624.1, read on the forward strand.
TCCCTCTACTATATTTTTCTACCTTTTCATGTAATGTAATTTACCCTTTTCTGCCTCCTCCTTTCCTCTTCTCCCATTTGCAATCCCTTTGCATCCCTTAGTTAAGTTTTTTATCATCACATCAGTTAATTTATACTCACACCCTCTATCTATGTATATCCCTTCTAAAGGTCATAGTAAATATACAGTTCTTAGGATTAACAAGTGTCATCATCCCTTATAGGAATGTAAACAGTTTGGCCTTATTGAATAGCAAGGTTTTTTTTTTTCTATTTTTTTCCTGTTTACTTTTTTATGCCTCTTTTGAGTCTTGTATTTGAAGATCAAATTTTCCATTGAGCTCTGGCCTTTTCATCAGGAAGGTCTGGAAATCCCTTATTTCATTGAATGTCCTTCTCCTTGTCTGAAAGATTATGTTTAATTTTGCTGGGTAGTTGATCCTTGGTTGTAGTCCAATCTCTTTTGCCTTATGCAATATCATATTCCAATCCCTCTGATCTTTTAGTGTAGAAGCTACAAGATCCTATGTGACCCTGACGGTAGTTCCATGATGTTTGAATTGTTGGGTTTTATTTATTTATTTATTTATTTTGGCTGCTTGCAGTATTTTCTCCTTGACTTGATAATTGCAGAATTTGGCTACAATATTCCTTGGCATCTTCAATTTGAGCTCCCTTTCAGGAGGTGATCAGTGGATACTTTCAATGACTATTTTGCCCTCTGGTTCGAGGGCCTCAAGGCAGCTTTCCTTATGATTTCCTGGAAGATATTGTCCAGACTCTTTTTTTCATCATGGCTTCCCAGTAGATCAATAACTCTTAGTTTTTCTCCCCTGCAGTTATTTTCCAGGTCAGTTGTTTTTCCTGTGAGATATTTTACATTTTCTTCTACTTTTTCATTCTTTAGATTTCATTTGACTGGTTCTTGATGCCTCATAGAGTCATTAGCTTCTATTTGCCCAATTCTAATTTTTAATGAATTATTTTATTCAGTTAGCTTTTGTACCTCCTTTTCCATTTGGTCATTTTTTCCTTTTAAGGAGTTATTTTCTCCAGATAGGCTTTGTAACCTCCTTATCCATTTGGCCAATTTTAATTTTTAAAGAGTTGTTCTCTTCAGTGAATTTTTTTTCATTTTTCCAATTGTATTTTTAAAATCATCGGTCAATTTTTTTTCTACCTCTCTAATTTGGCTTTTAAATTCCTTCTTGAGGTCTTCCAACAATTCTTTTTGGGCTTGCGACCAGTTCATATTCCCATTTAAGGTTTCAGATGTGGGTATAGTGTCAATGCTGTCCTCTTCTCGAATTGTAGACTTTTCTAGTATGCTTCTTATTCATGGTGGTTGCCTTTTTCCTGACTTTTAAAGTGGATCTCTGTTTCTGGGGCATAGGGGGCTCTGTCCTATGCCTCTTGTTTTGAGAGCTAGGGTCCTAGTTACTGGCTTTGTGTGCTATCATCTCTGGTTCTGTCAGCTAAAAGATATATATGTATACATATGTATACATATATATGTATATAATGCTGCTGCTCACCTGGTGCTGAGCTGGAGCTGGCTGGTGTGTGCTGAGGCCAGGTCTTTTTGAGTTTTCCTGGGGATACACTGAAGCTTGCAATGTGAGTTATGGGGGAGGGGTGTTCTGGCCTTTGGAGGTCACTTCTTCCCCTAGCACTGGATAGGTTCAGCTGCTGGTGGATGCCAGCGCTGGTGTCTGCTGATTCCCTTGGCTGTGCAGAGATACACCCTTGCAGACTCTACCACCCTGGGGCTCAGGATCTCCTACTGGTCTGCTGAGGTGGGGCTTGCTGGAATGCCTCTGGTCCTGCACTGGATCCCTTTAGCCACAACAAGAAGGACCCTTCCCGTCAATCTTGCTAGCCTTTCGAGCTAAAAGACTGCTGTACCCCTATGCTCCACTATTCCAGAATTTTTCCCAGGGCAATATTCTCTAGGTTTTTCAAGGTCAACAAGGGGATGGGGGAGCAGTGAGAGCACTTATGATTTACTCTGCCATCATGGGTCCCAGAAGTAGATGACTTTCATACATTTAGTCTGTGAGCTGAGATCCCCAGTGGCTGCTGCCACTGCTGCAGGCCCCGTGCTTCTCTCTTACCCAGTTCTGACATGAGAGACCCCTGTCCTGCACTGAGAGGTTTTGGAGTCACTACTGTTGCAGGTGATTGAGTTCACCGGGTGATGCTCCTGTTCTGCTATGGCTGAGTCTGCGTTGGTGCAGCCTGCATGCTCTGTGCTGTCCCAGCCCAGTGTAACAGATCCTTCCTATTGACCTTCCAAACCTGTCCTAGGCTGGAATTCCACCACATTCTGTCTCCTAGTGGATTCTGCACCTTAAAATTTGTTCAAATTCACTTCTTAGGGGTACCTGAAGAAATTTGTGGGAGAGCTCTGTTGAGTCACTGCATTCACTCTGCCATCTTGGCTCTGCCAAAGTTCTTTATATGTTTGAGATATGAGACCTTTATCTGAAGAACTGTCTATAAATTTTCCCCCTAGTTTTCTGCTTTCCTTCTGATATTGGCTACATATGTTTTATTTGTACAAACTCTTTTTCATTTGATGTAATCATAATTATCCATTTTACATCTCATGACACTCTCTATCTCTTATTTGTTCATAAATTGCTCCCCTCTGCCTCTGATAGGCAATATGTTCCATGTTCTTCAAATTTTCTTGTAATATTTCCCTTTATATCTAGGTTATATATTCATTTTGACCTTATCTTGGCAAATGGTGTAAGTCTAAGCCCAACTTCCACCAGACTCCTCTTTAGCTTTGCCAACAATTTTTAGCAAATAATGAATTCTTGTCCTCAAAACTCAAATCTTTATACCTGTCAAACACTGAGTAACTATATTAATTTGCTTCTGTAGATTGTATGTCTACCCTGTTCCGCTGATTAACTTTTCTATTTCTTAGCCAGTACCAGATAGTTTTGATAGTTACTGCCTTATAATATATTTTAAGATCTGGTATTGCTAAGCTTCCTTCTTTTACATTTTTTCCCCATTAGTTCCTTGATATTCTTGACCTTTTGTTTTTTCAAATGAATTCTGTTATTATATTTTAGCTCTGTAAAGTAATTTTTTGGTAATTTAATTGGGATGACATTCCATCTTTTAATTATTTCCTATTTATCCTGTATATAGCTTGCTTTATGTACAGAGAGTGGCAGAGGATTGAAGGGGAAGCTAGAGTACACTGAAAATGAATTTTGCCTAGGTCTCTTCCATTTAAAATATATTTTGGTTCTACTTATAGGTGAACTTTGATCCCCTAAAACACTCAATCACTACGCTATCCCTAACTTCTCATTAGGACCACCTAATGAGTTTCTCTTCCTAGGATTACCCTCCGTAATCATCTATCCCCTGCCCCAATCAAAATGTACCTGACTTACAGGTCTCATTCTCTCAGGGAACTGATCTCTGCTTTTAAAAGTAACTTCCTAAGTTTTATACGGTTTTTTATGTGTTAAACTCTTCTTGGCTAATGTTTTCATTTACCAATGATGTTACAAATGCAAGAAGAATGTTCCTTAGGGTAGTTATTTAACTCAAAAGAGTGACTCTGATGCTTGGAATTCCAAGCATCATGGCTGGTTGATTAGTGGAGAGCATACTTCCTTTGCCAATGCGCAGAGATAACCAGGTTTTAAAGATGAAAAGTAGTGGAATGTTTCCCAAAAAGAAACCAAAGTGGAGGTCCTAGAGGAAACATCTCAAATTCATCTTGCTCAAAATTAAACTAATCTTTCCCACCAAGTTTCCTTCTTCCTCACCACTCCCTCTTTCCAAATTTCCCATTTTCTTTTGAGAATATCTCTCCTACCTCTCAGGTTCATAACCTCAGTATCATACTGGATCCCCCAGTTTGCTTCACCCCACACATCCAATTGTCAGGGTACAAGCCCTGGAACCCTGTCCCCCCAAATCTCCTTGAACTTTCCCACACAGTTCTAGTCTCTGGCATTCACCTGAGGCATCTACTCATTCCAGTAATCCTCTCAACTCTGCTGTCATTGTGGCCTATGCCCAATCTCCCAATTCTCTGTTACCTCCAGATCAACCCCCACCCCTCAATTCCCACCTTCGATCCTATTTAGACTTCATTCTCCCTTGGCCACGTGGTCTAGGTCCCTGGCATTCCTGGCCCTTCCCTGTTACCTCCCAGTCATCCCAGCCTACCGGTCACCCCCATCCAGATCCTCCCTAGACCCCTTCTCCCAGTCACCCCAGTCTACTTGGCTACTCCTAGATCCCTCCCACAGTCTTTCTAAATATAAGATCCATCTTGGCCCCCATTAAGATGCTCAGATTCAATCTGATCCATTTGCATTAGCATACAAATGCTCAGATTCCTTAAGTCTGGGCAATGCTGAGGTTCCTTAAGATCTTGCCCACCTTTATCTGTGTTCTAATAAAACTTGTCTTTGGCTGAAAGAAGGCTTGGGTTGAATCCATTCAAGGCAGGACCTATGTGTAGCTATTTCAAGGTCTCAGCACCCCTAAACCTCAACACAATCAGTTGCCGAATATTGTCCTTTGATATTCAAAACAGTCCTCAAAGCAAATTGTCCCTCCTCACTCATACAACTATCAGCACTCATCTAAAATGATTTTTAAAACAATGTCCTAATTGGTCTCTCAGCCTCAAGTCTTTACTCTGGGTCTACCTACACTTGGCTGCAAAAGTTTTCCTCCTTACTTGCAAATCTGACCATATGATTCCCCTGCTCATTCACAGGCTTCCTATTGCCTCTAGAACCAAATATACACCTCATCTCTTTAGCTTTTAAAGCCCCAAACAACCTCCTCCCCATCCTTCCGGTCTTATTGAGCATTAATCCCCCCTTGCATTCTCCATCTAGCCACAATATCAATATCTATTTCTTACAAATGACACTCCATCTCCCACCCCCCATCTCTATGCTTTTTGCACTGGCAGTCCCATGGACCTGGAATGCAATCCCTCCTTACCTCATTGAGTCTCTCTCCTCCTATAACATTTAGCCCCCAAAATATCCTCTGCATGAAGCCTTTCTTGATTAATCCTCCTCCTGTCCATATTAAACAATTTTATAAATTAAAAAAATTATATTTATATATGTGATTATTGCCTTCCCCTATTAAAATATAAGCTCCTTGTAAGTGGGTATTATTTTACTCTTTGTACTTGTATCCCCAGAACACTCAAGTGGATCTGTGATCTCACTAATTTGCATGTTTCCTTGATGGATTAGGAACCCCTAAAAGGAAAAGACCATGTCTTTGAAAGCAACCCAGTCCCTGAATTTTCCCATATATTTCAGCAGCCCAGATCAACGGAATCTCACTCAAGGCAGCTGGCTACCCTAGCCCACCTAGATACCGGATAGTCCTTTCATGGTCACTCTTGGCCCACCTCAGACTCAGACTACTTAATACTCCTTTCACTATTGCACCTGCCCCACTCCAGGATATTTATCACTCCTTAATCCCATATAGATCTTTTCATTGTCTCTTTTTTTGTATATAAGTATCAGTCTCACCTTCATTAAGTTGCAGATTCACTACGAATCTAGCCCACCCTATTGGAGTTAGAATAAACCTTGCCACTATGACTAGAAGAAGGTTTGAGTGTGTGAATTCTTTCCAGATGGATACCACCCTATACCCTTACATTTCAGGGTTTCCAGCAACCCCAAACCTCATCACCCTTATTGCATTATGTATATATTGTATTTAACCCATCCATACCTGCCCCATCCTGTGTAACTCTGGTCCCCTGAGTTCACTACACTCAATGTACTGGGTAGGAGCTTTCCTCAGTTTCACCTGAGAACTTGAGGATACCAGTAGAACATTAAGGCTTATCATACCTCACCATGTAACCAACCCAACTTCTTCTATCACACATTTCCCTGATTACATCTTTTACTCTTGCTCTTCAATGTCCCTCTTTGATAAATGTTGCAGTCTGCTTATACTTACCATACTCCATGATACTCTTTTTCATTTGTTCAGAAGCTTTTGAATTCCTTATCTCATAGCTACGTAATAACACTGACTCATTATAAAAATAGAAGACATGTTCTTGTGACGGGGGTGGGCAAAGAGTCATAGAATTATGTGATCTTGGTGCCATAAAGCATGAACTGAAAGTGATTCACCAAGAGTAGAGAATAGATGTTTGTTTTTGAGGGACTCCTGATCAGAACAAGCTAAGTCCATTCATTCTGACCTTGTAGAAAAATCTTTTTTTCCAAAAACTCTCCACTCATTTGTGGACAGTTCTAGAGAGCTAGTCTGAAGTCAAGGAATTTAAGAAGACTGGTTAATGCTCAGTGGTCTAAAGAGTAAATGGAGCCTTTTGCTTTTCTTTTTCCCCAAGGGGGTGATAGATAGAGAGAAATGGTGGTCCCCCAAACTACACAACTAGGGGCTTAGTATCATAATCACCTGTTAGAACTATTTTATGAAGATTGTTCTCCTTTTTGTGATCTCCAAGACTCACCAACGAGAAAGTCATTTACTATCATTGAATATAATTACTATTTCCTGTATAGCTACAGACAGGTACTAAACTCATGCATTTTGAAATAAGGCTATTGCCCATTGTTCTGAGGTATCTGTGGTGGGAAAGAACAGTAAAGATTAGAATTTAATCTTTATGGAGTCTTTCTCTTGCAAACTGCAGTTCATTGAGATGTTTGAGGAGTGGTGCTAATGGACACTGGAAATGCAGAGCCTAAGTTTATGGATGCCTTAGCTTAGATTTTGGTTGGGGGCCTGTTGAAGCCAAGTCTTTGCAAATGAAAGGCAGGCACTAGCATTCTAGTGTGAAAAGTGAAGAACTCTTAGAGGGAAAAAAGCTCACTTCATGGTAAATGGTGTAAGATGTTGGTCTACACCCAATTTCTGCCAGACTGCTTTCCAGTTTTCCTAACAATTTTTACCAAATAGTGAATTCTTATCCCCAAAGCTTAAATCTTCACATTTGTCAAACACAACATTACTATAACCATTTACTGCTGTCTGTTGAATATCTAAAGCATTCTACTGATTCGCCTTTTTATTTCTCAGCCAGTACCAGATATTTTTGATAATTACTGCTTTATAATATGGTTTAAGATCTGGTACTGCCAAACCTCCTTCCTTTACATTTTTAAGAATCAATCCCTTTGATATTCTTGACCTTTTGCTCTTCAAAATGAATTTTGTTATTCTTTCTAGCTCAATAAACCACTTTCTTGGTAATTTAATTGGGATGACATTGAATAATTAGATTAGTTTATGGAGAATTGTCATTTTTATTATATTGGCTCTCACACTCATGAACAATTAGTATTTCTCCAATTATTTAAATCTGACTTTATTTGTATAAAAACATTTTATAATTATGTTCATTTAGTTCCTGGATTTGCCTTGGCAGGTATACTCCCAGATTTTTTTATACTGTCTTTGATTATTTTAAATAGGATATCACTTACTATTTCTCCTTGAAGGATTTTGTTGGTGATATAGAGAAATGTTGACGATTTATGAGAGCATATTTTATTTACTGCTACTTTGCTAAAATTATTGTTTCAACTAATTTTTTAGTTGAATCTCTAGGATTTTCCAAGTATATCATCATATCACCTGCAAAAAGAAATAGTTTCATTACCTCATTGCACTCTGATTCTTTCAATTTCTTTTTGTTTTTGTATTGCTTTAACTAGCATTTCTAATACAATATTGGATAATGTTGGTGATAATGGGCATCCTTGTTTTATTCCTGTCTTACTGGGGAGGCTTCTAGCTTATTACTATTACAAATAATCTTGCTAATGGTTTTAAGTGGATGCTTCTTATCATTTTAAGGAAAAGTCCATTTATTCCTATGCTTCCAAGTGTTTTTAATAGGCATGAGTGTTATGTTTTGTCAAAAACTTTTTCTGCATCTATTGATATAATCATGTGATTTTTGCTACCTTTTAAGATAATCAATTATGTTAATAGTTTTACTTATGTTAAACCATATCTGCATTCCTGGCATAAATCCAACTTGGTCACAATGAATAATCCTTGTGATATTTTATTGTAGATTCTTGGCTAGTATTTTATTTAGGATTTTTGCATCCATATTCATTAATAAAATTGGACTATAATTTCTTTCTCTCTTTTTACTCTTCCTGGTTTAGGTATAAAGGTCATATTGGTTTCACAAAAGCTGTTTTGTAGGACTTTTTCTTTGCCTGTTATTCCAAATAATTTAACATTGGAATTAGCTTATCTTTAAATATTTTAAAAGTTATTTTCTTCCTTAAGTTTTTGGATCTCTTTTTCCAATTGGATGATTTTCTTTTCATAAATTTTTAAAATTTTCTTGCATTACTCTCATTTTCCAAATATTTCCGCAACCTCTCTTATTTGATTTTTTAAAACCCTTTTTAAGATCTCTTAAGAACTTTTTTGAGCTTGTGACCATTTTACATTTTTTTTAAAGTAGAAGTAGGTGTTTTGACCTCACTGTCTTCTTTGGGGTTTGAACCTAGATCTTCTCTATCACTATAGAAGCTGTATATGGTTGAGTTCTTTCTCTGTTGCTTACTAATCTTTTAGGAGGTTATTTCTAGACTATTAACTTTATGTTAGAGTTGACTCTAGTCCCAAAGCATGGAGGATAATGTCTCTTTTCATGCTATTGTTTTTGAGCTCTGTCTACAGACTTGACTTCAGGTACTCCTCCATGGCCCTGAGCCATGACCAGAGCACTCCCCGCCCCCCCCACCACCACCACATTGTCACTACAAAGGCAAATGCTCTTACTTCCTGACAACCCTTCTGAGGCTGTAAGCATCAGCTTACCCCTCTGCTCCAGAACCAAAACCAGGGATTCCCTTCTCCTTCAAGTAACCATAGCCACCAGGGCCCTGCCCCTCCATAGCCACACTCATTGGCATGTGCTTGCTCCTCTTCCCCCATAGCCAAAACCTGGGACTGCACCTGGTCCACACACCTGGGCCGCAAGTCCACCACCGATGACAATAGCCTGCAATCTTCCCTTGATTAGGCTCTGAGCCCCTCCCCCCCCACACACACACTGTCTGTGACGCCAAAGTTCCTGAAGGTGATGCTGCCACCTACACGGTTACCCCTGGGGTATGCCATTTGTTGATTCAGCAGTATCTCCTCAGAGGTTATTTATACTTCTGCAAGGCTGAAGATAGAAATCTATTATCCTGAATAAGAAAACCTCCTTAGAGAACTATTAATTAGCCTTCCAAAATTTTAGATACAAAATTGGCTATTATTCTCAGAATAATTATAATGTACAAGAGGCCTTGAATTAGAAAAAAAAGTTCTAAAATTATTAATGTAGGTAAAACATTTTCAAATCACTCCAACAATAATATTTAGAGTGCCTTACTTAGAAAAGGCTATTCAAGATGCACTCAAATTTTATTCCATATATTCAAGTTGAGAGAGATTTGGGAATAAGAGAGAGCCAGCCTTGAGTCATGAAGACCTAGGTCTATGTGCTCCTTCTGGGCATGGGAGGGGAAGCTTCCTACACTGTTTTTTTTTTAAAATTTATTTATTTAATATATTTAGTTTTCAGCATTGATTTTCACAAGAGTTTGAATTACAAATTTTCTCCCCATTTCTACCCTCCTGCCCACTCCAAGATGGTGTATATTCTGGTTGCCCTGTTCTCCAGTCAGCCCTCCCTTCTGTCACCCCACTCCCCTCCCATCCCCTTTTCCCTTCCTTTCTTGTAGGGCAAGATAAATTTCTATGCCCCATTGCCTGTGTATCTTATTTCCTAGTTGCATGCAAAAACTTTTTTTTCTTTTGAGCATGTGTTTTTAAAACTTTGAGTTCCAAATTCTCTCCCTACTTCCCTTCCCACCCGCCCTCCCTAAGAAGGCAAGCAATTCAAGATAGGCCACATGTGTATCATTATATAAAACCCTTCCACAATACTCATGTTATGAAAGACTTAACTATATTTTGCTCCTTCATAACCTATCCGCTTCATTGAATTTTCTCCCTTGACCCTGTCCTTTTTCAAAAGTACTTGTTTTTGATTACCTCTTCCCCCTATCCACCTTCTCTTCTATCATATCCCCTTTTTTATCTTCTTACTTCTTCTTTCCTGTGGGGTAAGATACCCAATTGAGTGTGTATGGTATTCCCTCCTCAGGTCAAATCCAATGAGAGCAAGATTCACTCATTTCCCCTCACCTGCCCCCTCTTCCCTCCCTACAGAACTGCTTTTTCTTGCCACTTTTATGTGAGATAATTTACCCCATTCTATCTCTCCCTTTCTCAATATATTCCTCTCTTATCCCTTAATTTGATTTTTTTTAGATATCATCCCTTCATATTCAACTCATCCTGTGCCCTCTGTCTATATATATCTATATCTATATATATATACCTCTCTCTCTATATATACATATATAGAGAGAGAGGTATATAGATATATATATGTATATACACACACACATATATACATACACACACACATATACATATACATACACACACATATATATGTATATGCATATTCCCTTCAGCTACCCTAATATTGAGGTCTCATGAATCATACACATCATCTTTTCATGTAGGAATGTAAACAAAACAGTTCAACTTTAGTAAGTCCCTTGTGATTTCTTTTTCTTCTTTACCTTTTCATGCTTCTCTCAGTTCTTGTGTTTGAAAGTCAAATTTTCTATTCAGCTCTGGTCTTTTCACTGAGAAAGCTTGAAAGTCCTCTATTTCATTGAAAGCCCATATTTTGCCTTGGAGCATGATACTCAGTTTTGCTGGGTAGGTGATTCTTGGTTTTAATCCTAGCTCCATTGACCTCTGGAATATCATATTCCAAGTCCTTTGATCCCTTAATGTAGAAACTGCTAGATCTTGTGTTATTCTGGTTGTGTTTCCACAACACTCAAATTGTTTCTTTCTGGTTGCTTGCAATATTTTCTCCTTGATCTGGGAGCTC
>CM053624.1:208640522-208684836 GCA_028646595.1 Phalanger gymnotis
GAGGTCTGGTGGATGCCACAGCTCAGTAATTCAGGATGCTAGGGCACTCTCTGCTAGTCTCCTGGTCTGGTAGGTCCGCGTCTGGTCTGTTCGTGCCGTGCTTGCTGGGCTCAGCTCCGCTCCCCTCAGCTGGGGGCTGGGAGCTCCGTGGGGGACAGACCTTACCCAGAGACCATCCAGGCTGTCCTGGGCTGGAGCCCTGCTTCCCTCTGCCACTTTTGTGGGTTCTGCAGCTCTAGAATTGGTTCAGAGCCATTTTTTATAGGTTTTTGGAGGGACTTGGTGGGGAGCTAACGCCAGTCACTGCTTCCCAGCCGCCATCTTGGCTCTGCCCCTGTTTTGGTCTTCTTTGTCTCCAAAGAAAGATTCCAAAGTCTGAGACTGAATCTGAGTTTGTTTTTGCTGCCTAGCCATGTTCCTAGCCAACTTACTTGACCCTTGAGTTTTTCAGCAGAGTATGACTGCTTGTAGAGTAAAGAGCACTTTGTTCCAAGCTCAAGGGGATGCGCCGTTGTTTTCAGAGCTATTTCTATACAGCCAGCTCTGCCACACCAGCACTCCTTCTTCCCCAAAAACCTCCTTCCCAGACTGAGCTTAGATCTTCTGCAGGCTCTTCACTCCTGCTCTGATCTGCCACCAGGTGGGCCTGGGGCCTGAAGCAACTGCAGCTGTAGTTCTGTAGCTGCACCACCTCTGCTGCCCTGAGGGTGGTGGCTGAACTGTGAACTCTTTTCACTCCCTGCAGCTCTTCCCACTAACCTTCTGTGTTGTCTTTGGTGTTTGTGGGTTGAGAAGTCTGATACCTGCCACAGCTCACTGATTCAAGGCACTAGGGCCTGTTCCATCCAGCTCCTGGTCTGGTTGGTCCATGTGGCCCATGCTGGGCTCTGCTGCCTTTCACTCCCAGCTCTGTTCGCGATAGACCTCACCCAGTGACCATCCATGCTGTCCTGGGCTGGAGCCCTGCTTCCCTCTGGTATTTTGTGGGTTCCGCAGTTCTAGAATTTGTTCAGAGAAATTTTTTATAGGTTTTTCGAGGGACTTGGTGGGGAGCTCACACAAGTCCGTGCTTTCCAGCCACCATCTTGGCTCCACCCCAGCTTCCTACATTGTTTATGTGACCCCAGGCAATTCTCTAAGACTATAAGTTTCAGAGGAGATTGCAATCTGCATCAGTGGAAGACATGTCCATATCAGGAGTTCCCAATATTTATGAAATAACACATCTAGAATAACAACCACAACAAAAAGGAGACCAAAAAAGAAATGCTTCTTAGTGGAATTGGTATATGTTGTATACAGTGGATTGTTGTTGTCGTTTAGTAGTTTTCTGTTCTTGTTGGATTCTCCATGACCCATTTGCAGTTTTCTTGGCAAAGATACTGGAGTGGTTTGCCATTTCCTTCTCCAGCTCATTTTACAGATGAGGAAACTGAGGCAAACAGGGTTAAGTGATTTACTCAGGATCACATAGCTAGTGACTGAGGCAGGGGTGGGGAACCTGTGGCCTCAAGGCCACATGTGGCCCTCTATGTCCCCAAGTGCAGCCCTTTGACTGGATCCAAACTTCATCGAACCCATCCCCTTAATAAAAGGATTTGTTCTGTACAACTTGGACTCAGTCAAAAGGCTGCACCCAAGGACCCAGAAGGCCACATGTAGCCTCAAGGCCACAGGTTCCCCACCCCTGGCTCTGATTTGATTTGAAGTCAGGAAGATGAGTCTTCCTGACTCCAGCCCTGGCACTCTCCCCACTGTGCCACCTAGCTGCCCATATAGTGAGTATTAATGTTTATTGAATTGAATTGAATCACAGAACTAAAAAAAAAAAATTAGAAATTACAGATAAAAAATATAAATGGCCCAAGTGGCTGTCAGGGATCTGCAAAAGTCAAATGTTTATAAGTTAGGGACTACATGCATACAAACATAGAAATTAGGGGGAATGACTTAGTTTACTTAATGATAGAGGTAAAGGACTGGCACTCTATAAGTATTTGGGTTTTTTCCCTTCTGAATTTGCCATAAAAATCCTAATATTTTAAAGAATTGCTTCATGACAATATTGGCTGCCTGGTTTTCACTGACTTCAAATTATCTTTTCAGAAACTGAATGTGATAATGACAATTACTGTCTAGTTTTTATTGAGTCTTAGAGCTGGAAAAAACATTTGAAATAATTTACTCCCAACTACCTTATTTTATAAATGAGGAAACTTAAGGTCTAGAAAGGGGAAATGTTCTATTCAAGGTCAAGAATTAGTTAATAGAAGAGTAAAGTGGTGGAGCCAAGATGGCAGAAGGAAAACAGGGATTCCCTTCAGCTCTCCCTCAAATACCTCCAAACACTCATAAAAAATGACTCCAAACAAAAATTCTAGAGCTACAGAACCCATGAAATAACAGAGTGAAACAAGTCTCCAGTTCAAGACAGCCTGGATTGTCATTGGGAAGGGTCTATCGCACTGTGCTGGGAGCAGAGCACAGTTCAATGTGGGCTGCACCAGGACAGACCAGGCTGGAGCAGACCAGGTGGAGCGGGCCTCAGGGCCCTGAATCACTAAGCTGTGGCAGTTATCAGACTTCTCAACCCACAAACACCAAAGGCAACTTAGTGGCAGCAGTGGCAGTGGCAGTGGGAGCAGCAACAGTGGTAGCTGCTTCCAGAGCTCTTGGTCCACAGATGGTGGGGAGAGTCAAGTGGCTGATCAAAGCAGCAGTGCAGGGATCTCTTTGCTAGTGCTGAGGCATGATGCTCTTGCTTTGCCCTGCTTGGATCTGGGTCACAGTCTGGTTGGCAGTCCTGGGGTGGGAGCAGGGCTGGTGTGGCAGAGCTTGTGGTGGCCGTGGAGAGCGAGTCCTCCTGGTAGTTACACAGCAGAAAAGAGTGTTTGAGATCACTCATAGATCAGAGCACAGGCCAGGAGAGGACTAAACACCTCTCACTGGATCACACCACCTCAGAAGAAGTGAAAATTTACAGGTGCCTAGAAGTAGCTCTGAAAAAAGCAGCTCAAAACCCCTGAAGCTTGGAACAGAGCATTCTTCACTCTACAAGCAGAGTTCTGCCTTGGCAAAGAGCTAAGAAGCCAAGTAATTGGCTGGAAAACTGAGCAGACAGTGTAAAAACCTCAGACTATAGAATCTTACTTTGGTGACAAAGAAGATCAAAACATAAAGCCAGAAGAAGACAACAAAGTCAAAGGGATTGAGGAGGAAGAGCGGGGTGATAGAAAGGAAGGCAGACAGGGAAAAGGGACAATCAGAATATATGCCATCTTGTAGAGATGGGGAGAAAATTTGTAACTCAAAATCATGTGGAAATGAATGTTGAAAACTAAAAATAAATTAATTAATTAAAAAAAGAAGAGTAAAAACTGGATTCCAGAATCTCTGAAAAAACATTGTTCTTTCCACTATGGCATTCTGTTTGTCTTTGGTTTTATATATCCACAAAATAATAATCTTAAGAGCTATTATTACTAATGAATAATAATAAGGGACATGACTTCAATGGCATAGGGTAATTCCAAATGAGGAAATTCATTTTCTCCACACAGCTTGGTACTTTGTATCCAATTTATTGTCTTCGAAAGAGGCTTAGAGCACAGAAAGACTAAGCAATTTGCCTTGTAGTCAGTATGCATTAGATGCAAGAATGGAATCTAGCTCTTCCTGGCTTCGAGGCCAGCTTTCCATATACCATGGCATGCTGCCTTTCTAATAATAATAAAATGAGTCGACAGGTATATATTTGGATGCATATTCCCTCTAATTTGCTTCACTTGTGAGTAAATAAACATTCATTCAATACTCATTCAATAAACATTTATTACCTACTATGTGATGGGTACTGTGCTCAGTGCTGTGGATACAAAAGGAAGCAAGACAGTCCCTGCTCTCAAGTAACTTAAGATTTAATGCGAGAAACAACATGCAAACAAATGTATAAAAATCAAGTTATATAAAAGATAAATTGGAAATAATTAAAAGAGAGAAAGCACTGGACTTAAAAGGGGTTAAGGAAGGCTTCCTGTAGAAGCCAGGGAGGTCAGTAGGTAGGGTTGAGGGAGCAAGAGCATTCCAGGCATGGGGGGACAGTCAGAGAAAATGCCCTGAGCTGGAAGATTTGGGAAACAGCCAGGAAGCCAGTGTACTGGATTAACAAGTAAGTGTTGGGTAATAAGATGTAAGAAGACTAGAAAGGGAAGAGGTGGCTAAGTTATGAAAGGCTTTGAATGTCAAACAGAGCATTTTGTATCTTGTAGGCAATAGGGAGCCACTATTGTGTGGGGGTATAGGGTGACATAATCAGACCTAGTTTTAGGAAAATCACTTTATTGGCTCAACAGAGAATGGATTGAAATGGGAAGGGACTTGAGATAAGCTGTCCCACTAGCAGGCTACTGCAGTGAATTGATGAGGACCTGCACTAGAATGATGGCAGTATCAGAAGAGAAAAGGGGACATATTCAAGAGATATTGCCAAGGTGAAATCAACAGGCCTTGGCAATAGCTTGGATATGAGAGATAGTGAAGAATCCAGGATGATTCCAGAGGGAGTGGAAGGATGGTGTTGCCCTCCACAGTGATAGACAAGGTGAAGACAGTTTATGCTGAGTGTGGAGTGCAGTCAACTAGCTTTGAATAAAGTTAACCTAACAAACTTAATAACATAATATGCATAATTGTTACTGTGCTGCATTGTAGGTGGGTATTAATGGTGAGCAGGTTACATAAATGACTGATTCATATTATTTTTATGTACCAAAACTAAGTATTTCTAGAATTAGCCATGGGGAGGGGACAAAGGAATTGGCAGTAGAGCAGGAAGCTTCTCTAGAGCTATTTTGAATATTCCCTGATCCCACTTAGGCAGCCTAACATCAGCCCCTTTCTGACAGAGTCCACCTATAGCCCCAAGCATTCCAAAGACTCCTATTATAGAGGCTTTACTGCTATGTTTTAAGAAATTGTTTAAAATTCTGAACTTAGCAAACAACAACAACAAAAAAAACATTCCATGTATAAATAAAGTAGAACAGAGAAAGATTATATGTGAAAGCAAAAAAAAAAATTTATCACATATAGCTTGCTTTAAAAAAAACTACATAATAAATTCAAGGTGTTTTTTTTCAAAGCTGTCCTACTTGACTGTTTATCTCTGAACTTCTGTTCTCTTCTGAACATTTTTTAAAATGCTCCCAAGACCTTTAATTCATTTCTTCTTTTCTTCTTTTTGGCAACCCAATTGCTAGATCTCCCTCTTCTTTTCCTCTCTGCCCAGTGGAAAAAAAAAGAAAAACACAATCCTTGTAACAAATAAGCATAGTCAGGCAAAAACAAATCCACATGTCCAAACTGTACGTCTTAATCTGCAACCTGAGTCTGCCATCTGTCTGTCAGGCAGTAAGT
Source organism: Phalanger gymnotis (assembly GCA_028646595.1). Classification (NCBI taxonomy): domain Eukaryota; kingdom Metazoa; phylum Chordata; class Mammalia; order Diprotodontia; family Phalangeridae; genus Phalanger; species Phalanger gymnotis. Next base: position 208,645,938 of record CM053624.1, read on the forward strand.
AGCATTACTAATCATTGGTCCTCTAGAGTCAAGGTTAATTATTGCCAAGTGTCTCCCAGTGACAACCAAAACTTTTTTATATCAAAACTGAACTTAACAAGCTTTATCATCCACCTTGCTCAACCAAATTTGGTGTCAAATCACTTTTGACAATTTCTAAAAATTAAATCTACCTTCCAAAAAGTATGACTTTCCATTCCCAAGAATGTGCTATAAGCTCTGAAAACAATTCCAAGAAATTGAGTATTGACAGCATGAATAGAATAAATATACAATCTCCTAAGGTTACTTCTTTAAAAGAAACAACATACGCTGGAGATATGAGTTCTGCTTTGTTTAAAACACATACATAAATCATCTTGTTTCCCTATATTCATACCTCATATGATCAATATTTAATCAGGGTATTTCATCTAGGGGCAGCTAGGAGACACAGTGGATACAGTGCCAGACCTAGAGTCAGGAAGACTCATCTTCCTGAGTTCAAATCTGGCCTCAGCCATTTACTAGCTGTGTGGCCCTGGGCTTAACCCTGTTTGTATCAGTTTCCTCATTTGCAAAATTAGGAGAAGGAAATAGCAAAGCAGTCTAGTACCTTTGCCAAGAAAACCTCAAATGGGTTCACAACGAGTCAGACTAAACAACAAAATTTCATCTTGCTTCAAGTCCTTCCTGTTTTTTAGCTAGTTTTCTTGGTAGACAATGGTCATGTCTTTTGAGTGATTTAATAACAATTTTTTTCCTAACAAAACTTATTTTCTCCTTCACATTTGAACTGAAACTTACTAGCTGGAGATTTTTCTGGAAACTTTGTTTGATTTAATCCTGAACCCAGCTGTGTACAAGTTACCATCTTATTAAAACATAAAAACAACAATGTCAGGTAATTAGGCTTTGATTTTGCATTAATTATCATCCTTTTTACCCAAACCACTCAAGACAATGCTGCCTAAATAGAATCCAGTTATACTTGGAAGAGTGGAGACAGAGCAGAAAAAGCAGGAATTTTTTTTTTAAGTTTTCACCAAATGACTTTAGTAACTGTATTCGTGAGGAAATAAAAATGTCTTTTAACATTTTTTTTTATTTCATTCCCTACACAATCAAGGAAAAACTAATGGATACCACAAGGCACCCAGTTTTAAAACTCTTTTTTAGTTTTCTTCTACTGACAACAAAATTAATGATCTTTAACAAATGAATAATAATCCCCTAGAAACTATGAGGTTTTCTTCTTTTTTTAACTTTCCCCATTCTGTGAAGGGAGAGCCAGATACATTGTGTGTTGTGAGATAGCACGAATTGTGATTATTTTCCTAATTTTTGCTATTCTTGGAAAAGAATTATCTAAGCTCTTTTCTTAAAACCTTTGTTGTTAATGTTCGATGGTCAACTATGATTGACTTAGCCCTTCTCAGCAATACAACGATCCAAGACAATCTCAAAAGACTCATGAAGGAAAATGCTATCCGCATCCAGATAAAGAACTGTGGAGTTTGAATACAGATCGAAGCATATTATTTTCACTTTTTTGTGGTTTTCCTTTTTTGTTCTTTTTCTTCTTTGTTCTTTTTCTTCTTCCATAACATATTTGAACTCAGGAAGACTCATCTTCCTGACTGCAGCCCTGGCACTCTATCTACTATTCTACCTAGCTACACCTTTCCCTATTTATTTTAATTCAATGAATAGTTACACACTTAAGCTTTGCTTGGGAATAGACATAAAAGCAAGCAAGCAAACAAACAAACAAATAGCAGCCTCTGGCCATTCTACAGTAGGAATACCACAAACACACAGAGAGGTATAATGCAAGGTTGAGAGGTCACCTGAGAGGAATATTAATGACTGGGGGCCATCAGGGAAGGCTCCTTGGAAAAGATCCAATATTGTGATACACCATGAAAAGTTATACTTTAGAGGGAGACAACCAACAACTTGCTTCTGTGCAACACTCTTCTACTTATCCCACTAAGTTAAATAGAATCCTTCTGAAAAAACCTCAGGGCTACTTTTTAGATTTGCTATAACTTGAGAAGCCAACAGAAAACCGTTCTTGACAACATTTGCTGACAGTAACAGGATATCTGGTGTAGTTGATAGTGGGCTCACCTGAAAGCCAGGCAGACTTTGGTTTAAGTCTCATCTCTGACATATGTTGGGGGTATCACTCTTAGAAATCCATTTAACTTCTCACTGTTCTCAACAAATGTTTAAGACTGGAAAGTGCTAAGCTACAGTGATAGAAGGAGTTCCCTGATCTGGGAAATTATAGGTTTAATTTGTGTCTTTATCTGGCTAATATTGTTAGGAATTGATTTTTATTTTTATTTTTTAAAATTCTGAACCTAACAATCACCAGCAAACTGGTGTTCTGGAGCTGGCTGGTATTGGCTTACATGAGATGATTGTTACACTTTCCATGTAAGCATTTACACCTTGGAAACCCGTGAGCACTACAAATCAGGGCTTGATTTATTGTTTTGTCTAAAGCAGGGGTGGGGAACCTGCAGCCTAGAGGCCTGGAGGCCACAGGTTCCCTACTCCTAGTCCAAAGTCTAGACTTAAGAAAGTGATAGATAAAATGTTAAAAGTGCAGCTCAAATGTAAAAGCATATAGAGCATTTTTCCCCCTAGAGAGCTGGTTGTTAAACATTTATCAGCACACTCCTGAAAATAAACACCATTAAACACTTTCTATCAGCAGACAATGCAGTATACTGGAATGAGAACCATGCTTTTGAGTAGGACACCAGAAATTCAGTTTCTGCTTTGACATTAACTGGGCAGGGCTAAAGACAAGTCTCTTAATCTCTTTGAACCCGTTTTTTTCACCTGGATAATATTATCCACCTCATAAAATTGCATTGACAAAAGGTGCTTTGTGAGCCTGAAAGCCTTGAAGAAATCTGAGTTTTTAGTGATAAGAATCTCTTATTTCTGCTCCTGAAATTCTATGATAACCACATTGACACTGATTCAAACATAAAAGTACTTCTATCACAATGAGTCATATATGAGTCATATCTATTGACCAAGAGTTGAAATAAAACTTTCTTATACCTATTCAATCTTAAATAACATAATCAAAAGGTTTTCTGCCCCAAGTTTTTTTTCTTTCATCAAATGGCTCTTGATTTATTCTAGTTTAGATAGAGAGACCAGCCTAGCTAATATTGAGACATTATCTACAGGTTGAACCAAAGAGAAGAATTCTTTTGCCATGTACAAAATAGACAAAAACCAACATGTCTTTCATCTCTGTGTGATTCCTCTCTGTTCCCAAGGTGACAATGGCAGGGGGGTGGGAAATAGGGCAGAAAATGCTAAAAATCTTATTTTAGAAATATACATGTAACTACTCAGAGCGAAGGGTGGGTTGGTCACAAAACCCTTGGGAATTTGTAGCTCTTCCAAATCTAGGGCAAGAGCTCAGCCCTTTCCGGAGGCAGGGTGGAGTTTTAACAGACATCAATGGAGGATGCTGCCAGAGTGAGAAGAGAGGAAGAAAGGCAGATGATGAAAATAGTGCAACCTTAGAAACTAATGACCAGGTTGTTTAAATCCCTCTCAAATTCTATGGAAACCCTAATTCTTCCACCTCATTTTTTTGCAGACAATCATCAAAGGCAAAGTATGATATACTCAAAAAAGGTTGTCAAGATAGAATTTAAATGGAGGTGAAAGTCTTGATTCATCCTTAAAACTGAGACAAATTTCAAAATTCTTTTTAGAAAAAAAGAAACTTTTAAATTAAAAAAATAAGATAAAATCATTTTTAGAAAGCTAACCAACCTGGGGTTGCCCATGACCTCAGTCAATGAAACCAAAGTTTGTACTAGGCAAAATTCAATCCAAACATGCGGCTTTCCAACACTATATGATTAAGAGAAAGAAAACAGGAATTGCAATGACAAAAAAAGAAGTCAGCAGGATTCATAATAAATCACATAATATGATCCAGAAGACCCTTCCTTTCACTGTTATACATGCAATATTTGGGCTGAGGAGAGGTAAGTGGGCCTGGAATGATGTAATTTAATTCATATATCCTTTAAGTAGGAGAGGAAAGGTTGAGAGCCAAGATGTAACTATACTACTCTCTCCTTAGACTACTTGCTATTTAAGAGATTAAAGTTTTTCACTGTTGGGGATCATTTTGGTTTGCTAGTATGCAATTGAGGCTTTAACTTGGTTTTTAACTGCTTTGCATGGAGTGGCTAAAAGTACAGTATGTATCTGCTATATGGATGATTACACATATGCTTAAAATAGTGATAAAACTGATGGCCTAGTCGTGAGAAACTTTCTAAAAGGTAAGAGCAACCTGGCTATTTTATTTGGCAAATCATGTACTGAAACTGCTGAGCCATTAGGTACATACCACAGCCTAATGTGTTCTCTGGGACAAAGAATGATAGGCTCATAAGATCATAGGTTTGGAATTGGAAGGGACCTTAGGAATTATCTAGTCCAGGTCTATATTTCAAAGAGAGCAAAGGAGAAGAATCTACATGTCCAAAAATATTTATAGCAGTTCTTTTTCTGGTGGCTAAGTATTAGAAATTGAGGGGCTACCCATCAATTGGGGAATGGTTGTGGTATATGATTGTGATGGGAAACCTATAAGAGACGACAAGGGGGGTAGCTTTAGAACAGACCTGCACAACTTGGCAGTAAGTAGGGGCCAAAATTAAAACAGGCTAAAGTTCTTCGGACTGCAGATAGTTTTTTAGCAACTCACTTCCCAAGTAAAAGTATAATTAAAGATTAAACTATTTTGCAAATAAACTATATTTTAAAAAGGGAAATTTCAATTAATATCTATTAATTACACTTATTACTTAAGATTTTTATCATGAAATCACATTAATGTTAAAAAAAATTACTTTGCTGCACTCATTTTGTCCCTGCTCAGTTCCAGTAATGACCAAAAGCACAGGGAAAAGACAACTCTAGCTTCTCTCAGACTAAAGACAGACTGATGCTGGTTGGTTGCCACAGGTCGAGTGAAAAACTGAAGAGTATACAGTGGCAACCTACCTGTCAAGTTACATGATTGGCTGAATGGCCAATCTGTAAGTAAAAGATCTTTCTCACCCATTGAGTAGGCCTCAGGTGAGGCCAGTGAAGGGAGGCCTGATTAGAGACAGGCCCACACCCTTTTAGTAACTCGGCATGAAGTCCAGGCCCCACACCCTTTTTGTAAGTAGGTACTGAGGCCCAGGGACCTGAGATTTGTATGTAAGATCTGAGGTTAGAGTTTTGTTTTGGGGCTCTCACTCAATGGAAGAGTATTGTGTGATTTGACCAGATGAGACTTTGGGTAGCCATCATAGACACACACACAGCCCCCCCTCTGAAAAACCCAGATGTTGGTTCTTCTCTGGTAAGTATGTATATTGTGCTTCTTGTCAGACAGAAATCTGTCTGTTGTTCTATTTATGATGTATGCTTATAATTTCTGTTTATATTTGCTCTGAAGTTCAATGCGCTGTCTCTTCCCCCTGAACTAAGTGAATGGTACATGTATATTTAATTAAAGTGAGATTGTAAACCCCTTAAAGTTGCTTTCCTTAGGAAAGCAGATCTAAGAATCTGTGCTGGCAGCCTTTCTGTGTGCTGGTGTTATTGGTCTTACACAGCCACAGTAGTGGCAAGCAGCATTGTTGTTACAGGGGCATAATAGTGACTACTGGAAGGTGGGTTATGCAGGGCATGCACAAAGTACTCGTTACATTTTTACTTTCTTTTGCCCCTTTTATATTTTTTGCTCGCCACCTGAAATCCTTTGGCAGACCATAAGCAGTCTGTTGTGCAGGCCTGCTTTAGAAAAACTGGGAAGATGTATGAACTGATTCAGAGTGAAGTGAAGAGAACCAGGAGAACATTATAAGGAGTAACAGCAATAATGTAATATGGATCAACTGTGTAAGACTTAGCTAGTCTGATCAAGACAGTGATCCAAGGCAATTCCAAAGAAGTCATGATTAAAAAAAAAAAGCTATCTACCTCCAGAGAGACAATTGACAAACTAAGTGTAGAATATATTGGAATATATTTTTTCACTTTATTTTTTTTTGCCTTTTTTTGTAGCATGGTTAATATGGAAATATGCTTTGCATGACTTCATATGTATAATGAGTATCATATTGCTTGGCTTCTCAATGGGTGTGGGAGGGGCCTGGAGGAAGCAAGAGATTTGGAATTCAAAATAAATGAGTTTTAAAAGTAAATTAAACATAAATTTAAAAAAATTAGTTATCTATTCCAATTCCTTCATTCTACAGATGAGGAAACCTAGGTCCAGAAAGGTTAGAGGGCTTACCCATAGTCATGAAGATGGAGAGTGACTAACAGTAAGTACCAGACAAAGCAGTCAAAAGAACAGACAATCTATTGTGAGACATTCTGATGGTGTTTGTTACTACCCTGGCTGAGACTCAACTATTCACTGTCAAATGGCTCATCTTCATATATAAATATTTTCATCTTCATTTTACAAATGAAGAAAATGAGGCTTAGAGGGGACCACAGCCACTACTACTAAGTGATAGTGCCTGAAGTCTTAATCCTAGCTCACTGTTTATTCTACTATATCGTAATGAATGAATGAATGGATGGATGAATGAATGAATGAATGAAAAAGCATTTATTGAGCACTTATACATCAGGAACTGTGCTAGGCATTGAAGATTAATATATAAAAGTGAGTCAGTCCTTGCTTTCAAGATGTTTATATAGGAGTAGACAATACACAAAGGTGAGTGGTGGTCAGAGAAGGGAGATCAGTCTGCAGACTATGACTGCAGTCATAGTGAAGTTAAGTATCATACCTTTTCTAGCAAAAATAACACTGCTTTGGTTACTATTCCCAGAGTAAGAGGTGGAAAATAGCAGAGGAGGAGAGGTACAATGTCAGGGAAGATGTCAAGGAGCTTGGTTAGACCCTATTTTCCTATGGCAGAATGTGAAATGTGTTTTGGGGTAAACAACTACTAAGCTGAGCAAGTTTGCTCACCAGTCAGTATCATTAGAACAACTCAATTGCAGGGTTAATCTCTAATTATTCTCCAATTGCTTCATCTCTCTGAGCTTCAGTTTCCCCATCTATGGAATTGACATAATAATACAGTAAATATCTCACAGGTTGTTGAAATGAAAGCACTTCGTAAGCTATAAAGTGCCATATAAATATGTTAGTATTGTTGGTATAATAGGATTTGAGAAGTAGCACCACATAATAGGTAAAATATTGGACTTAGAGAAAGACCTGAAGTCAAACCCAGCCTCTGAGACTTACTAGTTGTATGACCCTGGGAAAGTGACTTAAGCCTCAGTTTCTTTATCTTTAAAATGGGAGTAAGAATAGGAACTACTTGTTACAGTAATTAAGGTGGGAATTTTTTTTCTGTTTTCCTTTTTGGAGCACTTATTTAATCAAGTGCCCTTGATGAGGCCAAACTGGCCTTAGTTTCTTTGATTAAATCAGGAGTCTTTGATGACCGCCTTACCTCAGGGGAAAGCCTAGTTTACATGGGTTTGAGTCACATGTTTGTGAGGCTTTTAGGTCACAGTGGGTTTGAGTTGCATGTTGTGATGCCCTTTGACCCTGAACAGGGTATATAAACTCAGAGGCTGGCATTTTTCCTTGGAGGCTCTCACTCACTAGCAGAGTGTTGTGTGACTTGAAGAGACTCTGGGCAGCTGTTGTTAAGAGCCTTCCAGCTTGTAAACCCAAATGTTGATACTTCTCTGGTAACTGAATTGTGATTTGGTCTGTTTATATTGTCTCTGTTTGTAATTTATTTGTGTTTGCTCTGAAGTTCAGATTGCTGGCTTTTCCTCCTGCACTGAGTTATATATGTACATTTGATTAAAGTGAGATTGTTAACCCCTTAAGGTTACTTTCCTTAATAAAGCAGATCAAAAGAACCTGTGCTAGCAGCTCTTGTTGCTGGTCTGGTTGGGTCTTATACCTACAGCTGCTGCTACCCAAATTGTTGCTATACTGCTTCTTAGAGTTACTGTGATAATTAAATGTGATAATTTAAGAGGCAGCTAGGTGGCCTGTGCCTAGATTTAAGCAGACCTAAGTCCAAATCCTGCTTCAGACACTACTTAGCTGTGTAGTCTGGGTAAGTCATTTAACCTCTTCCAAGACTCTTACAAACGAGGTACATTTGTAAAATGATTGCACTGGACTTGATGGCAGCTAAAAGTCCCTTTCAGCTCTAAATCTATAATCTTATGATTATATTGTCCAGGAGATCAATAAAGAAGGCCTGAATTCAAGAGGTGAATGAAAAAAAAAGGTATATTTCCAAGAAACAGTAGAGTACCTAGTGACTAAGTGAAAGTAGGTTACCCCTACATAGTATGGGTTTAGTCATCTTAGAAGACTACCATACATTTTTAGCCCCAAATATCCCCCATCATCCTTGGCATGAATTTGCAGCTATAGTGTATAACAACTTCGGGTCTACGGGATTACAGAATACCTAGGTGTAAAGAGCGCCAAAACATAAGTTAAAGGAATGTTATTATTATTCAGTCGTGTCTGACTTTTCATGACCTCATTTAGGGTGTTCTTGGCAGAAATACCAGAGTGGTTTGCCATTTCCTTCTCCAGCTCATTTCACAGGTCAGGAAACTGAGGCAAATAGGGTTAAATGACTTGCCTAGGGTCACACAGCTAGTAAGCGTCTGAGACTGGATTATGAACTCAGAGTCTCCCTAATTCTAGGACCAGCACTCAATCCACTGAGCCCCCTAGGAATCTTAGAAATCTTCTGATCTAATCCTCAAATTTTTACAAATGAGAAACATACAGATGATGTGACTTGCTCAGGGTCACATAGATAGTAAATAGCAAAGACGAGATGTGAACCCCGGTCACCTAACTCCGAGACCATTACTTTTTCTACTCTATCACACTACCCCTCTTTTTATTACAGTGACACTGAGAATCTGAGGCAAAGCTCAGAATTTAAGGTTTGTTGTGATAAAATTCTTGGTTCCTGGATTCTAAACACAGCATTTATGCCTAACAAGAGTAAGGGTAGAGTTTGTGGGAATTGTTTTTGATTGATTCCTGCAGTTATTAAGATTCAGGCAGCCAGAATATGCCTGCAGTAGGTTTAGTTGAGTCTCTTTATATTTCCTCTGCTGGGAGAATAAAAACTTTCTTCAGTAGCATAAAACAACCCTCCAATAGATAATTCATACAACTTCTAGGCAACTGAATTGTGATAATATTAGTAGGTCAAACTAGAGGATTTTCTACAATGATGACAGATCTCAAAGTTCACTTGCATTATGAGATATGCTAGAGGCAGCTGGGGAGAGCCAATGGTTAAATTTTCACTGTGAGCACTTTTACACTTCTAAAATTGATGAATGCTACAAATCAGGACTTGAGTTATTGATGATTGTTTGGTCTTAAGAAAGAGATGAAGAAAATGTAGATAATGTATATTAAACTTAAACGTATGTTGTGTGTACATATTTTTTGAGAACTGGTTATTAAACATTTGCTAGCACCCCCCCTAGATAAATAAAGGCAGAAAGTCTTTGGACAGATTTTTCCAAGGGTGTGGATGCAGGAGATAGAAAATATCTTATCTAAGCAATACAAAAAAGTTTACCTTGAGCCAGGACTAAGAATCATTTGGAATTTGAACAAGGAAGAGAATCAATGGTCACTGAGAAAAGGTTGACAGTATGGCATATTGAAGAAAGAGCAGAACTCAGAACCAGGAAGACCCAACTCAAGTCTCACTTTGATGTATATTTGTGAAATTTTTTATAACTTTTAGCTCACCAGCTAACTCTTCAACAATATAAATGGCAAATACTCATCCATCTGCATTGGTAGAAGGAGTTTCCTTACTTGGGGTTCCTGTATCAATGAAATTACCAGTCTAGATTGGAAAAAAAACAAAAAAAATAGTTCTTTTACATTTCTTACATAATAAGATAAACCCAAAGTTGCCCTCTTCCTTCCCCCCTCCCCTTTTAGAGGTGGGAAGGCAGGGCAATTGGGGTTAAGTGACTTGCCCAAGGTCACATAGCTAGTAAGTGTGTCAAGTATCTGAGGCCATATTTGAACTCAGGTCTATCCTGACTCTAGGGCCAGTGCTCTACTCACTTCACCACCTACCTGCCCCACTCCTCCTCCTTCTTCTAAAGGAAGACTATGTGTTTTGGTTTTGTTGTTGTTGTTGTCATTTTGAGATAAGAATAGAAAAATTTGGATCAAAATAATTTCATAGAAAAAGTAGGGGAAAAAATTTAAAAGTAAAGGAAAAAATTTAATGGGCAGAAATTCCTTGATAATGAAAGAAAACTCTGATCATGACTGTTGTTCAGTCATGTCTGACTCTTTGTGACTATCCATAGGTTTTCTTGAAGGGAGAAGGCAGGACAATTGGGGTTAAGTGACTTGCCCAACGTGACACAGCTAGTAAGTATGTCAAGTGTCTGAGGCCACATTTGAACTCAGGTCCTCTTGACTCCAGGGCTGGTGCGCTACTCACCCCGATGGTGTTTTCTTGGCAAAGATACTAGAGTGGTTTGCCATTTCCTTCTCCAGTTTTATGCAGGCAGAAGTTAAGTGACTTGCCCAGGGTCACACAACTAGTAAGTATCTGAGATCATATTTGAACTCTGGTCTTTTTGACTCCAGGCCAGGTGCTCTATCCACTACACCACCTGGCTGACCATGATGACTACATCTACATAAATAACATGAACCAGAATTTAGATAGTCATCTAGACAAAGGTCAAAAGAGAAGAAAACTTTCACCTGAAGTAGACAGATACTTGCTGCAAATACGTTTTTAATTCTTGTGGTTTTTTTTTAAAGAAAATTGGTTCCATTTTACACTTTATTTTACATGTGTACACACTGCAAAATATAATTATTTCTCTTTACATTAAACCAAGCAATAATTAGTAAATATTTCTTGGGAGCTATTAGACTATGCTGTAGGTCCCATTCAAGTAGTCAACCTAAGTTCATTTTCCAGCCATGTTACCAATGCTGAGAAAGGAACATCTCTAAATAATAGATGAGGGAGGTGACAAAGTCTGAAACCTTGGGACAAGGAGATGTATTAGGAGCATGAGTTATAGGGTCATATACAGAAGAGCCGTTTTCCCCTTGAAATTATGGCATATTTATGTCAAAAGAAAGTAAAGAGGTAGAAGAACTTAACAGGAGAAGAAATGGAAGGAGTAAAGGAGTGTGAAACAAGGGTTATAATCTAGGATTATAAACAATATTACTCATTTATCCAAGGTATTTTCCAGGAGAAAATCAAGCTCACACAACATCTAGATCCCCTTTTCCATTCTCTTCATCTCAAAATCCCCTGATATCCTCTCCTAATCCCGCCTCCTTTTCCCAGTTTCTGACAAAGTAGCCCTTCTATTCATCAAGGCCAATAGATAAATGTGCATTTGATTTCATTTTCCCCTCATCTTCTCCAACAGCCTGCATCTTCAATCATTCCCTCTCTTTCTCAATTTTTCAACCTCTTCCTATCAACAAGTTCTCTGCTATTGCCTTTAAATTAAACAAAAACAAACATAAACTTTCTCTAGACTCCAGTCCCTTCTCCTCCCTTTCTCAGCCAAACTCCTTGAAAAAACTATCTATAGTCAATTATCTCCATTTCTTTTTCTCTCTGACTCTTCAAATTCTTGCAGCTTGGCTTCTGACCTCATCACTCAACTGCTCTGCCCACTGTTACTGGGCTTGAAATCAAGATGGCCTGAGTTCAAAACTGGACTTAGATACTTACTATTTGTGCAACCTTGGGCAATCCACTTGAACTTCTGACTCAGTTTCCTCATCTGTACAATGGGGACAATAATAGCACCTACATCCAAAGGTTGTTGTAAGGATCAAACGAGATATTTCTAATGCTCTTGGCACAGTGTCTGGCACATAGTGCCATATAAATGCCAGTTATTATTATTATATATTTATATTATCATTGCTAACAATAACTTGTCATATATAATCTATATTATAATTATAATTATAAATAGCATTAATTATATATTAACATAAATATTATGATAAAATATAAACATAATATAAAGTATATACTTTATGCATTTGTATTAATGAATAGAAATTTTCAATTATACATATTATTCAATTATATATATATTTCAGTTACACAATTATACAATTATATATATTTCAATTATAATTCAGATAATCTCTTAATTGATAAATCTGATAATCATTTCTCAGCTCTCATCTTTCATGACCTATCTATTGCATTTTACCCTATTGATCAGCCTCTCCTTTCTGGGTTTTCATGACACCAGGCTTTCTTTGTCCACCTCATACTTATCTGATCAGTCCTTCTTCAGCCTCTTTCGTTGGCTCCGTATCATGATCCATAACCCTGGATATTACGCAAAGTTCTATCTATCCTAAGCCATCTGCTCCTCTCCCTTTTTCTACTCTCTCTGTCTCTGTCTCTCTCTCCGTCTCTCTGTCTTTCTCTGTCTCTGTCTCTATCTCTCTGTCTCTCTCTGTCTCTCTGTCTCTCTCTGTCTCTCTGTCTCTCTCTCTCTCTCTCTTTCTTTCTCTCTCTCTCTCTCTAACTGATTTAGCAATCATCTCTATGCACATGACTCCTAGATCTATATATCTGCCTCCTTGTCCCCTGCCTTTTCTTCGAACTGTTCCTAGTTTTGCCCTCTGGGACCAAGCGGAATTAAAATCCCATAGGGCCACTCAAAGTTTGTGGCTAGATGCCAGCCACATTTGCATGGATCTTGTCAGATGATCCTGAGTGGTAAGACACTTGATGCAAGGAGACAAATTAGAGGGCTGTTGTAATAGTTTAGGTGACAGGTGATGAGGGACTTAAAGTGGCACCTGTGAGATGAGGGAAAGTGTCAGATTTAAGAGCTGTTGTAAAGGTGGAATCAGCAAGATTTAGCAACTGGTTGGATTGAGGGAGAATGAGGAGTGGAGAATCATACTGAGCCATTAGAAGTTTGGAAGAGGAGAAGGTTTGGGTGAGTAGGAATGAGTTCAGTTTTGGACATGATAAGTTTGAGATGTCTTAAAAGATAACCCAATTAGGAATGTTCCAGAGGCATTTGGTTGTGGGGGAGGGGACCCAAAGCCTAAAATTATATCTTCTTGATTTTCAAATATATGTTTATCTTTCTCCAGAAATCTCATCTGAATATTTTTGTGCGATTTAATATATAATCAACAATATGTTATGATGAGAGGTGCTATTTAAATATATAAATGATAGTTATCAATTTATGAAGACATTCATTTTTCAAAATAATTGCTTACAATGAGGTTCAGATCATTTTGCTATGTGAGAAAGAGTATTTTAAAGTTTCAGAAATGCATAAAACAATTACATGGTCTGCTTCACGATAAGATTGAGATTAATTTGTCTATACACAATGTATTTCTCTAGCTATTCTAAGCATACATTTCCCAGTCTTTAAAAGAATTAGTTCTTGCAGCACAGATCAGGATTGGGTACATGAAAAACAGTGCAATTTCATTCATTTACTTTATTTAAAAATTCTATTCACTATAGAATCCTATCAGGACCAGAAAATAATACCTCTAGTCACCAAAAGATATATTGCATTGATATTTTAAATAGACCTTGCTAACAAAGCACTAGAAACAAAATGAGTTTCCATTGATTAGGGAATGACTGAATAAACTGTGGTATATAGATATAATAAAATAGTTTTTAATAGAAATTATTCTATAAGAATTTGAGTCATTCTCCAACTAATAAATGGTCAAAGGATATGAACAGGCAGTTTTTTGATGAAGAAATCAAAACAGGGGCAGCTAGGTGGTGTAGTGAGTAGAGCACCAGCCCTGGAGTCAGGAGGATCTGAGTTCAAATTCGGCCTCCGACACTTGACACAATTACTAGCTGTGTGACCTTGGGCAAGTCGATTAACCTCAATTGCCTTCCCTTTTCCCTTCCAAGAACAACTTCAAGTGAATTCATCATTTTGACAATTATAAATACCCAAATTAACTGCAAAGGACATATGAAGGAAGACACTATCTGTATCCAAAGAAAGAACTGAGAACTAGGTGTATAGAATGATTTTACACATGTACTCATGTTTGTATCTAATGATAGCCATCTCTAGGGGAGGGGAAGGGGGAAGGGAAGGGAAGAAAAATACAGGAAAAAATTTACATTATAATTTTATTATATATTTAAAAGGAATAGCAAGTTGTAAATAATAGATTTGCAGTTTCATGTGCAATCATCTTTTTAAAAAATATACTATGTTATGGAAATGCTGGTTTCATTCAATAAATTAAAAATAAAATAAATAAATATTTTTAAAATTGGAAATGATGAATACAAGGAATTCAAGAATCATGGGAAAATTCATATGAACTGATTTAGGGTGAAACCTGAATAATATATGCTATATGTACTGTTTTTAAAAGTCCTTTTCCTTCATTAGATTGTGAGCTCCTTGAGGATTTTTGCCCTTCTTTGTATCCCCAGTACTAAGCACAGTGCCTAGTACATATTAAGTGCTTGATAAATGATCATTGACTGATCTCAATAATGACAAAGTAAATGAAAACATCACTAAAAGGAATCCAAGCTTTGAGTTTGAAAAAACAATAAATAATTACTCTTGAGAACAAATATCCTTTTCTTTTTAATAAATGAAGGTTTAATTCAGGGCTATGGTGGGAGGGGTGACAGAATATGTTTTTAGAATTGACTGTGACATACGAACAAAAGATGTCAATAAAATTTACTTGGAAAAAAATGAAACAGACACAATGCATTTTAGAAGTAGTGCTAGTGTTAATAAAAGAAGACAAATGCTTTAAAAAATCAACATTAATTGCTTCTGATTTGATGCTATTTGATGAAACCAGTTTCTTTCTTCACCTTTTCTCTTAAATTGAACTTATGCTATTGAACTCTTGAGCTGAAATCTCTAAAGAAAAATATTCAGAAGCTCTTGAAGTGTATCCAAAATCTCAAGGCTTTTTGTAAGTAGGTTAAGCCACTTGTTTGAAAAATAAGTATTTCTTCCTCACACTCCAGCGATCCTTGCTATGTTCAGTGGTTTACAGCTTTGGTTAAGGGTTAGCATCTAGACGAGAACATAGGATGAAAGTTTAAAAGCCCTGAGCATGCTGGGAGACATGACAATTTCTGCAGAATAATTTCATAGAAAAGCTCCTCTCCTGGAACAAACTCCTGTCTATTGGTTTTTGTTCATGTTTGGTACTGCTTGGGAAAATATGATTTATTGACCAAAAAAGCAACACATAATTTTAAAAAAATATCTTTGGGTTTAGATAAAATGAAAAAAAAAACCATGCTTTATAAATGGAAAATGCTATAGTTTGTGGATATATCACAAGCATACCAGATTATGAGCTATGTTGTCCAGCAATCTTTTCACCCTGGACGATCCCTCTATTCCTGTAGTCTTCTAATGCTGGAAGCTTCCTGTTGCTCCTTTCTTTGATTGGTCCTTTCCTTCCAGAACCTTCATTTTAAGAATGCCCTTTCCCCTTCCCCTACCTCCCACTCACTCACCCAGGCCAATTATGTTCCCTCTTATTCTTCTCTGGGCTGCGTTTCTGGCTCAGGACCTCCCTCATGCCAGGTACTTCTTTCCTTCCCTCCCCTTTTCATCTTCCTGTTATATGTTGTTATAAGCCTCCATTTAAAGAGGGCTCATAGCCCAGCCTCTCTCCTTGACTTCAGCATCATCATGCCCCCAGGAAAAGCTCACCATCCAAGAAACCCATCCTCCTAGAGAGTGTATCAGCTTTGGTCCTCATATCTCATCAATACCCTCAGTCTCTGTCATTGTGATTAGGTGTCTGGAGAGCTGAATAAAAAACTCTTATGCCTGCATTTAAAGAAGGCTCATAGCCCAGGGAAGGATAGGAAATCTGGCTGGGGCCTCTGAGGCCGCATGTGGCTCTCTAGGTCCTCACACATGGCCCTTTGACTGAATCCAAACTTGATAAAACAAATCCCCTAAAAAGATTCAGTCAAAAGTGTGGATTTAGTCAAAGGGCTGCACTTGAGGACCTAGAGGGCCACATGTGGCCTTGAGGCCACAGGTTCCCCATCCCTGGCCCAGCCATATCTCAGCAGCTGTACTCCTTAGATTTGACTCCACCATCATTATCCCCATTCTTTTCTCCCCATCCTTGCTTTTCAGCTGCCCTCCCCCATTAGATCTTAAACTCCTTAAGGGCAGGGATTCTCTTTTTTCTGACTTGTATACCCAGCATTTAGCACAGTGTCTGGTATGTTGTAGGCACTTAATACATATTTATTGAATTGATTTGAATATGTCATTTTCCTCATTAGAATATAATCTCCTTGAGGGCAAGGACTGTTTCTTTTTGCATTTGATATGACTTGTGATTGGTGATAATTATTTGACACATTGGAAGTGGCATCCGCCAGCTGTTGATAAACCTATAAATTTTGTAAATTTTGCTTCAGGAAATGTTAAACATACTATATGGTGTATAGCTATTTTTAATAGCATAGTGATAAAGATGAAGCATGTACCAAAGAAAGATAAATTAGGTGTATAAGCCCAAATATTATTTTGTATGTTAGCTTCCAATGACTCATAGTGGTGCAGAAGTATCCATGAGTCTTCAAAGGTTTTGCAAGTTTCTACAGGCCCTACCAATTTAGAAGCACTTTAAGTGCTTCTTAAAGTGAGGTCTGTCATCAGAGTGAAGAATTCACTTTTTGGCCATGGAAGCTCACAAAGCCCTTATAACTATATAGGAAGGCTTTGTTCTATCCTGAAGGAGCATACGCACCTACAAAGTCAGAAAGCCTGGAAATATATTTTTTTGAGTTGTTGAAAAACAATAATGAAATTTTTTTTCAATTATGTAAAATATTTCCATATTAGTCATTTTGTACAGTAAGACTCAAATAAAAGAGAAAAAATGAAAGAAAAAGTGAAAAATAGCACAGTCCAGTCAATCAATGTTAGTTCTTTTTCTGGAGGCCGATAGTATGCTTCATTATTAGTCCTTTGGGATTATCTTGGATCGTTGTATTGCTGAGAATAGCTTAAGTCATTCACAGTTGATCATCCTGACATTATTGCTGTTACTGGGTACAATGTTCTCCTGGTTCTGTTCACTTCACTATGCATCAGTTCAAGTAAATCTTTCCAGGCTTTTCTGAAATCATCCTGCTTCTCATTTCTTATAGCCCAGTAATATTCCATTACAATCATATACCACAAGTTTTTTAGCTATTATGGCCATCCCTTTGTTTTCAATTCTTAGACACCATGAAAAGAGTTATTATAAATATTTTTATACAAATAGGTCCTGTTCTCTTTTTTGGATGTCTTTGGGATATAGATGTAGCAATGATATTGCTGCATCAAACGGTATGCACAGCTTTACAGCCCTTTGGGCATAGTTCCAAATTGCTCTCCAGAATGGTTGGATCAGTTCACCACTCCACCAACACTAGTCTTCCCCTCCCAGACTGCCTTTTTTTCTTGATGAGGTAAAAGAAGCCATTCTTTGCCTCATTTCTTACCTACCCTTAATCACTGAATGGGTGTTGCCTCAGTCAAACTGAGACCTGAGAAAGACCTTAGCTTAAAAAAACAAAGGTCACTCACTGCATCCAGGGCCATCTCTAGTCGTCCTGATTTCTATCTTGCTACTGGACCCAGATGGCTCCAGGGGAGAAAGTGAGGCTGGTGGCTTTGCAGCACTCTCTCACTTAAATCCAATTCACTTGTCATGGCATCTCCTTCCTGATGTCATGGTCCTTTTCAAGAATGAAGAACAAACAACAACAAACCTAACAAAGTTTTTTACACAGACAGGATTGCTGTACTCCCTCATTTATAAAGCATTCTAATAAGTGGAAATTTCTGTTAAACAACACTTATTTGTGTTACATACAATGATATTTAAAATTCATGATGAAAACACTAAAGCTCTATAAAAATGTTCATTGCCTTCTGAAACTGTCAAAATATTTAGTAAAGTTTTAGTGGTAAATTATCATTGTTAATGATAATGCTGATGAGCATAGGAGGTATAAAGGAGATCTCTGTGAGGTATTTATTAATAGGGATCAATACCTTCTCACCAACATATAGGGTTGCCTTAGAGACTTGCCTGGGCACTAGAGGGTTAGGTAATTTGCCCAGAGTCACAACCATTGTATGCCAAAAGAAGGAATTGAACGCCAGTCTTCCTGGGCTCTTGCCTTACAGGCAAATTGGATGGCGCAATGAATAGACCCCTGGAACTGGAGTCAGGAAGACCTTTCCGAATTCAAATCCAGCCTCATGAACTGACTAGTTGTATGACTCTTGGCAAGTTATTCAACCTCTGTCTGTCTCAGTTTCCTCATTGGCAAAATGAAGATCATAACAGCACCTACCTCATAGGGTTTTGTGAGGCTAAAAAGAGATATTATAAAGTGCTTAGCACATAGTAGGTGCTTAACAAAAAGTTTATTTCCTCCTGATTCCAAGGCCAGCTTTCTATCCATTTCTCTCAAGTGGCAAACTTTACTGCACTTTATTTAAGTAAAACATGGTTCCACTTATGGCAACTCATTTAGAACTTTCTACATAGCAGATGCTTAATAAATATTTGTTACATACTTTTAAAACCTTAAGGAGTTCTGTAAACTTGCCTTATTTGTTAAATGAATTTGGAGTAGAATATTAGATAATCAGAACCTAGTTTTTTTCCAACTATGCTGGACAGAAGAATTTCCTATAGCTTTGAGTTTGGAGTTTCTTTTTTCTCAGAAGAACTAAAAGTTTTCTCTCTTTACTATAGCCCTCTAACAAAGATAGGAGAAAACAATTTTATGCTCATTTTGTGGATTAAAGAACATATGTAATGACTTGCAGAAGATCACATGACAAATCAGACTAGACTAGAATTAAAGTCACCTAACTTGCAATACAGAGCTAAAGCAACATATATAATTGCCATTCACATAGTAGTAAAAGAGGCAGTTCTAAATAAGCAGTACACAGACTAGGAACAGGTTACTCTCTGTGGCCTCAAGAATTTGTTTTTCCTTTCCCACAATTTTCTCCCTTCCTGGGATAAAGGAGGAAGCCACTTTTTTTTTTACCTGATCTAGATACAACTTAAAAGAAGAAAACAAAACTCAAAACTGTACTATATTTGGCAGCTGCATTGTTTACCCCTGAACTGCCTGGTTTCTTTTCCACAGAGGCAATTTATTCTACATTAAACACCTTCTATTGTCACAGAAACCTGTAGGGGCCATGGTTTTATGGAATTCTTTTGCGTTTCATGTGGTACACTTAAGAATTGCTGGCTTTGCTCTCTTGGATTCCAAGCACTAGGAATGGTTGTGAAATGGCAACCTCATTATGCTCCATGAGAAGGCCAGCCAGCATTTGATACAGGGATCTGGGAAGTCAGGAAACCTTGCCAGATCTTTCAGCCAAATTTTGACACATTGCAGATATGTTTCTGGTAGAAATTTTGTGGGATCTTTTGGTACAGATTCCTATTTGATTCCTAGTCTCTTCACTTTAGTGATGATAACTTCATGGGGGAGAAAAATCCCTACAAGAAGCTATCAAATTATTTTTAAAAACAACAAAAATTTGGCAAGTGCCCTGTTCTCTCAATCAAACTTATAATCTTCAAACTGAACAGCTGTTTGCCTGGTCACTGCTTGGATTTCTGCCTTTTACAAATTGATGTAATAAACACACCAAGGCATAAAATCAAGACAAATCTCACAGAATCTCAGATCTGTTACTGCTTTAGGACAGGAGTGAGGAAAAAACAACTGGAAAGTATACTCTTGGTTGATTTGAGAGGAAGGGTATTTCGGGGTTTTCGGTTTTATTCCCACTGGTTCTCATGAGGCATTCAGTCTCTACTGGATACATAGTCTTTGATGGGAATGTAGTTTCTGTTAGAAGAATAATCTCTCCTAGACATTCAGTTTTAGCTAAACATTGCTTGATAACGTTTCACTAGGTCCATAATTGCTGATGTTCACTGCCATGTACATTTTGTTTACGGGTATAGAATTTCTTCTTACTTCCAGCTTCTAGCTTCAGCTGGGGTGCTATCAAGAATGGGTTTGACCACTGTTCTTATTGCTTAAAGCCCAGAGGTATTTCTACTACGTATCTTGGAGAAAAATGAAAGCTCTTACATACCCAGTCAGTCACCAGACTAAGGGAAAAAAGCTTTCAGTGAAGGAGCAGAAATGGAGGGACCTAACATACATGACTTTCTCAAGTAATTTACTCATGAAAGGAAAGAGAGATAAGAACAATAGCTATGGATATAGATAGGTATGGATATAGATAGGATATAGGTATGGATATAAATCAAGTAAGGGTTTGTTTTTTAAGGATGAGGAAGACAAGGAGCTATTTAATAATAACAGCAGCTAACATTTATATAGGGTTTATGTGCCTGGCACAGTTCTAAGTGCTTTATAATTATTTCATTTGAGCCTCACAACAACCCTGGGAGGAATATGCTATTGTGATCCCCATTTTACAGAGAAAATTGAGACAAACAGATTAAGTGACTTGACCAGGGTCACATAGCTAGTGTCTGTAGCCATATTTGAACTCAAGTCTTCCTCAACTCCTTGAACTCAAGGGAGTCTGTGTGGGTAGGGCACACACGTGGAGGAGCACACACAAAAGAATCTTGTGTGGCCAGAGCACATGTGTGGAGGGGTAATACCCTTCTAATACTACAGAATGGCAGATGAGGTTCTCTACCAGGTACAGGGTCTCTGCTGGATTGTGAGCATGGTATATAGTCTATGCTAGGTGCTGCACCATGCTGGTTTTGTGTGGTCATTGATGGACTGTGTTCCGATAATCTAGGGTGACAGAAAGCCACTGCCGTGTTTGACACCACTGGGCGTAAGACTGTGAGGCTGCAAAGGCAGCTAGTTTGATGGCCCAGTGGATAGAGGGCTGGACTCCACTCCAGTTAGGAAGACCTGAGTTTAAATACAACCTCAGACACTTACTGTGTGACCTTGGGCAAGTCACTTAACCTTTGTCTGCCTCTGTTTTCTCAACTATAAAATGAGTGAGGATAAAAATAGCATTTACCTCATGGGATTGTTGAGAGGATCAAATGAGAAAATATTTGTAAAGTACTTAGCATGTACCTGGCACATAGTAGGCACTTAATAAATGCTTGTTTCCTTTCTCACTTCTCTCTGCTTCCCCCTTCTGGTTTCAGTTAGAATTCTCAGATGAGGTCCAACTTGTTTCTCATAAGAGGAATTCTCTTTTAGCTTATGGCTGAGAGGCTACAGTTTTTTTTTTTTTGAAAATAAAATCCTTCACACACCTAGTCATTATACTAAGGAAAAATCTTTACCTGCTTTTTTCTCTGCAGGAGGAGAATATTAAGTTGTAAGAACACTGGATGTGGTAGGTTTTTCCTCTCCAGAAGAAACTCTTACTTCTAGGTGCCAAAGTCTTTGCAACACAATAGTTAGTCATCTAAATGACATCTGTAGTCATTCAGTCTATTAGCACCTGGAGCCCTTATCTGATAGAAGGTTAGAAATTTTTGTTAACTCTCTGCTTAATATCTAATTACCAAACTCCACTCACTCAACATCACTTTAGAAGATTCCCCCCCTCACCCTCTCTGCTCCCCCCCCAACCAATTTCAGAGGGATGTTAGGGTCTCACCTCTTTGCTGTTTCTTATCCATATTTGCACCTTGTTTTCTCAACCCGGCTAAGTGGCCCAGTGAATGGAGTGCCAGGCCTGGAGTCAGGAATACTTATCTTCCTGAGTTCAAATCTGGTTTCAGATAGTTACTACCTGTGTGACCCTGAGCAAGTCACTTAACCTTGTCTGCCTCAGTTTTCTCATCTGTAAAATGAACTGGAAAAGGAAATGGCAGACTACTCTAGTATCTTTGCCAAGAAAATCCCAAAAGGGGTCATGAAGGGTCAAACAGGACTGAACAACAACAAAATTCTGAACCCCAAGATTCTTTTAACTTTGCATGGGAAAAAAAAAGGAGAAGGAACGATAGAGTGACACAAAGCCTTAGGTAGAAACTTTAATGTTTTGTTCTTTCTTTCAAAACTTTGTTTCAAATTCTTCATACTTTGAGTTATACTTTACAAGTGTCTAGACTTGAACCCTAAAAGCACATAGACAGGAGTTAATTGAAATGGTATAGCACTGCAGAACTTAACATCAGACATGGGTCACAAAACACTTTATAAAAATCAAATTTTTGAACTAGTAACTTGAAAAATAGTTCATGTTTAGTGATATATATGAAGTACTTATTCAAGGCATGGGACAAACATAAGGTAATCATCACAAACTAAGGAGGATAACTTTGTACCACTGCTGCCATTGCCTCCTTTCTCTCCCCCTTTCCCCCCCTTCCCTTAAGGGCTTTGTTCTTGAGGAAGACAGCTACACTCTGGATGTAGGTTACGGACAGTCAGAAAAATCAGGGACTCCAAAGCTTCCCCTAAAGACCATAGAGGTGCTCCAAGCAAAAATTGCAGGATCCATCCCTGTCAGATCTTAGATCCTTGCAAATTCCCCCAAACTCCCTTTCCTTAGAATAATAATAGCCAATTCAAGATGAGGAGTTTCTCATAAGCCTCTAATTCCCTCTCTGTTGTTAAATTGTGAGCTCAATTTATATTTGTCCTGTTAATTGTCATTTTGTCTGTCAGTGCTTATGTGTGTGTGCTGTGAAATGAGTCTATTACTTTGTAAAAATTTGAAACACAGGCAGCCAGAGATTTCAAAGGCTGCAGCTAGGGAAACAAAGACTCTTTTCCTTGTAATTTCTGGTCTGGCCAACCTGGAATTATAGTGGAAACAGAGCTAAAAACATTTTAGCAGATTCTGGGATTAGTCATTAAAAAGTTTGGTAACTGATTAGTTGGAATTTGGGAGAGAACTCCTGAGACTGTAGATCACTCCAGGAGCTCACTTGTGCTAAAACACCTCCTCCCAATCCTGATCACTTATCATTCCCCACTCCCTCCCCAGAGTTAAGAGGGAATCTTTTCTCTTAGATTTAAGTGAAATGTGTTACTCCTAATTTGATGTTTAAGATAAGTCAGAATTTATTATACCACTTGGCACTAAAGCAAATTGGGAAAATGCATAGATCTGAAAAGACACACTTTGAGTTTCCCAGTGTGGGGGAGAAGGGTCTAGGCGCCACTGGATCTTTTCCAGAATTCCACTCACCTTTGACTGGCAAATTCAAAGTTCTTACTTTCAAATAAAGTTTTTAAGGAGTGAACACAAAAGTGAAGTTTACTTGAGTAAAAGTTAGAATCATTAAGATCTTTCAACCTGTTGTCCTATCTCTGACTGAGCCAGAGCTTCAATAAACGTTAGAGCAGCTAAAACGAAGTCCTCTCATCCCAGATCAGATAAGGGAAGAGAGTAATGGTAGGGAATTTGAGTTACCCTCCCCCACCTGAGGTAAGAAAAAGAGTGGAGGCACAGCAGCAATATCGGGGACTCTATTGGCAACAGCCTTGGACCCCTGGGCACCCTAAAGCCTGCACCTTTAGGCAAGCAGAGGAACCTCTCCTCTCAAACCCCCAAGTCCTTGCTCTCGCACCACCGACACCTGGAGCTTTGCTCCAAGTTCCCCAAAGCCAAGCAACCCCTATTAGGAGGCTTGAAGTTTCCCTCAGGGACCCTCCTCCTTATCCACCAAATCCCCCTCCTCAATGACTCCTCAGACCCTTAATTCAGGTGCTGGACCCTACAGCCTCCCAGCACTCCCCGGTCCTTAGTCTCTCTGTTTCCCCTTTCCCAAACCCCTGACTCGACCACCCTCGAGTCCAGAACCAGGCTCTGCAACTGTGGGGAGAGAAAAGCCTCTGCTCTTGGTAAACTCCACAATTCTCTGTTCCAGTTGCAAAACTGTATTTTATCTCTGTTTGACCTGTTTCCTGATTTGTAAAGGTAAAAATAATAATGGTGGTTGTTATGGGATCAAAATGATATAATGATTTCAAAATGCTTAACATCATGACTGGTATATGTTAGAAACATTTTTTTTAATGTAATTGTTAACTTTGAAGTGTTTTTTTTAATACTGAAAGTAATAAGTTGAGTAATTTCTATATGTGATAATCTGGAAATGCAATTAATGTCATCTGAAGTTTATTATTTCTGTATTTCTAAGATTGCATTGTATTTCTAAAATTCTCTAAGATTGTGAAATTTGAGAAGAAAATTTAATCTGATTTTGATATATGTGAGTGGGGTTTTTAAAGGGATGTTATGAAAATTTGATAATTTGAAACTGTTATATTTGGTTATAACAAGTAATAGTTAATAATACTGATTTTACTATGAGAACAGACTTTCCATGTGAAATCTTGTGTATTAGGGGAATATATGTGGTGGTATAAAGTTATACTTTCAATATATTAATGATGAGATGAAAGATTCTCTGTGCAAGGAGATTTAGAAATGCATTCACCTAAATTGATAATGGGTTGTTTCAAGTTTTAAATACATAATTATATTTTGGACATTGTTACATTTCTAAATCATGTAATTTGTCAAACAAATGTGTGAGTAGTATTGCTGCAAAAGCAATTCCTCTTGTGTTATATTAAGATCTTAGATGTTAGAGTAAGAATTGAACAAAAAAATAGGGGTGTGATTTTCAAACCTGTTTCATCTAAGGAAAGGCCTGGTAAACTTTGTTATTGTGATAAGGCTAATATAATTGGGTAAACTTATAAAAACTAAGTGTCCTCTCCATTACAACACCTTTTTGACTAAGGAACTTTGTAAAATCTAGGAATTCTGCATAATATTTGAGAATGAGGATGTGTTGCACTAACTTAGTTTTAATGAATTCCAACGTTTAAAGGTTTATTTTGCTTTAAGAAGAAAGAAAGAGATTTCTATCATTTTAAAACTTTCCCACTAATTTTCTTCAGAAAAGTTTAGTGACTATTCCTTTTTAACATCAGGATAAATTTTAAAACTGTTTTAAAAGGGGAGAAGAAATGTTTTAAAAAATATATTTTTGTGATTTTAGAAGGCCTACTAAACTTTCATTCGCAAGATAATTAATTGCTAAATTAATGTAATGAGTTTATAGATCTTGGTGTTTTGATCTGAAATTGTAGTTCATTCCATGGCCTAAGCAAGAGTTAGAACTTATCATATGTGTATAGGATTTAATTCCTGAAGTGTCCCTTTCCTCCAGAATCAGTAAACAAGGACATCAATCCATCAACCTGTGGGAATAGTCATTGACCTCTTTGCTTTGTTTAAGCTGGAATGGGATTCCAGGTACAGTAGTTATGTTAGTAAAGAGTAATGACTTATGAGCTATCTTGTCTTATGGTTGAAATGTAAAGGAAGGCTGAATAATGGGTTTGAGAGATTTGGAAAAATAAATAAAGGTTTGATTGGAAATATGAAAGGCAGATAAGAAGGTTTAGGGACAAAATGGAGGCTAGCCCTCCTGTTTCCCTAGAAAGTTGTTCTGGATCCACTTGCACATTGTTTAAGTAAGTTGAGAGAGTGTGAGAAAGTATTCTAGGAGACAGAAAAGTTATGTAACTTGATTTGATAATTAATGCTCAATGAAATTTGGGACAGTCCTATCTGAAGGATATTTATTTGCTATTTAAGACTTTATGGGACTGTAATTTACTATTGTTTTAAGCTCTGATTACAGGGATAGGTATCATAAAGCCAATGGCATGCACTACAGGCTGAGAACTTTTTTTTTTACATTTTTTTTCTGCAGGGGGGAAGGCAGGGCAATTGGGGTTAAGTGACTTGCCCAAGGTCACATAGCTAGTAAATGTGTCAAGTGTCTGAGGCTGCCATTTGAACTCAGGCCCTCTTGACTCCAGGGCTGGCGCTCTGCTCACTGTGCCACCTAGCTGCCCCAACAGGCTGAGAACTTCTAAAGGTGTGTCTGTGCCTGGGAAAAGTTTTGAGACAACCTTGGACATAGCCGAGGTAAGATCTTCCTAACTCTATTTCCCAATTTTGCTATTTCCTCTCTGAAAAGGAAAAAATTGCTCCTAAGCCCTGCTTTCAACATCTAGTGACTATATAATTGGCTATCAGATATGATTCATGCCTGGAATCAGAGCTAAGGGAGTTCTTTCCTTCTGTTAAGATACATGACATTGTCCCTCTTTTCTTTTATAGCAAATTTATATTATCAAAAAGTTTTGTAAGCACAATGCTAAATCTATTAGGTAATAGATGGATATTGGAATATCTCTGAATTACTATGATGGGGAGCAGGGATGAATAGCTTACAATTTTAACCTATGTTCATGACCAAATAAAAATTAAAATAATATAGAGATAACATCCTCCAAAAGGAGGAAATGAATAGGCCAAGTAATAAGACAAAGATATAATAGATGTCTAATAAAAAAAGAAAAGGATAGCAAATTTTGAAGAAAAGCAGTAAGATCAGATTGATTTTTTAAGAATTATATACAGATATATACGATTGACTCCAAAATTTATCATATTTTGGTAATAAGATCTCAAATTTAGATTTTTGCACAAAAATTGTATGATGCTAGTAAAAGTAAAATTATATCTCCTACATTAAAGTATCTATCTGATAATTTTAAAAGGAAGATGAGTTAAATTTATGGTTGGACCTTCACATTTTAAAAGATTCTTATACCAGGTACAAGATTTAGGTAAGCATAGAATAGCAGATAATAAAAAATAAACTGAAATTCTCTAAAGTTTCAAAAATGGAGGAATCAAATTTAAGTGATTGTACTAAGTTATATTACATAAGAATAATCTGGGAATTTCTAGATCTGAACCAGATAAGCAGAACTCTCTTTTAGAACTGTCCTAAGAAAAAGACCTTTTTGTCAAAGAAAGGATATCTAGGGACCAGATCAGGCATCAGGCATCTGGAATTCAAAAAGTGCTGCTTAAATGGATATTAGAAATAGGTAACTGGGATAAAAGGAATTTAATGTTAGTTAACATTGTTAATGATTGCATTATTTTGTATGGTACATGTTTAAGTTTTCTTGGTTATCTAATGTATAAATGTAAAACATGCGACATAAATTTCCCCCTCTCAATACATTGTGAGCCATCTAAGTGGTTTGGTCTGTACTTGACTTAAGGTAATTGTGCAATTTTGTGAATTGTGAGAAAAACTTTATTGTATTTGTTTAAACTCACTCCTGTGTGGCTGGGATACTGAACCATTTATTGTACTGTTTGAACTTAGCCCTGCGTGACTGGGAAACTGAAGCATTTCTATGTGCCTTTGGTCAAGGACCTATATGGTGCTGTTTTTCTCTCAATTATCAAATCATATGTGTTCTGGGAGCCCCCATCAGGTCTGACTACTCCTATAACTGCCAACTTGTGGATATGGACTCCTCGATCCTTCTGTCACATCTAATTGCCCCTGCTACTGAGTGGACATCTGAGCCCATAGGAGACCTTGCCCTCTGGACTCAAAGGGGCCTGAAAAAGACAACATCAGAAGTAGACAGCTTTCCCAAGAACCTGGACCAGACCTGAACAAAGAACTACTCTTCCCTACCTAAGTCCCTCTGCATTCCCAGGAATGGTTACCTATATCTTTGGTATCTTTAGCTTAATTTACTTAGTTGCTCCATTTTTCCCATTATGCTCCCTACCCTGATCCCCCTCGCAACTTGCTCTTTCTGCTTGTTTACAATTACTTTACAATTACTGCCCCATCTCTGGGGATGTCCAACCACAGGGAAAAAAAAAACTTGAATCCACCTGGATAAGGATTTTTATAAATTTACCCCTGAGGAAGAGAGAGGTTTTTCCATACTTACTTGGTCTACAGGCATAGTTTTCAGCTTGCCTTTGACCAAAAGGAGGAAATGATAATCATTTAATATCATTTTTGTAACTTCACTAAGGGCCAGAGCCTGGACTAATCAACTAGAAGAAGAGCCTGGACCTAAGCTTCTTTGTTCTCTGAATAAACTCAAAGAATACCTCTTCCTATGTCAACAAGGCCAGATCAGGCTGACTTAAGAGCATTCTTTCCTCTTAACTCTGTGGCCATTAAGGATGAGACCTTTAACCCAAGAAGCTATCTTGAATAATGTGACTTTGTCTTATCTTAATATTTTATGGGCATATGCTATGTTATGGCATGTTAATGGTAAATTAAACACAGAGATCCTGGGTTATAATTTCAGTTGACACTTTGTCAACTCTCTTTTCTTATTGTATTCACAACCTATTCAATTAAGAAAAGTCCTTTTCTTGTATCATGGTTAAACATACGTGGGGATCATAAAATTGAAGTAATGCAAGCATGCTGAGTTGGGACTAAAAATATATTTAAGCCTTCTCATTCTATTATTCAGGCAGTTAGATTTTGTCTGGCCCCATACATGTATGTATCCACTAGCTTTAAGGGAATAAACAATATGAATTTACATATCACCTAGCTTGTTTGCCTACTTTAGTCAAACTTTCAGGTCAATACCGAATATCCGTTGTTATCCCTGATCCATTTTTTTCTTGTTTCCCCCCAAAAAATCTGACAAAAGTCATACATAACTCTAAAGTTAATTCCTCATATACTCAGGCTAAAACTACATTACTCTGAAATGACTAATTGGTCATTTCAGTATAATAATTCACAAACTTTTTTAAAAAATCATTTAAACCAAGTTCACTGATTTAACCAATAAATGCAATCAGTTCATTCTTTTACATTTTTAATAGATTTTATCAACGTCTCGTTTTTACATTGACCAAATTTCTACCTGTATTTTTCTCCCTTTCCATCCCAGACAGCTGTCCCTTAAATATGTTTTTAAAACAAAAAAGAGGAAGATGGAAAAAATTCCATAAAACCTATCAGTATATTTTTAAAATCTAGTTCATTCTTTAGTAAATATGGGGAGCCAGTACCTCAACTATATCCCTATCTCTAGCTTACCACACTGAGACTTTGAGTAATTTCCCCTTAGGTGAAATGAGCATCTCTCTCTCTCTCTCTCTTTCTCTCTGTCTTTCTCTCTCTCTCTCTGTATTGTTTGGAATATCCTAATCTATATAACTTTTCTGATTTCCATTTTCTATAGGCTTGAATAACTGGGTTTATTTGTTTATCACACTATGTTTAATCACTGTGTAATTGACATTTGGTGGGAAGAGAGTTTTAAGCCTTTGTACACATAGCTTGGGGAACTCCTAAAAGGATAGTGACCAGTAGCCCAGCTTGAACCTAAATAAATTTTTCCCCTAGACTAGCAATATTAAGGGGGTGGGGAGGTGCAGATAGATATAATTATGGGGCAGCCAGGTAGTATAGTGAATACAGTACTGGGTTTGAATCAGGAAGACGCATATCCATGAGTTCAAATATGGCTTCAGACACGTACTTAGCTGTGTGACCCCTGACATGTCACTGTTTGCCTCAGTTTCTTCATCTGTAAAATGAGCTGGAGAAGGAAAGGGCAAGCCACTCCAATATCTTTGCTAAGAAAACCTCAAATGGGGTCACAAAGAGTCATATACAACTGAAACAACTCAACAACAACAGATTTAATTCTAGCCTGGTTACCACTCTTTGAGAAGAACAAAATCGCTAGCCTCAAGGCCTCAACCTCTTGCTTCCCTGTTAGGTAGAATTGAAATCTCTCTCAGAGAGGAGAGGGTAGAGGAGACTAGAGAGATCTATTCATAACTCCCTGCAAAATGTGAATTGATTCCTGATCATCTAACCAGGACTCATCTATCCACATGGGCAACCCACACCCTACCCTAGAAGGAGAATAGGCCAGGTATGCCTTCATTCCTCTCTGGGCTCCACTCCTGATTCTCCAGACAGATATTCTGTACCATACCCCTACTTAGGCACCTTCTTTCCGCCTCTCCTTTCAGCATCCTTATATACGCTGTCTTCTCCCATTACAATGTGAGCTCCTTGAGGGTAGGAACTGTCTTTCTGCTTATATTTGTATTCTCACAGCTCAGCATAGTGCCTGATACATACTAAGTGCTTTAATAAATGCATCTTGACTTACTCTAAGTTATGGGATACTACAGTTTGAGAAGAATTAAAATTGAGAGTCACCCAAAGGGCAATGGAGAGGGGTATGGTGGGCAAGAGCAGCTTGCAACATATCACCAATAAAGAATTCTACAGAAGTGGCATAAAGAATCATCAGATATATTTTCCGTTACCTGAAAATAAGATAGGACAGTTATGTGGGGAGAGTTGGGGATAACCACTGGATAACCTGGAGGCAACTAGGTGGTTCAGTGACTGGAGTGTTGGGCCTAGAGTCAGGAAGACCTGAGTTCAAATTCAGCCTCAGACGCTTACTAGCTGTGTGACCCTGGGCAAGTCACTTAACCTCGGTTTGCTTTAATCCACTGGAGAAGGAAATGGCAAACCATTCCAGTATCTTTTCCATGAAAATCCCATGGATGGTATCAGTGTGCTAATAGTCCATGGAGTCACAAAGAGTCATACACAACTGAACAACAACAACTGGATAGTCTGTAGACTTCATTAATACCTACACAATGAAGAAATGAAATAAAGTAGTCTCAAACAAACTGAAGAAAGGGAGATCCCTTTCATCGTAGGAATTTAGGTGAGGTCAGGGGGAGACAGGAATCAATTCACATTTCATGGATAAAGTATCAGTTTAGTTGGACTTTAAAGAAAGACAAGGATTTCAAGAGGCAGATAGTAGGAAGCGTCAATGGGAATATTCCCAAAAAGTGGGTTGGCCAACATAGACCATACTCTAGGCATTCCTATGGAAACTGGGGAGAATAACTATGGATCTTTTACAGACCCCACCCCTTTTCAGAATATAACCCCATATACATACTATTTTCAGCAAATTGATTCTAGGTCCTTTTTGAAAAGCAACTCTTTCCTTTCAGGTGATTTGTGGCTGTCATTTGATAGTATATAGAAGAGACAACCAGAGAGGAAGCTATTCAAGAAGATATTGAAAGAGATGATAAACAGTTAGGTGGGGCTCAGTCGATAAAGCATGGGAGGTAGAGACAGAAAGACTTGAGTTTGAAATCTGCCTCAGGCACTTACTCAGGCCACTGTGTGGCCCTCAGCAAGTCACTTAACCTCTGTCTCTCAGTTTCTTCATTAATAAAGTTGTGGTAATAATAGCACCCATCTCCCAAGATTGTTATGAGCATAAAGTGAGTTTACACATATAGAGAGTGCTTTGTGAACCATAAATGAGTATATGAATGCTATTATTATTAGGAGGAGGAAGAAAAGGAAGATATAAGCAGGAGGAGAAAGAGGAGGAAGAAAAGAAGGAGGAGGAAAAAAAACTTGGCTAGCATGCTGGTTCCTCTCCATCTTATCTTATCTAAAAGGGAAATCCCAGGTTACGATGCCTGCCCTATTCTGACTCCCTGTAAACAAGAAATGAGATCGAATTCACTGGATATGGAGTTGTCGAAACACCTACATGAAAGTGAAAAAATCAATAATCTAAATAATTTTTCTATGAAATGCCAAATACTTAGTATTTTTGAAACATTTAAAGGAGTAGTTCAACCTTTCACTGTTCAACTGAATACCAATTTTTCATAAACATTGTTGTTCAGTGCTTTCAGATGTGTCTGACTCTTTATTTGGGGTTTTTCTTGGCAAATATATTGGAGTGGTTTGTCATTTCCTTCTCTGGCTCATTAACAGATGAGAAAACAGAGGCAGACAGGGTTAAGTGACTTGCCCAGGGTCACACAGCTAGTAAGCGTCTGACTCCAAGCCCACAGCTCTATCCACCGTGCCACCTAATTGCACTTTCCACCCCTCAACCCCCAACATATCCTATCTGCTTAGGTGCTAAACTTCATCCTGGGTAAAGGCACTTGTACACAAGAAATGGTATAAAAAGGAGGTGGACTGGTTGTGCAGCAAAACAGAGAGATAATAGAAGGGACAGCCAAAATGCTATGTTCTCTAGTACTCTCGGCTTGTTAAAACAACTAGAAGCAGAGGTTTTTAACCTTTTGGGGAGGGAGGAGGGAATCTAATGGACATTCTGGCATTCTGCCAAAGCCTAGAGATCTCTTTTCTGAATAATGTGTTTAAATGCATAAACAGAAATACATAGGATTATAAGGAAACCAATTATGTTGAAATATACTTATCAATTTTTTTAAAAATTCTCAGACCCCAGATCAAGAACCCATACTCTAGAGCAAGACCTATAGCATGTTAGGGGTTATGGGAAAATGTAAACAAGAATCACACAAGATGAGAAGGTACAGCTGGGTTGCAGTGTGGACTACTGAAGGGAGGACCAATATCAATAAGATTGAAGATCCATTGAACTATTGGAATGTTAGAGACTTGGCCTATTCGGGAATCAGGATCTTGTCCCAGGTTTGGGATTCCCAGCTCCTCTTCTCAACTCTTGTGTTATAAAAGAGCCCTAGCCCCAGGCTAAGTTTAGCACTTGAGCCCACTCCATGCTGGAATTTCTGTTTTAATCTGCTTTCTATATCTGCTGCTGATTCTAGATCTGTAAATCAGCCTACATTCACTGAGATCACAGTGCAATGACCCACAGTCCCAAAAAGAGTTTCCTGTATCTCTGAAGCGTATTAATAGAGGGTAAGGATGTAGTATTCACAGAAATCTCTTTTCTCTGTTATCTTTGAAATATGTGATCTAAAATAATTTAGGCAAGAAAACATGACTAAAAATAGTCATAAAAATTCAAATAGAGTAAACCCCACCGATTCAGAAAAAGAGGTAAATTCTTGTTTAAATTCCTCCCCGAAATGTGAAATAATTTGAATTCAATTATAAGCATCTTGAGAACAGGCACCAGAAAAGGGAATTTCCCTTTTAGTTGACATAGGATAGAGAAGAATCAACACTTTAACTAGGACAGACCACCATTCCTATTATTACCCATACCATCTAGCACAATGTGGACTTAATAATAATTGTTTATTGAATTGAATTGGTGGGTATCCATCCATTTAAACTACAATACAAACCCCTTACTGCTTCTGATCATGGTAGGTCATCAGCCACCACTTTGAAACTCCATTCTGACATCCAAATTGGCAATGGGATATCAGCATATATATATATATATGTGTATATATATATATATATATATGTATATATATATATATATATATATATATATATATATATATATATATATATATATATATATCTGCTTTGGCTCAAGGAGCCAAATCTTTAAGGACATATCTAAAATATTCAAAATTCTGAATTTTCAGAGACCAAACCCTTAAGGACTTGCTGTATGATATAATACTATATTTCTTCAAGCTAATGAAGTTCGCTTCTCTTAACGGTATTAAGATGTTAGAGGCCACGCAGGAGACTGATAACATTAAAAAAACAAAACCCACCACCAAAAACCATTGCCCTAATTATCTCCTAACCATATATCAAGTTCTTGTAACACCCAGTGTTGGATTAAGTCACTTGGAAGCCTTGGCTAAATTTGAAAGTCATACCCTATATGTGTTATTGTGTACTCTAGGAGTGAATGAATTGAGTCAGAAAGGTGTGGATTCAAATCCCACCTCTGACTTTTGCTAGTTGTGTGGCCGTGGACAAACCATTAAACATCTTTGAACCTTAGTTTCCTCTTCTGTAGAATGTGAGAAGTACCCTGGATGCCTTCCTCACAAAGTCATTGTGTGATACAAATAAAATAATGGACATAGAATGCTTTACAAATCTTTAAATGTCAGTTATAAAGATGATGATGATTCACTATAACATGTGAGTTGCCTGATCACAAAATAAATACCTATGTACTAAGAAGAATGGAATTTTCTGATATGAAATAATAACTACCCTATATATAGCACTTTGAAGTTTGCAAACTGCATTACATATACTGGCTGTCCCAAAAATCTCAGTGCAATTTCAAGCTTTAAGAGCTGGCTAAGACTTTTGTGATCCTGGACAAGTCACTTAATCCTGTTTGCCTTAGTTTCCTCATCTGTTAAATGAGCTGGAGATGGATATGGCAAACCATTCCTGTATCTTTGCCAAGAAAACCCCAAATGGAGTCATGAAGAGTTGGACAGACTGAAATGACCTAACAACAACAGAAGACTTTTGGGACATCCTGAATTGTCTCATTAGATCTTAATTATAGGCTATATGAAGCATGAAGTACAGTTTTTATTAGATCCATTTTACAAGTTAGGAAAATCAGGATCAGTGAAGTTAAATGATTTGTTTATGGTCACATAACATTTGGGTAAAATTTGAATTTAAGTCCCTCCGGGCTTAAGGGCTAGTGTTCTTTCTGCTATATAACACTGTATTTGTATACATGTATACATAGTATTGTTAAAATGTGTATCTTGTTACAGCCTCTTAACTGTCACACCCTAAGCAGCTGCCTTTTTTTTCATTCAGTTCTAGCACTGTTGGACCTCAATATACATGAAATTTACCATTGTAGTTGTGGCAAATTCTTCCTTAAAATACTAATTGAAAATTTGAAAAAACGGAAAAATCTATCAAAATAGCATCACATTCAAAGCACAGAAAGTTACTCCTGTACTCAAATGGTCAAACACCTTGATTTTTAGAAAAATTTCTAATAGCGATTAATCTTTACTCTTAGACAACCAAAATATTAAAGCAATCATGAACTCATGATCCTTATGAAGAATATTTTCCAACAGAAATTTTTATGTAAATTTCTCTGTGACAAGCTTTTTAACTTGATTTTACATTGTAAAAAAAAAAAAACCCTATTTCCCCCCAGTACAAAACATTGAGTTCAAATCAATTATAGAAATTGGTGGGTTTTTTTTAACTACTAGACTCTCCTGTTTTCAAGGACTAGTCTCCACCTAACATTTCAAAATTTTTATTCATTGTTTTGAACGTCTGTCAAAGAACTGCTGGACATTTTCCAAACAGATTAAATATGTCTATCATCATGTTTCTAATTCAGTAATTTTTTACATATGGGTACCAGATGCATTTTCCCCCCATTTCATGTCTTTGGAACTTTAAAGCAACCTGTAACCTGAACCATGAAAAGATTTAAGTGCAGACGCTTGGTGGACACATCTTTTTTTGGCATTACAAAGGATTCTCTGCTAAACAACAGGTTTCCATGTTTATCCACACACAAAAAAAATTAAAGACACATTGACAATAGCCCCTCAAAGAAAATTGTTGGAATTTATTCATTAAACATTATTTGGTACAATAAAATATGGAAGCTAGTATGACCAAAAATCAGATTATGATCAGGTAAAACCCCACAATTAGAAAGGACGATTCTATTTCCACTTATAACCAAACTACAAACCTGGAAACTAGGATTTCAACCTTACTTTTAACAAAGCCTATCTATAGTTAGACATTCTATGAGGGTGTTTCTCTAGGATTCTTTTGTTTCGAGTGTTCAAGCACAATTTTGATAGTCAATAGAGTGGTTAAGCTTGGGTGCCTGGGTTTTGACGGGTTTTGACAATCCCCCTCCTTACATGACCCCTCCATAAGAGATTCCCCAGCCTTGTTTCTGGTTACTTCTATGAGGGAATGATCTTTCTGTTATTCCCCACTCATTTCGGTTGTTCCTAAATACCAGAGCTGTTCTCCTCCCCATATCCCAAGTACTCACAACGTCTGGGTATTCTGAGGGAGGCTGGGAATGAAGTGGATATCCTTGCAGGTAACTCGGAAGTTGCCCTCCTGATAGCACTCGCAGAGCGCGGAAGGGCGCTGCTTGCCTTCCAGGATTGTCCGCAAAACCAGCAGCAGCACCAGAAGCGACAGCTGGGACTTCCCCATTTTCTACTGCTACCTTTATTTCTTCATCCCACTGCTCTTCTGCAGCCTAATGAGAGAGAGGACAACTTGGGGAGAGGGAAGAAGGAGGAAGAGGGGACAGAAGAATTGAGAAAGAGGTCTCTGGAAAGGCAGTGAGCCTCCCTTCTCACCGCCAAAGAGGTGAGGAGGTGGCTATTCTCAGGATTCCGCCTCCCTGGGCAGCTGTCTCTCAAACTAAAGACTTCGTACTTCCTTTCTTGTAGACCCCCAAGAACCACCAGTCCTCTCTCTTCTCACTGGCCCCTAATCTCCCACACCCGCTCCAATATCCTCCTCCTGGCTTTACACACCCCTTGCTCTTTTTCCAGCTCTCACTCGTCCCTCTTTTCAAACTCCCCTATAATCTATCTAGAAACCTAGGCTCTTCTCTTCTTGTTCTTCCTCCTCTTCATGCCCCTACCGCCCGCGCCCCGGTGCCTGTTTCCTATAAATTATTAGATCTTGGTCTCAACGAGCATCTTCCTTCATCTCCCGAGCTCCCTTGGACACTTTCCTCCTGGGATCCACTCACACTCTGCTCCCAGAAAAAAAAAAAGTCACTTTACCTGATTTCCGTGATGCCTCAATGAGATGGGGAGCCGGACACTATCTCGACCAGGGAAGGTAATTGATCTCTTGGAAGAAAATGTTTGTGTCTTGCTTTTCTTGACTGTCTCAGAGAAGCATCTTCTTGGAACAGGCAGAGCACTGGGCTCCCAGTTTGGGGAAGCACCGTCTGCATTCAGAAGAGCGGCAAGATCTCTTTAGGGAGCATCGTAACTTAATCACACCTTCCTAAACTGGCATAGAAGACTGCGGAGCTCACTGCTCTAAGCAAAGCAGGATGAGCCCTTTGGAGATTTTCGGCTAGTGCAAATTGCAGACTGCTAGGAAACTGGGACTCTGGTGCCATCTGTAGGTAGAAACTGGAAATGCATAAGCCCTGGCATGGAAATCTGAATGCCTAGGATCCCTGAATGTTGTCTTTGGAAATGGCATGAAGCTTTGAGGTTGTAATTCGACCCACTCATTTTATCAAAGAGGAAAATGAGATCATGGGGCATGTTTAACAGGTAGCAGGACCAGGATTTGAATCTAAGGCTCTCAGATTTCAAATCTAGTGGCTTTCCAAGTCAGGTATGGTGGGAAAGGACTGAAGTCAGAGAACCTAGGTTCATATCAGTTCTGTGACTTGCTACCTGACACCTTCAGCGTCCCCTGAAGGTCTCAGTTATTTGGCAACTGAAAAGTTGAGTGGAATAAACTCTCAGGTCCCTTCCAGCTTTAAATTTATGATCTGATGGTGTCTATTTGTAAGTTCTAGCCCTGGAACAATTAACTCTAGGGTGCCTCATTACTTCTGCAACAATTTAGAATGCAAATAGATTCCTGACCCTAGAATTCTCACATTCTAAGTAATAAACAAAATCACCACCCAACAAGTATAACAGAGTTAAGTAGGGATGTTTGGTTGTCAGAAACACTAGTTACTGCTCTGACAGCCCTTGCCTATGCCTTTTAGCTATCCCTTAGCAACAGCTTCTCACTCACATCAGGGTCAAATGAATCTGCCAAAAGAGACAACAAATAGAATGTAAAATTTCTTGAGACCAATTGTCTCTGAGGGAAAATCTTGATCTTTACTCCCCAAGATTCCTTTCTACCACATAAAGCTTGGTACTCATGGTTTGAGCCTTTTTTTATGGGAAAATACCAGATTCTGATTTTTTTTTTATCATTCTTTGGGAAGTTAGTAAAAACGGAATGGCTTCTGAAGTGCTTTTCAGCTTTTGACTGAGGATTTATACATCGGTAAGATTCTCTATCATTTAGCTCTAGAGGCCCCAGCTTAGATGACCCTGACAATTCTGAGAGGTCCATGCTCTTTGTCTCTTAAATCTTTCCCACATTTGCTTAGTTTACTAGTCATTGCCCTTTTCTGCACCTTACCATTCACAATAAAGAAGAATAGTGGATAAAAGAATGAACCTTTGAATGAACTTTAGCGTTCACAAAAATAAAAAACAGTGTTGGGGCGGAGCCAAGATGGCAGCCGGAAAGCTGGTACTTGCCTAAAGCTCTCCCCCAGGACCCTCCAAACACCTATAAAAAATGGCTCTGAACAAATTCTAGAACTGCAGAACCCACGAAATAGCAGAGGGAAGTAGGGCTCCAACCCAGGACAACCTGGATGGTTGCTGGGTAAGGTCTATCTCAAGGAGCTGGGAGTGGAACAAAGCAGAGCACAGTGTGGTCTCTGCCCAGACCAACCAGACCAGGAGCCAGATGGAACAAGCCCTAGTGCCCTGAATCAGTGAGCTGTGGCAGTTACCAGACTTCTCAACCCACAAAAGACCAAAGACAACAGAGAACGTTAGTGGGAAAAAAACTGCCGGGACAGAGCAAAAGGAGTTAGCGGTTTGGCCACTGCTCTGAGGATAATGGAGGTGGTGCAGCTACAGAACTCCAGCTGCAGTTGCTTGGGGCCCCAGGCCCATCTGGTGGGAGGGATTAAGTGCAGGATCTGAGCGAGAGCGCAGAGATCCAAGTGGGAGTGCAGAGCTTGCTCAGATCTGAGTTGCAGTCTGGCTTGGCAGTTCTTGGGGGAGGAGAAGCACTGGTGTGGCAGAGCTTGCTGTGTAGGAATAGCTCTGAAAGCAACAGCGCATCCCCTCAAGTTTGGAACAAAATACTCTTTACTCTACAAGCAGTCATACCCCAAGGAAAAACTCAAGGGTCAAGTAATTGGCTGGGAACATGGCAAGGCAGTGAAAATGCACCCAGATTCAGTCTCAGACTTTGGAAGCTTTCTTTGATGACAAAGAAGACCAAAACATACAGCCAGAAGAAGTCAACAAAGTCAAAGAGCCTACATCAAAAGCCTCCAAGAAAAACATGAATTGGGCTCAGGCCATTGAAGAGCTCAAAAAGGATTTAGAAAAGCAAGTTAGAGAAGTAGAGGAA
>CM053624.1:208685336-208700778 GCA_028646595.1 Phalanger gymnotis
TAGAAGGAGTAAAATATAGTTAGTCTTTCACAACATGAGTATTGTAGAAGGGTTTTACATAACGATACACATGTGGCCTATGTTGAATTGCTTGCCTTCTTGGGGAGAGTGGGTGGGGAGGGAAGAGGGGAGAGAATTTGGAACTCAAAGTTTTAAAAGCAGATGTTCAAAAAAACAGTTCTTGCATGCAACTAGGAAATAAGATATACAGGCAATGGGGCATAGAAATCTATCTTGTCCTACAAGAAAGTAAGGGAAAATGGGATGGGGGGAGTGGGGTGACAGAAGGGAGGGCTGACTGGGGAACGGGGCAATCAGAATATATGCCATCTTGGAGTGGGGGGGAGGGTAGAAATGGGGAGAAATTTTGTAATTCAAACTCTTGTGAAAATCAATGCTGAAAACTGAAAATATTAAAGAAAGAAAGGAAGAAAAAACATTGTTTTAGCAGCTGATATTATTTGTTTGAGAAAGGAAAAAAAATTAAAGAAAAGAGATAAATTGTGGATTTAACATGTAATCCCCCAGTAAGAGAAAGTGAAATAGAACAGGCAAACATTACCATTTCCATGAGCTTTATCATGGAAGTCCAATAATAACTAGAAACATCTCAGGATGTTCTATCAGGCCATGGTAGAGAGGCAGCTACAGTGTAATTCTCAGGGATCGATTAATGCCTCCTCTAAATTGGACTTCCAATTTTAATTTTCTGCTCCAGTCTTCATCTGGTCCATCTTATTCCCTCATGTGAATCAAGCATGAAGAGTCTCCATATTTCTCCCTTTCCCTCATGGACATCCTCCCTCTCCTAAGAGCTTTCCTCTGTCTTCCCTTTTGGATGTTCCCAGGAGCTCACATACACAGGTCCTGAGGAGTTGTCTTCTGCCAACAGAAGTTATTATTTGCAGTCCAGCAGTGCTACTATGCTCTGTGAGTTGTATCTATAGAAGTATCCTATAATGGCAAGCAAAGTGGGACTTTTTGCTGTTTTTTTTCTTTTGGAGTGCTTCTCAGCACTGAGCCAGTCAAGTGCCTTCGATTGAGTCTTGCCTTTGTTTTAATCAAGAGTCTTTGATTGAATACAGAGTCCTTGATTAGAAACAGTATGTATATTCTGAGGTTAGCATTTTGCTTTGGGGCTCACTCATTAGAAGAGTATTCATGTGATTTGGCACGACAAGATTCTGGATATCGTTAAGGAGCCCCCTGGCTTTGAAAACCCAGATGTTGGTGCTTTTCTTTCTCTGGTAACTATGTATGTATTGCTATTGACAGACAGTTTAATGCCCTGTCTGATGATTTGTATTATTTTCTCTGTTTATATAATTTCTGCTGTGCTGGTGTTATTGGCCTTACACCTCCACAGCAACTGCAAGGAGCATTGTTGTTACATCTCCACAGCTGAAGTACTAGGAATAAAAGGCATTGATTCAGGGTTCTTCTCCCCTTATTTGACCTGGGTGTTGAGTTACAGAAGAAACAGATCCTTGTTCACTTGAAATGTCTGTTTTGGAGATGTCATCTGGGTCAGAAAATCTTTGCTACTAACTGATGGTCTCTTTTGCTTAGTCTATTGAACTAAGTGCCCAATCGCTTTACCCCCAAGGTCCCACCAACTCACCTATAAGACATAAGTAGTTGTGGTGGATTGTCTTTTTAGGGTTCCTGCCTACCTCTGTGGCTATTTTGTAAAACAGCAAGCTGCCCAGTCTCTCCACAAGTAGGTAGAGAGTAGCTTTCCATCAGTCTGCTAACTTGTATGGGTCATGAACACCAAGATTCTTAGCAGAACTCTATTTGTTGCAGGTAATGGATACATGAATCATACCATCATTTGCTTCTGTCAGAGCTCTTCTGGGCAAAGATTAGAGGTAGGTGGTAAGTTCGTTTTAGTTTTTCTCTTAGTCAAGAGATGTACTGGTTGTCATTGTCTGCAGTCAGTAATGAAAAGCTCTCTGAAAGACAGTGGTTCAGAAACAGACACGTATGTTCCTCTTCCTTCACAGAACCAAAGATTCTGTTGTTTTCTGTAATCCCACCTCCAGATCTAATAAGACTAGACCCAGAGACAATACCTCTTATGTCTGGAATAGCTGCAGA
The DNA here is from genome assembly GCA_028646595.1 of Phalanger gymnotis. Classification (NCBI taxonomy): domain Eukaryota; kingdom Metazoa; phylum Chordata; class Mammalia; order Diprotodontia; family Phalangeridae; genus Phalanger; species Phalanger gymnotis. The sequence continues at coordinate 208,687,437 of CM053624.1, forward strand.
GACTCCTAGAAATGTACTAGAACCAATAATTCCACAGGATGAGGTGGTACACACCCAAATATCAACAGGTAGGATGTAAATCCTGTGACATCATTCCTAGTGGAATAGTATGGGTATCCTTGAAAGCCACATAATGACTCTACTGGGACTTTTGGTCTGTCCCAGTGTCCCTAACATATTAGCAGTGAGCAATTGAACTGTTCAGGTTGTGGGTCCCCTTGATGATAATATGGTATAGTTCTACACATTTTGATAATAGCCAAAACTAAAATCTGTTGAGTACAATGCTTTCAAAGTCTCTGCCTTGGTCTGAATGCATCCTGGCAGGAAGTCCACATTGAGATATGCTCCTTAGAGATACATGGAGCCCAGAGAGTTTAGCCCTCGCTTGATATGTAGGTGAACTATCTCTTTCAAACCTATGGGACCTGGCTTTGGCCCTTCTCACAAGTGAGCTCTGATAAGCTATGGCCCATATCATAGAAGACATTCCTCTCTCTGCACCAGGAGGCCCAGCCCTCTGTCTGGCCAGGGATAGAACTTTCACTTCTGGCGTAGACCATGTGAAATTGGTGTTATCCAATCATCTGATTCCGATGACTAGAGTCTTGCCTCAGCTTTCTTGTGGTGCTGTCAGACCAGTGTTCTGGTTTCCTGCAATAGGTATTGGTTTTCCCGAAAATGCAACAAAGCTGTCCCGGGAACTTGATTGGCTGCTACCTCTCTTGTATAGCTTTCTGATCACCTTAGGACACAAAAAATAGCTTCCCCTCCACATTAGTGAATTTATGAACACCAACTGAGTCATCATTTCCTGTTCTGCTGACTACTACTACCGCTATTGCTGCTGCTGCTGCTGCTGCTGCTGCTGCTACTGCTACTACTTCTACTACTACTACAACTACTATGTAACAACGATGTTGCTAGCAGGTACTGTGGCTGCGTAAGACCAACAACAGCATACAGGAAAGGCTGCCAACAGAGATTCTTTGATCTGCTTTTCTAAGGAAAGCAACTTTAAGGGGTTAACAATCTCAGTTTAGTTAAACATACATGTATCATTCACTTAGTTCAATGAGAAAAGATTAATCCCCTGAACTTCAGAGCAAATACAAACAGAAATTACAAGCATATGTTATAAACAGATCAACTAATACAAACCCGTCTATCCATAGCAATACCAATACATTGTGACCAGAGAAGCACCAACATCTATTTGCGTTACAAAGCCGGGGAGAGGAGGGTTCAACCGTTTGCCCAGAGTCTCATCACCCACATTCTTTTAATGAGTGTACCCCCAAAAGTGAAATGCTAACCTTCCAGTACAGATACAGTGTTCAGGGGCCTGAGGGCTTGAGGCTCACCATTTAGGGTGTGGGAAAGCTCTCAAATCACCACTACCATGTCATATACATTGTTTCCAATCAATGACTCTTGATTGTCTTAGGGATGAGAAACACTCCCAAGAATAAAAAGATCCCACTTTACCTGCCCCATTCAAACAATGGCCAGACTTATTAAAGGCACTTAAGAGAAGAACAGCAAAAAATCCTGCCTTGATTGACATTACATACAACCAACACCACCAAGCATTTTTTCTATATTAATACACTTTATTTTAACATTCATTTTAAAAAATTTTGTATCCCAAATTATCTCCCTATCTTGAGGCCCTCCCCAACCCACTGAGAAGGCAAGTAATACATCAATTATATATGTGAAGTAACGCAAAATATATTTTCATACTAGCTATGTTTCAAAAAAATCAAGAAAAATAAAGTGAAAAAAGTATGCCTCAATAAGAGCTAGCATTTATATAGTACTTACTACACACAGTACTTTGCTAAGCGCTTTATAAATATTTTATCACTTGATTTTCACAACACTGAAATGTATGTACTTATTACGCCATTTTAATTTCAAAAACTGAGGCAAACAGAAGTCAAGTCAGTGTTATAAGGCTAGTAAGTGTCTAAGACTGCATTTGAACTCAGATCTTCCTGACTTTAGGCCCACAGTCCAATACACTGAGCCTTCTAGCTGCCTTGTATGCCTGTGCACTTATATAAGGAGAGATGAGAAGGCATCACCCAGAGAAGTTAGTGTCTAGACAAAGTAAACTTGCTTTTGTCAACTGTTCAATGATTCGCAAGTGCCTCATTTGATCCAAGGGCAGCTAGGTGGCACAGTGGATAAAATACCAGGCCTAATATCAAGATGACTTATCTTCCTGAGTTCAAATCAGGCCTCATACACTACTTATGTGACCCTGGGCAAGTCACTTAATCCTCTTTGTCTCAGTTTTCTCATCTTTTGAAATGAGCTGGAGAAGGAAATGGCAAACCACTCCAGTATCTCTGCTAAAAAAAAAACCCAAATAGGGTTATGAAAAGTCAGACAGAACTGAAACAATAACATTTGATCCCAACCTCAAGGCTAAACAGGGTGCTAGTATTAAGCCCTCCCCCAAGAACAAGTGAGAACCTAAGTGTAGGTTTAAACTTGTACCTTAACTCTTGAACTCTGTTACCTTTCTTCAATGTCACAACTTTTCTATAGCTTTTCTCAGCTTCCAAGGAAGCGTTATAAACCAGTTTTCAAGTACCGTCCTCATCTGGAATTTTTCAAGGATTTTTGAGTGGTCAGGTGGACCTAGTAATTTACAGAGAATTTTTGTAGTATTCTCTTGACCTTGCCCCAGTATACACTGTTCTATAAGCCCCTACCTCTTTTACTGAGTTCTTTAAGACTTTTATAATATCCCTTTCTGTAAGCATAATGTCTCATCTGAAGGTCAGTAATCCCCTGTGAATGTTAACATTGATAAGGTAACATTCTTTTCAAATGCAACACTCATATTTTCAAAATACTGGTGTATAATGCCCATATTCGATCACCAAAGGAAAATCAACTAGCTACACAGACATTATTGTGGTTTGCTTTCATTTTAGAAGAGGACCAATGACATCACAGAGTGATGTCTTGCACGTGAATTGGATTTAAGTGAGGCAATTGCACAAAGTCATCAGCCTCATTCTCTCCTCTGGAAACATTTAAGTTCAGTGGCCAGACCAAACTCAAGATCCCTGGGTGATAGCCCAGGATGAAGTAGGTGACCTTGACCATTCTAAATTAAGGTCTTTCCTAGGCCTTGGTTAGTCTGACACAACACTCATTCATTGACTAAGGACTAGGTAAGAATTGAGACAAAAGATGCCTAATTTACCATCACAAAACATCATAAAGCAGGGCTCTAAAACAACTGCTGTGTAGCAATAGCAGCCATAATAATGACATTCTATTTGTACATCAACAAGTAACTTAATAGCAGTGTCACAATTAGCATCGTTAAATAATAGCCATTTGTATACTAATGCAACCTAGGGATGAAGTAGATTACTACTCAGAAAGACTGAAAATACAAATACAAAACAAAAGCAAAGCAAAAGAAAACCAAAACTAGAAATATCATTCAAAACAAAAATCAAACAAAACTTTCAGTGAATGGAGAAAAATAAAATAACAGAAAGGAAAAATATGCATCAAAAAGGAAATAAAATTGCATGTCAAAATTATAAATGCAGTCAGCAGCAAATTAAAAATAGAAAATCCAATGAGATAACATTTATGTAACACTTTAAGATTTACAAAGTATTTTATGTATGTTATGTCATCTGAGCCTCACAACCACCTTGGGAGATAAGTGCTAAAATTGTCTCCATTACACATATTAGGATCTTACTAGCTGGGCAAGTCACTTACCCTGTGTGCCTCGGTTCCTCATCTGTAAAATGAGCTAGAGAAGGAAATGGCAAACCACTCTAATATCTTTTCCAAGGAAACCTCAAATGGGATCATGAAGAGTCAGACATGAATGAAAAACATGTGCCAAACACTGTGCTCAGTACTTTACAGATATTATCTCATTTGATTCTCAGAACCGTCTGAGGTCAGTGTTATTTATTATCGTCCCAATTTTACAGTTGAAGAACTGAGGCAGAAAAAGGTAAACTGACTTGTCTAGGGTCACACAGCTCATAAGTGTCAAACATTGGATTTCAAGCCATATGTTTCTGATTCTAGGCCTAATGTTCTATCCACTGACTCATCTAGCCATCTAATAAGCAACATTTCCCCCCAAAACTAGTAAAATGTTTAACTAAATTCAACTCTAAATTCAAAGTGGCCAGGAAAAAAATGAAATAACACAAAGATGAAATTCAAAACTGATGAAAATTAAAATGTCTATAGTATAGGTATCTACAATGCTTATAGCAGTAATGCAGTCTGTTCAAAGTAAGTAAAATGAATTGAAACAGTATGCTAACTCCCAATGGAGGGAGATAATTAAAAATTTACATATATACTTACGTATATATATATGTGTGTGTGTGTGTGTGTGTGTGTGTATACATACATACATGTGTGTGTGTATAAAGAACAGGATCCACATGTGTAACAGCGTATCTGTAAGGGGTTGTTTGTATTTTCACCTATTGAACTGCTATAGCATGGAGAGATGGGATTCTCAGTCTGTCTTCTTTAACCCCACCTCTGGAATATGGGAATTAACAAGTGTTTTTGAGCCACTCTCCTCCTCCCGCCAGAAGTGACCTTGAAGGGATGAGTATTCATCAGCTTCCCTAGCCACAATAATGAAATCTATAAATCAGAAGCTACTTTTATCAGTCAAAGGTGGACAGTCAATACTAATTAAACAGAAGTGTAAACAAACTCTAAGTAAAAGAGATAAGCTTTGAATTTAACATATGTTTTTCTGGTGGGAGAAGACGGAGAAAGGGCAACCAGGTCTGCATCCATCCACTCAAAAGGCTGTTCCATCAGGTCCTGATGGATAGAGGCAGCAGTAGTAGAGCTCCTGGAGAACAGTTCAATGCCAGCCAATGTCTCTATGCCTCAGTCTCATTTTCTTGTCTCTTGTCTCTGTCTCTGTCTTCATCTCTGTCCACTGTCATCTGTCTTGTTTTGTGTATCTGTATCTCCCCATCTTCTTGTCTGCTTGTCTGTGTCTGTGACTCTCTTTTTCTTTCTCTCTGTGTCTATCTCAATGTCTTTGCTTTCCCTTTTGCCTATCCTGCTTGATTTCTCCTTTCTCTTCCCTTTTGGATAAAAGAAGACCAGAGGATTGAATAGATAGGAGTTGGAGGTTTTTATTCAGCCAGTAGAAACTGGTCTCCTATGCGCTGCTACATTATCAGTCTGGATAAACTTAAGGTTGGAACAATTACTATGGAATATTTCTGCTTCTGTTTTTATGAGGATGATTGGAACATTTTTCTTCACTTTGTCAACAGACATTTATTAAGCATCTCATGTTTAAATCACTGTGCTAAGCAGTGAGAGCACAAAGAGAAAGAATTACAGGCTCTCTTGTCATTAAGGAGTTTAGTGTATGAATAAGGAAGAAGATAAGACCTATGCATAGAAAGGTTTGCATAACATTATGTAGATTGTGATAGAGACAAAGGAGAATCAGGCAAAGTGTTATGAGAAATAGGAAGGGAAGTTGAGTTAGAGGAAGGGGATATGTCAGAGAAGGCTTTATGGGAAAGGAGGCATCTAACTTGGTACTTGAAAAGGAGGGCAACTCAAAGTGTAACTATTAGAAATGTGAGCTCTGATGCCATCCATTGTGAAGAAATAAGAATTATAAAAGCAACAAGGCCTGGGATGTATATTAAGAATAGTAAAGGGACTGAGAAAGCATAGAGAATGGTATAATAGTCCAGTTTCACTTAACTGTCCCACTTAAATCCAATTTATGCTCAAGCCAAAAGACATCACCTATACCATTTTACCATTTTTACCCACCTTTAAAAGTGATGAAGCAGCAGGTGTGGATGGAGCTATAGTCACAAGGCTGCACACAGGTAGCGCAGGGCATAGGGTTGTCTCCTCACTGTAGTGAAGCAGGGTGTCTGAGCAGCCTTTTTTAAGGGTGCACTGCTCACCTCCTGACATGAGGAAGGGGCTAGAAAAGGTGCCCTAAGAATTGTTTGCTTCCCCCACCTAATCCTGGCCTGCTTCCTGCTACAAGAGGAGATCTTACCCTGTGTTTGAAACACAAAAAATGTACAAAAACTTTTGTAGCACTGAGGTCGATTCTCAGTAGCTCCAAAGAAATGTGAGATCTACAAATAGAGACATCTCCATCCCAAATGTTCATTTGCACTATTTGTGCCTGATGTGGGGTACAGCCTTCTGAACTCATATTGGTCTGATCAGCCACAGTCCAACACACCATACGTTGACCCCAACATAATGATATCATTTCAGTCCTCTTGGAGTACAAAAGACAACAGCATATGATAGTCGAAGGGACAGGGGCAACAAAGATTCCATTCCTTTCAAGGGGACTAAAAAGCTGCATCTTGAAAAAAAATCTTTCTGCAGGGTTTCCCCTAAAGATTTAGTACAGTTTTAAGCTATTTAAAGCTATTAAAGCTTAAAACTGCTCTAAGCTTTATTATTATTAATAAAACCACACTAAGTTTATTAATCTTAACTAGTTTAAAACTTCACTAAGACTTTAGGAACATTGTATATTTTACTTTTGCTAGAAATATTAAGTATCATAGTAATCTTATAACATTGAAAGTATGTCTGCCCTAGTGTGTCAATGCCTTTAATGTGTATACATTTCTATTACTATGAATACTATGTATTAAACTTCTTTATACATTGGGCCATCAAAGGAAATATACATGAGTTCTAAAAATATTGCAATATGTTATGTTGTTTTAAGGGAATGTTCTCTACCTGAAAATTTTCAGAAATCTGTATTAAGCGTGTATATACAGAACACTTGACCAAGCTCTTCGTATGATACAAAGATTAAGACCCAATCACTGTCTACATAACAGCTGATGTTTTCATAGTGCACAATTCTGTGAGTTTTCTTCTTAATGATATTTTAAAGTAGTTAGTAAAAGTACTTTTGTACACATTTTAGAGATTAGGAGACTGGGCCCCAGGGAGACTAAGGAGCTTGTCCATTGTCACAAAGCTAATATCAGAGTCAGTTTTCAAACCCAAGTATACTGACCGGTGCAGGACTCATTCCATACACAACACTGCATCAACTCATAATTTAGTAAGGAGAGGAGACAGTACAAATCAAGAGATAGTTACATTCTAGGGGAGAAGGCTTTTTGTTGGCTCACCTGGGCCATAGGGAAAACTTTAGTACTTTCTCTCTGTTTCTCTGTCTCTGTCTCTGTCTCAGTCTCTGTCTCTGTCTCTCTGTTTCTGTCTCTCTCTGTCTCTGTCTCTCTGTCTCTGTCTCTCTCTGTCTCTCTGTCTCTCTCTCTCTCTCTCTCTCTCTCTCTCTCTCTCTCTCTCTCTCTCTCTCTCTGTCTCTTATAGTTGTTCCCCTACCTCTATTCCATCCTCTCTGTACAGAGTATCCTTCATACTTAACAATATAAGCATATGGCATAGGCTTATTTGGCACTTGGCTTTATCTCATCAAAAGAGAAAATGTTGGGGTATATATCATACTGAACTGTTCATCCTTGTTGGAGGGAAGGGGTAAGATTATGAATGTTTTATGGATGATCGCCTCACAGCACATCTGAAGATGTCTCCTCATTGTACTCTCTCCATTTTTGTCTGTATTCAACCCAGCTAGATGCAGTTTCCTGGATCAAATATATCATTAAACCAGTGAACCTTAGGATAGTATTGACCTTCTCAAAAAAGTGGGAGGCTAGACCATTTGCTATGAATGTAGGGAATGGAAGTGTGGACCAGGGATTCAACAGAGGGAAAGTTGTGAAATTGTAGAAAATCAGATAGGGAATTAATGAAAACAGGAGAAGGATTGACAAGCAGCATTGAAATCTCAGCCAATAAATTTGAAGTAGATGAAATCAGCACAATTTTACAGCTTTCTCCATGTGCCCAGCAGCCATGCAGAGTGTAGAGTAATCAAATGGTCAGGGTTACTTATGGTTGAGGTCAGAAATGGCGAGAGTTCAGAGAAGCAAGTGACTTTAGAGTGTTACCTAGTAAGTCATTGAACTGGCAAACTACAGGCTCAAGACTGGGTTTAGAAGGAATATTCTTTAATGGATTTATGGCTCTTTGACTACTTCAAGTAGGTACTCCCTCAAACTGCATGATTTGTAAGTGATTCACCCCCTTTCATCTTCTGTGACTCCTCCCGCATCATCCCTTGAATTCTACACACACACACACACACACACACACATACACACACACACACGAAACTTTCCATTTTTTTTTTAATGTTCCATTAGCAAGTTAGCAGTTGGGCTATTGCTCTATTGTCCCTTGGTGTCACAAAATGATTAGGTGATTTAATTTACCAGGCATGTACTTCATAGGTCTTATATCTTATAGCATTTTTATGCATATTTGTAACATACCATTGCTTATGTATACCCATCATGACTGTTTTGTCTGTATGATCACAGGGTCATATATTGAGAGCTGGAAGAGACTTCAGAGGTCACTTAGTCCTCTAATTACATAAATAAGGAAACTGAACCTCAGAGAGATTAAGTGACTTGCTAACATCACTCAATTAATGAGTGGCAGACAGCGGCAGCTAAGTGGCACAGTGAGTACAGCACCAGCCCTGGAGTCAGGAGGACCTGAGTTCAAATCTAGCCTCAGACACTTGACACATGTACTAGCTGTGTGACCTTGGGCAAGTCACTTAACCCCAATTGCCCTGCCCCCCCCCAATTATTAAGTGGCAGAGCCTGGGTTTCATTCAGTCAATTCACATTTATTTAGCACCTACTGTGTGCTAGGTTACACTTTATACTTGGAGTTTAGCGTTTCAAAGAAGTCCAGAGGGCAGAAGGTTAGAGGGAGAAAAATCTGCTTAGAACTTGCCGCAACACTCAGTCTCTCCAAGGAAAAGGAAGAAATGACACTCCATTTGAAACTACATTTCCCACAAACACATGCAGCCACGTTCCCATAAACTTTTCTTTGCCCAAAGAAATCCATCTCTAAAAGTCTGTTATCTACTGTTAACTTATTTCAATTGCTGAGAATATCTGTTAGAAACATATTTGCTTCCTAAACTCTGTTCTAACACTTTTATTTGTAAAAGGTCTTATTTCCTAAAACATATTACCTAAAAAATCTTTTACTTCTGTGTCCTATTCTTCTCCTTCCTCCTACTTTCTCCACCAATCCCTTCCCTTTTCCTATTCTCACCTCTGTGATCCCTGGTTTTCCCATACTACTTCTAGCTGCCCAGCTGAGGCTGAAGAGAGTGTGCTGATCTGATGTAGAGATTTTAGAGATTTTATTCATCTGCAATATAGTCCGACTTGTGAAATTCTGTTTTATGCTATAGCTTTTTCCCCCCAAAAGCAATTTAAATCCACATGTTTAAAATTGGTCTCATTTTCCTTTCTTTCCTCTCCCCAACCTGGAATACTAATAAGCAGGAAAAAAACAAATGTTCTACTCATTTCTAAAATTAACAATAGCCAAAGTTAGACACCATTTCCTCAGGAAGTAAGATTAATACCAAGATGGAACAGCTGGTAAACACCAAGTTATTGGTCTTAAATGCTTATTTCTCCTGAATGTGAGTTCTAACCAATGCAAAACTACTCCAGACCAATAAGAGTGGACTGTAGAAGACAAATATGTGGTAAAAGAAACAGATGGTGTAAAATGAGATCCAAATACAAATTTCTGCTTCATTGAGACTAAAGGCACTCAATGCCTTGAGCACAGCAGATATCTTGATGGGAATTATGTTCTTCTGCACTAGTAGCCTGCAGACTTTGATTCATAGGAGAGAATTTTACAACCATAAAACCGGAAACTTAGAAGTTATCTAGTCTCATTGTCTGTTCTCTGTGGGAATATTATACAACATTCCTCAAAAGTTGTCAGAGAATCTATGCTTGAATACTTATGAAGTTGGGGAACACAAGGCCCGGAAAGAAAGGGAGGCCTTTGATGGGTATGTAGTGTCAAAAGGCTTATAACACTAAGCAAGGCTATTAGGCCAGCTGTAACCATGCCAAAAAGAATGAATGCACAACTGCTCCATTCTTCTGCAATTCTCTGGTTATGTGCTCATTTCCTTGTTAATCCTCTCTTTAAGTTCAAAAGAGTCTGAATAGTACAACACTTTCAAAACTTCTCTCTAATTGGTTGGTTCACTATGCCCCCTTCCCAAGCTCTTAAAGAAAATCTGTTTTCTCTCAATCTCAAACCATGTACTCACAGAGATAAAAATCATGTTAAATGGCCACAGAATTAAAAATAAGAATAAGAAATAAAAGAAGTTAAAGAAGAGAGAAAGAGGGGATCTTACTTACTACTTACTGAGAGAAAAAAAGAGGTGGAAGAACTAGATAAAAGGAAGAAAGAATAAAAAAGAGCCAATAAGTTAAGTAAGATTCCAAAGCTAGGAAAAGGGGTAATAAACAGGTAGGGTTGAGCCTGAGGGTGAGGGGAAGAGAGCCTGTGGGAAATAGGGTCACCTTGAAGTGGAATAAGCAAACTAAAAATAAAATAAACCTGAAGAGAAAAAGTACCATCTTAACAGAAGCAGAACAAGAAAAATTCTAATTCTGAAAAAAACCCACAATATTAGAGAAAATGGAAGAAAACATAAACTCTTTAAATGTGAATCAATTACACAATTCAATCAAATAAAACTGACAGACAGACTGCATGAGAAAATAAAACCCCACAATCTGCTTCCAATAAATAAACTTAAAGAACAAAGATGTTTACAGACTAAAAATGAGAGGCTGGAACAAAATTTAAATACACCAGGTGCTTCCATAAAAGAGTTGCAATGATGTTACCAGACAAAATAAAAACAAAAATTCATGATATAAGGAAAAGAATCACAGACAACAAAACAATATTCATATTAACCTTATATTCTTTTGGTGCCTTAGTACTTAAATGAATAAAGTAAAAATTAATGGAATTATGAGAACATATGGACAATAATACTATAATAGTCTTATTGTTCAGTCATGTCTGACTTTTCATGATACTATTTGGGGTTTTTTGGGCAAAGATACTGGAGTGGTTTACCATTCCCTTCTTCAGCTCATTTTACAGATGAGAAAACTGAAGCAAACGGCAACTAGAAAACACAGCTAGTAAGTGTCTGAAGCCATATTTGAACTCAGGAAAAATGAGTCTTCCTGACTACAGGCCCGTGTTCCACCCACTGTACCACCTAGTTGCCACAGCAATAGTAGGACATTTTAATGTTTTTCTCAGTTTAGGACAAACCTAACAGAAAGGGGAAGATACAAAATTGAACAAACTTCCAAAGAACCTAGATCTGAAGTACTTTCGGCATCTTCTAAATGAGACTGCTAAAGAATATATTTTGGAAGTTTTATAGAAAGTGACTATGTAACAGGGCATAGGGATCCATCAGAAGCTCTCCAAACAACTATAGGAGTTCAGCAAGGACACTTAGTCTCGTCACCATTATTTGCTACAGTTCTAGAAATGCTAACAAAAGCAATGAGACAAAAGGAAATTAAAAATGTAAAGAAAGCAAAGAAGAGGTAAACCTATTTAATCTTTTTGCTGATGACATGTTGGCTGGCTTAGAAAATGTTAGGGAATCAACAAAGATATTAACTGTTGCAATTAATAGTCTTTCAAAGTTGCAGGCTACAAAATAAACCTAGAAAAATCAGCAGAACATTTCTAGACAGTAACAAGAAATCCAAGAGGCAATAATAATAGAAAGGGAAATCCAATGCCTGAAATTTGTGGGGAAACCTACAAAATTACATATGATATCGTATTGATACAATTATAAAGCATTCCTGAAAGAAATAAAGAACAACTTAAATAGCTGGAGGAGTATTTAGTGCTCATGGCTTCAGTATACCAATAAAAATTACCACACTATCAAAATTAGCTCCCAATTTTAATTGTATACAAATTAAACTATCAAAGGGATACTTGGCAGAACTCTATAAGATATTAACAAAATTCATTTGGAGAAAAATATCTGGAATATCAAGGGAAATAATAGGAAAAACATAGGGATAAAAAGGGAATAGAACTTTCAGATCTCAAACTATTATGAACAAGTAGCCTATCGAAACCATCTGGCGTTGGCTAAAAATAGAGAAGTAGAGCAAAGAACAGACTAGACAAGGAAGAATCAGAAATAACAGAATGCAATAACCCAGTTTTTGATAAATGCGAAAACATAAAGAACTACCTATTTGATAACAACCATTGGGATAACTAGAAAGCAGTCTGGCAGAAATAAGGCTTAGACCAACATCTTATAGCATGTTCAATAATAAAGTCAAAATGAATATGTGACTTAATATCAAAGATAATGCCATATGCCTTTTATAGCTATGAGTAAGAGATGTATTCTTGACCAAACAAGGGATAGAAACAATTACTAAAGTAGATAACTTCAATTACTTAAGATCGAAAAGCTTCTTCACAAATAAAATGCATCTATGATAAGAATGAAATCGGTAGAGCAGGGAAATAATTTGTATCAAATTTCTCAGATAAGAGTTTGGTATCCAAGCTATACAGACAACTAACATATATGTGTATAAGTATGTGCATACACATGTACATACACTTATAGAGCCAAAAAATCATTGCCTAACAGACAAGTAAAGGATAGAAATAAACAGTTCTTGAAAGAGCAATTATAAATTACTAATAAGTATATGAAAGCTTGCTCCAAGTTACTGCTAATAATAATAATGAAAATCAAAACAGTCCTGAGGTTTTACCTCACATCAAGCAAAATGCCAGATGACAAAAGATGGGAGTAGTTAATATTAGAGGAATTGTGGGAAGATAGACATACTAGTGCATTGTTGGTAGGAATGTGATTTATTACACAAATTACAAAATAAAGTGACTAAAATGTCCTTACACTTTGATCTAGAAATCCCAGTGCTAGACATCCCCAGCAAGGAAACTGGTAAGAAGAAAACTCCTATATACAAAAAAAAATTTATAGGAACACTTTTTGAGGTAGCAAATAATTTTAAACAAAGAAGATGCGCATCAGTTGTGAAATGGCTAAATAAATTGTCGTGTACAAATGTAATGGGAATATTACTGTTATATAATGATGAAAATAATGAATTCAGAGAAGTCAGTTAAGATTTATAGGATCAGATGTAGAGTAAAGTAGGTAGAGCCAAGAAAATAATATACACAGGGGGGCAGAGCCAAGATGGCGACAGGAAAGCAGTAACTGGCGTGAGCTCCCCACCAAGTCCCTCCAAAAACCTATGAAAAAATGGCTCTGAACCAATTCTAGAACTACAGAACCCACAAAGGGGCAGAGGGA
>CM053624.1:208701278-208753113 GCA_028646595.1 Phalanger gymnotis
GGAGTCCTGCTTCCCTCTGCCCCTTTGTGGGTTCTGTAGTTCTAGAATTGGTTCAGAGCCATTTTTTCATAGGTTTTTGGAGGGACTTGGTGGGGAGCTCACGCCAGTTACTGCTTTCCAGTCGCCATCTTGGCTCCGCCCCCACGATTCAATTTTTGATAGAAATTGTAGTTTGACAGAAATTAAGTTTAGACTAACAGTTCAGTCAGACCCAGGTATGAAACGTCATAGCTCAAACAAATTAGAAGAAAATGGAAGGAAATAACTTTTTCCACTCTGATTAGGGGAGTAGTTCCTGATGAAAAAAGTATACGTATAATGAGGATACCAAGAGATGAAAAGGTCAATTTGTTTATATAAAATTGAACATTTTTTACATAACAAATGCAATGCAGTTGAAATATGAAGAGAAATTAAATGGGGAAAAAACCTTTGAAGCATATTTCTCTGTTAAAAGTCCAATATTCAAGATACATAGGGAATTGATTCAAAATTGATTCAAATATGTGAGCAGTCTAATCACCTGCTTCACTAGACTTTTCTCTTGCCACTGATATCCTATATGAATGCATTTCTTAATGGTTGTCATGCTCCCAACCCCTCATATTATGCTCAACCCAGTGATTTTTAGTTTTTATCTTGCAAACCTCCAAAGTTACTAGGCTGAGTCCACCCTGTGACCTGGCAATAGCAGTCCTAGGCAATATAGCACAAAGATATTAAGAATGCATAGCGCCCATAGATACAAAAATAATTACAACAGCACTTTTTGACAGCAAACAATTGGAAACAATTGGGAGGATGGCTAAACAAATTATGAATATTACAAATGTATGGACATAATGATATATTACTGTGTCCTAAGAAATAATAAAAGGGATCGATTCAGAAATATATGACAAGACCTGTGTGAACTGAAGTAGAACCAGAACAATTTATACATTTATACAATATTGTAAAAGAATACAAAATTCAGACATAAGAACTTTGAACAACTCTAGAAGACCAATGGGAAACATTTCCTAGTTGTCAACATTGAGGTGATGGATTAGTAGTGTAGAGTGTCATATACATTTTCAGACATACGCCAATGTGTAGAGTTGTTTTGTTGAATATACTTGTTACAAAAGGAGGACTCTTTTGTGATGAGGGCTAACGGTAGGGAGGGGTAACAGTTATGGGAGATTATATTAATGGTGATCTCCATCAGTTCATATGCCTTCACATACTTCTTCATATTCATGTTCATTTTTATAGTACTGTAATATTCTATTATGGTTATATGTCAAACTTAAAAAACATTCCTTAGTGGATAGGCATCTGCTTTAATTTTGATTCTTTGCTACTGCACACTCCAAAAAAAAAAAAATGCTGCTTGAAATGTTTTGGTGTATTTGCAGACACGAAAAAATTATTTGTACAAAATATTCTGAACAACACCATTTACAATAGCTAAAATTGTAAAGACACTAGATATCCATTGGTTGGATACTGCCTGAACAAATTAAGGTATGTGAATGTAGTCGAATATTATTGTACCATAAGAAACTATGAATGTGAATAATTTAAAGAAATATGGGAAGATTTACATAGAATAATGGCAAATGAAAGGAGAACCAGAAGAAGTTTGTATGCACTGATTACAACAATGTTGTCAAAGACAACAGTAAGGCAACAATTCATATTGAACGTGTAAAAATATGAAAAGATCAGGTTAAAAATCACAATATTAAGGTCAACATACATGTCTTTTGGGGGTGGGGTAGCTTACACTGCAGACATGTGTAATTAAAATAAAACTCAACACTTTTTTAGTGGTTGGATTTCAAATATTTAAATATAATTTTATTCATTAGAAGGTATATTTTTTGAGGTTAGTAATGTCAGGATAGATTTAGAAACCAAAAGAGTAGTTACTTAACTCAGACTAGTCAGCCTTTGTGAATTATCACCCCAATGATAGAACAGCTTCTTATTGTTTAAAAATGGCTTCTAGGTAAAAGAAACCTGAGAATCAGTAAATTGCTTTTCTTCCTCCTTATAAATGTGTGTCATAATTTGGACAATCTAATGATTCTTTTGGTTAGAACGTAACAGAAGCTGACTTAGGTTCATCAGATGGAGCTTGTTGTTAGTCTTGTAGCAAAGTTTGGTGATAATCTCATTTTCTTTTCTCTGGTCACTGTGATCAGAGTGACATATGGACATTTGTTATAAATAGTTAAGTTCTTAGAAGGAACAAATTGTTAGGAATTCATTATTTGGACTGGATGATATAGTCATCTCTATAAGATTCATTAAGAGTGTAGTAATATTAATGACATTAAAATACAAACCTGTCAGGTGCAATTGAACAACTTTTTCTTATAGCATTGTATTGTGTGTTTGTCATTGAGCATGTCTGTGTATGTGGGCCTGAGTTTTTTTTTTTCATTTTTCTTCATCATATGCTCTTATACTTTTATTATTTATTTAATATTTTAGTTTTCAACATTGATTTCCACAATATTTTGAGTTACAAATTTTCTCCCCATTTCTACCCTCCCCCGCACTCCAAGATGGCATATATTCTGATTGCCCTGTTCCCCAGTCAGCCCTCCCTTCTGTCACCCCACTCTCCCCCACCCCTGTCCCCTTTTCTCTTACTTTCTTGTAGGGCAGGGTAGATTTCTATGCCCCATTCCCTATATATCTTATTTCTCAGTTGCATGTAAAAAACAATTTTTTCTTTTGAGCACCTGATTTTAAGATTTTGAGTTCCCAATTCTCTCCCCTCTTCCTTTCCCACCTACCCTCCTTAAGAAGGCAAGCAGTTCAACATAGACCACACATGTATCATTATGTAAAGCACTTCCACAATACTCATGTTGTAAAATGCTAACTATAGTTCCCTCCATCCTACCGTGTCCCGCTTTATTCAGTTTTCTCCCTTGACCCTGTTTCTTTTCAAAAGTGTTTGCTTTTGATGACCTCCTCTCTTTATCTGCCCTCCCTTCTATCATCTCTCCTTTTTTATCCCCTTCCCCCTACTTTCCTGTGGGGGTAAGATACCCACTTGAGTGTGTATATTATTCTCTTCTCAAGTCAAATCCATTGAAAGTAAGGTTCACTCATTCCCCCTCACCTGCCCTTTCTTCCCTTCCAACAGAACTGCTTTTTCTTGCTACTTTTAGGTGAGATAATTTACCCTATTCTATCTTTCCCTTTTTCCCTCTCCCACTATATTCTTTTCTTATCCCTTAGTTTAATTTAAAATTTTTTAGATATCATCCCTTCATATTCAACTCACCCTGTGCCCTCTGTATGTATATATGTGTGTGTGTGTGTGTGTGTGTGTGTGTGTGTGTGTGTGTATATACATATGTATGTATGTATGTATATTCCCTTCAACTACCCTAATACTGAGAAAGGTCTCATGAATTACACACATCATCTTTCCATATAGGAATGTAAGCAAAACAGTTCAACTTTAGTAAGTCCCCAATGATTTCTCTTTCTTTTTTTACCTTTTTATGCTTCTCTTGATTCTTGTGTTTGAAAGTCAAATTTTCTATTCAGCTCTGGTCTTTTACTGAGAAAGCTTGAAAGTCCTCTTTTATTGAAAGTCAATATTTTGCCTTGGAGCATGATACTCAGTTTTGTTGGATAGGTGATTCTTGGTTTTAATCCTAGCTCCATTGACCTTTGGAATATCATATTCCAAGCCCTTTACTCCCTTAGTGTAGAAGCTGCTAGATCTTGTGTTATCCTGGTTGTATTTCTACAATACTCAAACTGTTTCTTTCTGGCTGCTTGCAGTATTTTCTCCTTGACCTGGGAACTCTGGAATTTTGCGACAATATTTCTAGGAATTTTCTTTTTGGGATCTATTTGAGGAGGTGATCAGTGGATTCTTTCAATTTCTATTTTACCCTCTGTCTCTAGAATATCGGAGCAGTTTTCCTTGATAATTTCTTGAAAGATGATATCTAGGCTCTTTTTTTGATCATGGCTTTCAGGTAGTCCAATAATTTTTAAATTCTCTCTCCTGGATCTGTTTTCCAGGTCAGTGGTTTTTCCCATGAGATATTTCACAATGTCTTCCATTTTTTCATTCTCTTGGTTCTGTTTTATAATATCTTGATTTCTCATAAAGTCACTAGCTTCCACTTGCTCCAATCTAATTTTTAAGGTAGCATTTTCCTGAGTGGTCTTTTGGACCTCCTTTTTCATTTAGCTAATTCTGCCTTTCAAGGCAGTCTTCTCCTCATTGGCTTTTTGGAGCTTTTTTGCCATTTGCGTTAGTCTATTTTTTAAGGTGTTATTTTCTTCAGTATTTTTGGGGGTCTCCTTTAGCAAGTCATTGACTTGTTTTTCCTGGTTTTCCTTCGTCACTCTCATTTCTCTTCCCAGTTTTTTCTCTATTTATCTTACTTGCTTTTCCAGATCCTTTTTGAACTTTCCATGGCCTGAGACCAATTCATATTTTTCTTGGAGGCTTTTGGTGTAGGCTCTTTGACTTTGTTGACTTCTTCTGGCTGTATATTTTGATATTCTTTGTCACCAAAAAAAGATTCTAGAGTCTGAGTCTGTGTCTGTATCCTTTTTCGCTGCCTGTCGATGTTCCCAGCCAACTACTTGACCTTTGAGCTTTTTGCCAGGGTATGACTGCTTGTAGAGAGTGCTTTGTCCCAAGCTTTAGGGGCTGTGCTGCTATTTTCAGAGCTACTTCTACTCCACTGTCACTGCAAGCTCTACCACAGTAGTGTTCTTCCTCCTCCAAGAACCGCCAACCAGGATTGTGACCCAGATTCAAGCAGGGCATAGCAAACCCTGCACTAATGTTCTGGTCTGCTGCTTGATTCCTCCCACCATGTGAGCCAGGGACTCTGGAAGCAGCTGGTGCTGGAGCTCTAGAAGCCACCACAGGAGCTTCCTCCTGCTCCCGCTGCTACTGCCACAACACCTCCGTCACCCCCAGGACTGGGGCCGGACAGCTTTCTAACCCAGTCTAGCAGTTTCCCCGTTAACCTGCTCCATGATCTTTGGTGTTTGTGGGTTGAGAAGTCTTGTAACTGCCACAGCTCAATGATTCAGGGCCCTAAGGCCTGCTGCGGCCAAATCCTGGTCTGGTCCATCCTGGTGCGGTCCACACTGGGCTGCTCTCTTCTCCCAGCACCACGTGATAGACGCTTCCCAATGACCATCCAGGCCATCCTGGGCTGGAGACCTGCTTCTGTCTGCTATTTCATGGCTTCCACATCTCTAGAATTTGTTCAGAGCCATTTTTTGCAGGTGTTTGGAGGGATTTGGGGGAGAGCTTAAGCAAGTCCCTGCTTTCCAGCCGCCATCTTGGCTCTGCTCCCAGGCCTGATTTTTTTTAAAAGACTTTAGAAAACCAAGAGTTAGGAGACTTTGAAATAAATGCAATTTTTCTGAACTTGTGAGTTGTTTCTTTTATTTATTTGTTTACTTTTTGCCCTCAAATTGTGTAGTTGAATGACTTTAAAATTATGTAGAAAATCCTAATCTAACACAATCATGGTGCTCAATAAAACAGTAAAAATATGATTCTTTATGCAATGATATTTCTTTTGTGCTCTTCAGTGGGATTTAAAAAAATTATCGTCAGTTGTCTTCATTTGGTATGTTAAGTGATAATTTTTGAGGCCTCTCTCCTCCTTCTCTGCCTATCTCCTCACTTCTTGAGGGTTTAAATAAAAATAAGAAATTGTCCACAAAAGTCCTAATTTCATGACTCATTGTGATATGGAGATAGGCCTGAATTTTTGAAGGCTATGCCATTAGAATGCAAGCCCTGGAAAATTGTGCCAGGCTTGAAAGAGTTCAGGTATGGCTGTGGTGATGATTGCTTATCTGTTTTGCAAAGACTAAGTTTGGAGACACTGTGTGCTTTAGCAGCTCTTAAAGACCATGTATTGGATTGTTTTACAGGTTGTGCCTTTAGAGGGGAATCCACATTGTTGAAATGAAAGCTTTTTGAAATATATAACTATAGAAATACGTAGCCACCATATTGCTTTTCCATGAGGACTAAAGTATGGAGTTGTGGTGGGATTTAAAAAGGAGAGGAAGGAGTACGAGTAAACAAGTTAGCTTCAGCTGTTGGAAAAATCTCATCTTTGCTACTTTTTTCTATTAGTTAAAAGACTCACACAGTAACACTAAATAACCTTTGAAGTTGCACTTAATGTACATTACTTGAAAAATCAGAAACCACAGCTACTTTGAAATCACCAAATTGTATTGTATCTGGCCTTCTGTTTTTGAATCTATTCCTTTTATAGAGGTAAATCTCTGCCAATTTATAGTTTGGGTTTGGGTATTCATCTTCCCATGGTTCTACAATCATGGGATTTTATAGCTAGAAGGGGTTTCTGAAAGAACCTAGTCCAGGGGTGGGGAACCTGCGGCTTTGAGGTCACAGGTGGTCCTCTAGGTCCTCAAGTACATCCCATTCAGTCAACAGGATGCACTTGAGGACCTGGAGGGCCACATGTGGCTTTCAGGTCACAGATTCCCCACCCCAATCTAGTCCAACTCCTTTTGATTTAGAGATTAGTAAGCTGAACTCAAAAATGACAGGTACCAAAGTGAGAGAGCCAGAACTTGAATTTAAGTCCTGTGGCTCAAGTTTAATGCTCTTTCTGCCTCATCATCCTGCTTCCTGTGTTTCATAGACTTTCCTTAGAAAAAGGAGTAAAGGAGCTGGTGAAATTGATTTCATGTAGTAAAGGGCAGCAGTAAACATCTTTTTATGAAATATTTGGTCATGTTACCTTGCATTGTTTATGATGAATTTAGGTAAAGGGATCACCATGCAGATAATCGAAGTTTATTTTTAAGATCCATTGCAGAGAGCGAAGTAGAGGAATATTCTAAAGAACTTTACAAGGTATTCTAAACCAAGTCAACTAGCAACAATTCGGTACAAAAGGTAGACAAGCAGGAGGAGAAAGAAATGTTAGAAACTGTTACTTGGATTTAAGAAATACTCCAGTGGATCTGTGATCTCAAGCGAGTGGGTATTCCCGTTATCTATTTAGATCATAACCCACCTGTGTCTTTCCATTCTGGGCAACTCTCGTTCATGTCCCACAAAGTCTATACAAGGGATCCATACCATTTATGTAGAGTCTTCATTGCATCACTTTGACATTGTAAGAATATCAGTGGAACACAGGAGATGTCTGTTAGTCATGCCTCACTCTTGCCACGTGACCAGTCTATTTTATTTTTTGATTGTTTTTCTCTTTGATGTTCTTCCTACCACTTCTTGTTTGTAATTCCTTGGTTATATTGTATTACATTCTCTTCATGCCCATCACAGTCCAATGGGTAAATAACATGAGATAATCAACAGAGGGAAGGCATTGGCATCAATGGAGAGTAAGAGAGGCATCCTGTAGAAATATGATTTTAGCTGGGGGTTAAAATGAAGCCAGAATGTGGAGATGAGGAGGGAGGGTATTTGGGAACAGCCAGTGAAAATGCCTAGAATTTGTAGATGGAGTTTCTTGTGCAAGGGAGAGCAAGAAGGCCAGTTTCACTGAATTGTAAAGAACTTGAAAGAGAGTAAGAATACTGGAAAGAGGAGGCCAGGTTGTGAAAGACTTTGAACGCCAACAGAAGATTTTATAAACAAATCTACACTTTTGCTAAATTCAAAAATGTATGTTTCATTCCATATCTTGAGTCCATTACCTCTCTGTCAGGATTTGTTTATCACGCTTCGTCATTGAGCCTTAGGAATTAGGGTTAGCTATTGGGTTCATCAGAGTTCTTAAGCCTTTCAAAGCTGTTTGTCTTTACAGTGTTGTTATGTAAATGGTTCTGGTTCTCCTCACTTCACTTTGCATTAGTTGATGCAAATCTTCCCAGGGTTCTCTGAAACCATTCGCTTTGACATTTCTTATAGTACAATAGTACTTTGTATACCATAAGTTCTTTAGACATTTCCCCAATGATGAACATTTTAGTATTTAGCTCTTTGCCATCATAAAATGAGATGCTATAAGTGTTAGTCCTTTTTTTTTTCTTTTTAAACAACAAAAAAATTAAGGAACTGGACAAACATCAACAAATATAAACACTGCTATGTTTGTGAAAGAAACATACTAAAAGCTCAGAAAAAGAGGGTTATATGTATGTGTGAGTATAATTGTGTATCTATTATATGCAGCTTTAAAAAATTTTAAACTTAAAGTAATAAAACCAACACTGCTGCTTATTTTTGTGGACTTCTGAACTATCTTCTCTCTTTTATCTGTTTTAAAAATGCTTCACTGATCCATTGATGCCCTCCACCCCCTTTTTTCTTTTCTTTTTTGTATCACTGCCATTGCTTTTTGGGTCTTAGTTAACCAGCATTTTTAGTGTCCAAATTACCTGACAGAATTTAAAAACCAAAAACTTAACAGAAAACTCCTTGGTTCAATAAAGAAGTCTGTGTTGCTCTGAGTACTTATAGTGTTCTATTCCTGAATCTGTCCTATGGTCTTGGTTCCACATTGTTGAAGGAGTTGGATAAGAAAACTGACTAGACTCTTAACGCCAATGGAAAGCAAATACTTCCCATTTTAGTTGTCTTTAGGTTCTTAGATCATGAATCTTATGTGCTTGAAGTACTGTGATATTTTCTGAATGTTCTACATATTTGGTACCCTTTATCCCTCATCTTTATTTTATGTTTATACTTGACTTTCTCTATAGGTGTACCATCACATCCAGGAGATTGAACATCCTTCATTTGTTGCTCCAGCTTTTGAAATTAACAGTTGCAGGCATTTTGTACCAGTGTGTACAGGCATGTGTACCAGTGAATCTCTCATGCTGGAAATCGTGATTCTTTCTTACTAAAAGTATGTAGTCTTTAGTTGTGTGAATAAGATTTAAAAACATTTTTCTATTTGTTGCATATCACTTAAATATTTAACTAACATCTTGAACCTAATTAATGTTGTCAAGTTTATAATGTATTTTACAGTATAAAATAATTTTATAGTATTAAATAATAAGACGCTTGGATGAACAGTTTAAATTTAAATTATATCTGTAAGAAGATGGCTGTATAAAAATCTGTGATTATCATTACTTACTAATTGTTAGCACAGTAGGAATTTAGTTTGAGAACTGGTTGGAGAATTCAGACAAATGTGTGTGTCCATTGGTGTGCTATCTAGACAAGAGCTTATTGTCATTAAAAAAAAAGTACTTCCTCATGGAAAACCAAAATAATCCAAAGATGGTTATGATTCCTTATCATATTCACTGTTAGTAGTTACAGTAAAAACAGAATTTTTCCCCCTCTGCCTGCCTTTTTCTTGAAATTAATTCCTTGAATTATGATTTATCAAAATAAATATGAAATAAAAATGGTCAGTGGTTTATTAAAGATTATATAAGATCTCATAACTATATTTATGAGAGAAAGTAGGAAGACAAGTATGATTGACTTTTTGGAATTCATTATTAAAATCTAGCAAGGAGATGGCATCCAGGATATTTGTATTATCTAAGAAAGGTATAATAGTATTACTTGAATAAATACCTGTTGTCTGGTATTTTTAACATTAAACAAAGATAAAATGGGTATGTGTGTAAGATTATAGATTACATACAGATTCATATCTTTCATATTTGTCAATTTTTATTAACCTTTAAGATTTTAACTCCGCTGTTACTGAAGTTACTCTGACTGTGGAGTTACATAGAACTAAGAGTCAAAGCTAAATGGAATTTCAGTTTAAGATTTCTTCCATTACCATTTTCCCAATCCTGAAAAATGTCATAATGAGTGAAAGATGATTTTAGATGCTATTGTACATATTTATAAGAGAGGTGGCCATAAAGGGAGGGAGACAATTTTTGAGGCATTATAATGTTTAAATTTAGGATTTCCTTTCCTTTTAAGTTGTTTGTTTTATACTTTAAGCACCTTTGTATCATTCTGGGGAAGGGCCAAGTAAATGTTGCTATTGAATTCAGTGCCAGTGGCTTCCCACAGAGCATTAAGGAGCTACTGAGGTGGCTATAATCCTATACTGCTTAGGGGGAGGTAGGAGATAGGGCAGTGAAAATAATTGGCTAGGATAGAGAAGTGAATACTGATTCTTCGTCATTCCAGCTGCAATGATAAGGAGCTAGATATTCCTTCTATTCTTTGTCTTAGCAAAAACAAAACAAAAAAGCAAATTCTATTTAGAGAAGATTTATTTGCAGCATGAGTTGCTATCTTGAGGCAAACTTTTTTAAAAAGTAGAAATATGAGTTTTAGAATTGGAAGGTACCTTAGAAACGACCCCCTTATTTTGTAGTTGAGGACCTAAAAACCACAGAGGGGATGTGATTAACTAAGTATTACACAACTGGTAAACTTCTGAGATGGGATTTGAACTCAGTTCCTCCAGCTCTAATGTTCCTTGTAACATAGTTTGCTACCTTTCTTTGGGAAATTACGAGGAATACTTTTTCGTTTTCTTTCTCAAAATTCGTGTGTACTGGAATATATAAAGAGTACTGTATGCACTGATTTTTTTTTTGTGATGAAAGAGTGGGGAAAGAATAGGATGGAATGGGGTTATTAATCTATTATTCTACTGTTCTTTTCATATTCCTTAGAATTTGGTTGACTTTGCCATTGATTTTTCTTTGTAGAGATTGCTCAGATATATTTTTGCAATTACTTAGCAGTAACGTACAAATCTTGTATCAATTTTATATGATTAAATTAATTTTTAAAATTAATCATTAATTTTATATGAGTAAATTTCTTTGTTGATTTTATTTTCCTATCACCTTACTCTCTGAATATAACCCTGCCGACTCACCTGCTGACTGAACCATTCTTGTTACAAAGAAAAAAAGAGGAAAATAGGTAGGTCAGTAAAACTAAATGACATAGTAACTGAGTTTGACAGTGTGTGTAGTGTTTGACCCTGATAATCTCTCACCTTTGCAGAGGAGAGAATGATGTGCATTTTCTTTTCTGTTCTCTGGGGCCAAACTTGGCCATTACAATTACACAAAATTCAGTTTTGTTTGTTTTTTTGTTCTTTGCATTTATGTCATTATATTCATTATATATGTGTAAACGTGTATATATATGTATATTATTTCAGGTTGTGTTTTTTTCTGTTCATAAAAGTCTTCCCATACTTTTCTAAAATTTTTATATTTATTTCCTGTTATTCCATTTTTTTTTTTTGCAGCACAGTAATATTCTATTACATTCACCTACCACAATTTACTTAGCCATTATACAGTTGATGGCATCTATAGTATTTTGTTTCTAGTACTTTGCTACCACAAAAGTGCTGGGTTTATTAAATTTTATTATCTGTTCCACTATATAAACATATTTTGGTGTGAAAAGACCTTTATCTCTATCCTTGATTTATTTAGCATATACGCCTAGCAGTGGGCTCTCCATGGCAAAGAGAATGGAGATTTTAGTTACTTTCTTAGCATAATTCCATGCTTTCTAGAAAGTTTGGACCAATTCATAGTTCTGCAAGTAAGTACTAAATTAGTGTACTTGTATTTCTGGAGCTTCTCCAACATTGACTATTTCTGTCTTTTGTTATCTTGGCCAGTTTGCTGAGTATGAGGTGAATGCTCAGGGTTCTTTGATTTGCACTTCTCACTGTTAGTGACAATGATGTGGGATGGTCATTCATATGTCCCTTAATAGTTTTCCATTCTTACTTTGAGAATTGTTTATTCATGTCTTTTGACTTCTTATCCATTGTAGAATGGTTCTTGGTCTTACATATTTGTGGTAGATTCCTATATATTTTAGGTATCAGACATTTATTAGACATATTTGGTGCAAAGGTTTTTCCCAGTCAACAACTCCCTTTCTTGTCCCAATTTAATAAGCTCTACTTCCTGCTTGTCTTCCTCCTCCTGCTCTTTCTTCTTCTTATCCTCCTCCTTTTCCTCTTCTTCCTCTTCTGCTTCCTGCCCCTCCTCCTACTCTGTCTTCTCCTCTTCTTCCTCGTTCTTCCTTTTAGAAAGGGTTTGAAGATAGCAATGGCGGAATCTTCCAGTGAATCAGAGTACTGCCGTCACAGTCGATTGGACAGACGGAAGCCTCGCACTAGCCAACACCGCGCTGCAGATGTTACTGCAAAGATCCATACCTTAACAAGTACTTTACAGGTAAGCTCTCAAGTGGTTGTTTGTGATAGTCTTTACATAGGAGCAGTCTGAAGTTTATTTTATTTTAAAATTCAGTATAATGGAAAAAAGAGTTGCCTATACAACTTGGAATTGAGGTTTTTGTTTATAATAAAATAACCCACAGATGCCATTTTTAGTAGTATGAACGTCTCTTGGGGTGATATGATAGTATAATGTGATTCTAGGCTGAATTATGGTGAGGCATCTGGCTAGATATTGATATTAGGCATGGGCAAGTTTTCTGTCCCTCTTTGAGGAAAAGCATGGGAAAGAACTGAGAGGATAGCAGGAGGACAAAGCCAAAGAGAAAAACAAGAGGTAATAATTGTAATTTATTCTCATTCTTCCACCACTCTCACCTTATCTTTTTTTAGAAATAGGCTTTGGCTCTTAGTTGTTTGTACTTTTGCACGTTGATTCAACAAATAGTTAAGTACCTATTATAATTAGGATACTATGTGGGTTTTGAAAGTGATTTAAGCATAACTAAGACATAGTCCTAGCCTTTTAAAGAGGATAATTTAGGAGCAAAACATGCTTCAAAGAGCTTTGCTTTTGTTGCTATGGGTACTTCTTTCTCTGATGCAGTAGGAACTCCCTGCTGTGAACACAATCCCTTTACATTTTAGTAGATGGTCTTTGTGAGTTTTTTTGCCCTAAAATTTTATCACCAAGTAACCAAGCTTCTGGTGATGACGCTTTCAGATCTTAGGCTGGTCCTCAGATGGCAGATATACAGACTGTTACTGGGCTCATATTCAAACCCATTCTAGTTTGATAAGATCTGTCATAGCCTATACTTTCCTGGCATAGCCTTCAAGAGCACAGGATCGTGTTCATAACATAGCCATTAGAGCAGTCTTTTTTGAGTGGAACAACAACTTAATTTGTGAATATGAAATTTAGTATGTCTGCTTGGTAAACCTTCACAACTGACATGTTTGATTTGAATGTGTCCTGTTGGGATTAAAAAAGACCCTTTTGGTAGAAATATAATAATTAAGGGGAGACATTATGATGTAGTGCACAGAGACCAGGCCTTGGAGTCAGAACTACCTGGGTTATAGTTGTTTCTCATGCATACTGACTGATTTTGAGCAAGTGATTTCACCTCTCATTGCTATAGAGCAGGTGCTGATTGCAGTGGTAGATAGAGTTTCCTCCCTGAGAGTTCCCTTTATCAATGACATCATAGGTCAAATCCAAAACAAATGAACAAAAAATAATGAAGAGGGTTGGATTTGGAGGAAGAAGGACTTGAGTTAGGGTCCTACTCTGTCACCCATATACTACCTTGATGACCTTTCACAGAGTGCCAAACCTCCCTAGGCTTGTGTCCTCATCTGCAGGAGACCTCTAAATTCATCAGCCTTTTATCTAACAGCATTTTCTGGTAGAAATGTCTTTTGGTAGTCACTTAGACAACTTTAGGCATTAGGTAGAGGTTGAAAACTAACACCTTTTTTGATTCTGCTAAACTAAAGTCATGAAAAAAGAATACCTTTTGATGTGAACAACATTGACCTTTGTTTATTTCTGTTGTACACAATTAAATGGGTTTGATCTTTGATAATGGATTAGTGGTGAGACCAAAGTATTTCTAGCTAGGGTGCTTAAGTTCTTTTAATGGTTTAGTTATTAACTTGTTATATAAACTTGAATGAGAATTTAAATTCTGGGTCTGGTTCTTAATTAGTGAAGGAGATAGATATATTTTTGTCCCAGACTGAAATTAATGTTTATAATCAATTATATTTTATTATACATTTAATAATTATAATTAATGTTTATAATAAATTATAATGTATAATTTTCATATCATATGTGATATGAAAATATATAGTATAAATTAGTGGACTAAACATTTGTCATACTATAAGGAGTCAGGGGGTATGGAATACCGTTTGGGAACAATTAATGTCATACAGTTTCTTTCCTAAGGATACCAATCGAAACCTCCGACAAGTTGACCAGATGCTGGGACAGTATAGAGATTATAGCAACGAACAGACGGAAGCTATAGAAAATGTGAGCAATTTTTAACATCCTTAACTTTTCTGCCTCACTTTTTTACATGCTTAGTTTTCCAGCAAAAGCCCAAAACAAAACATACATGGCGAAAAATAAAAGCCACTTTTTGGAGGCTCTGTGTTTTAGTATTTGGTTTTTTGAATTTAGATGATTGCACTAGATTTTTTGTAACTAGTTTGTGTGGATTAGATACTTTTGGATTTTTGTTTTAAAGCAGAGAGGGTTGAATTTAGGAAATGAGTAAATCTAAGATGTGAATTTTTGTTTCTAGGATGCTTCACTTGAAGACTTAAGAAAAAAATGGTTTACAGGGATCCTGGGTGAATAAAATCTTTTTGGTTTAGGGTTTTGCTTAGAATTCTATCTGTGGATTTGTTCCATCTGAAATTTAGTAATGCATTTTTGCAAGCTACTGAATTTTGAATTAAATATGTTCCTCATTGTCTACTACATCAATTACATATTGCATTAGAAAGATTAATATCATTTAAATCTTAGCTGTTACTTATATATCTATTCTGTATTGAATTGCCTTATAATATATAAATAATAAGTCATACTCTGTTATTTTCTATCTGGAAAAAGGAATAAAGAAATCATCAATTCTTTCAGTAAATTTAGTAATCATTTAGTAATTGGGAAGCTAATTGCATTAGCACTGGGAAGCTAGTCTATATTTATTAGTAACTTAAAAAATACTTTCATTTAGAAAATAAACCTAGACAATTATGTGCTTACAAGGTTTTATTTACTTTTATTGGCAGAGGGAGGTATAAACCTTTATAAGTTTAGATGGTTAATAATGTCTTTAGGTTTACTTACCTTATTAATGATATGAACTACTTATTTGCTTTTCTGTTTTTTAAGGGGAAATGAGGACATTTGCATTAGCTGATTTCCTGCAGACCAACCTTTCTTCATTGCATGACCCTTTAGTTAAATGATAGATTATTTCTGTGACAACCTAATATATCTCCAATTTTGATACCCACAGTGGCTGCTATGAATATGCAGGCATATTCTCAGGTTTGAATCATAAGATATAACACACTCACTTCATTGAAGATGAAGCCAAAACATTTATTCAAACACCAAAAAGCAAAATCCATCATACTAACAAAGAAATCTATACATATTATCAATGAAGGGGGCACTGCCATCCTCAAGTCTTCCCATAAACTCCCTTAAGCAAAATCATTCCCTCTCTCACTCATGCTAGTTGCTCTGCTCTCTCTGCCTCCTCTCTCTCTCCAAGCTCCAACTCACTCCAACTTCCTGCTTTACCCTTCCTACTCCACCTGTTTGACAAGCTCCTCCCACCACAGGCTTATGTGACTCAGGCTTCCATGTGACTCAAGCAAGTCACATAGGCTTATTAATGGGCAAGAAAGATCTTCCCACTCCATCAACAATACATTTGGCCCCAAGATCTTTCATGTCCATTACATAGGTCACTGGGAGTTTAGGGGCAACTGGTATTGACAGAACTGTACAACAGTATAACAGGGATAACACAAAATAAACACATGAAACAGTATTTTAGGATGTGGTCTTGAGCACAATGAAACAATATCTTAGGTTGTGGGCTTGAGCACAAGCACCCTATCATTCCCCCATCAAATGAATGGGACCCCAAATCCCTTGGGGTAAGAGGCGAAGGTCTCTTCTTCTATAGCTACTTCCTGCTGAGATTGGATGTAGAGCTGTCCCTGCCCTAAGAGATCCCATTTGAGGGGTCGGTTCTTTAGCTGGCATCTAATCTAGCAAACAAGTTGAAAAGTCAAAAAGAATAAGGAGACAACAACCAGAAACAGGGTAAATATAGGGTCAGCTGTGCTTCTGGAGTCCATGAACCCACTAAAACTGTATTAATTCCTGTCTTCCTTACTGCTCTGTATTTCTTTAATCTGAGCTGGGGCTTGGCCAATTTCCTATTCTCCCTAAAGGTGTGACAAACTTGGATACAATGATTCGGGAGGACCTTAAGTCTCTATTGGTACATCTTACATAGTTCAGCAAGGCCCAGCCTCTTCTGCACAACCCTGCCATTTCTTTCCCTGGTTCTATTAGTATTCCCTGCAAACATGTTTCTAAATCTCTGGATTCTCCCTTCTGCAGCCTCAGTTCCCAATTTTCACAGAGTCCTGTGCTTTTAGCCCATTCTCTTGCCAGGGAGGAATAAGGTAAATCCTTCCATCCTGAGATAACCATTTCCTTCCCTAGAGCCTTCCTGTCTCTAAGTAGAGGTTTTACATCCTGATATCCTGTTCGTGATGCCAAATATATCTCCAATGTGATACCCACAGCAGCTGCTATGAATATGAAGCTGCAGGCTTATTCCTAGGTTTTAATCTCAAGATATAACAGACTTGCTTCATAGAAGATGAAACCAAAACATTTATTCAAACACCGAAAAGCCAAATCCATTGTAATAACAAAGAAATCTATACACATTATCAGTGAAGGGGGCACTGCCATCCTCAAGTCTTCCCTTCATCAGGTCTCCCCACAAACAAACTCTCTTAAGCAAAATCACTCATGCTAGCTGCTCTGCTCTCTCTGCCTCCTCTTTGTCTCCAAGCTCCAACTCATTACAACTTCCTGCTCTACCCCTTCCTGCTCCACCCCTTCCTGCTCCACCCATTTGGCAAGCCCCTCCCACCACAAACTTATGTGATTCAAGCAGGTCACATAGGCCTATTAATGGGCAAGAAGCATCTTCCCATTCCACTAACAATACACCTATTTATTTTGAATTGAGCAATTGAGAATTAAAATTAAATGATGGGAGAATGTTTCTTCAGTTAAGCATTTTCAGTGATAAAGGTTTTCTCTAGCTGTATTAGGTCCGTTTTCCAGTCCTAAGTTTTATATTTATTGATTGTATAATCTCTCAGCCTTTCTGACTGTATTCCTCATATTTAAAATAGTGCTAACCGTACTTCCATTACTTATTTTTCAGGGTTGTTTTGAGGAAGGTGGTTTATAAACTTTTAACATAATAGAAAAATCCAAGTTTGTAAGATCAAAGACTTGGACTCGATGATCTATGATCCTTTGAGTTAAAGCTTGAAGAGACCTTAGAGATCATTCAATTTGACTAATGCCCAGAGAGGTGAAATGGCTTTCCTTAATAGATTATGAATAGCACAATTGGGTTTTCAGCCCAGATACTTTGATTGTCCTCGTGTCCTGCTTGTCTTTGTTACATTTGCTGTGTCTTTGATTATCTTCTGATTGATGTGACACTTAATCAGGAAACTAATTTAGGTTGTATTGATCTTTTTATTATATTGGCTCAGCCAATCCATGAGTAATTAATAGCTCTCCAATTGTTTGTGTATAGACTGTTTGTGTATGAAGTATTTTGTAGTTGTTTTCATATAATTCCTGTGTATGTGTCTTAGCAGGTAAACTCCCAAGTATGTTATACTTTCTGTACTTGTTTTAAATGGAATGTCTCTTTCTATATCCTCCTACTGATTTTTTTTGGTAATACACAAGAATGCTGATGATCTTATTGTAAAGGCCTCTGATTTTATCCCCAATATAGATAATGCTGGCTCTTGATTTAAGACAGATATTACTATTCATAATAGCAACCAGGTGTTGCAGTTGCAGTGGATAGAAGCCGAAGTCAGGAAAACTTGAGTTCAGATCTGGCCTCAGACCCTTACTAGCTGTGTGACTCTGGGCAAGTCACTTAACCCTTTTTACCTCAGTTTCCTCCTCTGTAGAATGAGAAGGAAATGGTAAACCATTCCAGCATTGTTACTGAGAAAACCTCAAATGGAGTCACGAAGAGTCAGATGTTACCAAAATGACTAAACATCAACAACAGCTATAGGAAAGCGCTGTTTATTCCTGTGATTTCTAGTGTTTTTTTTTTTTTTTAACAGGAATGGGTGTTGTATCTTGTCAGAGGCTTTTTTTTTTGCTTTAGCTAATATAATCATATGATTTTTGTTCTTGTTATTAATATGGTCAGTTATGTTTATCGTTTTCCTAATATTGAACCAGCCTTGAATTCTTTCTGTAAATCCAGCCTGGTCATAGTGTATAATCTTTGTGATGTGTTGCTATAATTTCCTTGCTAATAATTTATTTTACATTTTTCATCAATATTCATTAGGAATGTTGTGAGCAATTAATTCCAGTTCTATATAAACTGTTCAAAAAAACTGGGAAAGAAGGGATCCTACCAAACTCCTTCTATGATACAAGTATGGTTTTGATACCTAAACCTGGGAGAGTAAAAATAAAGAAAACTATAGATTAGGGGTTGACAAACTACAGCCCAAGGTCCAAATCTGGCCTGCTGCCTGTTTTTGTCTGGCTAGCAAGGTAAGAATGGATTTTATGGTTTTGGACCCCAGACTATAGTTTGCTGAGCCCTGGTCAGCCAATTGGTTGTCTTTCTCTGTTTTGACTCTCGTTGCTTTAGCTATCAAAACCATATTAGTAGCAAAAAAGGCATTTGATAGAACCCCCTCTATTCCTGTTTTTTCAAACATTTTATATACTACTGGAATTATTCTTTAAATATTTGGCAGAATTTGCTTCTAATTTCATATGATCTTGGTGTTTTTTCCTTTGGGAGCTCATTTTTGGCTTGTTCAATTCTTTTTTCTAAGATTAGATTATTTAAATTCTCTTTAATGTTCTATCAATGTGGACAATTTTATTGGCATATAACTGGTTGAAAATTTCTAATTATTTTATTTCTTCATTATTTCTGAATTTTCCTTTTTCATTTTTATATTGGTAGTTTGGATATCTTTTATGAAAATCAAGTTTGCTAATGGTTTATCTGTTTTATTTGTTTTTATGTGTTTCTTTTTGAAAAAGCTGACTCCTAGTTTAATTCATTAATTCATTAGATTTTTCTTTTTGCTTTTAATTGTGTTAATCTCTTCTTTGATTTTCATAATTTCTGTTTTTGTGTTTTTACTTGGGGAGGAGTTTAATTTGCTGATTTTTCTAGAGTTTTTTTTTTGGTTACATATTCATTTCACTGATTTCCTCTTTGTCTTATTGATGAAAGATGTACATTTTCTCCTAAAGACTGCTTTTGCTACATCCTCAGAATTTTGTGTGTTGCTTCATTATCACTATCTTTAATGTAATTATTGTTTTTAAGATTTGTTCTTTGATCCACAGATACTTTAGGATTAAGTTATTTAGTCTCCAGTTAATTTTTAAAATTATTTTGTAAGTGGCATTTTATTGAATTTTATTGCATGTTGTTTGGGAAGTTTTTATGCCTTTTTTTGGTCATTAATTTTTGTAAAGATGCCATACGTAGCTGAGAGGTAGGTATACTCTTTTCTGTTCCCTCTCAATATTTTCTAGAAGTCTATCATATCTTAATTTTCTAAAAATTTCATTCAGGTTTTTATCTTAATTCTACTTTATTTTTAGTTTGATTTATCTAGGTCTGAAAGGGTTAAATTTCAGTTTCCCCACTCCTTTCATTTTACTGTCTATTTCTGTCTGTAACTCATGATAAGTCATTGCTTATAGTAACTGGCATATCGTATGTGCTTTTCGATTGATATTCCTTTCTAACACATATAATAAAGATATTCTAACTCAACACTCATCCATTTATGTATTATAATTTTGGAAATATACCTTAATGTATTTGGTTTTTCTTGTTGAATTTTTGCATGGTTGATTTTTTTTGAGTGGTCATGAGTCTTACTGAGGAGGCTTTATGGTGTTCTGAGGCCTGACACCATCAGCACAAACAGGTACCTCTGGACACTGTTTATGAGAAAAGCCTTCCAATTAGACTTTGTATAGAACATAATCCACAGTACTGACAAAAACCCTTGTTGAGTATTTGTCTTGGTTTTATGATTATTAAAAACATAATGATTTTATTTTTATAGGGCAGTTACTTCTTGGTATATGATCTTTTGTAACAAAGGAAAAGTTAAAACTAACTAATGATGTAACTGAATCTGATGGTATAGACCACATTGTAAATCTGTCATCCTTTCTTTACTAAAAGGAAAATGTTTTATCATCTAGTGTCTGGGGCTACCATTTGTTATTAATTTTAATTAAATAGCAGTGTGCTGCTTTTGAGTATTTCTTTGACATACATTAATGTAAAACATCATTCACCTGATTTTGCTTACTATATTCAGCATTACAGGTATTCTTGGTTTTCTCTGAATTCTTCATGTTTGTCCTTTATTATATCTCAGTAGAATTATATTGCATTTATAGATCACAGTTTGTTTAGCCATTCTCTAATTGTCCTCCATTTTGTTTCCAGTTTTTGGTTACTACAAAAAGGACTTGCAAATATTTTTTATGTGAGGTTATAACTTTAAAAAAATTTTTATTGTGTTTTTATGTATCAGTGGTTCTAAATGATCTTAATGTGTGCTTAGGAGGCATGTTTTGGAAGAGTTTCTTTTTAGGTTACATTTTATTCTACTAACTGAAAATTAAAATGAAGGATTCCATTAGAAAAAATTCATTAGAAAAAAACAACAATGCTTCCTTAATTATTTTTCTTTGAATTGATCCATTTTACTACCTAAAGTATCATAATACTTCTTAATTTCTCTGTGCGTGGCTCCATCTAGATTCTTTGTCCATTCATTCTCATTCACATTTCCTCATATGATCAAAATGTATATTTTATTCTTGTTCTGCTTTTTAATTTGTGTTGTTTCAGAAGGATTTTTCCAGATTTTTTTTAGTATTTCTGATTCTTGTCCATCTTAATTTATTTGTAACAATGTTAACAATGTAATGGTAACATTCCATTACTATGTATTTAACCATTACCTTATTGCTAAGTAATTTATATTGTTTATAGTTTTTAGTAATTACGTGTAATGATGCTATGGAATCTTTGATCAGTTCCTTTTGTGATTGATGTTGTTTTTGAAGATACCATAGGATTATGTTGCTAATAATGGAATTATTAGGGAAAAGGGTATTTTTATAACCTTTTCATTTATTGTAGGATTGCTCTTCAAAAAGATTATAGTAGTTTGTAATTCCATCAACTAAGAATGAATGTATCTCTTTCCATGTAACTCCACTGCCATTGTTTTGTTGGTTTTTATTATTTTTGTCAATTGGATGTGTATAATGAGGTATGTAAAATTTATTTTAATTTGCATCTTTGATTATTAGTTAAACTGAGGCAAACTATTCTTAAGAGTTTGTTTTGGGAATATACAAGTTGAAAACTTGCATGTGTATATACTCTAAAATATATAACCGAAAAATTAAAAAAATAAAGCAAGTGCTGCAGAAATGTTGTTTGTGAAAACAACATCCAAATTAGAAAAAATTGGAAAGAGGAAAAAAGTGTGTAAAGAGTCCTCAATTTATATATACCAAACAATTTGATAGTTAAATTTATAAAGGAAAGATTATCAGCAAAACAAGAAGAAAAAGAATTAATAATTATACCAGGAAATCTCAACATAACCCCCCAAGAATTTGGGAAGGGATTATTGACATAAATAGAATTATAAAATGAAAGAAAAATTGAATTGTAAATAATTGAATTAAGAAATAAAATCAGGATTTGATTTTGGTTTGCTGTTGAGGGAGAAGCAAGGAGCATTTCATCCCCTGCCCCCCTCTTCATTTTATGTGTGTTTTGTTTTTACAGGAAAAATATTTACAGGTTATTCTCATTTCGTGAGAGGTTTCTTTTAATAAAGTAAAACAGTTAAAAAAAGTTAATTCTGAAAATTCATGTAACCTTTCACAGCTATAATAACCCCACCTCTCTATTAAAAAAATAACCTCAATCTATTTTCTTTCCCTTTCACCTGGGGGGAAATCGAGGGAGGGGATGCAAAAAAAAAAAAAAAAAGAAAGCAAATTTCTTATGTCAAGTATGCAGAGTCAAGCAGAACAAATTCTCCTCATACATAAAATTAGGTATGTGCCACTCTACATGCACTCTAACTCTAGCTGCACTGGTCTGTAACACCATATTTCATCATCCTCTGGAACCAAGAATAGCCTAAATACTGATCATAGTTAATAGTTTTTAAAGTTGTTTGTTTTTATTGTGTTATATAAATTATTCTCATTGTTTTGTTCATTTCATTTTGTATTGGTTCACAAGTCCTCAGAATGGTTTATTCTGTAACATTGATTTATTATATAAATTGTTTCCACTTGCTTCATGCTGCATCAGTTCTTCATATAAGTCTTTTCTATAAAGTTTTTGAAATTATGTTTCCTCATTTTTTTTGTTTCCTCAATTCTTACAACATAATAATATTTAATCACATTCATATACTACAGTTTAATCAGCTGTTCCTCAGTTATTGGACAGCTTCTTAGTTTTCAGTTTTTGGTCATCACAAAAAGCTGCAATAAATATTTTTGTATACATTGGACCTTTTCCTTTTACTTTGATGTCAGTTAGATATAGGCCTAAGCAGTGGCATAGCTCAGTCAAATGGAATGAATGCTCTGCTTAGCAGCTTCTCATGTTATATCCTTAATTGACTTCAGAATGTTTTTACCCATGTACAAGTCCACCGACAGGGCATCAGTATGCCTTCTATACCCCTATAGTCCTTCTAGCGTTTATCAGTTTTCAGTTTTCGTCATCCTTATCAATCTGATGAGTGTGAGGCAAAATCTCAGAATTTCTTTAATTTTCTTTAATTTGCATTTCTCCAATTAGTAGTGATTTTGAGCATTTTTTGAAAAATTGCTATGAATAACCTGGATTTCTTCCCAGGAGAACTGTTTGTTTATCGACTTAAGCCATTTATCTGTTGCTGAATGGCTCTCTTTCTTCTCAATTTTAAATCATTCATTCATTTATTGGAAATGAGAGCTTAGCAAGGAGTATTTCAATGCCCCCCACCATGACCAGTTATTTGGTGGGTATGAGAGGAAGTGTAGCCAAAACTGAAAAAGGTGGCAAGGGCAGCAGCACCATCAGGAGGGAGCCATGTCAGTAAGGGCTTGAAGATAAAAGGAGTGGGAAAGGTGTTTAAGGTGAAAGGAGGTTTCCAGAGAGCACAGTGGAAGGACCAGGCAGGTCTGAAGTGGTCCACTGTGGTAAGGAGCTGAGTGGATAGGTATGAGGGAGCTGTGATCTGAGGGTAGGGAAGGGCCTTTGTACATGGACACTGGAATGGAGTGAGTGTAATGATATGAGAGTATGCTAACCATTAAGCAGTAAGTCAAGGCCGAGTATGGATGGCTGGAGAGAAGTTTGTTGAGGGAGGCATGTGATTAGACTCCCTCATTAGAGCATTTTCATAAGAATTTTATTCTTATGCTACTTGAGTCATTGCTGTGAGATCATAGATTTATAGAATAGTTAGAATTTGTGAGCTGGAAGGTGCCTAAGAGCTTACACAATCCCATCCTGTCATTGTGCAAATGATTAATCTGAGGCCTATGGATGTTGGGATTGATTTATCAAAGATCATGCAATTTTATTTCTTTAAACTTTCAAATATTTTATTTTTTCCAATTACATATAAATATTCCTTAAAATTTTGAGTTGCAAAATAGTTTCTTCAAGTTTCATATAATTGTTTCTTAAAATTTTGAGTTCGAAATTTGCTGCCTCCATCCCTGTCTTCCCTCTTGATAAGAAAGCAAGGAATTTTATATAGATTATACATGTGCAGTCATGCAAAACATATTTCCATATATTGTGAAAGAAATCGCAGCCTCCTTCCTCCCCACCCCCCAAAAACCCAATCCAAAACCCAACAACCAAGAAAAATAAAGAAATAAAAATGTATGCTTCAAGCTACATTCAGACTCCATCAATTCTTCCCTTGGAGGTGGATTGCATTTTTCATCAGATAGCCTTTGGAGTTATCTCGGATCATTGTGTTGTGAGAATAACTAAGTCATTCAGAGTTGATCATCGTACAATATTGCTGTTACTTTGTACAGTGTTCTCCTGGTTCTGCTTACTTCATTTTGCATCAGTTCTTACATATAAGTCCAGAAAGTATCCTGCTCATCATTTCTTATAACACAATAGTATTACATTACAGCCATATACCACCATTTGTTTAGCCATTTCCCCACTTGATGCATATCTTCTCGATTTTTAATTCTTTGCCACCATAAAAAGAACTTCTACAACTATTTCTTTTTTAAAAATCTCTTTGGAATACAGATCTAATAGTGGCATTGCTGGGTCTAAGGGTATGCACCATTTTATAGCCTTTTGGACATAGTTCCAAATTGATCTTAGAATGGTTCACAACTCCACCAGCAGTGCATTAATGTCCCAATTTTCCCACATACCCTCCAACATCTGTCATTTTCTTTTCTGTCACATTAGCCATTCTGATAGGTATGAGGTGGTACTTTTAAGTTTTAATTTGCATTTCTCTAATCGATAATGATTTAGAGCATTTTTATATGACTATAGATAACTTTGATTTCTTCATCTGAAAACTGCCATTCATATCCTTTGACCACTTGTCAGTTGGGGAATGACTTGTATTCTTATAAATTTGACTCAATTCTCTATTTATCTGAGAAATGAGGCCTTTATTATAGAGACTTGCCATAATTCTCCCCTTCACTCTTGCGCCCCACCCCATTTTCTGTTTTCCTTCTAATCTTGGCTGCATTAGTTTTTGTGCAAAACCTTAGTTTAATATAACCAAAGTTACCAATTTTGTATTCTATAATCATCACTGTCTCTTGTTTCATCAAACATTCTTCCCTTATCCACAGATCTGACAAGTATACTATTCCATGCTCCCCTAATTTGCTTGTGGTTTCACTTTATGTCTAAATTGTATAGCCATTTTGACCTTATCTTGGCATACAGTGTGAGATGTGGATCTATACCTAGTTTCTGCCAAACTGCTTTCCAGTTTTCCCAGCAGTTTTTCTCATATTGTGAGTTCTTGTCCCAAAAGCTTAGATCTTTATGATTATCATACACTAGTCTACTATGGTCATTTACTATTGTATATTGTGTACTTAATCTATTCCTCTGATCCAACACTGTTTCTCAGCCAGTACTAGATTGTTTTGATGATTACTGCTTTGTATTACAGTTTGAGATAGGTATAGCCAGGCCATCGACCTAGATATGTTTTTCATTGATTCCTTTGATATTTTTGACCTTTTGTTCTTTAAGATTAATTTTGTTATTTTTTTAGCTCTATAAAATAATTTTTTGGTAGTTTGATGCCATGGCACTGAATAAGTAAATTGTTTCAGGTAGAATTGTCAT
Organism: Phalanger gymnotis; assembly: GCA_028646595.1. Classification (NCBI taxonomy): domain Eukaryota; kingdom Metazoa; phylum Chordata; class Mammalia; order Diprotodontia; family Phalangeridae; genus Phalanger; species Phalanger gymnotis. The sequence goes on from CM053624.1 coordinate 208,726,720, forward strand.
TTTTATTATATTGACTCAGGCTACGCATGAGCAATTTCTTTTTTCTTGCCTTATTGCTATAACTAGCATTTCTGGTAGAATATTAAATAATAATAATTATAAGGTACATCCTTGCTTCAACCCTGATCTTATTGGAAAGGGTGCTGGTTCATCCCCATTACAGATACTACTTACTCTTGGTTTTGGATAGATATTTCTTATCACTTTAAGAAAATCTCCATTTATTCCTCTTTATTTCTAGTGCTTTTTTAAAAAAATAAAAATGGGTGTTGCATTTTGTCAAAAGCCTTTTCCACATCTATAGGCTGTTCCTAAAGTCTGGACACATAGACAAAAATGCATATTTTCAAGAAATGAAATTAATGAAATTTTCAACAACATTTTATTTAATTGGAATATTAACAAATAACATCTGCAATATGATTTCCATCATTTGTGATCCAAAGGTCGATGCGCTTTGCAAGATTCACGTGAACTCAATGCAGTAACTCCACATTGCCGTCAATTTTAGCACATATACTCTTAATGCGAATGCATTTTCATTGAGTACACCTTCTCCTTTAGCAAATCCCAGAAAAAGAAGTCAAGGGGGCTAAGATCTGGTGAACGAGGAGACCATTTCACATGACCACATCTTCAAATCCAGTTAGGGAAATTGTTATTCAGCCAATCTCTTACCACTGTGGAGAAATGGGCAGAGGCACCATACTGTTGGAACCACTTAGGAGGTCCTTCATCTAGCCTTTCAAGTTGGGGCATTAACTGGTCTCTCAGCATGGTGAGATAAGTCTCATCAGTTACATGTTCATCAAAGAAAAATGGCCTCAACACATGAGCTTTCTACAAACCACATAATTTTTTGTACTCCTTGCTGTTTGGAATGGTTTACCCAATGCAGGTTGCTTTGCGACCAGTATCGAACATTCTGTCTGTTAACCTCACCATTCATATAAAACAAAGCTTCGTCGCTAAACAACACAGAGTCTTTGGTGAAATGGTTAATGGAGATTTCCTATGTGTCCAAGACTTTAGGAATATCCTGTATTATCATGGAATTTTTGTTTTTGCATTGGATACAGTCAGTTATGCTTATAGTTTTCCTAATGAACTGATCTGGCATTCTTGGTATAAATCCAGCCTGGGCATAATGTATGATTTTTATGATATATTGTCATAATCTCCTTGGTATTTTATTTAATCTTTTCACACACATCAGTATTCATTAGAGAAATTGGTCTGTAGTCTTCTTTCTCTTCCTCATTTAGATATTAACACCATATTTTGTTGTAAAAGAATTCTGATAAGACTTTTTTTTGTCCTATTTTCCCAAATTGTTTATATTGTCTTGGAATTAATTGTTTTTTAAATATTTGATAGAATTTGCTTGTGAGTCCGCCTGGTCCTGATGACTTTTTCTTAGGGAGCTTCTTGCTGGCTTGTTGAATTTATTTTTCTAAGATAAGATTGTTTTAAATATTCTTTTTCCTCTTCTGTTAATCTGGGCAATTTATATTTTTATAAATATTCATCCGCTTCACTTAGATAATATATATATGCATATATATATATACATATATATATATGAATATATACAATCAGCATATAGTTGAGCAAAATAGCTTCTAATAATTGTTCCTCTTCATTGGTGGCGAATTCTTCCTTTTCATTTTTGATACTGGTAATTTGATTTTCTTCTCTTTTGAATAATGAAATTACCCAACTGTTTAGCTATTTTTTACCCACAAACCAGCTCCTAGTTTTATGTATTAATTCAATGTTTTTCTTACTTTCAATTTTATTCATCTCTCCTTTGATTTTCAGAATTTCCAATTTGGTATTTAATTGGGAATTTTTAATTTGTTCTTTTTCATTTTTTTAGTAGCATGCCCACTTCTATGATTTGTTCTTTCTCTATTTTATAGATGTAAGCATTTAGAGAGATAAATTTTCCTCAAGTACTGCTTGGCTGCATCCCATAAATTTTGGTATAGTATTATTGTTTTCTGTCTCTTTAATGAAATTACTTATTATTTCTGTGATTTGTTTTTTGACTCACTCATTCTTTAGGATTAGATTATTTATTTTCAAATTAATTTTTAATCAGTGTTTCCACAGCCCTCTTTTGAACGTAATTTTTGTTGAATTATGGTCTGAAAAGGTGCATTTAATATTTCAGCTTTTCTACATTTGGTAGTAAGGTTTTTATGCCATAATAAATGGTCAGTTTTTGTGTAGGTTCTATGTGTTGCTGAGTAAAGGGTATATTCCTACCCATTTTTCCAGAGGTGTATCATATCTAACTTTTCTAAAATTCTGTTCTTCTCCTTAACTTCTTTTTTGCTTTTTTGGTTAGATTTGTCTAGTTCTGAGTGGGAAAAGTTAAGGTCCCCCACTTGGACAGTTTTACTGTCTTTTTCCTCCTCTAACTCACTTAACTTTTGCTGTAAAATTTGGATACTATGGCATTTGGTGCATATATATTTAGTGTTGCTATAACTTCATTGTCTATGCTATCTTTTAGCAAAATGTAGTTTCTTGCTTATCTCTTTTAATTAGATGTTTTTGCTTTTTTGCTTTGTGTGAGATCATGATCGCTACCCCTGCTTTTTTTGCTTCAGCTGAAGCATAGTAGATTCTGTGTCAGCCCCTCACCTTTTTACTCTGTGTATATCTCTCTGCTTCAAGTGTGTTTCTTGTAAACAATATACTGTAACATCCTGGTTTTTAATCCACTCTGCTATCCACTTCTATTTTACATTCACCATTTTTATTACCATGTATTTCCCTCTATCCTATTTTTACCCGTTTATCTTTCTCTCGCTCTTCTTTCACCCTATTCCTCCCCAGAAGTGTTTTACTTCTGTCTACTGCCTGCCTCAATACTCTCTCCCCTCTATCAGCTCCAGCCTTCCTTTCTCCTCATCCCTTCCTGTTTCCCTGTAGGGTAAGACAGATTTCTATACCCAACTGAGGTATGTTATTCCCTCTTTGAGCCAAATCTGATGAGAGCAATGTTCAATTGTTGCCTGCCAACCCTCTAACCCCCATCTTCCCCTTCCACTGTAAAATATTCTTCTGTGTTTCTTTAGAGTGAGATAACTTACCCCATTCTACTTCTCCCTTCCCCCTCCAAGTGAATCCCTCTTTTTTTAGCCCTTAATTTTATTTTTTTGAAATCATCCCATCATAGTTCATACCTGTGTCCTCTGTCTATGTATACTCATTCTAATTGCCTTAATAATGATAAAGTTTTTAGGAGTTACAAGTATCATCTTCCCATATAGGAATATAAGCATTTTAGCTTTATTGAATCCCTTATAATTTCTCTTTCCTATTTGCCTTTTTATGTTTCTCTTTAGTCTTGTGTTTGAATGTACAATTTCTATTCAAGTCTGGTCTTTTTATCATGAATGCTTGAACATTTTTTATTTTATTAAATATTTATTCCATTCCTCTGCCCCTCCCCCTACTCTCCTCACCTTCCCAAGGATTATACTCAGTTTTGCTGGGTAGGCTATTCTTGGTTATAATCCTAGTTCCTTTGCCTTCCAGAGCATCATATTCCAGGGCCTCTGCTTCTTTAATGGGTTAGCTATTGCTTTATAGTATTTGAATGGTTTCTTTTTTGCTGCTTGAAATATTTTCTCCTTGACCTGGGAGCTTTTGAATTTGGCTGTAATATTTCTGGGGATTTTCATTTTAGGTTCTCTTTCGGGAGGTGATCAGTGAATTCTTTCAATTTCTATTTTGCCCTCTGGTTCTGAGATATCGGGGCAGTTTTCCTTGGTAATTTCTTGAAAGGTGATGTCTATATTCTTTTATTGATCATGGCTTTCAGGTAATCTAATAATTATATATATATATATGTATATATACGTATATATGCATATATATGTATATATACGTATATATGCATATATACGTATATATACATATATATATATATGAATAATTTTTTTATGTTGTCTCTCCTCTGTCTTTCAGGTTAGTTGTTTTTCCAATGATCTATTTCACATTTGTTTTCTATTTTTAAAATTCTTTTGTTTTCATTTTATTATTTATTGATGTCTTACGAAGTCATTAGCTTTCATTTCCAATTCTACTTTTTAAGGAGTTCATTTCTTCAGTGAGTTTTTGTATCTTCCTCTCCCCTCTCCCAATTTGGCTAATTCTACTATTTATGGAATTCTCTTTTTTAGTGAATTTTTGTACATCTTTTTCCATTTGTCCAATTCAGCTTTTTAAGGAGGTTTTCTCTTCAATGGATTTTTGTGCCTCTTTTTACCATTTGGCTTATCAAAGGTGTTATTTCTTCAGTATTTTTTGTACCTCCTTTACCAAGCTGTTGACCTTAAAAAAAATTATAGTTATATTACTCTCATTTCTTTTTCCAGTTTTCCCTCTACCTTGTTTATTTGATTTTTAATATCCTTCTTGAACTCTTCAAGGAATTCTTTTTGTACCTGAGACCAGTGCTCATTTTTCTTGTCGGCAGGGTAGGGAAGGAGGGGAGAAGGGGGGCAAGTGAGGAAGGGCTTTGAACATAGCTGCTTTGATTTTGTTTTCTGGGTTTGTATTTTGATCATCCCTGTCGTCCTAGTAACTTTCTGTAAGCGATCAAAGCACTCTCTTCTACCATGGAATTGTGTCCAGGGACCCTGCTCCTGCCAGTGCTGTTCTTGGCCCTGGTACTGTGACCTGGAACCACATATGGTCAACACACAGAGTCCTGCTCCTGGTGCCAGCAGAGGTTCCTCTCCAACCTCCTTTTGACCAGTTGTCTGACTCCCTTATCGTCTCTGGAGCTCTCTTCTGTGGGCTGAGAGCTCTGAATGCTGCCCTCTTGATTCAGTTGCCCCCTAGGCCTTTTGCTTGCTTGCTGGGCCATGGCCTACACTGGACTGCATTCCACTCTCACCCAAGCGAGACAGATCTTTCTTGCTTACCTTTTTAGTTGTCTGGGGCTGGAAAATTGTTTTACCTCATCCATGTTGGCTCTGCACTTCCTTTGATCATGCAGTTTTAGAACCAGAGGTAGGTCTATGTTGAGGGCAGGGTGAAAAGAATTACAACTATACAATTAGGGGAATATCTGGAATTAGACTTGGAATAAGCAGTGTTTCATTGTTCTAGTTGTCAATTCTTTTTATCACAGAGGGGACCATCCAGGTAACTAACATTTTGACACTTTCCTTGAATGATTAATTAGCTGTTGTGATTTTTGCAAGCCAGAATTCTTGCTTCAAGTGGCTTTTGGCTCTAGACTAACAGTAAAGAAATTCTGTACTTGTAGCCTTCCTGTGAATTTCTTTGCAGAGAATCATTTCAGACTTGTAGTGAGTACATGAGGGAAAGCTTCTATTTCAAGCATTTCAATTGTACCTTTAATGGATAGTCTGTATACCTATTAAATACCATGTGGTTAAGGAATATTAATTAAATTGTTTCTGCTGATGCTGTAATGCTGAGTGATTTGAGACTCTGTAAATAATTGAACTTGAACTTAATGCAATTGATTAGTATGTTTGTAAGAACATTAAAAATTGGATTTAATTATCTGTAAAGGGAACAGTGTTTATTCTTTTGTTAATGGTGCAAAACTACATGTCCTTAAGAAAGCAACATTATAAATATAAAAATTAAATTAAGCTTGTTTCTTTTGCAAAGGAAATTTGGGCTCTTACCTCTGTTGTGAAAGTCTCGTTTTGAGTATAAAAAGCCCAGTATCCTTGATTCAGTCAATTTTAAAGGCAAAAATTGACCAAAATATTGTAATATGAAATAAAACTCTTGGGAATCATCTTAACACATTACTTTGCTTCTAATTAAATACTCTGATTAGGATTTCCATTTTGAGCAGCTGGACGGTGCCATCTGGTGTAAAAACTTTGAAAGAATATTTAATGTTAAACTGTATAATCCAGATGTTTCTTTTTATGTAATGGGCTTTGTGGTGAAGTATATTTTAGGTGACATCCTACAATGATAATTATCTGGGGTACTGCATAATCACTTTTGTGGTTTAGTAGGTGAAGAATATACTGTCTTTCTAGGCCAGTATTACCATTTGTCCTAAAACTGAGTATCTCTATTGTGCATAGTCATTATAGGTAACAAAATCATTATGGGTAAGAAATATTAATCAAATTAAAAGTTTGTTTATTCTGTTAATGATTTCTTAATAGTAAAAAAAAATACCTCATCTTTGAAAGTGCATCTGTCAGTTTCTGAGTTTATTTAAAAATAATACCACATACTTTAGCACTTCAAAGGTTGCAAAGTACTTTACAAATATTGCCTCATTTGTGTCCCCACAACAGTCCTGTGAGTTAGGGGCTGTTGTCCCCATTTTACAGATGAGGAAACTGAGGCAGAAAGAGGTTAAGTGATTTGCTCAGGATAACAAAACTAGTATCCGAGGCCAAATTTGGACTATGGTCGTCTTGATTCTAGGTCCAACACTCTGCCAATTTTACCACCTAGCTGTCTTCATTTGCTTGATACTCTCTAAGTCCATATAAGTTGTTATCAACCTGAATCTAAAGGCCTATTTTTATACAATTCTGTATTTAATTCATTGACCTTTTACCTCTTTATTAAACGTTTCTATATATTGCCATATGATTGTAAATGGTAGCTGTAGCATCTTAAATATTTTTAATTTTAGAACAAATTTCACTTTTCAGAATTAAATTTTATTGTATTTTATTTTTTTATTCAGCAAAAGCAAACCCTTGTTACAAATATAGATAATCAAAGAAAATATGTCTATATACATATACATGCACAGACACACATATACATTTGTATATGTATATGTATATATATATATTCATATATGTTTTTATATACCTATGTATCTATGTTTCTCTCTCTAATATGTCTCATTTTGCACTGGATATTTCATTCTATCAGGAAGTGGATAGCATTTTAAGCCCTCTGGAATTGTGGTTGCTTATTTTATTGATCAGTGTACCTAAGTCTTTGAAAGTAGTTTGTCTTTACCATACTAGTCATTATGTAAATTGTTCTCATAGTTCTGTTCACTGCACTCCACATCAGTTCATATAAGTCCTCCCAGGCTTTTCTGAAACCATCCTCCTGATCATTTCTTATAGCACAATAGTGTTCCATTTCATTTATATTCCATAACTTGTTCAGCCATTCCCTAATAAACATTCTCTCAAATTCCAGTTCTTCACCACTTCAAAAAGAGCCTTTTATGTTTCTCTTGACTCTTCTTAGAACTAAAAAGTTTTTATGTAGCTCTGGACTTTTTGCCAGGAATCCTTGGAGGTCCTTCATTTCATTTAAGATCCATTTTTCTTCCTTGAGAGATTATACTCATTTTTCCTGAGTAAGTCATTCTTAGTTGTGAACCTTGTATTGTTTGACTTCTGGGATACTATATTTCAGCTCTCCATTCCTTTATAGTAGTGGCTGCTAAATCATGTGTGACCCTAAGTGTGGCTCTTAGGTACGAGAGCTCTTGCTTTTTGGCTCCTTGCCACATTTTTTCTTTCAGCTCTAAGCCTTGGATTTTAGGTATGATAATCTTGGGAGTTTTTGTTTTGGGTTTTTTTTCAGGAAATAACTAGTCGATTTTTTTCTATTTCTACTTTGCCCTTTTGTTTTAAGAGATCTTAGAGTTTTAAGATTTTTTGAAATAGGATATCCAGGCTCTTTTTTTTTTTTTGGTTATGGTATTCAGAGAGTACAATTATTCTTAAATTTTTTCCTCTTCAATCTGTTTTCCAGTTTGGGTTTTTTTTTTCTTCTATTGAGATAGCTTATGTTTTCATCTATATTTTTAGTTTTTTGGTTTTGTTTTAATTTTTTCAAGGAGGTGTTTTTGTTTAGACAAAGTTTGTACCTCTTATGCCAAGCTCTTCATTCCATTCCATTCTTTCTTCCATAACTCTCATTTCTTTTCCATTTTTTTCCCTTCTAGAGCTCTTATATCATTTGTAAAATCAAATAAGTTAATAAGAAAAATTTAAACTCTTATTTTTAAAGTTTTGCTTCATTTCTTTGGTTATTTATAGTTGAATTTGTCTCCAAACTGTGTTTTTCTTTGAGACTTTGCTTTTAGATATTTTGGAGCAATTCTGTCTTCTGGGTTTGTGTCTGAATGTCCCTTGTCACTGTAATAGCTTTTTTTTTTTGTATTTTTTTAAAAAAATTTTATTTTACCAGAACACAAATACAGAATAGAGAAAAGAAACAAAAACATATCATAAACTTAAATATTGAAACTTAAATGCAAAGTAAGAAAGAAAAAAAAGCATGTCATGTGCATAGCAGAACATAAGGATTCAAAATATGTAACAATAAATTTTCATTTCAAGAAAGCCTGTATGATAATACACCTTGTGTTGAGAATTGTCCATCTTTTCTTTGCTTCCTTGTGTTTTCTTTTGGTCTCTGCCGTGCACTCTTTAACCTTTTTCTTTTTCCCCTTCCCCATCCCCCCAGAAGGCTACAATAAAGTTTAGATATATTTCTTGATATATACATATACATACAGATATATACATACACTTATACATATACATACATATATAGACATATATTTTCCCAAACATACTCTACTCCTGATCTTTGTTTTTGTTTGTACATAGCTCTTGTTTCCTATCCCTCCCGCCCCCTCTACTTTACTTCTACCTGCTATATCACCCTCCTATTACTTTCCCACCCACCTCCTCCACCAACCACCCTGCCTTCCTTTTACCTGCTTTCCCCCCTCCAAGGATCCCTCCCCTATCCTTCCATTCCCATTAATCTAAACATCCTTTACCTAGTCCCTCATTCTCCCTCTAAAAAATCCCTCCCTTGTCCTCTCCCCCCTCACTATACCCCTACCATTTTATTTCTTCCAACTTTAGAAGATTTTTATACTATTCTGAATCTATACGTGTTGTTCCCTCTTAAACCCATTCTCAATGAAAGTAAGCCACCAGAACTACCAGCCCTCCTCCCCATCTAATTCCTCTGTATCCTTTCTTCTTCTTTCACCTCTTTTGTATAAAATTGTCACTCTTTTTAGCTGTTTCTAAATGGTTTTACTTTTTAAATTCATATCATAGTCAGGCTTATCCCTCTTTTTCTTATGTACTCAACAATTATTAATGAGAATCTTAAGACATACATTTTACATTTTATGTTATATAAAAGGTAAACAGTCTGTCCTTATGAATCCCTTATAATCAGTCTTTGGTATGTATATACCTTGCGTTTCTCTTGGTTCTTATATGTGGAATCTTCTATTAAATTGAGGATTTTTTTAAACAAAGTGTTGAAAGTCTGAGGGTTTGTAAAATGTCCATTTTTTTTCATTCAAGATGATACTTAAATTTGTAGGGTATGATATTTTTGATCAGAGCTCTAGGTTTTTTGCTCTTCGATATATTGTGTTCCAAGACCTGCAGTCCTTTAATGTCTCTGCTGCTAAGTCTTGTGTAATTCTAATTGTGACCATCATATTTAAATTGTTTTAATCTCGATGCTTTTAATATTTTATCTTTGAACTGGGGGTTTTGGTATTTGACTATGATATTCCTATGAGTTTTCCTCATAGGATTTCTTTTAAGTGGTGTTTGATGGATTTTTTCTTTTTCAACTTCTCTGCCTTGTTCTAATGCTTCAGGACAATTTTCTTTAATTATTTCTTGTATTATTGTATCAAGATTCTTTTTTTTTGATCACAACTTTCAGTTACTCTGAATATTTTTATATTTTCTCTTCTTGATCTATTTGCCAAATCTGTTGTTTTTCTTGTAAGATATTTCACTTTGTCTTCTATTTTTTCATTATTCATATTTTGTTTAATTGTTTCTTGATCTCTTATAATTTCACTGGCTTCACTTTGTCCAATTCTAATGTCAAGGTGTCATTTTCCTCCTTGAGATTCTGGATCTCCTTTTCTAATTGGTTGATTTTCTTTTCATAACCTTCTTCTTTTTCTTGGATTATTATTATTATTTTTTTTTCTCCATCTCTGTCATTTGATTTTTAAAGTCTTTTTAAAGCTGTATAAATTCTTTTTGGGCAAGTGACCATTTGATGTTTCTCTTTGGGGGTTTCTTTACTTCAGTATCCTCCTCTGAAGATGAGCCCCGCTCATCTCTATTCCTGTAATAGGTTTCTGTGGTTGGATTCTTTCTCCTTTGCCTGTGCATTTTTTTTTTTTGTGGTAGTAACTTGATTTTCTAGCCCTCTAGCCCTGGGATGTGGGAAATGGCGCCTCTTGCCCCAGATCTTCAATTCTCCCTTCTAGCCTGGAACCAAAGCCAAACCTCCAACCTCCTGTAAGTGCCCACAACCAGGGGCTTTCTGCCTCACTGGTTCTGCACTCATAGGCCGTGTCCTTGTGTTCCTTCTTGCCCCTACCACTATTTGCAGCACAGCTGGGCCTGGCGTTCCTTGTTAGCAGAGGTTCCCTCAGTCTTCCTGGGCTCAAATGCATGACTTCCTTCACTATCCTGGGGTGAAAAGTTCCAGTGGCTGGGGCTGAGGCAGCCTCTTAAACCAACTAACTCTAGGGATTACTGCTAGTTGTTTAAGCAGCTTGCTGCTTGTTGTTAAAACTGAACCAAGCCTGGAGGTGTTTACTCCTTGCAGGGACCAAACCTGGTACTGGGATTTTTCTTCAGATCTCAAATTGTCCCAGGAAGATCTTAGTTGTGCCCCTATTCTTCATTTCCATCCATGCTTTGTTTGCCCTAAGGTGCTATTTTAACTCTTTTGTGGGAGAAAATCTTGAGAGCTTGGAATTTTCTGACCTATTCTGCCATCTTCCCAGAATCCTCTCCTCACTGTAATAGCTTTTTGAGATGGGATAGTTTTTTTCCCTCGTTGTTTCATCATACTTTTTGATGTTAACTAACTTTATGTTAGGGCTAGGCTTTATGTACTTCTATGGAGGAAATGAATGGGCTGTTCCTATTGCTGCTGTCTTGGGCTATTGAATATTAAATTATTCCAGGATCTCAGGAACAATTTAGGTGAACTAGAAGCTTCCGTTGATCTCATCACGGTTTGACTTAGGACAAAGTTTGATTACTACCCTTTTGGACTAAGTTCTGCAGTTCCTGACCTGGGTTTGGGTCTGAGCAGTAGGCTTGCCCATTTGGAGTTTAAGTAGCCTGCTGCTGGACACAGCCACTATCGGCCAGCCAGAAAGCTCTGTAAGTTTAGAGTGATAGTACTGAAGATTCTCCATTGTCTGAGATTCTTACTCTGGTTCTTCCTTTGTAGTCTTCAGACTAGAACTTGGGCCCGCATTCTGCTCTTTGGGTCCAAGCCGCATCCTGCTGCTTGCTACTGAGCTATCTCCTTGCTGCGCCCACAGCCTAGGGTCTTGGATTCATCAGTCCTCATGCAGCAATGCCACCCCTAGGTGTAGGTCCTCTCTTTAATCTACCCTAGATCTATTACTAGGGAACTGGGTAGTGAGCAAGAAAGCTGCCCATGGGCATCGTTTTCTGCACCCTACCCAGATTTAGGCTAGATCTGGAGCCAGTTCTTGTCCTGGAGCACACTCTCACTGTGCTGGATCACTCTTTGTGGCCACTCCTGATCAGAACCTATACCCAATGTCTGCAGATCTTTCTTTCTTCTTATAATGACCTGGGCTGGAAAAAATAATTCACTGATTATTTTTCTCCTTGGATTTCCTATTCAGGATTCAGCCTAGTGCATTTTCTAGACGTGCTTGCAGAATTTGGGGGAAGAGAGTAGTTCACCATCCTTCTTCTTGTTTTGCTTCCATCTTGATTCCAAAACATTGCTGTTCATTCATTTTTTAGTTGTGTCTCACTCTTCATGACCCCATTTGGGGTTTTCTTGGCAGAAACACTGGAGTGGTTTGCCATTTCCTTCTCCAGGACATTTTACAGATGAGGAACTTATACCTATAAGGTAAGTGACTTGCATAGGGTCACACAGGTAGTTAGTGTCTGAGGCCAGATTTGAACTAAGGAAACTGAATCTTTCTAATTCCAGGCTCTGCATTTTATCCACTCTGCCACCTAGCTGTCCGCAAAACATATTTTACTTTAAAGTACATGTTCAATTTGACAAAAAAAGCAAAATATGCTTGGGTTGTTTTTTGAGTAGGACGATTTAATTAGCTGTATTCCTGTATTTTCTTACTCTTCTCTAATGCAGTGCTTTATTGTTAAGCATATTTACCACTTAGCATATTTGTGCTTATTTAATGACCATTAAAATCTTTTGTGGAGATATTTTTGAATTGTCTTAAAACATACATGAATATAAATTTTGTGTGATATACCTAATACTTGGATATATAGATTTCCCTAAAAAAAGGTAAAACTCACTTGAAGATCTAGCTATGAGGACAGAAGTTACTTAATTCAGGGAAGATGATTGTGTATTTGTGTTTCTATATACCAGCATATGGATGGAGTTTTACACACAGCAGCAGGAGTCACTGATCTTTTGGTAAATTGAATAGCAACAACCACTGTTTATTGCATTTTAGCAACAGATGGTGGGCAAGAATATGCTAGAAATCATAATCTTTCATTGTTGTTTGATTTCATGAAAGGCTAGTATTGCTGGATTTTTTCCTTAGTTTTAAATGGAAAGAAAACTACATTGCAAGGAATGAAAATATTATCTACAAAATTAACTTTACAATCAGTTTCTTCTAAAATCTTTAGCTAGATTAACTTTTGTATTCAGTGGAGAAATAGGCTGTGAAGGGGAGCATAAAAATGTAAGCATGAATGAGCGATGATGAAGGATCAAAGAAGGATAAACTGTGCTTACATTCAAATATCATAGAATCATACATGTGCCCCTTCTGAATCCTGTCATCAAGAGCCATACGGGGGATTCAGTTAGACATAGCCTAGAAATGGTCCTGTTATGCCTTGAAGATCTTGAGAAAATCGAAAGAGAAGGAAGAGTAATACACTAGGAAGAGGGGTGGGATAGGGAAAGGAATCTTAGGAAAAATTATCTTACTTAGGATATGAAGGTAGAATTATATATAGATAAAGAGGAAGTGGGAGTACCCACGAGAGTAGCTGACACTTGAATTTCACTGTCGTCTGGACTGGTCAAAATAAGGAAGGATACACACACAATTGGGTACAGAAATACATATTATTCAGGAGGAAAATAGGAGGGAAAGGGGGAAAAGGGGAGAAGGAGAATTAGACGGAGGGTAGATTAAAGGAAAGATTAAGGGAGGGAGTTCTAAGAAAAGCAAGCTTTAGGGATATACAAAAGTATTTATAATTCTTTTTGAGGTGGTAATAAATGGGAATCTCAGGGAGTGCTCATAAATTGGAGAATGGATGACCAAATTATAATTTATAAATGTGATGTAATACTATTGTGCTGAGCTATTATGTGTGTGATGAGTTAACCGTGATTCCAAAGCATTAATGATGAAATATACTACCCATCTCCTGACTGAGAGATGATACTAGCATTTCTAGCACATTATTAAATAATAATGGTGATAAAGCATATCCTTGTTTCAACCCTGATCCTATCGGAAAGGTTGCTAGTTCATCCCCATTACAAGTACTACTTACTCTTGCTTTTAGATAGATACTTCTTATTATTTTAAGGAAATCTCCATTTATTCCTATTCATTTGTAGTCCTTTTTAATAAAAATGGGTGTTGTATTTTGTCAAAAGCCTTTTCTGCATTTATCGAGATAATCAAGGAATTTTTGTTTGTGTACTTGATATGATCCAGTTATGCTTATAATTTTTCTAATATTGAACTGATTCTGCATTCCTGGTATAAATCCAGCCTGGTCATAGTGTATGATTTTTGTGATATATTGTTGTAATTGCTAATTGTTAGTATTTTTAAAATATTTTTTACATCTTTATTCATTAGAGAAATTGGTCTACAGTTTTCTTTCTCTGTCTTGGCTCTCCCTGGCTTAGGGGATGTTTGTGATTGAGAAGGAATTTGATAGGACTGTGATTTTTTTTCAAACAATTTTTATAATATTGGAATTAATTGTCCTTCAAATGTTTGGCAGAATTCATTTCTAATTTTATCTAGTCCGTGTGTATGTGTGTGTGTGTGTGTATGTGTGTGTGTGTGTGTGTGTGTGTGTGTATATGTTTAAAGTATTTATTTATGGCTTGTTCAGTTTCTTTTTCTGAAATAGGTTATTTAAGTATTCTATTTCTTGTTCTGTTTGTCTGGGCAATTTATATTTTTTTAAATATTCATTCATCTCATTTAAATGTCATTTTTATTGGTCATATAGTCAGGCAAAATATAGTTGGGCAAAATAACTCTTAATAGTTGCTTTTATTTCATCTTCATTGGTTGTGCATTCACTCTTAATTTTTGATACTGGCAATTTGATTTTTTTCTTTCTTTTACATCAAATTAGGAATGGTTTATCTATTTTATGGTGTGTTTTTTAAAACTAGCTCCTAATATTATTAATTCAGTGTTTTTATTTGCCTTCAGTTTTATTAATCTCTCCTTTTATTTTCAGTGTTTCTATTTTCATGTTTAATTGAGGGTTTTTAATTTGTTGTTTTTTCTAGTTACATGATTAATTTATTGATTTATTCTTTTTTAAACTTTTATTGATATAAGCATTTTAGAGATATAAATTTTGTCCTAAGTATTGCTTCAGGTTCATCCCAGAAATTTTGGGTTGTTGTCTCACTATTGACATTGTTTTAAATATATTATTGATTCATTTGTTGACTCACTCATTATTTAGGTTACTTAGTTTCAAATTAATTTTTACTATGCTTCAAAGGCCCCTTATTGAATGTAATTTTTATTGTATTATTGTCAGAAAAAGATACAGCTAATATTTTTGCTTTTCTGAATTTATCGGTGAGGTTTTTATGCCTTAATATATGGTCAGTTTCTGTGAAGGTGCCATACATAGCTGTCCTATTCAGTATTTTCCAGAGGACTGTCATATGTAACCTTTCTCATGTTCTATTAGTCTATTTTCTCATGTTCTAGTCTATTTCTCATGTTCTATTAGTCCCCTTAATTTAAAAAAAATATTATGGTTAGAGTTATCTAGGTCTGAGAGGGGGTAAATTGAGGTCCCCTACTCTTATAGTTTTTTTCCTTTTGTACCACATATACTATGGTACCTTTTAGCAAAATGTGGTATCTCTTTTATTTGCATGAATTTTTGCTTTTGCTTGTCTGACATCATTTCTACCTTTACCTTTCTTTTTAACTTCAACTGAATCATAATAGATTCTTCTATTCCAGCACTTTATTTTAATTCTGTATGTATTTTTTTGTTTCAAGATGTCTCATAAACAACATTAATGGATTCTGATTGCTATCCTCTTCGGTTTTATGGGTGAATTCATCTCATTCACTTTCAGGGTTGTGATTGTTACCATATATTTCCTTCCATCATACTTATATTTATCCTTCTCTTTTTAACTTTGTCCCTGCTTCAATTAATCTACTCTCCTTCTTATCTCTGTCTCTTTCTCTTATCTCCTTTCCCTTGCATTCCTTGTTATATAAGATGAATTTCTGTTTCCCACTATATGTATATGTGTATTCTTCCCTCTTGGAACCAGTTGAGAGGGAGGTTCAAGTGTGGCTTCTCCCTCCTCCCCCATTCTCTCCTCTATTTTATAAACTCTTCTTGTGTGCCCCACTTATGTGAGATAATTTCTCCTGTACGATCTGTTTTCCCCTTTCCAAGTACATCCCTCTTTCTCACCCTTCCATTCTACTTTTGAGATTATCTGAACATAATAGAATCATACTCATCCACTATAAATAGCTTCCCTCTTACAGCCCTATTGATGATAAAATTCCAAGGGCTTACATGTATCTTCTTCCCAGATAGGAATGTAAATAATTCAACTTTCTTTAGCCTCTTATGATTTATCACTCCTGTTAACCTTTTTATGTTTCTCTTGAGTCTTATGCTTAGCCCTATTAGCCACTAAGAAGTTCTACAGGTTCAGAGAGACTGAGCAGCTGGTTTCCCTTTCATCTTGATTAGCTGCCCTGGTTTGTTCTGCCGTAGGCTTATGTGCAGGGCTAAAGGTTAGAGCTGAGTCCCTACTCTTTTATTGGGCCCAGAGCCCCACAGCCAGGTTTCTGGAATTTCTTTCTTGTTCCTTATACAGATAAGGCCCCTGCTCCCTCACAGCTACTACCATTCTTATCTCCTCTGGAACTGTGACCTGGGACTGGTCAGTGGGTGACACAGCTGCCAGATGGCATCCGTTCCTGCTCTAAGTGCTACTATAGGGCTCCCCTGGGGTTTCTTTCTGCCCAGATGTTCAGTTCTATTACTGTCCCTGGGTGCTGAGTTGCTTTTTGCTGTTCCTGCTGCTGTTGCTACTTCTGTTTATTGCAGCTGCTCTGCCTTCCCCTCATAGCCCTGATCCTGGTGTCTGCAGACCTTTCTTTCTGTCTTTCTAAGCTGCCTATGGCTGGAAAAATGACTTGCTATGACTTTTTCGTTGCATTCCCAATCAGAGTTTGGTTAGTTGTACTTTCTAGGTAATTGTGGAGGAGCTAAGACAAAAAAATGCTCATTCTGCCATCTTACACACATTTCCTTTTTAACCCCCTTCTCCCTATCCTTTTCATCTCTTATTCTTTTGCAGTCATCTCAAGAAAACCTCTCCTACTTTCTCACTTCTGGCCACTTTTCCTCTTTCTTTTTGTGAACTAGTCAGTCAATAAACATTAAGTACCTACTCTGTCCCAGGCACTGTATTAAGTAAGTGTTGGGTATATAAAAACACAATGGGATCAAGGAGACAACAAGCAAATATGTACAAACAAGCTATGTACAGGATAATTAGAAATAAAAGTGGTCGAGAGAGATTACTTGTAGAAGATGGGACTGCAGTTGGGATTTTAAGGAAGCCAGGTAGCAGAGATGAGGAGGAAGAGCACTACAGGCCTGGGGAACAGCCAAAGAAAATGCTTGGAACAAAGAGATGGAGTATCTTGTTCATGGAACAGCAAGGAGTCCAGTTTCACTGGATCAAAGAGAACATGATGGAAAGAAAGTAAGGTGTAAGAAGACTCAAAAGGTAGGGTGAGACTAGCATATGAAGGGTTTTCAATGCCAAAGCAAAAGCAAACAAAAAAACCCCAGTTAACACATAAAAATCCCCAACCAAACAAATCCTCCTTCAACCCTGAATATCACAAATGAGCATAAAATTAGTATTAGGAAGAAAACTTCTATTGGAGAAAAAGGAAAGCCTAAAGTTTGTCTATTGCATTTAACATGAAAGAAAATCATCTAACCCTAGGTGATCTGAAAGTACCTAGGAATTCCTTTAGAATTCCCATTAACAGTTTCCCTCTTTGTACCTCCTTATGTACTGGATTTTGTTTTTCTTTCCTTAATTTTTTGGGGGTGGTTAATAGTGTTGTAACAGTATTATTTTCTGAGAATTTTTATTGCAAATGCATAGTGTTTCATTCAGTCAACCAGTAAGCATTTGTTGAGACTCTACTATGTGCCAGGAACTGTGAATAAAAGTACAAAGAATGAAACTGTCCCTACTCTCAAGGTCCTTACATTCTTCTAGTGAAGACAATAAGTACATATATAAGCTTATTCAGAAAAAATGCATAACAAGAGTAAATCAAAGTACTTAAGCATGGGTAGTTTGAGAGGGAACGCGACTAGCATTTGGAGGATCAGGGAAGGCTGTGTGTAGAAGGCGATACTTGAGCTGCATTTTCAGGAAAGAGGTTGTTGATGGAGTGTTGTATTTAGGTCAGAGCAGAGACAGCCACTTTGACTGGATCTAAGTTCAGGATGGGGAGTAACATAAAACAGTACTAGAAAGAGAGATGAAGGCCAGGTTGGGAAGCATCTTAAAAGCTAAACTGAGAAGTTTATATTAGAAAATGTGAAGAGCCACTGGAGTTTATTGCCTAGTGAACTGGCCTGCTCAGCTCTGTGCTTAAAGGAAGATCCTTCGACAGCAGTTTGGAGAAGATTACAGAGTAAAGAGACATTTGAAGCTGTGGGACCAATTAGGCTGTTGCAGTAATCTAGGTGACGGGTGATAAGGGCCTGAATTAAGTTGTGTGAGTAGCAAAAAGGGGTTGAATATATGTATAATATATATGTATGTATATGTGCGTGTGTATGTATCTATGTACATATGTGTATATATATATGTATGTATATACGTATATGTATGTATATGTATATATGTGTATATATATATATCTTGGATACCAAATCCTGATCTGAGAAATTAGAGAGAATTTTTCCCCCATTTGACTACTTCCCTTCTTATCCTTGATACATTAATTTTGTCAGTGAAGAATCTTTTCAGTTTCATATAATCAAAATTATCTATTTTGTCTTTTGTTATTGCCTGTGTGTCTTGTTTGGTCAAGAATACATCCCCTACCCATAGCTATGAGAGATAGAGAATTTCTCTTCTATTTTTTATACTATTATCTTTAATATTAATGTCAGGTATCCATTTAGAATGTATTATGGAATTTGGTATAAGCTATTGGTCCAAGCTTAATTTCTACTAGACTGCTTCCTAGTTTTTCCTAACAGTTTTTTTAATCAAATAAAGAGTTTTTTTTTCCTAGGTAATTTCTGCTTTCTGGTTTTTCAAATACTGGGTTATCTAGTTCTGTTGTTTCTAATTCTCCCATATCTGTTGTGTTCCATTGACCTTTCTCTTTATTTTTAAACCAATACCAGGTGGTTTTGATGACTGCTGTTTTATAATATACTTTGGGGTCTGAAAATATGATTTCTCCTTCATCCTTACTTCTTTTCATCATTTCCCTTGTTATCTTATGTTTTTCCAAATGAATTTTTTTTTTATTATTTCATCAGATATCTATTTGGTAATTTGATTGGTATAGCATTAAAAGTGTAAATTAATTTTCTTGGTATTGTCATCACAATAGATTCTTTTTAATGTCTAATTAAAATTCAGTGCCTTTTGGAATTTTTTAGTTTATCAGAAATAGTGAGAATCCTAAATATGGTAAAAGAAAGGTATAAATTTTTTGTAGGGGAGGGGTGTGGAGAGATAGAGTAAATTGGAAAGGATCAACCTTTAGCATTCTCTAATAATATTTACTAATATATTTTCAACAAGCTGGCATTAGTTTTTAAGAACTTTCTATTAGCTATTCCTTTTTTTTTTTTTTTTGGTTGTTGTTTTTTGGACAGGGGAAGGCAGGGCAATTGGGGTTAAGTGACCTGCCCAAGGTCATACAGCTAGTAAGTGTGTCATGAGTCTGAGGTCAGATTTGAACTCAGGTCCTCCTGACTCCAGGGCTGGTGCTCTACTCACTGTTCCACCTAGCTGCCCCCTCTATTAACTATTCCTATTTTCATAGTATAACATTTATTTGAAAAATTTTTTTTGTAGTTCAGATTTTCCCAAGGTTTAAAGTGCTTCACAGAGAGCTAATCAAACCTCCATCTTGTCTATTCTAGTCTTTTTGTGTTGGGAAGTTATTTAAAAGGGAATAAAACCAACTTTATTCTTTAATGCAGTTAAGAGAGACTTTGGAGCAATCAATAGGGCAATTAAGGAGTCAACGCTTATTCAGAAACTCTGGAGTAAGAAGTGCTTCTCTTTCCAGTTTGTATGTGAGTGACCTGGATGGCCCCAGTGTAACAGGTAAAAATTTAAGAAGTTCTAAAAATTCAGGTTAAAATTGAATATTGTTCTCAGTCAAGGAAAACTCCCTTTTGGAGTATAATTATGTAAAAATGGTACAGACTAAGTATCAGATGATACTGTTGTTTAGAGTTTTTTTTCCTCGGTGCATTATGGAATGTATTAAATTGGGTCTGTTATAACTCTGTGAATATGATTGTTACAATCTACAGACTGCACAGAATTGTACTTTGTAGAACTAGAAATATAATTGTCACTCCTCCTCCTCCCCAAAAAGACATCCCAAATCCCACATAGTCCAAAAGCTGGAACTGCAAGACTGTTTTGAGTATGGCATCTTTTCTTCCAGCATGGAAGAGAGTGAGGAAATCAGGTTGTTAGAGATGGCTTTTAGCAGCTTTCCATATACATATATGTATATATAGATATATACACACACATACGGTTTAGTATGCCTATAGTTGTCCTTTAAACATTTTTTTTGCACCAAATTGAGCTTCAAGGGAAGACTGTAGTTGTCTGTCTTTTATGAGTAGAGGGGGCTTATGAAGTAGAGGTCATCGCCTCCTACTGGTAGCATTGCTGCTTTTCAGCATTAGAACAAGAATGGAGGCAAGTCCTGGGAGCCTGCATCGAGGCAGTGGAGTTAGTCAGTTTTTAAGTTGTGATTTTAGCTGGGCCGCTGCTGTGCGCTGTGGGTGATGACTGTCATTGGTTATTTTTTTCAAGCCTCTTCTACCGTTATTGTTCTTTTTTTTTAGTTTCTTGGTAAAGGTAGCCAATCAATGTCAATGTCTAAGGCTTTAACTTGGTTGATGAATTTAATATTTGTTGACTGCTGATTAGTCATATTTCAAGGAAACATACAAGTCATTTTACTTCAGTATTAATTTGTATCACTTTCTAGAAAATTTAAAAGAAAATAAGCTTTATTCCAGTGACTTATTCTAATTCCGAAGTACCTATCTGTGACTTTTATATTTTCAGAACAAAATTGCAAGTTATCTTGTAGAGTGCTACTGTTTTCTTGGGAGAATGTTGAAATTGGAAATATAAGAGTGTGTGTGTACATGATCATCTCTGTGTGTGTGTCTGTATGTATATGTTGATTAAATTTTAGGGTGCTTGTGTTCATGTTGCTTTATTTTCTCTTTATTTTTCTTTTCAATTGTAAAGATAGCCATCACCACCTCCGGCCTTCCTCACCACTCAGGGACTCCAGAGAATCACAGGGTTCTAGACTACACAGGTCTAGATCGGCTTGTGTCCGGTTTCTTGATGAGCCAGATGATTTGACCCAGGTATTGTGCAGTAGGGAGTAATCTCTGCCCCAGTATTTCCTCTTAACCTTGACACAAGTGATTAAAAGTTGGGATTTATTCGTGTTTAATCTTAGATGACTTTGTTCTCTTGACCATGCATTGGTTTTCTGTCGCTTTGGAAGGTACTGTATTTTCCATCTCATAGTTGGAGGTAAATTCTGTTGGATCTATTTTGTTTTCCCTTTCTCACATACTTCCTCTTTCTGTAAGCCCAGCTAAATGAGTTGCTATACATTAACATCGGTTTATTATTGTGAGAATTTGTTTTATGTTTTTCTCACTTAAATTTTCAGGTTTTTTTTTCCCGAGTTTTGAATCAGTGGAAACATAGATGAGATCTTTTGTATGCTCTGAATTCAAGTAGGAATGGAAAGGCCACCTACTTATAGAAAATGAGAAGATACTTACCTTTTTTTTTTTTAAATAAGACCTCTATGCCTCGTTCAGTCTTTCCATTAAACTTGAGATTCTTTAGTATTTCCCTTGGCAACTAAATTAATGAAATAAAAAGGGCAAGGCAAAGGCTTTAATCTGTGTTTTTGATATCTTTGTCATTAGAATCTTGTTAGTCTTGGCTATGAATTTATCTCAAGCTGCTTAGCTTCAGGTGTTGGGTGTTAAAACCACAGGACCTAGTAAACAACAGAGCAGAAGACATTACAAAGCAGCTCATAGGAACTGTTCCTATACTACATAATGTTTTTTAACTTCTCAACTATATTAGAATGAAGTATATAATGTATATACACATACATACATATACACACACATACATATACTTGCACACATACATACACACAGTCATCCCTTGACAATTGTGGGAGTTAGGGGTACAGGACCCCCATGAATGTGAAAAACAATAACTCTTGGTCCCACCCCAAGCCTTTATTTTTAATAATTCTTATAATATTTCACACATAAAACATGTAAAACAACACACTGCACTCATAAAAAAGCTGCAGTTTCTACATGAAAGAGATTAGTATCTCGCACAGTATGCAGTCTTTGCAGCCACAGATATCGCTGTAGCAGTGCTTCACAGATTTCCTTCTCCTATAGAAAGTTCAAGATACTTATAGATCACTGTGGGAGAAAATCACATGAATGAGTCTGGACAGTAGAGACAAAGAAGAAGAGTTCCGAAGAGAGCGCATAGCCTGTAGTTCTTCAGCACACTGAAACTTAACAAAACTGTTTATAAGAAATTTATGTATGTATTCTTGTGGTAGTAAATGATCAAATAGATGAATAACGTATGGTATTTATGCACAGGGCAGCTAGGTGTCACGGTGAATTAGAGTGCTGAGCCTGGAGTCAGGAATAGTTGTCTTCCTGAGTTCAAATCTAGCTTCAGACACTAGTTTTGTGACTGTTGGCAGGTCACTTAACCCTGTTTGCGTCAGTTTCCTCATCTGTAAAATAAGCTGGAGAAGGAAATGGCAAACTACTCCAGTATCTTTGTCAAGAAAATTTCATATGGGGTCATGAAGAATCTGACATGACTGAAAAACTACTGATGTAACAGGATGATAAGTTTTTTAAGGTTTTGTTAACATATGTGTGTCATATACAGTTTTCTGTAGTACCCTGCAAATCTCCAAAAATTTCTATTTAATTATCAATGGCTAACCCATGAATAACCAAAACTCTGAATGTGTAACCCACACAATGTTAAGGGATGATTGTATATATATTTGAACAGTAAAGAATCATATTTTTTCAATTACCATGGGAGAATGCGAGTGTTTGGATGGTTCCCTCTCCAGCATTATAGAGTAGTAGAAAAAAAAATAAAAAAGATTGGGGTTTGAGTCTTGGTTCTTCCATTGATTTACTGTGTGACTTTGGACAAGGCACTCTGTGTCTCAGATTATGCATCTACAAAGAGGCTAGACAAGATAAGCTTAAGGTGTCTTTTCTATTTGTGTGAATTTTGGACTATTTTGCTTTTTACTTCCCTTTTTTATCTTAAATCTATCCTTAGGATTTAGAAGTCAAGAAATGACTTTTAATTGTTGTTAAGGTTGAAAGTAACTCATAGCAAAAATATGGTAATGGCCTAAGTAAAGCATGAAAATATTTTCGTTGTGAGTTCTTTTTTTAAAATAAAATATTTTCATGTTCATTTTGTTCAGTGTTTTTTGACTGCTGTAATGACTGTTTTAAAAGCTGTTTTACTTAGTGTTTCATTTTTTCTTTGTAGTATTGAAGTTTAGTTTATTATTTCTTGAAGATGAATATTATTGTCTTTAAGCATCATTAAATGGTATAAAATTTATTCTTGCCTCTAGTGGATGTGGATGGGTGAAACTAAATTGATTAGGGTTGTTTTTTGTATTTTTTAGCTTCATTCATTGCACCAGTCCCTCCGAGACCTCAGTAATGAACAGGCCCGCCTTGGAGATGACCTCAACAGAGAGCTTTCAAGAAGAAACAGGTAAAAGCAGAATTTTTTTTTATTTTAAACATGACTTTTTGGAGAAATAAAATAGACAACATAATTGACATATTTGCACAGATTTTTGAAATCTTGTATTTTCTCCCACCGACTCATTATAGTATATTGTAGTATTTCTGTTGTCTGAGGACTAGCCTGGTACAGTTTGGAGGAACCGATAGCAGATTGGCTGCAGGGCGATGAATTTTTCAGCCACATCAACTCCCAAAGACATAGAGAGATAGTGATCTATCTTGTTGGGCAGAGGTTCGTTTCTCATTTTTAATAATCAATGAATATATAACCATATGTATAATAACCAATAACTGTCTACTCCACTGAAATCGTGGTTCTTTGTAGCATTGGAGTAATTCATGTTTTATGAATACACAAAGCTCAAGACACTTTGAATGATCTTTATATACAGGTTTAGTCATGTTACTCACTCCCTTGCTCATAAATTGAAAGTGTCATTTCCTATTGCTGTATAGGGTAAGGTCCATTCATTTATTCATTCATTCATTATATATTTATTTGTTTATTCTTGCACTAGATTTCAAGACCCTCCACAGTCTAGCGTAACCCTATCTTTCTAGGCTTATGTTACTTCCTTCCATACATTTTAAGCTTCAGCCAAATAATCTTGCTCCCTGAATATGAACTGTGCTGTTTCACTTCTCTGCCTTTTATTTATGTTCTTCCTGGAATGTCCTTCCTTCCCATCTTGGCCTTTCGAGTTTGTATTCAACTAAAGCCCAGCCCAAATGTCACTTCTTTCATGAAGACATTTTGCATGCCCCGCCATGTTGATAACTTTCCCCCAGGACCTTATCTATGACTTTATTTTGGAATTCTGATACACTTATTAATATGTTTTAACATTGTGCATTATGGTTAACTATATTTGTGTGCTATCTGTCTGGACACAGTGCTTCTTAAACTATAGAGGCACTGACTGGATCTCCAGAAGAAAAAGTTTAAGAAGCCCTGTTAGAATATAAACTTTAAGAGAACAAGGACAATGTCTTATCTAAACATTGTTTCTGCTGAAGCATCTAGTACAATCCTCTGTACGTAACAGACAGTTAATAAATGTTTGATAAATGAATGATGGCATTTGGAGTTCAGAAGTATTTACCCAATGTTTTGAAAAGACATTTTACCTTGTAAACAATGAATCAGTAAGCTTTTATTAAGTACCTCCTCTATGCTAAGTACTGTGCTACATGTTGGGGATACTAAGACAAGAATGAAACTGTCCCTGCCCTCAAGGAGCTTACAGTTCTAACCAGGGGAGACAACATGTACATATCCAATTATATATACAAAATAGATGCAAGATGGTGGAGGGAGGGAAGGCTCTAGCATCTGGACGATGGAAGATCAAGCAAAACGTTAATGTAAGAGGTGTCTCTTACTGAAAACTGAAAACAAGAAATGAGGGATCCTGATTGACGAAGGGAGTGCCTTTCAGGTATGAGGGACAGTTAGTGCAAATGTCCATTGCCAGGATGTGGAAGGTTTATGTGAAGAGCAATAACAACACACATATACACACATATGCATGTGGAGAATCTCCTTGTACCAAGTAAGATCAGCAATCGTTCTGTAATTTATAATCTTACGGAGTTCCGTGGGGGCATCTAGAGTTTGAGTGAGTAGCTCAGGGTAATACGGCCAGGATGTGTCAGGATGGAATAGAACCCAACTCTTCTTGACTACAAGGCTGGCTCTTTATCTACTGTGCCATACTGAATTCCACTAATGTTTAACCTAATTATAATGTCTTTTTTTTTTTTGAAATGGGAAAAGGAAGACAGCTTAATAATGAGACTTAGTTTATTGACATGTATACATATGTAAATGTAGACATACACATTATATAAAGGGACTGGAAAAAATCCACAAAACCACTCTAGTGAATTACATTTTCTAAGTTTCAAAGGTATTAAAAGAGATGACCCTCTTTCTAGTTTGAGAGAATCAATAGGATCAAGACTTTGAATTTCCACTATATTTTCTTGGCCTAGAATGTTCTTATAGTGTTTCTTTTAAAGATGTTGAGAGAAAAAGACAATATAATAAATATGGAGGATTTGGAGAACATCTGGTTTGAGCAACAGTATAGATATAGTTAGATAAGCTGAGGCTCAGAAATAATTTAAATGACCTGTTTAAATGATTCCCTTGGCTATGGGAATAGTAGGATCCAACATTTATGGCTTATAAAAATCTGTTGAGCAGTGAAACCTTATCTTGTCTAGAATTTAGAACAAATTTTTTTTTTACTACTTTAAAAATGGCTATTCACACTACCAAACCATCAAAATTTTATTTTTAAATTAGAAAATGAGTGTATTCAAACTTGCTTTACGCTGCTGTCCTGTACCTGGAATGCACAACTTGCTCCCTCCTTCTCTCTTCTCACTATGTCTCTGCTTATTGGAATCCTTCTCTTTCTAAACCCAGCTCAGACATCACCTTCAGCAAGGCTGTTGTTGTGTTAAGGGATCCATCAACCTTCCCAGATTCCTTTCCAAGCCTCCTCAACCAAAAGTTCCTCAGATCTCTCTTAGCAGTATGTTTGTATCTCTCCCATATACTTATTTTGTTCAGTCGTGTCTGACTCTTTGTGACCCCATTTAGGGTTTTCTTTTTTTTTAATTTAATTTATTAAATATATTTAGTTTTCAGCATTGATTTTCACAAGAGTTTGAATTACGAATTTTCTCCCTGTTTCTACCCTCCCACCCACTCTCAGATGGTGTATATTCTGGTTGCCCCATTCTCCTGTCAGCCCTCCCTTCTGTCACCCCACTTCCCCTCCCATCCCCCTTTCCTTTCTTCTCTTGTAGGGCAAGATAAATTTGTATGCCCCATTACCTGTGTATCTTATTTCCTAGTTGCGTGCAAAAACTTTTTTTTGTTGTTTTTGAATGTCTGTTTTTAAAACTTTTGAGTTCCAAATTCTCTCCCCTCTTCCCT
>CM053624.1:208753613-208774483 GCA_028646595.1 Phalanger gymnotis
TCATGCTTCTCTTGATTCTTGTGTTTCAAAGTCAAATTTTCTATTCAGCTCTGGTCTTTTCACTGAGAAAGCTTGAAAGTCCTCTATTTTATTGAAAGTCCATATTTTGCCTTGGAGCATGATACTCAGTTTTGCTGGGTAGGATTTTTTTTCTTCTAAAATACATTACATATCAGAAGTACTTAATATGTGTGACAGTTTGGAAGTATATAAATACCTATTCAATCTTCTTTAGTTTGCTCCAAAATTTTCCCTGTCTCCTTGATTTCAAGGATAATCCTCTATTTCTCCCCTCTCACCAGAGCAACATTCATGGGATCTTCAAATATGTTTCACGTTCAAGAATATTCTGTCCTAAATTAATTTGAGATATGCTAGTATTGTGGCCTCCTTGCTGTTGTACAAACAGGACACTCAATCTCTTGGCCCCAAGCATTTTCTCTGGCTTTCCCCTATATGTCAAATGCTCTCCTTCCTCATTTCTGTCTACTGCCTTCCCTGGTTTTCTTCACGTCCTAACTAAAATCCCATCTGCTACAGGAAGTCTTGCCCAACCCCTCTTAATTCCAGTGCTTGCCTTCCCTTTCTTTTTTACTTTCAATTTATCCTGTATATTGCTTGTTTGTACATATTTTCTTGTTGTCTCCCTTCTTAGATTGTGAGTTTTCTGAGGGCAGGGATTGCCTTTTGACTCTTTTTATATCCTCAGCCTTTAGCACACAGTACCTGGCACAGAGTGGACACTTAATAAGTGTTTTTTGTTTATTTTTAGAAAGAATCTATGGAAGTAATATTAGAAGGTTTAGGAAACAGAAATGGAAGAATATAGGCAGGTAGGTAGGTAGGTGGGTGGCTAGATAGATAGATGAGAGACAGAGAGAGAGAGAGAGAGAGAGAGAGAGAGAGAGAGAATAAATATTAAGTGCTTACGACGTACCAGGAAATATAAGTACAAACTTGTGAGATAGTCCATGACCTCAAGGAATTTACATCCTAATGGGAGAAAACAGAATAAAAGGTAATAGAAAGAGGATGGGATGACCCACTAGGGGGACTCCAGAGGTACAACAGATTGAAATTATCTTAGATTAGATGGTAAAGTACTAGGAAGAGCAAAATATCAGGGATACGAAAATCTGTATTTTATAAGTTATAGATCAGGAAGTGACTTTTTTTTAAAAAAAGAATTAAATGTTATAGATCAGGAAGTGATTTTTTTTAAAAAAGAGAATTAAATGTAAGAATTCTTTGAAGTAGAGAGCTAATATAGGATATTTAAAATATGAACTGATTAAGAAAAAAAAATTCCAAGTGACCTTTATGGAATACTCAGGACTTGCCAAAGGTAAGTTATGAAAAAAAGATTTTATCTCTTTTGAAAGAAATTTCTTCCATTCCTCATTCAGTAATTTTTCCAGTTGCTTAGGCCAAAGTTTAAATTTTTTGATGTGTCTGTGTCATAGACCCCTTTGGCAAATTGCTGAAGCCTTATGGTCCCCTTTTTAGAATAATGTTGAAAGAAATGCCAAATTTCAGGTAGAGGTTAATGGAAATAAAGATGTAGTTTTTTTCTTACCCAGTTTAACAGATAGCCTGAAATTTGTCCACAGACCCCATCTATCAACCATGGGTTAAGAATGCTTGCCTTCCCTCTTTTAATTCCTTCAGCTATATCTTATATAATTTTCTTGACTCCTTGTGTATTTGTTCTGTCGTGTCTCTTTGTGACCTCATTTGGGCTTTTCTTAGCCAAGATACTTCTCCAGCTCATTTTACAGATGAGGAAACTGAGGCAAACAGGGGGACGTGGCTTGCCTAGAGTCATGCAGCCTATAAGTGTCTGAGGCCATATTTGAACTCAGGTCTAACTGACTCCAGGCCCAGCCCACTGTCCACTGAACCACTTAGCTGCGACCTGACTTTTCATACCCATACCCCAGTTCTGTAGGGCCCTTGGATGACTGTTGAGCTCGATACTGACTTAGGATATTAATACGATGTAGTAGCTTTGTGTTATCCTGGTTCACATTGGCATTTTATAGTATTTCCGATGACAAAATAGAAGACATTGATTCTAAAGGTAGGCATCATCACAAATCTGGTTGGAAAGTTTTAAGAGCTTGGTGAATGAATATGGTGGAGAGGGTGGGCAGGAAGAGAGCTTTCTTACAAGTATACTGGTTATCGAGTGGCCTATTCTACCCAGCCATAACGGTAAGACTGACCATTCTTTTGTGAAAGAAAGATACTCTGTACATGTGGGCTTTGAAACTTTAAATTGTTTCTCCTTAATGCTAGTGCCTGGAAGATTATCTCCAATTTATCCTGTCTCTGTCTTATTTGCACATAGTTTTCTGTATGTTGTCTCCTTCATTAGACTGTGAACTACTTGAGAGTGCGTAGCAAATGCTTTAATAAGTGTTTACTGATGAGACTTGACTCCTTACATAAGCATTTATTAAGCACATAATGTGTCCATAGCATTATGCTGAGCTTGGAAGGTAGGGGCAGGGTGCGGGGTAGTATTTCAGAAATAATGAATGTTGCTGCTCCCTGAAAGTTCATAGCATTGTTGTTCTTAGATGAGACATACATCTAAAACATCGGGGGAATGCTGATTGTGTCTTCTGAAATCTATCTCAGCACTGGCATGATCTCAGGAACGCTTAACTCCCACACCTGTTAGGATCAGGGCACACAGGCAGCTACAGTTCTCCAACTTCCCAATGGGCACACTCACTTTGCACTTGAGTACAAGGCTGCTGGCACCTTGCCAGCAGTTACTCTTCCTAGTAGCTCGAGTGAAAGAGCCTTTAAGACAAATTCCTGCCTCTGGCTTGGCCCCTTTTTTGTATCTCCAGCTTATAATTGACCTACGTGATTTTGTATGTTCAATGACTCATTGATCTGGTATTGGCTTTTCCGTTTTTCTTTTGGGCTGGTGAACCCTTGTTAACTTCATTCATTCATTCATTCAATAAACAGCCCTTACCATGGGCCAGGCACTGTGTTAAGTGCTGGAGACTTCAGACTGGAAGAAGCCATAAGCACCCTTCTTTATGCCCAGACTTCCAGGTTGTAAACTGCTCCAATCTTTTGGCAAGTAAAGGAATTGAATAGTTTCAAGTGAAGATCTGTCAATGCCCTTATCCTTCCTACCTGTGGTATTCCTAAGGTGTGGTGCATCCAGGAGCTTTTTGCTTCTTTTTCTAACTACCCTGTCCCCAACCCCACTGAGGGCCAAAGGGGTTCACTCAGAACACTGGGGGATCATCAGTTTAGAGCTACAAGGAACCTTAGACGTCATTTAGTCTAATTCCCTTATTTTATTGATGAGGGACTGAGGCCCAGAGAGTTGAAATGAATTGCCTAAGCTCCCATAGTAAGTGGTATCTCTTGGATTTGAATTTAGGTCTACTAACTTCCAACACTGGTTCACTTTCTCCTTGATTACTTGCTGCATGGCCAAGTCAGTAACCTCTTTTATGCCAGCACCAGAGATCACATCCTGGAGAAATTACTGCCCTTTGTCTTTGTTCTCCCACAGCTCTCTCTCACTTAAGTCCAGTTCACTTGCATGTCATGGCATCACCTCCTTGATGTCATGGTCCTCTTCGAGAACAAAGGACAAACAACAACACCTTATTAGTGACTGTCCCTCCTGTAACACTATTCCAGGAAAGGCCCCGCCATGCTGTACTTCCTTCCTTCCTTCTTAGACACGTCCTCCACAAATTTCTCTCCTAACTGCTTCCCCCTCTCTATGTATCCTCTACAGTTCCGGAACCAAGAACTATGAGCAAATTAATTCTGCCATTCTGCCATTATTCCTCAGTGTAGAGTGTCAATCTGATCCCTTGTAGCCCCATTCACTATACCTGTAACTTTCCTTACCAATATATCCCTCTCTAGTTACCACTTCTCTGTGTATATTGCATATTTCCCCATTAAAAGGTAAGGTCCTTGAGAACAGGGCCCGTCTTTGCTTTTGTCTTGGTATCCACATCCCTTAATATAGTGCGTGACACATGGTAATGGTTTAATGCCTTTTTAAAAATCACTCATTCAAAATTACAGCTCTTTCTACTCTGCTGTACTGTTTTTTGGGGCAGGGGATGAGGGGATCAGAGGAATGGGGGAGAGAAGCTATTTACCAGCTGGGTGGGCAGGAAGGGACTTGTACGCAGGTATGAAGAGGCTGGTTACTGATTTGTATCCCACAGCCCCCACCTAATGTCAAATCACTGTTTATGTGAAGGAGAGACAACCAGGTGACACACTGTATATTTGTTGTTGGCAAACAAGGTTAAATAGCTTGTCCAGGGTCATACAGCTAATAAGTGTATAAGGCCAGATTAGAACTCAGGAAGAGGAGTCGTCCTAACTCTAGGCCTGGCACTCTATCTACTGTACCACTCAGCTGCCCCTTTCGGGTAGGGTATTGTTACCAAATTCCTCATGGTATTTCACTTGAATTGTTCCTGTATTCTTTTCTCAGTCTTCTTTGGTCTTTGATTGAAAGAAGACTATAGGAAGCACTTGGGAGGTGGAGAGACTAACCCTGTTAATACTTTCTACTTCTTAAGAAGTTCTGTTTTTCCCAAGATTGTAATGGTCCCTTAGTGGCGTTGTCAAGTTGAAAGAGTACTGGACCTAGGATCAGAAGAAGGCAGAGTTCAGATCCTGCCTCTGATGCAGTGATTGTTTCTCATGAGCAAATAAATAATTTAATCTCCATGGGCTTCAGTTTCCTCATCCAAAAATGTGTGTTAATATTACCCAAGTGTCTGATGGGGTTATTTTGAGGATCAAATGAGATACAATGCTACAGAATTATCTTTGTTGTTGTTTCTATGCCCTGGGACTCCATGTGTCTTGGGAAACAGCTGGAAGGACAGAACCTATAAGCATTTTATATTGACTAAAGACTCCTATGACCTTTGCTGTCCAGGTGGCAAGAACCCTTAACCCTGAAAGAAAAGGAAAATCACTTAGTTGTGTTTTCCCTTGGGCATATCAGAAAGCCAGAAAGAACATTGTATGTGAAATTGCCAATTTATTAAATACAGTTAGAACTATGTATGCGTGAAGGTATATATAGTTTAAATTTAACATGGTAGTACCAGTGTTAATCATAATCTTACTTGTTTGTGTCTCTTTCTGAATGTTTTCTTGCTGTCTTCTGTTATATTTTTTAAAAAAATATCATTAAGGTTAGGTTATTTTTTTTTTTGCATATGTGTGCGGATCCTAATAGGTATGAGAATTACAGAGTTTCTGGGAGCACTACAGTGTTTATATACATTCCAGAATACACAGTTGTCAGTCCCTAGCTATTTTACATGTATGTCTCATCTAAGGGCAACAATATTATGGATTTTCAAGGCAGCAGCAGGTTTTTTTTTTACTATATATTTCTTTGCATAAACTCTATATTTTTAGCCATACGTGTTAGTCAATAAGTATTTATTAAGCACTATGTGTCAAATCCAGTGCTAAACACTGAGTATGCAAACAAAGGCAAAAACAAGGTCCCTGCCCTCAAGGGGCTCACATTCTGTGGGGGGAGACAATATGCCTTAATTATTTTAATGTATATGCAAGAAGTAAATAGATAAATGGAAGGCAATCTCAGAGGGAAGACACTGGGGTGGGATGGAGGGGACCAAGAAAGGCATTTTGTAGCAGGTGAGATTTGAAATGAGTCTTTAAATAGACCAGGGAAGCCAGCAGGTGGAGGTGAAATGGGAGAGCCTTCTAGGTGCGAGGAAAAGCCAATGAAAAGCCACAATGTCAGGAGATGGAGTGTGTTGCATGAGGAACTGTAAGAAGGCTGATGATTCTGGATCATAGAATACAAGGAGAGTAGTAAAGTGTGAAGAGACTGGAAAGGTAGGAAAGGGCTGGGTTGTGATGGGCTTTAAATGCCAAACAGGATTTTGTATTTGGACCAGAAGGTAGTAAGGAGTATGTTTGAGAGTCTTCTTTCCTTTAAAAGCATTTCTTTTTTAACATCAGTAATCATGGTTTCCCCATAAATGAACAGAGAAAAGAGGCAGGCATATGGCAGAGGAAGGAGGCCCTAGTAGCTGGGGCATCAGAAAAGGTCTCATCCCATAGAGGACATAATGTTTGAGTAGAACTTTGAAGGAGAGCAGGGATTCTAAGCCTGTGCAAAGGCATGGATGGAGGGATGGAGCTTTGTCTTTGGGGAATAGCAAGTTCAACGTTTTCAGACTGAAGCGTGCACAAAATACTCCTGACTTGGTGTTCAGGGAGGACTAGCCCCTTTGGTAAGGGCTTGCCAAGCCCTTTTCAGGGCTGCTCATCCACCTTTGGTGTCTACCCTAGCTCTCACCTGGGTCACGAGAAGCGCTAGCATGTGCAGTGGCCACACCTCACTGAACTGTCTTGACAGACAGGCTAAACCAGGCTGAGAGTAACTGATGGGCCTCAAACCTTTTTGTGAGTTAGTGAGGTGTCTGCTCCAAGCATATGAAGACTTCACCTAGCGGAATGGGAGGATGAGAACAATTCCTTCAAACAACCATGAAGGGAGCTGAAGTAGGCTCTGTGGAGGACTTAGAGCTTGGTCAGACATTGAAGATGCCAAGTTCATCCACTGCATCCAGGGCCATTGTCATTTGTCTTGACTTTTGTCTTGCTACTGGATGTCAGTGGCTCTGGAAGAGAGAATGAAGCTAATGAGTTTGTGCAACTCTGCCTTACTTAAATCCAATTTGTACACAAGTCAAGATATCACTCTGTGATGACATTGGTCCTCCACAGAAATGAAGGACGAATAACAGCAACAGCAACAACCATGCCACAAAAGACTCCCTATCCTAGAAGTTCATGCTTGCACCGAATTCGTCATACTGGACTCAACTCTTTCCTTTTATTGGTGGATTGCTTCCAGAACCTCCATTTTAAGGAAGCCAACCATCCTTCACCGTGGGTGATTTTCTCTGTGCGATTCCCCTCAGTGATTGTCTTATCCCTCAATCCCACCCCTCTGTTTTCAGCTGCCTTCTGTGTTTTTTTCCATTAGAACATAAGCTCTTTGAGGGCAGGTGTTGCCTTTCTTTTTACTTGTATTTATATGCCCAGTGTTTAGGACCATGCCTGTCAGATAATAAGTTCTAAATAAATGCTTTTTGATTTGATTTAATTTGTATAATAAATCTGGAAGAGTAGGTTGGGTCTAAGTTGTGAAGGACTTGAAATATTTAACCAGAAGTTTGTATTTGATCCTAGAAGTAATAGGGAGCCACTAGAATTTTTTTGAGCAGAGGAATGGTTTGATCAGATCTCTTAGATCACCCTAATAGATGTGTGGAGGTTGAAATAGAGAGGGGATACTTAAGGCAGGGAAATCAAGTAGGAGGCTATTACTGGGTTTAATTGAGAAGTGGACAAGAATGGCGGTAGTGCCAGTAGATCAGTCTGTGGAACAGTGCAAAAGATGTTGTGAAGATTGAAATGGCAATATCTGGCAAGTGATTGATTACATGGTGTGAATGAGAAGGATGTCAAGGCTGACTCTGAAGTTGTGAATCTGGGTAACTGGAAGGATGGTAGATGGTAGATCCTTCAGGAGAAATAGGTAAGTTAAGAAGAGGAGGGGATTTTGGATGACAGATAATGAATTCAGTTTTGGACATGTTGATATGAAGTACTCAAATAGGTAAGTGGTGAGGCAGGACTGGATTAGGTGAGAGACTAGGTATGTAAATCTAGGAGTTATCTGTGTAGAAATAATTGAACCCATGGGATCTATAAGGTTACTAAGAGAGAGTGGAGAGATCTTAGAATCTTGTAATTGTGAGATTTTTGGAGCATAAGAGTACATTTTATCTTGTTATCTTCTAGGCTGTTGATTTTTTTTTTCTTTTTGGATCCTGATTTTTCCATCCAGTGTGTTAGCTATTCCACTTAGTTTTGTGCTGCCTGTAAATTTGATAGGCAGTTTATAGCTATGCTTTTATCCAACTCGTTAGCACAGGGCCAGTCATATTTACCTGAAGCACTCCAGTAGCGATGTCCTCCACCTTGAAAATCAAACCATTAATAAGTTGTTACTGGCTATTCAGCTAGTTCCAAATACATCTAAATGTGTTTTAATTCCTCCTATATCTCTATATCTTTTCTACAAAAATAGCACAGGGCCAGTCATATTTACCTGAAGCACTCCAGTAGATATGTCCTCCACCTTGAAAATCAAACCATTAATAAGTTGTTACTGGCCATTCAGCCAGTTCCAAATACTCCTAAATGTATTTTAATTCTTCCTATATCTCCATATCTTTTCTACAAGAAAATGTTAGATATTTTGACAGATGCTTTACAGAAATCAGGTTGTCTTATATACAGGATTCCTCTGATGTAGATCAGTCTATTAAACTGTTAAAAAAAGGAAATAAGATTTACCTGCCAAGACTTGTTTTGGGGGAAGCTATGCTGGCCTTTTGTGATCAGTGCTTCTTTTTTAGTTATTCACTGACCATCCCTTTAATAGTATGTTTTAGAATGTTGTTAGGAATTGAAGTCAAGCTCTCTGACCTGTAGTTTAAAGACTGTTCTCTTTTTGAAAACTAGGACAATATATTTTTTAATCTGTCTCCATTTTTTTAATTGGGACAATATTTTTCCTCTTTAAGTCTTGTGGAACCTTTTCCACTCTCTATGATGTGTCAAAGATGAGTGACGTTAGCTCAGCAGTTACATGTGCCAGTAATGTCGGTAATGAAAGGTGCATGAAAGACAAACTTCATTTACTTTGCGATTTTGTCTAGTGCTGTTTATTTTCAGTTATTTGATGATATGGGTAGACAGTATTGGGAGTTAACATAAATATTTAAGAAGAGGAATCATCCATCTAGGTGGCATCTTATTTAGGGCACTAGGATCAGAACCAGACTGACTTGAATTTGAATCCTTCCTCTGACACTACCTGTGTAACCTTGGGCAAGTCATTTAATTTCTCTGGGCCTCAGTTTCTTCCTCAGTGAAGCAGAGATGAGAATAATAAAAATAACAAGACCCGTCACTGGCTCATTGTGAAGATCAAACTGAAACAGCATCTGTGAAGTGATTTACAAACTGTGCTGTTAGCTGCTGCTGCTGTTGTTGTCTGTTACTGCTGTTGTTATTGCTATATTTGTTTAAATAAGTTCATTTCTGGGGGCTTTGACTTTGAACTTCCAAGCTTCTTAGTTTGTGAAGCCCCTCCCTTGACTCAGGAGCCCAGTCTTACCCAGCTTATTTTTCCACCCCTGCCTTTGGTGTCAGATACTGGAGGGATTAAGAATAGGATAGCTAGTGATCACCCTTAGTTAGAAAATAGTTTATGGAGGAGGGGGCTTGTTGAAGTAGTCTTTGAAGTATTTGGATTAACAAAGAGGGAGGACCAAAGAAATTCCAAGTAGACAGGACAGTAAGATGGAGAGCATGAAGGAAGAAACCAGCCCTGATCACGTGGGGAAGATGTTGATAAACTTGCCCTGTTAGAGGGGAAGAATTGGGTTGAGGAGTAAAAGATGTGAGATGGAGGGCTTTAAATGCTTAAATATAGTAATTGATGAAATATTAGAATGAATGCTCCTTTACTGGATTTATAACTCATGAAGTTGTACCATATAGACAGTTAATTTCTAAAGGGAAAAAGGCTGAAGTAGAGTTGGGAACACAGGAAAATATTGTTGCAAGTGATCGTTAACTCCTTGACTTGACTCCATAAAAAGAAATGGATTCTAAACCATGCAAGAAAAACAGGTTAGGGCTGAAGAAGTGTGATGAATAAGCAAAATAGGAGAAGTCTGGGTGTTTATATGTTCAAGAATGCAAGCAGATACACATGAATGAAGAATATATGTGACAAGGAGCATCCATAATTTTTTGAGAAAGTGCTCAAAGATTTGAGGTAAAAAATATTCTTTGTAGGAAGCAGAAAAGGAGAAGACAAGCAAAACCAGGTTATTTCTGTGATTTGAAAAATATAAGAAGTAACAAAAATCAGAATAAGTTAATGCTATCTCAAAATTATAAGAGGATAAAAAAAGCTTTTTATTCAGGCATTTGAAGGGTAACATGTAGTTTCCCTTTGTTTTTTGTTTTGTTTATTTATGGAAACTTTTAATTTTTTTCTCATTTGAAATGCACTGTATAATTATCTGCCTCCTTTGAAAAGTCTGTGCCCTTTTAAAATCACATTCACTTTTGAGTATATCTCTCTCCCTTCCTTACCCAGTAATCCTTTCATTGTAACAAAGATTTAAAAAGAGAAAGAAAAAAAAAAAAAGATTTAGCCAAACCAACACATCAGTTACTTTGACCGCATCTACATGGAGAGAGGGAGGCAATCTCAACTGCTCTGAGACTGAACTTGGTCATTATAATTACACAGAACTCAGTTTTACCTTATTGTTCCCCTCTCCCCTGCTCCTTTTTTGTTTTGTTAAGGATTGGATTGGTATAGGGAACTCCCAGGTGAGGAAATTCTCCCTATCATTGCCTGTTGGCACCTTCTCTACTACTTGTAGTCTTAAAGAGCTGCCTAGAGGAAGACTTAAGTGACTTGTTCAAGGCCCCTTCTTTATCAACTATACTATGCTGCTTCTTATAAACTGTTGTAATCATTATGCGTGTTATTTTTTGCTTTTACTTATTCACTCTGCATCAATTCATGTAAGTTTTCTCATGCTACTCTGATAGTACATAGTTGTTCTTTCATATGACACAGTCATATTCCATGCATTCATTTAACCAATTCTCCAGTTCTTTGCTACTGCAAAAAATGCTGCTCTAGATATTTCAGTATATGTAGGACCTTTTTCTCCTTGTTTGTAATCTCCTTAGGATCTCAGGGTCAAAGGATATGGACATTTTAGTTGCTTTCTTATTGTAATTTGACATTGTTTACCAGAATGGTTGAATCACTTCACAAAAATATACCTGTCTTTATATAGCCCCTCCAACATTGACTGCTTCCATCTTTTTCTATGAAGCATTAAAACATTTTTGCTTATTGATTTGCTAGTCTGCTAGGTCTGAGATGAAATATAGTTATTTTAACTTAAATTTTTCTTATATTACCATTAATCTGAAGCAGTCTTTAATATAGTTGTTAATAGTGTGAAATTCTTCCTTTTGAGACAGCTAGGTGGTGCAGTGCATAGAGTGCTGGGTCTGGAGTCAGGAAGAACTGAGTTCAGATTTGACCTCAGACAATTATTAACTATGTGACTCTGGGCAAGTCACATAACATCTTTGCCTCAGTTTCCTCAATTGTAAAATGGGGATATAAGAGCACCTACCTTCCAGGATTGTTGTGAGGATCAAATGAGATAATCTTTGTAAATCACTTTTCATACTACTGGGCACATAAGTAGATGCTATATAAGCCCTACCCCTTGAGAACAGTTTGTTTACATCCTTTAAATACTTAGGTATTGAGGAATGGCTCCTGATATCAGAAATTTGCATTAGCTCCCTTTATATCTTGAATATCAGACCCATATCAAATATATACACATATGTATATATGTACAAACATATAGGTGGTTGCCTCAGGTCATTTTATCAAAGACTGTTGAAGTTTACATGCATAGTACTACAACACCCTTGTCCTCCTTCCTTTCTTAATCTCTTCCCCACCTGACTTTTATGGCCAATGCTGCATCCTCTTTTTTTGATTTCATTCTGTACAAGACTTAATTTCATCTAATGAAAGCCTTAAACAATTAAGGAGCCCTGGTGAACTAGGACTTGTGGGAACTCTAGCATTTAGTCTATATTTTTGCCTCTCAAGAAACCTCATGTGAGCAGTAAATGTGGAGAGCAGCACTGGAAGAAGCCAAACATTTTATTTAACTCATATGACATGAACAAGTAAAAGTCGGTTTACAAAAGATAAGTCTCAAGTTAAAATGATGACTATTATAAAGGAACCTGACTGAAAGAGAGGAGATAGGGTCAGCCTTGTCATTTTTCCCGATGACCTCAGCAAGGATGGTACAAATGTTGTATTTTAGGGCAGTGCTTTGTGTGGTACTGTGTTCGTGACTAGGACGGATTCAAAACAATCATAATAAATATGAGAAATAGCTAGACCAGAAAAGATTCCATGAGGAAGGGTAGAGTAAGCTTTGGTAGTTCCAACTGACAGGAATTCTTCTTTGATATATGACAAATGGTAGCATAAGTGTTAGCCATGTTGTCCATTACAATGGTTTCTGGGTCCCATAGCATCTTCCACTAGCACCCTTCAGTCTACTTCTTTGGGCTTGTTCCCTTTGTAAACTAGAGCAAAGTCAAACTTCTGTCTGCAACTGAAGTCACTTTTATCTCCACCAGCACCAGGTGATATAATAGTGCGGGTTTTTGACTCATCAATGCTTTTCCTAACTTCATCCAGATAGCTGACTCTGCTTATAAGTTATCCACTAGAATATAAAATAATCCTGAATCTGTCATATCTAATATCCAAGATATTGGATGGAAAAGTCTTTGTTTTTCTTCCCCATGTTACACCTCTAACCTAATTCTTTCTAGCCCTGTGTAATCACGGAAACTTTTCTCTCTCCTGGCCATCCTCTCTAGTGCTGGATTTCCTTTTTTCATTTTCAATCCCTAACACCTGGGAGTGGGGATGGGGTGGGAGAAGGTGGCTGCTTGTTGTTCATTTTCAGACCCTCTGACTTTTTATTCAGTAACTTCTCCTTTGCAGTTTGCTCCATTCCCATATATACCCTTATTCAGATTCTACTGACCCCCAGGTCATTCTCTCTTCTTTCTCAAGGAGTTCAATAACTGGGTCATAATCATTTTTTTAACCGCAGCTTTCATTCTGTATTTCTGGAATTCAGTTTACTGTTGATGTTCCTTCAAATATTCTTGCGTTCCAGTTTATCAGTTGCAGTTTCCATCACCAACCTTGCCACGTACAGGGATGGTCCTATTTTTGATCACGTCCTCACCCACAAGGATTCTGCTTTCATAGTCTATAACTGAAATTCCTCCGTCTGATCTTGAGCTTTTGTCTTCTCTCGGTTTCTATTCAGTTTTCACTGCAGCCATTGCTGCTTTGCCAAGCTCTGGATTTACTTTCCTTTCTTCAAAATCTTGACCCTTTAGTTAATCAGTTCAAATTTATGCTGTCCTTGGCCTTTGAAATCCGTGGCCTGTTTCTCATTGCCCGTCATCCCTTTGTAAGCTCCACCCCTGGATTGCTCCCATAATCCATCTTGCTTGAGTGCTGCCGAACCCCGCTGCAGAGAGTTGTACTGATTGAGTCCACTAACAATTTGTTTTCCAGTCTTAACTAGTCCCTCAACGATATGTCCTCTTCAAATGACTCTTTATCTACATTTCTAGTCCTGTATCTCCAACGCTCTGCTAGACATTGTCACCTGCGTGTCTCGTAGGCGTCTTAAATTCAGCATGCTTGAAACAGAAATACATGTATCTCTTCCTTTTTTCTCTATTTCTAATGAGCGTAGCATCATTCTTCTGGTAATTCACGTTTATATCCTTGATCTATTTCACATTTCTTTACCCCATGCACTCCACCTTCCAGCACTTCTTTCTGCTTCTTTGTGTCTTTCCACAGGTGATTTCCTTCCTGTTAGAAACGATCTTCGTCTTCCACTTCTTGCTCTTCAAAGCCTTAGTTTCCTTCAAGACCGAGTTAAAATGCCACATCTTTTAAGAGCCCTTTACTGCTTCCTCAGTTGTTAGATCTTTTCCCCATTCTCACCCCACCACCAGTCCCTGCCAAATCATTTTGCTTTTTAAAATTTGTATATATCTTGCATTTTTTTTTAAAAAAATCTAAGCATGCTATATTTTCCCAGTATAACATAAGCTTCTTGAGGAGAGGGCCGATATTACGTCTCTTAGAGATTTCTATCTTGGACGTTTCAGCGCAATGGCTAGCACGTGGGAGGTGCTCAGTATGTGTATGTCGGCTGACTTGTTTTCCAGTTTACAGTTATCCTTCTTATCCTAGCTGCATTTATTTTATTCCTGCATTTAAAAATATTCATATCATCAAAAGCATGTTTTATCTTTGGTTAGAAACTTACCACTAGTCAGAGTTGTCAGAGTATTAATCAGATTGGTTGACTAATAGAGTCACCTCTATTTATTTTCCTCTCATTTTTAAGTGCTTTTTTATGTTTATGCAGAGTATTTGTCTATAAGATAATGGAACTAATTCCATGGTCTAGTGGTGGGGGGTAAGGAACTTCTTGTAGCATATGGTCTAAATTTTTTTTGGTCAGATTGCCTTCCTGTTTTCCTAACAGTTCTTATCAAATAGGATGCCCTTCACCAGGAAGTTTATGTTGTTGGACTCACAAATACAGGGTTATTGAGTTCACTTTTTTTCCTATTCTTCCTTATCTAGTCTTTTCTCTTGATTTACTTTTATATTTTTAATCATTTTTTTTAGAAATGAGATTTATTTCATATTAACAAAAAGCTTGAAAGTTGTAATAGATTCAGTATCATTTAATAAATACTTATTTACATGCAGTGCTGTATGTTCCAGCAGAGATAGAAAGATGGATCCTTCCCTATCTGAACACATGATTTCATAGGGTTAATAGGTAAGACATAGACATAGCTATAAGAAATTCATAACAGAGATGTAAACCAGTGGCTTCTTGACATCCAAAGGATGAAGACTTTTTCTGATTTAAGGCTAAGAAGGGAATGCTTTATTGTGAAGAAGGCATTTGAGCCAGGGCAGCTATGATTTTAGCAGCTGTGGGGTCAGGATGGCAAAGAAGCCGGGGCATTCCGAGTGACACAATGTAAACAAAGGCATGATGGGATAATAACAAAAATCTAGATTTACTGGAATGAGATTCATATGAAAGGGGATTCATGTGAGACAAGCTTAGAAAGGCAGGATGGAGCCTACCTAATTGAAGACTTTGACCAGATCTGAACATGGAACAGGGTAGTAGAAGAGGAAACCAAATAGTGAGTTTGTGGGGATAGAAATAACAACATTTGACACTGATTTTGAGTGGGGAAGTAGGTGGATTTTAAAAGAAAATGGAAAATTAAGGATAATAGGTAGATAAAGCATTTCGTATGTATTTACTATTTGCCATACATTTGACTAAGCCAGTGCCAAAGTTTTGAACATGCTCTGACTGAATAAACAGTACAACTATTCCAAAGGTATCTCTGAGTCAAGACAAAATGAGATCTGGAAATCTTTTTAAAATGAGCTAAAGGGAGAGAAGATCAGAGAACTCTTGCAAAATCACAGTTTATTATTATATTTGCTGTGTGAATGATTATATGATGTACAATCAATCTCTACTCTATTTAAGAAAATTATGGAGAGTGGACATGAATAAACTCAATCTATTCAGCTGCCTGAGCAACTTTGTTTAATCGTTTTGTGGCTTTTAGAGGGAAAGATCATTTGGAAATGATACTTATGTAGCAAAAAGTAAAGTGTACATCAGCTTACATGGTTAGATGCCCCAGAGTAGGTGGTAATGCCTTAACCATATATGCATTTATAAAGGCCACTAGGACCTCTTTCATTGTTATAAAGGGGAATGCTAACCCTCTCTCCTTTCATATATGGGGTGTTCAAGGAGTACTAACACCTCTGTTGTGAGGGCTTGCTGAGCCATTTTCAGGACTGCTCGTCCACCTTCTGTGTCCACTCTCACCTAACTCTCACCTCTGGCTCCAAGAAGCTGTAGTATGTGCAGTGGTCACACCCTGATAAAACTATCTTGGCGGGCAGACTAAGCTAGGTTTAGTTTATATAATAGGCCTCAAAATTATTGGTTGTCTACCCCAGGCATATGAAGACTTCCCCCAGCAGAATGGGCAATTTGTTCCAGCTGCCACGAAGGTGGCTGAAGCAGGTACTTTGGAGCACTTGTGCAGACATTAAAGGTTCCAGGGTTATCCACTGTATCCTGGGCCATCCCCAGGCTTGATTTTTGTGCTGCCACTGGACTTCGATGACTGGAAGAGAGAATGAGGCTGACAACTTCATGCAACTCTACCTCACTTAAATTCAACTCACATTCAAGCCAAGGCATCATCCTCTTGATGTCATTGGTCCTCTTCAAAAATGAAGGACGAACAACAACAGCAGCACCTTTGCAGCCAAGTAGTCAGTGTTTCCTCTGAGTCTACCCTACCATAGAAAAGTATAGACTGTACTGCCAGTCCAATAGGAAGATAACATTTTATTAATTAAGTCAGCTCTGCAAAAGGAAAGAACTAAACACTAATCTGAACTGAAAAAGTGTCAGAAATGATACTTATACCATAAATACTGTTGCATGTTTAATTTCCTTTCACAATGAAAATAAGAAAAAGATAAAAGGAGTTATGTTTTAGAAAAGTGAGATGATGTTTGCAAAGGACAGTAATTTTATGGGAAATTTGTAGGCTTGAAGTTTTATGGGACAAGAAAAACACAAATTATAAAGTAAAATGAATGGAATGTGGTAGATGCAGTTATAAGTCTTTCAAAATGAACAGATTCTAAACAGCAAAATAATTTGAATACTATTTGAACAACTTTGAGAGCTTTAAAAAAGTTTTCAAAAGTATGTTAACAATGCTGTCTTAATAATATATGCTTAATAACCTCAACTAGGAATTAGCCATTGTGATTGTATGTGGTGAGGTTGCTTTTCTATTTATAAATGAACTTTCTTCTTGAGTGGGTTCCATTATGTATAAAATATGTAAGTGAAAGATAAAAAGGTGATTTTTAATGGAAGATAAATTGAGAAGACCTGGAATCTTCTAATTTAAATGAGCAAGCAGGAGAGAAAATCAGAACTCTTGCAAAATCATAGTTTACTATTATATTTGCTTACTTAGGTATTATTTCAAATTGTTATTTGTTATTGAAGACCTAGCTTCTTTTGAATCCATATATTTTTCTTCACATATACTCAGATGTGTATATATATGTATATATATGTATAATACATATGGACTTAAATACACATACAAGTATATGTACATATATGTGTATGGATATGTATGTGATATGTATGTATATATATATATATAAGTGTATATATATCATCTCTTGAAAGTACACTCAAGCTGTAAAAGTTGTGGGCAGGAACATTCATCCTTGAAATCTTTTGAAATTATGAACTATGTCTAAATTTCTTGCAAGAAAATAAAACATTTTATTTTAATTAAGCAGTATTTAAGCTTAGTTCAATTTATATAACATCTGTTCTGTATTCACTGAATGCGTAGCTAAATATTGTAATAATATCCAAAAAAGACAAATGATAAAGATTCAGATCAGAAAAGGTTGTTTCTGATGACCACACCTCTAGGAATTGAAAGAAAACTTTTATTTACTGCATAGTTTACAGATTATGTTCAACAGAAATATCATTTTATTCCTAGTCATCTATGCCTTTTCTTAGTAAATACTACTGACTTTAATGCTTGAATATATATAGAACCATACTATGATAAATATTCATTTTTTTCTCCTTCAATTCAAGGCTCTGAGGAAACAGGATGCTAAGGCTAGTGAAAATGAGGGATTGATGACAACTAAATTAAGACAATCTGAAAGTGAAAAGATTCAGGTAAGAATTTTAAAACCTTTTTGATCTTTTGAAAAGTGATAACAGTTTGCTGAGTCCATATCTGTTGAGTAGCTTAAAACCCATGCGCTGAGACCATTGAATGGAAGAAAGCTTATTTAGGTGCTGATGTAGATAGATTCACTTGGTTAGTGACAGTGTCTCTAGTTTGAAGAGTTGCCACGGTCTGCCAAGCTGGTCTTGGGAGAAGATGTTTTTGTCTCCTAGTTTTGTGTGCTTGTTGCTCTGTCTTTTTTGTAGTTGAAGTAAGCATTACCATTGTGTAGTGAATAGGGAACCATCAAAGAGTGATTCTACCACAGATAAAGGAATGGTCTTTGAAAATTTTAGTGCTTTATGTGCATTTTTAAAGTATGAAAGGAAGGTCATTTAATTGTGAAAATAAAGCAAAAATTCTCAGAAACAACAGGAATTAATTAAGGACTTACTATGTGCAGGACACTGTTCCTAGATGCTAGAGATATAAATCAAAATTTTAAAAAGCAGTCCATACCCTTAAGGAGCTTTCATTTTGCTGGGGTTGATTATAGTTACTGGGGAACATATTTGTTCCTATTACCTACTAAATTTC
Organism: Phalanger gymnotis; assembly: GCA_028646595.1. Classification (NCBI taxonomy): domain Eukaryota; kingdom Metazoa; phylum Chordata; class Mammalia; order Diprotodontia; family Phalangeridae; genus Phalanger; species Phalanger gymnotis. Next base: position 208,771,815 of record CM053624.1, read on the forward strand.
TTAGTTTGAAAAAGACTATGGTTAGTCATACTTGGTAAACCCTTTGTTCTTGAAGGTTCAGTTGCTTTCATTGTAACTTATCTCATTGCTCTGGGTAATGTCCGTGAATGTGTGAGTGATATTGCTAAGAAAATCTGAGAATAGGAGCATTTTTACTTTGAACTTAGATTTTGGATTGGCTGCTTTTATGATGATAATGTTGTAAAGAAAGGAGGAGATTAAAGAAATGCATATTAAATAGATGAGTTATATCAGCCTTTATTCTAATGCCATTCCATGTGATTAAATAAAAAAAAAGTCTTGAAGTTTTTTTAGTAAGCAATTATTTGTATTTCTCATAAGCAATTTGTTCTTACCTCTAGGTTTGGGACATTTACTGAAAGCTTTTCAGTTTTTTTCCCCTCCTCTTATACTATGCCAACAACGATGTAGTTCTCTGCAGTTCCAGTGCACCTTCAAATTTCTTTTTTATCCCTTATTGAACCGTTAGGTTGAGCAGGAGTTGGAAACATCCCGAAGGCTGTTGGCACAGTCAGAAAGCAGTCGAGAAGCACTTTTACTTCAGGTAAATCTATGTAAGCTATGAAAATCTTTTATATTAAACTGTGATTGAGTCTCTCTGTAATATTAAGTCCTTTAATATAGGTGAACAAACAAACACACTTAGTATTCTTAGACTTTCCCCCCTTGAATCTATTAGCATACATAAACATGTGATGGCTTGAGAAAATTCAGAGTAAGCTGGTAAAAGACATAGGTTCCCACTGTGACAATGTGTCTTGCTGATTACTACTTACATTTGTACTTAATATTTCTTCTTGGGATGGGAAATGTAAAAGTAGACTGGATATCTATTCAATAAACTTTTCCTGGGAGCTTAATTTTATTTCAAGAGGCAGCGAAAAATGGAGGAGGAAGTAAAAGATATAAAATAGACATCTATAGGTTGGGGTAACTTTGAATGCATCACTATGTTAAACTCAACTGTTCAGGCACCACTCGTTCTCTTTTAAGGAAAGATAAGCCTTAATTTTTAAACATTACATTTTGTAGCCCATTTTTCTGTAATGAGAATTGGGCTCTTTTTTATATTTGAAATCCAATAACTTTAAATAGCTGTGTTAATTCCATTTGATAAAAAATGTGCTTTTTCTAATTACCCTTCTGTCTGTGGTTTAATATCAATAGTGATTATACTGTATTGTGTTTTGAGATATATATTACATAATATATGGTAGACTTTGATTCTAGATGTCATCACTGTAGAAGAGGATTGTTATATTTTGACAGCAGACCTGAAAACATAGTACAGATCCTGTCATGGTGGACAGTATTTAAAATGTCCATTGATTTTTCTGTGATAAAAAGGCCATATGGAACTAGTGCTACCTCAAAGGAAATTGAAGAAATGGTTCTTACATTCCTTCTTTATTCTCTTTCTTGTTTTCACTCTAAAATTTAAAATTGGAAAGTTTATACTTGGTATCCAACTCTGTATTGGTGTCATTAGAACATTGTTCATCACTGATTTACATTTGTAGAAATAAGAAATTTAGGCCTTGAGGCTATTTCTGTGCCTGTAATTCACTCTTTTTTGTTGGCTAGCCAAAACTTTTTTACTATTTTTTTTTTTTGCTATTGTTTACTGTTACTTACTCAACGAGCATTTATTGAGCACCTACTATGTTCCAGCACTGTCTTATTGGTTGGTGAGGCAGGGATGAGGAGAGCATTTATTTCAGGTGAGGTAGATAGCCACTGCAAAGGCTGGAAGATGGAGGATACAGTGTCAAGTCTGAGAAGCAATAAGATGGTCAGTGTGCCTGGACTGTAGAATTCACAAGAGAGTAATGTTTAATGAGGCTGCAAAGATAATTGAAGCAAGGTTGTGAAGAGTTTTGAAAACAAAATGGAGGAATTTATACTTGATCATAGAGGTCATAGGGAGCCGATGGAGTTTATTGAGAAGAGAGGGATGTAATAAGACCTACATTTTAGGAAAACCACTTTGGCAGCTCTGAGGAGGATGGCTTGGAGTGGGGAGATTCTCAGGGCAAGAAGACTAACTAGGAGGCTATTGTAAAGTACAGCAAGAGTTGATCGATGGTGTGAGTGGAGAGGATACATATGTAAGAGATGTTATAGAGAAAGAAACAACAAGGTTTGGCAACTTGGTAGATAAGTGGAGTGAAGGGGGGAGGGGGGAGAGAGAGAGAGAGAGAGCGCGCAGAGAGAGAGAGAGCGCGCAGAGAGAGCAAGCGAGCGCACACTCTGAGGCAATTATGCAGCATAGGTGATAGAATGGTAGACTTGGAATCTAGAAGGCAAGAGCTTGAATCCTATGTCAGATGTCTATTTCCTGTGTAATCCTGGGCAAGTCATTTAGCTTCCCTCAGCCTCAGTTTCCCCATTTGTAAAACAAGGAAGATGATTGTAGCTGCCTCACAAAGTTGTTGTGGGGATCAAATGAAGAATACTTGTCAAGGATTTGGTTCAAACTGAAGGACTATATGTAGTAGGAGTGCCCAATTTATGATCTCAAAAAGGATCATATAAATATAAGAATGGTTCGAAATCGTTGGGTATACAGAATTCTCCAAGCAGAAGGCATCAAAAAATTTATTCAGGGCCCAGAGCAACAAATTAGCGAACCAACCTCCCCATTCCAG
>CM053624.1:208774983-208791931 GCA_028646595.1 Phalanger gymnotis
CCACAGGGGTTTCACACCTGATAGGGCTTTGGGCCTGGGGCTTAGCGTTTAACAGGTGAAAGTACTTTCACCATAAACAAAAGCCAAACTCCTTAAGCACACCCGTTAAACTAAGCCCATTTTGCCTTACTGGCACACTATATAAGGGCTAGCTATTGTTATTTTATTATTATTAAGAGTCAAAGACAACATCCCAGGATTGTAAACCTGGGTGCTAGAAGGATGGTGGTACCCTCGATGGTAATAAAGAAGTATTGAAGAGAGGTGGGTTTGTGGAGAAAGATGAGTTCTGTTTTAGACATGATGAATTTGAGATGCCAATGGGACATCTTGTTCCAAGTGTTCCCCAGGCAGGTGGTGCTGGTGGGACTGAAAACAAAGGAGAGAGACTGGGACTGGATCACCTACTTAGAGATGATAATTGAATCCATAGCAGACTTGGGGTGGAATACATCTAGTTAAAGGTTACATTATGGAACACGTTTAAACAAAGGAGCTGAAGAAGAATGATTAGACAATTAGGAGGAGAGCCAAGAAAACACCAAAGGAAAGGTTACATACATGTGTTTATAGTTATGTCCATGTGAAATATATGACTATAAAATAACATGTTATATATACGTATGTATATATAAAACACACAGGTATACATATTCATTTTAGTAAATATTTATATTTTTAGAAAGCAATTTGTTCTTACTGTATGGTTTGCCATACGGTTTACTTGCTTTATTTTCTTTCTGTCTCCTAATAATCCTATAAGCTAGGTAAAAAATGTATTCGACTCAGAAAGGTCAAGTGACTCATCCAAGATCATATAGTTACAGAGCCAGGAATTGGACCTGAGGTCCCTTGACTTAGGTCTAGTGTATTCTTTTTACTACATCATTTATAATGGAATCTACATTGTAAAGGGACTATAATGGAGTCTGTAGTAAATCTCTCAATTTAGTCATCACTTGCTTTATTCAGAGCGGTGCTCTAGGTATTATGGGAATATACTAAAGGATTGGAGAGATTAGTCTTTAAATTCAAAGTGATTCTAAGCTAAATAGAGAACTAGGTCATCTAAAAATGTAAGAGAAAAAAGAATGAAAATTGTAATAGACAAAAGTGTTACATAGGGATGAATATTGAAGGAAGAGGCAAAGTTTAATCAAGGGAGACTTTCTGGAATTCAATTTTTATGGCATGATGGCCGTAGATTGTCAAAGAGGAAGGAGAAAGGCAGTTTGGATGCTGACAGCTAGGAAGTTAGGCAGGGTATAGTAAGGAGATTGAAGAGAAGAGATCATAGTGAATACTGAGAAAGGAGGCTATGTAGTTCCTTTGATATGGACCTTTTATACACAGAGTCGGTAATAATTTATAAATTTAGTAAATTTCTGCATATGGAGAATGAAGCCTGTTGTTACTGTTGTCGCCTATATTTAGATAGAAGACCTGCGTGCTCAACTCTTGATGTATCAAGCACCACAGATTTCTAGGCAACAAAAGAACCAACAGAACGAGCATGGAGATGACAGGAGGCTTAGAAGAGGTATATTTCTCATTTAAAAATCATTTCTCCTAGAGATATTTGTCTGGAAAACAATCTCCATTCTTCCATAATGATTATTTTTTGTATTCCCAGTTCTTATCCTAATGGCCACCAATAGGCAGGTAAGTCCAATAGTTCTGACAGGGTTATTGTCACCCCGAATGCTTGCAGCCATCCCCACCAAATGCCACCTTCAGGGCAGGCAATTGAGCTTAGCTGAAACAGGAAGACACCCTTAGGGAGAGAAGAGGACATAAGATGTGCCAGCTAAACTACCACTTGCCTGCATATTCCAGTGGAGATAGCCTTGGGTATAGCAGTGTTTCTAGCCTACATGTGGCAGCCATCATTAGAGAAGCAATCGCTGTGGAGATATGAGCTGGAAGTTGCTTTCGTGGGCCTTGGAGCCACAGATATGAAGATTTTTAACTACGCTGTGAGGACCATGGTACCTTTTCACCTCCTATATGTGTTATCTCCTGCATTAGAATGTGAACTCCTTGAGAGCAGGGACTATATTACTATCCCCAGTGCTTAGCACAATGCTTTGCACATAGTGTTTAATAAATGCTTTTTCATTCATTCATTCATTCATTCATTCATTCATTCATACTTTTATCAACTTTACGTAGTGGGCTCCCCAACAGATTATTATTCACAAGTCTATCTTGAAACCTTAGCTGAATGGTCTCCAAGTTGATTGTTACTTCCACATGAGCTTTTCTGTGGTTTAGGGGATTCCTGTCGAGGAAAGCAGTATAACTAGTCACCAAGTCTTCATCTCTCCTTGTTCAATGACTTGAACTCTCAATAATGCTATATGTAAAATGATCCTTCCTTCTTGTCACTCCTCCTGTTATATGGCATAACAGCCTTGTAGGAATCTGAATTACAAGTTAGAAAGTAATGGAGATAAACAATGATGCTACTTCTCCAGAGCTTCTAAAAGAACTATTTAAATAACAGAGTTCATTGGCTCATTGGTATTTGATTCTGGTAAGGTATGAATGAAATGGTATGGTAAAAGACCTTTGGTGATCTGTGTTTTATAATGTGCACTACTGGAGGGCTACTTCTGTTGTCTGTCTGTGGATTGCTTTGATGGTAATATTATCCACTCTAATGCAGGAAAATGGTGCAATTTCTCATGGTTATTTATTTTGCTCTAATACTCAGAGAAGCCCCTCCTCTCCATTGTAACTCTGTATTCTTTTCATCCCATGGGCCAACCATATCTATACCCTTTGTCTGACTTGGTAAAGGATCCTAGGACTTGGAGATGTATCCTCTTTGTTCAGTCAGATTGCACTCCAAGCTGCCTCTTCTCAAGGATTATAGGAGGGATACTTACTGTCTTTATGGTGTGAGGAAAACATACATTGACTAAGGGGTGGGGGATAGTTTCTCATAGGACTGTTGACAAAAGATTTTATTCACTGTTAGGGAATAATCAGAAGAGGGCAGATTTTGAACTAGCTAGCTTATTTAAACCAAAGAGTTGTAGATGCTATATGATGTCAGACCTAGAAGAGAGCTTGAGACCGTCTAGTAGAGTTCTATAATTTTACAAATGAACAGATAGGACCCAAATCTCATAAGATCCTGTTAACCTTCATTTCATTATGAGAACTAAAATAGATTTCATTCTGCATTGTGTCCCTCTTTTAGTTATGTATATGGGCTGGTGGAAGTTTTTCAGTTTTCCCTACAGACACATGTTGGTAACTGCCATTTTGTTGAAGAGAGAGCTCATTAACAGCAGTTAGATGAGAGGTTTCAAAATTTAGTCATTGTTGCTGCAAGTTGTTCTCTGTAGTTCTAGCAAGCTAGGAAAAAACCTTCATGTTAGCCTTTTAATAGTTTTTAAAAGAGAAACAACTGAATCTTAATTTTTTTTAACCTTTTCACTCTCATATTTAGTCTTTTAAAAAGTACTAGAGTCCTGACTTATTTCAAAAATAGTATCAAATCAAATTTGCTTGCTTTGTGTGGTAATTTCCAGTAAAACTCTACTAGTTTAGATCAGTGATGATAGAAATACAAATCATAATAAAAGATTTAACAACAGCAGTTCATTATTTATATTGCAAAAAGAGTTTTCTTTATGTGAACTTCAATAACAGTCCTTTGGGTGGAATAGTTGGGTTGCACATTCCTGTTCAGTTGAATGGGTAAAAGCCACAAGTACGACTTAGAGGAGACTAGAATTTTGCTGTTAGAAATCCCACTAGAGAAATTTTAGCTTTTGTGGTTTAGTAGCATAATGTACTGTTTCTCAAACTGTACTGCGAGGAATCCTGAAAGATCGCAAGTTTTTTTCTTAATGAATTTAGGCTGTTCATTAGTAGGCATTAAAGATAGTAATTTTAGAGAATTTTACTATAATAGTTTTGCCAAAGTTTTATATTGAAGGAAGGGTCCTGCTACTGTGGCAAAGTTTGAGAACCACTGTGCAAGGTTCTCATTTTGGATGAACAGAGGATGCACATATTCTTCCATTGCATTCCTTGGAGAAATAAGAACTACTAAATGGAAACATCTACAACATCAATTTGAGATTAATGATGAATAGATAAGAACCTTGAAACATGGGAGAAGGGAATAATTCTTGGAATGCAGTTACATGATCTTCCATATGAAGTCTTTCCTAAGAGCCCTAACAGGCTTCCTAACTATCCTAGAATGGGTGTAGCTAGATGGCTCAGTGAATAGAGTGCCAGGCCCAGAGTTAGGAAGACCTGAATTCAAATTCAGTCTCAGATACTTACTGTGTTTGACCCTGGCCAAGTCACTTAACCTGTTTGCCTCAGTTTACTTATTTGTAAAGTAGGGATAATATTAGCACCTACCTCCCAGGGTTGTTGTGAGGATCAAATGAGTTAATAATTATTTATTTTATATATATATGCATATATATATACACACAGTATAATACACAGTATACAATAAGTATACATATATGTGTGTCTGTGTGTGTGTATACATACACATACACAGTGATTGGCGCTAGTAAGCATTATGTAAATATTAGCTACTATTATTATTACTGTTATTACTACCCTGTATCTATTTTGTATTTATTCCACATCTTTGTTATGTATGTATTGTCTTACTTGAGAGGCTATAGGTGCCTTTGAAAACTGGATTTGTTTCTTTGTATACCTTTATGTACTGGCACATAGCAGTTCCCCACAAGTGCTTCTTGATGGATGATAGTTGTGTATAAAGGATCTGAATATTACATAAACAACATGTTTCTGTATGTATTACTCAAGTATATCATTCCATTTTATCTTCAAAGGGGCTGAGAGGTCTGATCAGGAGAAACAAGAACTGGAGAAACAGGTCTCAGAGCTGAAAGCCAAGCTGAACCACAGTGTCATGATGTCTGAGGTACAGGAACTGAAGCGATGCATTGAGAGAAAAGACAAGGAAAAAGCACAGTTAGAAGAACAAACAGAGGTGACTTTGATATTTTAAATTTAATCCTTAGAACCACAGATATGTTCAACAAAATTGTCTGATCGACTTAAAAGAAAATTAGGAAATCGGGTCCTTTTTCTCAATCAAGGTAACCCACAAAAACCTCTTCTTCCTCATTTAATTCATAGCTGAACAACAGCCTTTTCTTTCTTCTTTTTCCAACTTAAATGTTCCTCTTCCAGTAGCAATTACTTTTCACTTTGAAGATCTAAGCGACCCTTTCTGTTAAGAAACTAGGTGTGTGCCAATACAATGTTGACTTCTGGGATAATCTGTATAATGGAATGTGGTAGTTCTCTGAACTCATTTACAATAGATGAGAATAAAATTCCAAATTCAAGGATGCTTCTCAAATCCATTAGGTCCAAGTAACTTTAGTTTGGAAAAAAGATTTTAGTTTGAAGGAAAAAAAAAGCTAATGTCACCCATTCAGAATAATTTCTCACCTGTCAAAATTGTATTGGCACACACCTAGTTTCTCAATGGAGGGCAGTCACTTAGATTTTCAGAGTGAAAAGAATAGAAACATTTAAGTTAGGAAAAGTTCAGAAGTCATAGTGCAGTTTCAGGCTACTTAAACTTAAATGCTTAAGCTATTAAAGCACAAAATTGCACTAAATCTTTTGGGACATACTGTATTAATCTTTTATTGCCAAGATAGATAAAGTAATTATAAAAAGGTATTAAAATCAGAATGAGAGAACATAGATTTGAAAGAAATTACTTCATTTCTATGATAGTTGAATAATCAAAATAGATCAAATGTTAACGTCCTATTCTATGCATGGAGAACCTGTGGTCTTAAGGCCACATCTGGCCCTCTAGGGCCTCAAGTGCAGCCCTTTGAATGAATCCAACTTTACAGATCAAATCCCCTTAACAAAAGGATTTGTTCTGTAAAACTTGGACTCCATCAAAAGGCCACACCCAAGACCCTAGAAGGCCACATGTGGCCTTGAGACCACAGATTTCCCACCCCTGTTATTTAGAGAAGCATCCATCTAGCTTAGTATATGTTTTTGAGAATAAATTTGTCCATTGTAATTTTATTGAGGTGCCATACTGAGGGATTTCAAAATTGAAAAGGAACCATTAGATATCCTGGGACCTACTAAGTATTGAAAGCAGTTAATTTTATGAAACTGGAGAGAAGTACTTTTCTTATCATCCTTGGAGTTTGCATCTTTATGCTGTGTTGTCAAAGAATTACAAAAAATATCTTTTGGATTGTATTTATGAGTCATTCTAAAGATATGAAATATTTGTGTTCCTTACATAATATATTCCACTGTATTTAATAAATAGCTTATTAGAAGTAGTGGTACATCCAAAGCCTTTTAAATTGTCTTTCTTTGCAGGTTGTTTTTTAGCCTTTTGTATAGCTAAGAAAAGTTATGTGTTGTAAAAGTGTAGTTATTCCTTCTGAAGAAAAATTTTGTAAAAAATATGTTAGTAACTGTCAAAGGTGGACAAATCTCCTTGCCTGCTGTTCAGAACCAGGTGCTGCTTTTCTTTTTTTCTGCGTGGATTGTATCTGATTTTCTCCTTGTGGAATGAGCTAAAAAAGCACTCTTGAGTTTTCTGTTATTCGATTTTCACTTGGTAATTATATCCTTCTGATTGCCTTCTTATTCACTGACCCTGAATTTTTCCTCTGCCTCTTGCTGAATTGTCCTTTGACTCATAGCAATAGGAAAAAGTGTTGGGGTCATGTTTCCACAATCCCGCTAGCAGCTGTTGTGGGGGTAAAAGACCAACATAAGCCCAACAACAAGAATGCTACCAGCATGCTGCAAAAGCACAGGTTCTTTTGATCTGCTTTTCTGAGGAAAGCAATGTTAAGGGGTTGACAAGCTTACTTCAAGCATACAAATACAATTCACTTAGTTCAGGGGAAAAAGCCAGCACCCTGAACTTCGGAACAAATACAAACAAATTACAAACATCAACAGACAGACCTTGTCTTATTCAAATCCCAATACATAGTTACCAGAGTTCAACAAAGTCTCAGCATCCAGGTTTACAAGCTGGAGGGCTCCTTAGCTACAGCTGCCAGGAGTCTCTTCATCAACACCATCTCAAGAGCCCTTAAACAAATTACAAACAGACAGACCCAGTACGATTCATAGTTACCAACATCTAGGTTCAGCCTGGGAGCTCAGAACAAGGGCTGGCCCAGAGTCATGCGGCACCACTGCTGCAGCAAATTGCTCCAGAGAGGAGAAGGCCAACCCCTGGTTTTATATATTTTTCAGGGTCGGGTGAGTCACACATGTGACTCACACACTTGACCTAGAATCACCACAAAGAGCCACTTAAATGCACTTGGTCTAAGAGCCTCTGCTGTCCCAGACATGTAAACTAGGCCTTCCCTGGAGTTAGCCCCACCTTGGGCCCCACCTTAGTTGCCAATCCACACCCACATAGGTTTTACACTTAAGGTTTGGGCCTGGGGCTTAGCACTTAGTAAGATTCAATGAAATAGCTGAATTACTCAAAGCAAACAAAAGCCAAACTCTTCAAGGGCACTTGTTGAACTAAGTGCTAAGGAGCCCATTTTGCTTACCAACACACATAGTCACCAGAGTTCAACAAAGTCCCAACATCTGGGTTTACGAGCTGGAGGGCTTCTTAGCTACGGCTGCCCAGGAGTCTCCAAACGCCACCAAAAGTGAGAGTCCTAAACAAATTACAAACATCGACAGACAGACCAAATACAGATTCATAGTTACCCACATCTAGGTTCAGCCTGGGAGCTCATAACAAGGGCTGGCCCAGAGTCACGTGAACCACCACTGCTGTGGGTAAGAGCTCCAAAGAAGAGAAAGCCAACCCTCGGTTTTATATCTTTTTCAGGGTCAAGGGTGAGTCACACATGCAACTCACCCACGTGACCTAAAATCATCACAAAGAGGCCACTTAAACCGACGTGGTCTAAGAGCCTCTGATGTCCCAAACCTATCACTCAAATTCATGTGTAAACTAGGCCCTCCCTTAGTTAGCCCCACCTGGGGCCCCACTTTAGTTACCAATCCACACCCACATAGGTTTTACACCTAATAGGGGTTTGGGCCTGGGGCTTAGCATCTAGTAAGGCTCAGTGAAATACACTGAATTACTCAAAGGAAACAAAAGGCAAACTCTTCAAGGGCACTTGGGTGAACTAAGTGCTAAGAGCCCATTTTGCTTACCAACACAGGTCATGATGGGAGATTTTTGTTTGGTGTATTGAATGTTGAGCTTTAATGTTTTTCTTTTATTACATATCACATATGATAATTACATATAGTATATATACATATATATGCATATTACACATTATGTTACATGTATTATTGTATATCAGATGGAGAGACCCTAACATCGACTTAAGTACTTTTCCCACATTTTTTGCATTGAGCCTTATAGTCCTTTTCAAGGGTCTTCCTCTTTGGAGAAGATGAAAAATGAATGTTACTGTGCCATTTGGGAAGTACATCATTCATTTTTCCTGTAAGATTTTATTAACTCTTTTTAGTTTTTTCTCAACTCCTTTTAGTTAGGATTTATTGGTAATTCTTGACTTGATTAGATTTACTTAAAGTTCATTGAAGGTTTTAATTAGGTCCTACATAGTTTCCAGACATTGTAAAGTTCCTTTAGATAGCTTTGTGCCCACACTGTTAAATCCTCATATTTTAGTTTAAAAGGAAATTTTATTTTAAAAATAGCACCAGGGATTGTTATCTTTTTTTTACAAGCTAATTTTTAAATAGTACAAACCATGCCACATATAAGAGTCATGAAATAGACTACTTCTTATTCTTGAAAGCTGTACAATTTTTAATGCATTCTAAGACCTCTCTAGCTATTACTTTTTTCCTGCTGTAGTACCATATCCTATATGTATATGTATATGTATCTATATCTATCTATCTATCTATATATATCTATCTATATCTATCTATCTATCTATCTATCTATATATATATCTATATATCTATATATCTATATATGCATATGTCTTAGCCCAGGGCCTGGCATGAGTAGGCACTAAAAAATTCTGATTGATTTGATCCTTCTATCCCAAACACAACAGCTTACTGCCTTGCTAATGCTATATGATTAGTACATATTTACATGATTATTGGAGGAATTAATAGAGATTCATTCATTTCAGAAATATATGTTGAATACTGTATATATTATATATTATACGCTACGCTAAATACTGTGGGTGTTGGGTGGGTTTTGTTAAAATCACATGGATTTCTGGAAAGATTATAAACTTTTAGAAGGACCCTTTATTCAGTTACTAATTGTAGTAGTTTTGGTTAGTCTGAAATACATAATAAAATAATACAATAATACAATAATACATAACAAAATAATACAAAATAAAATATGAACAGTCGTTTTACACTAGTGAAAGTAAAAGTGCAACTCACTTTCGAGTTTCCATAATTTACCTTTGGAAATTTATCTAAGACCTTAAATCAGTAACTGTGCAGAACATACCAAATGCATTAATTCTCTAAACTCAAGTTGAACCTCATTAACCTTGATAGGCTATTTGTATTCCAAAGAATTCCAGGCATCCTTGATCAATGGTTCCGTTCTGATATAATCCCTACTGACTTCTTACATCCATTTAGTCAATCTTCCTGAAATAAACTGATATTTGACTTTTAGGTTCTTTGTAGAATCAAAGGAATATGGGTCATAGTTTTTTAAACTAAATGCTAACTGATAATTAAATGACAATTGACATGATTATTCATCAATAGAAACTTATTAATCACTTTTTAGAAGCAGGTACTAAAAATTTGGAGAGTAATAGGAAAAGAAATAATATATAATAACAACTGACTTGGGTGATTAATACAATGAAAGCTTTTGGGCAACGTTTTTGCTACTAGTTTTTTCTTTCATGCAGAAGCAAAATTTTCTTTATAGTATCTTTTAGTTTGTAATCTGATGTATCAGCTGCTTTATCTTATGCCACATTTAAATTTACCTTGTGTTTTGGCGCAAAAGAATCATTTTTTTTTGAACTTTAGGGTAGTGATTCTATAAAAAAGAATATACATATATAAATATGTGAATATATGTATGATAATACCCATATAAATATTTCCTTTCAAAAAGGAGCTTCCTAGTGCATTTTAGTTAAATATTTTAGCAGACACCTAGCATTGAACATCAATACAAACAAGTAACTTATGTTTACAATCCAAGAAATCTGTCAAGGTATGTGTTTTATATTATTAATGTATTAATAAAAGTTTTTCGGACCCTCTAATCTTCCATTAAACTGAAATCGAACTTTGTAGAAAACAATATTGAGCCACATCTATTATCAAAGCATTTTTACATTCTTGAATTTAAATGTATCTTAAGATCATTAGCTGAGGAAGCAAAAAGTAAGAAAGACAATATCTGCTATGATACAAATGAAAACTTTGCAAAACAGCAGCCAACTTCAATATATTGCAATGATGAATTTTGCTTACCTTTTATCAGCAGACAAACCTGTCAGATACAAATCATTGTTAGTTAGTTTTGCTTAACTATTTTTCTTGGTTATATAGCATAATTATTTTTGTATGGAGATAGGGAGGTAAAGGGTAGAAGATGAGTAAGACTGATATAAAGGGATCAAAAACAAAAGGCAGCAATAAAATTTAAAAGAAAGGTCTACTTGGAGACCCTGATTATTTTAGTTGCAAAGGCCTATTATGCTCTCTTCTTCTTTGAAAAACACACAAAACAAGTTAACTGCCATTTTAAATAATACTTAATTAAGTACATAATACTTAAATAAGTATATGTTTTTAAATTTACCAACAACTTAGTAATTTTTAGATGAAAATAAGACAAAAATTATCAATAATAATGCATTGATAGATACTAAAACAGATGAGATCTGGCTGCTTTACTATCTTAGATGTTGGAGAAAATTTGTAATATTTAGCTCCTTGCCCCAGTTTCTTCATCTGTAAGACTGATGACACAAACTTTATGAAAACAAAAACAGTCAAAATTAAGAAATACTTCTATTTGTTAGTTGATTTCATCAGCCTAATTCTTGGACCCAGAGTTTGGGGAGGGGTCCTCTTCTGTGGTTCCCATATATTGAAATAGCAGAAAAGGGAGCTGGACTGAATATTTTTATTTTGTTTTTAACTTGACCCTAAATTTTAATGAAGCTTTTGCTTTTTATTGGTCAATAAAGAGAAGCGATTTACTAAGCACTTGACGGCAAATAAGCAATTGTTTCTTCAATTCTCCTTCCCATTTCCCCACTGTATTCTAAGTTCAGGATTATTTCTATTCCATGCTTCTTATTGATACATAGAAAATTGACTTTTAAAGCTGTTACCTATTTCTTTAATTTTCTGAGCATTGTTTGCCTTTTAGTAAAAAAGTAGGATATTTGTACTTCTTTAGTTTAACAGTAGGTAATGGTAGTTTTAAAATTAAATTTCTGTAAAGATGAAATTTACCTGGCAGAATTATTATCAAAGGACTTGCTAAGAGAAAAAAAAAATCATGCCATGAAATAAGATAGTATTCAGTATATAAGTAAATGATAATTACTTATTTCTTGGCTACCAAAGATATCATTAAAAGAAGAGGAGTAGTTTTTTTGGAATAAGCAGAATTTTATTGTTCATACATTATTCTGACAGACTTTATAGCTAACTTATCTTTAGAGTGATGTTAGTCTGATAGCATATCATCTTAAGTGAGAAACTAAATTGTTTTTCTGCGTTTGTTTTTAGGCAGCTTTCCATTCCTGCATAAAAGGAAATGAATGAGATTTTATATAATATAGTCAGCAAGTCCATTTCTCAACTAAGCAAATGACCTGTGATTTCTTCAGTGTAGGAAACTTACTGTCCTTACCCACTACTGTGACTTATGGTAAAGCCTAGAGAGTTACCTGAGGCACATAAAGGTTGTGTCTTGTTCAGTGTTATGTAGCCCAGGATTAAACATTTGAACCTCTTGATTCTAATCCTGGCATTCCGTCCTCTTTGCTCCAAACTTTTTTGATTACATACTTTTATTAGTAAAAAATATTTTACCATATATATCAAATATATCTATATTTATAAATTACATAGTTTATTACTGTATAAATATTTATAATTTAAAATATGTAAAATAAATTTAAAAGGTTATAAACAAGATGAAATGAACATTTAAAAATAATTTTTATTTTATTCATTGCACAAAGCCCCTTTTGCTCTCACTAAAATAGCATTAATATTTTTTAGTGCCTCAATTTTTTTTTAAAATTTCATTTTAACCCTTTGTTAAACCAAGAAATCTGAAAGTCTGGTTCAAAGTTCAGTTTACTTTGATACTTGATTTTCATGGCTGTCAGTGCTAAAATGACAGGTTCTAAAGCTACTTAGAACCAAATAAAAGAAATTCATTAGTGGATGCACTTACTAAATCATGATCCTCTTGTTAACCATGTATGGAGTGTGTGTGTGTGTGTGTGTGTGTGTGTGTGTGTGTGTGTGTGTGTGTGTTGAATAACCTCTCTCCAAGATATCCTATACTTTGGACCCTGAAGAGCCCAGGTTCATCCTACTGGGCTCCCTGATTCCAAAGAGAAGGGATGTCAGTCTTTTTCTTGCTTTCTCTGCCTTTTTACACCTCCACTCCAGAGTTTTGGAGAAAATGTGTATAAGGAGAGTTGTATCTAGGATCTCTCTAAAATAACAGGTTTTTTTTTTTCTAGAAGAAGGACTTAGTGAATAAAATCGGTATCAGATATAGAGCAACTATTTATGTCTTCCACAGAAAAAAATCCTTAAAACATAAAAAGACTCATAAGGGCACATTAACAAATGCTTAAAATGTAAACCAATCACTCATTCTCCCTATTATACTGCCCTTGAAAGGTAAAGTCATTTTTGTAAGACTACTATATAGATATTTCGTTTTTCCCGCAGACTATCGCTGCCTCCGAATGACTCATAAGCTTGGCTTGGGTCTTCTTCCTCCTTTTGGTTGCAGTATTCCACTGATTGTGCTCATCTTCACCTCTGAGCCTGGTATAGTAGTTGGAAGCAGGAAGCTCCTTGGGAGCCAGAACTAGCTTAGAAACCAAGAGACTCTTGAACTTGGGCTGGCACCACTGCTGGATGTGTCTTTTCTCCCAGGATTGATGTTTAGTGACCCAGATTCAGGGAAAAGAAATAATTGAACAGAAGAGACAGCTAGAAACTTGAACTTCAGTTTCAGGCTTACCCGAATAACCATGTGCTCTAACTGCCATGTGCTGGCATAGTCCCAAGAAACTGCCTCATAAAAGAGGAGGAGAGCCAAAACTTTTTTATAGATCCAATAACAACAACGACAAGCATTTATATAATGCTTTAAGGTTTCAAATATTATCTCATTTGATCCTTACGACAACTTGGAAGCTTGGTGTTATTGTTATCCCCATTTTATAGTTGAGGAAACAGAGGCACACCCGAGTTAAGGGACTTGCTTAGTGTCATACAGGTATTAAGTATCTGAGGCAGAATTTGAATTCAGGTCTTCCTGACTCCATGTCCAGAACTCTACTGTGCCATCTTCCTTTATCTTACAGTCTACTGAGGAGGGGAAAAATAGAGTCTACTGAGGAAAAAAAAAATAGAAGAGAATACAGTGTGGTATCTTTCAGTTATGTCAGGGGGTGGTATTCTTAACCAAATAAGGAATAAAAGATATCACGAAAGATAAAATAGACAATTTCAGTTATGTGATATTTAAAAGCTTTTGAATGAACAAAACCAATGCAACTGGAATACGGGGAAGCTGTCAGTTAGTGAAAAAAAATTGTGCCAATTTTGTGCCAATTGTTCTAAATCGTGATAAGGATTTAGCCATAATATATATTTATTCATCATAGTAAAACTTGGCCTGACTACACCTGTACTTCTTTTTAGATTTTTGATTATGTTTTATTAAAGCTTATTCTCTGTCTTTTGCTATAATGGTGTAGTTTTGTTTATTTTAATTTTTAATATCATTAGTTTTGTTAATTGATTGCCTAATATTTCACTTAATGTTTTATCCTTTGTGTAAGTTCAGTATGATCATAAGGAATGATAGGAGGAGGGGGAAGAGATATGATGGTAGTGGTTTGTGCCTTACTTTCTCTGCTCCGTCTCTCCCTAGTTCAGTTATTAGGAACATATTTGTTTGAAAAGAATTTTAGTAGTTTTTTTCTCAATTATTCAAAAATTTTTTAGCATAGGTATTAAGCATGAATCTTCAATTTGTAATTATGTGATAACTTTTCCCCTACTGCCTAAAAATATACCCAGATAATTTCTGCCCTTAAAATACCCTCACTTGATTCTACCATTGCCTTAAGCAATCATCTTACATATCTCTTCCTTTCTACAACGAAACTCCTTGAAAAAGTTATATACATTCATTTCCTTCTTGTCCTCTTCTCTCATAACTCAGATCTTTGCAACATAATTTTTGACCTTATCATTCAACCGAAACTGTTCTATTCATAATTTCTAGTGATCTGTTGCCCTTTTCCTGTTCTTTGGCTCTTCACCCTGGAACAGAATCCTTAAGGGCAGGTCTCTTCCTCAGCATTTGACACTGTTTACTTCCTTCTCTGTACTTTCTCCTCTATGTTTTTATCTTAGTTTTCCTCCCACCTGTTTATTTCTTATCAGTCTCCTTTGCTGGATTCTTACCATCCCCTCTTAATGTGAGCACCCAAAGATCTACTCTAAACCCTCTTTTCTTCTCTTTGTACAGCCTCTCTCAGTGATTGTATCAGGTCCTATGGGTTGAATGATTATCTCTATGCAGATTACTCTAAAATCACCATATATAGTTCTTTTCTCTCTCCTGAGCTCTAGGCTCCTAGTATCAATATTTATTGGACCTTTTGAACTCTATGTTTCTTTGCAATCTCAATCTTTCTCTGTCTAAAGTAGCACATATTATTTTTACCCCCAAACCCATCCTTCTTCTGAGCTTTCCTATTTCTGGCTGGCACATCATCATCAGTTTTGAAATCAGAGTCATCTTTGCCTTCTTATCATTCAACTGAAACTGCTTTCTTCAAAATTTCCAGTGATCTCCTAGTTCCCAAATCTCATGTTATTTTCCAAGTCTTCATCATTCTTGGATCTTTGCTGATTTTGACTTTGTTGATCAGTCACTCAGTCATCGGCATTTATTAAACACTATGTAGTGGGTACTGTGCTAAAGTACTGTGGATACAAAAAAAAAAAAGGCAAAAAAATACACTAAAAAAATCCCCCCAGTACCTGCTCTCAAGCAGTGTATAATTTAATAGGAGAGGCAACATGTAACTATCTACATAGATATAAGATATATAGAAAATATGTGAAGGCAAAGAAGTACATTGAGCTTCTTTCTACACCACCACCAAAAAGATCTAGAACACACATGAAACTGAATCTTGACCAGAAAATCCAAGAAAAAGTCATAGTAGTCATTTTTCTGGTTCAAATTGACATAGTGAAACAGAGAGGTCTATGACTAAGTGTCTTTATTGGGGACAGAGTCTGTACAGGAGTTCACTGTGCCTATCATTGCAGCACAGGGAGAGACTATGCACTAGCGAAAGAAGAGTTCCCAGATCCGGCATAGAGCTGCCCACGTTTGTGTACAATTCAGGAACAAGGGCTATCTGACACCTGTTGCTTATTACCCAGTTCTGATATCATAAAGTAAGCTGGAAGAAGGAGAGGAAAAAGTCAACAATCTGAGCATAAAAAAGCTTTAACAGTGGCAAAATGGTTCCAAAACAATCTTGTTCAAGCAAAGCCTCAAAGAAAAACACATTATGGCCACATATTTAACTAGAATACCTAGGAGAGATGAAGCAAGAATTTTTTAAAAAGAGTTTAAATGTTTTTTTTTAATAAACAATAGTGCTAGCAGGAAAAAAGGAAGAAAGAATGAGAACTATAGAAAAAATCATTGGAAAGAGAATTAATAGTTTGGCACAAGAAGTATAAAACCTTGCCCAAGCAATAGATTCTCTGAAAACTAGAATGGACCAAATAGATTCCAGTGACTCCATGAGGCAACAAGAAATATTAAAACAAAGTTAAAAAAAGAAAATGTAAGATATCTAGTAGCAAAAACTATTAACCTCAAAAAGAGATCAAAGAGAAAAAACATTAAGAATCATTAGAATACTTGAAAACATGACAAAAAAATTGCCTACACATCATTTTTCTTTTTTTTTAAAGTTTAATCTGCATTCTTTTTTTCAATATTTTTATTTTTATCTACTTTTTTATATTAATTTTTTTTTATTTTTAGTTTGCAACAAAGAGTTCTACATAATTTTGAGTTCCAGTTTTTCTTCCTTCCCTCCCCCCCTCCCTCCCCAAGAAAGCATGGAATCCCATATAACTTCCATGTAAACTTGGCATTGAATTAATTTACACACTAGTCAAGTTGTGGAGAAGAACCATGACCAGTGGAATGACTCATGATAAAGAAGAAACAGAACCAAAAACAAAAAACAAAAAACAAAAAAACGCAACCCAACAACAAATACAAAAGAGAGAAAAAAAAAAGTGGGAGGGAAAAAAGGCGAGTATAAAGTGTGCCTCGATTTGCATTCATACTTCATAGTTCTTTCTCTGGATGTAGATAGCCCTCTCCATCATGAGTCCTTTGGAGCTGTCTCTGCATATTGTGTTGCTGAGAAGAGCAAAGTCTGTCAAGGTTAGTCATCACAAGATCCATACATCTGTGGTTGTATATAATGTTCTCCTGGCTCCGTTCTGCTCACTCGGCATTATGTCGTGTAGGTTCTTCCAGGTTGTTATGAAGTCCGTATCATCCCCATTTCTTATAGCACAATAGTATACCATTACCTTCATATACCACAGCTTGTTCAGCCATTCCCCAATTGATGGGCATCCC
>CM053624.1:208792431-208811265 GCA_028646595.1 Phalanger gymnotis
GTATGAAGGTTCAACGTCTGTAGCATCTGCAGGAGCAGTCCTTATTTCCCTATTTCTTCTGTTATTGAGTCCTTTATCTCGGTACATTCTGTACAGTTCATTGGTTGGAATGCCATCTATCATGTCAAAGCCTACCCCTGCTCTCAATAAAGCAGTGAACATTTCTTTCCTTGTCACTCCATTTTGGCACCAAATTCGCTGGCTATTCACCCTTCTGTCTCGAGGAGATCTATCCCTTCCCCAGTCTCCTAAGTCATGTAACTGTAAAATCTTATCTATCACCACTGTAAGAGGGCTCCCTACTTCCCCAAGTAACAGATTCAAAATTAGGTGTTTATAAGCAGGGGGAGCTGTTCTAATTATTAAATTCCTATGAGGGATTCCCATAGGATCTTCGTGATATCTGTCTGCAGTTCCTGTCACTATAGCAGTCTTCATTACCTCCTCCTTTAGTCTTGTGATACAATCTCTAAGTGAATACCAGGATCTATACTCAATGGGCCACATAGAATCAGTATATCTCTTATTGCATCCCTCAGCGGCTAACGCCAACAGAGTAGTCCTGCCAGCACCGTCTCCTT
Organism: Phalanger gymnotis; assembly: GCA_028646595.1. Classification (NCBI taxonomy): domain Eukaryota; kingdom Metazoa; phylum Chordata; class Mammalia; order Diprotodontia; family Phalangeridae; genus Phalanger; species Phalanger gymnotis. The sequence goes on from CM053624.1 coordinate 208,793,013, forward strand.
GCTGATGTTCCCTAAAAGCTTGCTTAACTAGAGGATCATGGCTGATACCTATGAATCTCATACAATCCATCCTATCTACTAATATTCCACTGGCCCCTTGATCACTGAGTCTTACTATCCAAGATATTAAAGGTTCTCCTATTCTTTGTCTGTGACCTCTTGCTGTGAAAAATCTTCCTGAATTTTCCTCGTGACTGAATTGTCACCTTGGGTTTCTGTCTTCCTCCTTTGTATGGGATGAACATCTGTCATTCTCTATGCGAGGGATGTCCTGAACCCTAGTAGCGTTTTGTGCCTCAGCCCCTAACATTGTCTCATTTTCTCTCCACTGCCTTCCCCTGCCATCATGGCAAGGACAAAGCAGGCCGTCAGGCTGGAAGCCGACCCTCTGGTGTCCTCAAGTCCCGCCTCAACGACCAGAGACCATTGGTTCCCGAGTTGGCCCCTCTTAAGTCATTAATCTACACCCACACAGGTTTCACACCTGATAGGGCTTTGGGCCTGGGGCTTAGCACTTAACAGCTGAAAGTACTTTCACTCAAAGTAAACAAAAGCCAAACTCCTCAAGTGCTAAGGAGCCCATTTTGCCTTACTGACACACCCTGCCACCACAACTTCACAACCCCTCAGCCTTTCTTCCTTTACACTTTATTCCATCCTGACCTATTACCTGATCCAGTCATTCTACCTATTTTCTCAAGGAGAGTACCTGGTTCATAGTCTTCCTTTCCATCCTAGTGTTTCCATACCCTCAGACACCCTGGCTTCCCAGTTGTATTCAATTCAACAAACATTTATTAAGCACTTGTTGTATGTTAAAAACTATGCTAGGCTCTGAGAATACTAAGACAAAAATCAAGTAGACTTTTTTTCAAGCTATTTAAATTCTTTTTTTTTTTTTGGAGGGGAAAGGCCATGCACATAGAAAAGAAAATATAAAATATAAACTATATATATGAATATATATATTTTGTATAAGTAATATTTGGGGTAAGGATACTAATAACTGGGATATCAGGATAGACTTCCTGTTGGAGATGGCATCTGAATTGACCTTTGAAGGAAACTTGGGATGCTTCAAGGCAAAAGTGAAGAGGGAAAGCATCACAACCATAAGGGACAACTTGTCCAAAGATATGGAGACAAAGAAATGAAATGTAATATTTGGGTCATAGCAAGCTGGCCATTTTGACTAGAAAACTGAGTGAGTTAAGGATATTAGTGTGTAATAAATCTGGAAACGTTTGTGAAGGGTTTAAAAGCCATAGAGAAGAGTGTGTATTTTTATCCTAGAGGAGGGAGTGAGTTGCTGAATTTTCTTGAGCAAGGGAGTGATATGGTCATCAAGCTATCATTTAGAAGCTATTTGGAGGATAAATTGGAGCACAAAGGCAGAGAGACCAATTAAGAAGGTATACTAGTAGTCCAGGGATAAGATAATCAAGCCCTAAACTAGGGTAGTAGCCATGTGAGTGGAGAAGAGAGGATCAGTGTGGGATAGATTGTATCTTAACAAGAGTTGGCAACTGACTGGATGTGAGAAATGAGGGAGAAGGAAGAGTCTACCCCATCTCGTGTCTGAACTTAAACATTTAGGAATATAATTCTATGATGATGAGCAAGACTAATAAAATTTAAGATTTTTATTTTAAATTATCTGATCCAAAATACTCATGCATTTCTACTGCTACTGAGTGACTATATATATGTGTGTGTATCTGGATATCATATATGTGTATAGTGTCTGGATCCAGTGTTCATTATTGCCTTCCTCACATATTCTGAGTACAAACAAGTAATTTACCCTCTCAGTGCCCCAGGTAATTCTCTAAGGTAGTTGCTCTCTGCTTGGAGGAGAGTTTTCCCACTATACTGATGTACCCACCCCCTCCACCAAGTATAGTAATATTTTAGTACTTCATTGATTCATGATTGCAAAAATGCATTGCATAACCCAACCACTGCATTCTGGGTCATCGCCAGTCTCTCTAACTTTTGTCTTGTCACTGGACTTTGATGACTCTGGAAGAGAGAGTAAGGTTGAAAACTCTGAGCAACTCTGCCTCACTTAAATCCAATTCACAGGCAATTCAAGACTTTCTTGTGATGTCATTGGTTATCTTCAGAAGGGTGAACAATGACAATGTCTTAGGTGAACCAATTCAATTCTTCTTGAATCCTCTACTGCAAATTCCTTATTCCCTCGTCCTTTCACTGATCACACTTTGCCATACCTCTGTAGTACTTCATTTGTTCTTATTTATGTGCTGCTGAATGGAACTAGAGAAAGTCATGAAACCATGCTGATTAGGTAAACTACAGATTCAAGGTATCCAATCTCCAATGGAGCTTTCCTCTCCTCCACTGTGAGATAATCTTTCTGTGTCCTAATTGGTTCTGTATCCCACTTATCACACAACTCTACCAGTCTTGTCTTTTCCTCCTATGACACCCCTCACTCTCTTTCAGCTAAGGGCCCCATCTTATATTTTACTGAAAAATATCAATGTTGTTTGTTGAGGGCTCCCTTTTCTCCCTTCCTCCTTGTCTCATATCCTTCTAGTATCATCCCTGGTTTTCACATTTTCCTTGTATCCCCAGTACAGTGAGTAGCATATTCAGAGTAAGCACTTAATAAATGTTTGTTGATTGATTAACCTCAACTTTTTGTACTCTACTTGCTTTGTTTTTTCCCTAGTGATGGGTCCTCTGTAGGTATTCGGTCTGCCTTGTTCATATGAATTCTTCTTATCTATGATTCAGATGCCATTTGCCTCAGGTTTTTTAAAAAAAAATTGTATTCCATCCCCCCACCCCCATTAGAATGTATATACTTCATCACTACATAGTCTCTTCCAACTGTGGAAATATTTCTTTGACTCTTATATTTGCACTTCAAAATATCTGTTCTATTCTGGCCTTTTCAACTGGAATGCTAGGAAGTTCCCTCCTCCATCGGGAGCTTTCGACCTTTGGGAAGATATATAGGTGAATTTAGAATGCAAATGACATATAAATACATATTTATGCATATTGGAGCAAGTTTATACTTCATTTAGTTTTGTCTAAAAGATGACTTTGGGAAGAAAGTGTTTTTTTTCCCCTCTTAATTGGCATCTATAATTGTTCCAATTTTTTAATTGTTTAAGAAAGCTTGCTAACAATTGAAAGACAGGAAACATCCTTGATTGGTCAACTCACTTTAACAAAGGGTAAGAATTATTGCTCTAAAATTAATACAGATTTACCACTTTCCCATAGATTCTTAAGACCTTCCAAAGAAACACTAACATTATGCAAGCAAAATTATTTCAATAAAACTACAGTCTGTCCAAAATAATGTCTGTTCAGTGAAAGCTTACACCTTTCCTTTCAGATCTTAAGTGCTCCAGAAGCACCACTTTATTTTCAATACAAGCATTAAATTAAATGAAAACATTTCTCTATACACCTTAACAAAAACATTACATTAAATAAGATGCACTTACAGTACTGAATACATCATTAATTTACAATGCTGCTACTTCTCCCTCACTGAAAACTAACTTGAAAAAAAGCAACGTTTAAATAGTTTAGTTCCGTAACATCTTGCTATTCATTATACTAAAGGAAGGAGTTTGGAACCAAGATGTGGGGGAAGCATTAAAATAAATTTGAAGGTCTGCAATAGACCCAAAATAACATAATTCAAAATCATTTTTGAATCCTCGGATAATATAGCTAGTTAAAAACTTGCACATATCATCAGAAAATTTTAGTGAAATTATCATAGCAAATAAAAGTAATGTTCATTTATAAACTTCAAATCATAATACTACCTTCAAAAGTAAAGTTATCTAGAACAAAATACTGTCAAGGACCCATTTACCTAACCAGCTGAAGAACATTCATAATACTTACATGAGCATAGGTGACTCAGCTTCTACGAAGATACAGTATTAATGCACACAGACTATAAACTGCATTACGAGTTATTTTTAGAGTAAAAGAGAGAGATGATGTATAGTAAAGCCTATAGAAAGCTTGAAAAGGATCAAATATAAAAAATTAGCACTCATACACTTCCAAATGTCTTTATTATAAAGGTCAAATGGATTCATATGACAAGTGAGTGCTATTCATATCACCACTTTTTATTCAAGCGTATTATTTAAGAGATGTTAGGTCTTGTCAAAGATCAGCCTCTTAGTAATGAGAGGATGAAAAATTATGTAAAGTCAAAAGCAACTGCAAAAGCCATCTTGCCCAGTTTCATATTTGTTGTTTAGTTGTTTTTTAGTCAAATCCAATTCTTTGTGACCCCATTTTGGGTTTTCTTGGCAGAGATAGTGGAGTTGTTTGGCATTTCCTTCTACAGTACATTTTACAGATGAGGAAACTGAGGCAAATAGATTTAGTGATTTGCCCAGGGCAATACAGCTAGTAAGTGTCTGAGCCTGGATTTGAACTCAGGAAGAAAATTCTTCCTACTCGAAGCCTGGCATGCTTAATAGCAATTTAGATTTGAAGATCTTTCCCACCCATTAATAGGCCATGTCACCTGCTTATGTCATAGGAAGCCTAAGTCATATGTGGTAGGAGGAGCTTTGAGAGGAAAAGGAAGTTGTAACAGGAAATGCTGAGAGAGCAGTTATAGCAGAGCTTAGGAAAAGAGAGTTGGCCTGTGATAGCTGTGCTGTGAGTTTTGGGGAAGGCCCCAGCAGGAGGCGGAGAGGTTTTGGGATGGCGAGGCTCCATGCTGTGATATTATGTATCGAATTTTTTGCTGCTATGATGACTGGGCAGATGGCTTATGGGGTATGATCTTCTCGTGTCTGAATAAATGGTTTACTTCTTCTACCTTCTGTGTGGAGAGTCTCGTATATTTTGTGATACAGAAACATATAGGCATTTTGACAATTACCGCCTATATTATTATTATTGCCTTGCTGATACAGCATGCTATCCACTGCACTACCAAGCTGCCCTCCAGTTCCATATACTGGCATCTAAACTAGAGAAAACTGATAGGTACTCAAGAGTTTAGATCAATTACTAAATTTTTTACTGGACCTCTTCAGTTGCTTAGTTTTTGAATATCTTATACTAAGATTACTAGTATAATCTTCTCCACTGATTTGTGCATGGTATGATGCTAGGCAGTGACTCTATGCCTTAATTAACTCAAAAATAACATAAGCCTCTAACATGTTTCCTTATTTACTCCAAACAGTGTTGCAAGAAAGAAATAAGTAAAAATGCCTCAGCCTTTTGAAAGAATCAGTGAGCGCAAAGCTAAGATTACTAAGAAACACTTAACCCTTGCTTATATACTTGAAGAGTTCTAGATCAATTATGATTTTTAAAAAATTCAATGACATTCAAATAAATTGCTAGTCTTCTCCCTTCCCCCAATAATAAATATATTTGGGAGTAAGAGACACATGTTATTTTATTCACAACTGTCCTGTGCATAATACTCTTTAGATAGTGTCTTGATCATTAAGATGTTATGTCTCTGAGATAGAATTCCTCCATGGGGACATTTTAGAGGATGCAGTCTAGACTGGCAAGGTGACAGAGAGGACTTCCTAGCATTCCTGGTGAAAAGGTCAGAATAGGACATTTTGCAGTGCAAACATAGAAGTCAAAGAAACATATGTGAACAATTAGAAGGGACTGTCATAGTGATTAGGGGCAGTGGATGGAGTGCCAGGCTCAGAGTCAAGAAGACTCATTTTCCTGAGTTCAAATGTGACTCAGACACTTACTAGCTGGGTGACCCTGGGCAAGTCACTTAAACCATTTTGCCTCAACTTCCTCATCTGTAAAATGAGCTGGAGAAGGAAATGGCTGACTACTCCAGTATCTCTACTAAGGAAACCCCAAAAAAGGGTCATGAAGTGTTAGATAACACTGAAAAATGACTGAACATATAGTGATGAAATATATTCTAATGGGGGAGGGGAGAGGAGTCCCTCAGGCTACTAATGCCTTCAAAGGGCATATAGGTATATCAGTAAGGCAAGATTCATGACCTTGAAGAGGACCATGAACATGCCTGTGTAGTTTGGATTGCAAAGTATAAGAGATTCTCTAGATAGAAGGCAGAGGAAGTATAACATTTATTTAGACACCATAGGATCAAACCCCAAGACCAATAACTCCAACCCAATATAGCAGTAATTGTATTCCAAAACCAGTAAGTCCACCTCATTGTAACAAGATGTAAATTATAACACAGTATTACAGCAAGGAACAAAGTCATCCTGTAACCTTCCCCCTTGCTGGGGCCTTTCTGTAAACGCTCAAGAATCGCAACTGTCTGCTTGCCTTCGTTCTCGCCTTCTCTTAGTTCTCTGGTCTCTGCAGCTCTCTGGTGTCCACTCTCTGCTCTGCACTCTCTCTGCAGTTCTGTTGTCTCAGAGTTCTTACTTCTCCTTGGGCTGAATTCTGACTTCTCTATGGCTACCTTCTGGGTATATATACTCTTTTTAGGCCTGGAGGGCTTCATGCCCAAACAAGTAAAGAGTGTAGGCCTGGGTCTTAGTGCCTAGTAAGTAAAGGGTGTAGGCCTGCCTATAAACAAACGTCTAATCAGGCTTCCTTTAATTAGCCCCACCTGAAGCCTATTGAATGGGAGGGGGGGAAGGTCTTTAATCACTGATTGGCATCACCAGGGTATAGGCCTGCCCCTGTTCAAGCCTTCTTTTACTAGCCCCACCTGAGGCCTATTGAATGGGTGGGAAAGATCTTTAATAACTGATTGTCATCACAATAGGGAGAAAATAAAAGAGAGCCTGAGAGTAGGTTGATGCAGCTAGATAGTGCAGTGGATAAATATTGGGCCAGGAGTCAGGGAGAACTGAGTTCAAATACAGCCTCAGATATTTACTAGCAGTGTGACCTTGGGCAAGTCACCTAACCTCTGTTTGCCTCAATGTTCACAACTCTAAAATGGGGGTGATAATAGCACCTACTTCCCAGGGTTGTTGTGAAGCTCAAATGAGATATTTGTATAGTGCTTAGCATAGTACCTGGCACATAGTAAATGCTATATCAATGTTAGTTGTTATTATTATGATTATTATTGATAGAAGAAGGAAAAGTGAAGGGAAAAGAAATATACTAGGGAAGATAGAATGAGAAAGGGAAAGTCTGAATTTGATCTAGGAATATATTAAGCTCAATAGATAATCATTCTGGAACCAGCAGGGGTTAGGGGTAAATTGTGAGGGAGGGTAAATTGAAGGAGGAATTATTTATAAGTAAAACTAACTTCAAATTCAGAGGGTGGATAGTGAACGGGAAATAAAAGAGAAGAAAAGTAGTAACCAGTGATTGTTGTCTATAAGGGGAAGAAAAGAGGAAAGGTAGAATGGAAGCAGATTGCATCAAAAAGAGATCATTATCATTGATCAGGATAGAGACAAAGAAGGGGAATATGTAAGAGAATAAGAGGAGAGAAAGAACAATGAATAATTATATCTGTGAATGTGGTAGTGTGAACTCAGCCATCAAGCAGTGCAGAGGAACAGAACTGATTAGGGAGAAGAATGGGATAGAAAGCAGAATGCAACAATATGGTGTTATAAGTAACAGGCTCGAGCCTGAAATGGAGCAAAATACTTTATGCTTCAGGTAAACTAAAAAAAGCAGGCTTAACAATTTTCATCTCAAGCAAGGCACTAATAAAAATAGACTGGAATAAAAGAAATAAACATGGAAATTACCTGATGCTCAAAGGCACCACAGACAATGAATTAATATTAGTACTTAACATACATGCACTTAGTAGTGAGCATCCAACAACTTAGAAGTTAATCAATTTACAGGAAAAAATGGACTCTGGAATTATAATAGCTTTTTTTGTGTTCTCAATGTATTCTTCTCAGACCTAGACAAATATAATCAAAAGTTAAACATGAAAGAAATTAAGAACTTGAATAGAATTTTAGAAAAGTTATGTAAGATAGGTCTTTGGCATTATTGATTGGGAATAGAAAGGGGTATATATATTTCTTAACAATGCCTACCATATTTATCCACATATAAAATAGGGTATAAAAACCTTGTAAACAAATGCAGAAAAAACCAGAAATATTAAATTATACATCACCATCCACAATATACTAAAATTAATGCATTTTTAGAAAGGATTCAGAGTTACATGGAGATTAGTTATCTTAGACCTAAAGCATTTCTGGGCCAAAGGATACATCATTACAACCGTAGAGAATTTCATATAAGAAAATGACAGCAATGCTACAACATATCAAAACTTTGGGGATATAGCTAAGCAGTCTTGAGGGAAATGTTTACAACTCTAAACATTTTCATCAACAAAAGAGAGAATAGATCAGTGAATTGGGAATACAACTACAAAAATATATACAAGAAAAAATTTTTAAAATCAACTAAACATCAAAATAGAAATCTGAACATCAGAGATCACCAAAATTTAAAGGGAAATATAATACCTTTTCCTGTTCCGATTTTTTATGGAAATGTTCATGGAGATGGCATTTGTGAAGTTAGAAAAAACCCCAAAACAACAAAACAGCAGTAACATAGAAATAGAAAACCAAAAAAGTATTAAAGGTGGGAGGTCAAGCAGTGGCAGATCTCAAATCAGTAATTATCAAACTATTTGGTACCATGTTAATGAGAAAAATTAGTTAATCGAACAGATTACCTAGGCAAAATGTACTGTAATAGCATAGTGTTCATTAAACTCAAGAGCACCAAGTATTTGCGCAAGGACTCATTATTCAACAAAAAATGCTAAGGAAAGTTGGAGAGCTATCTGGCAGATGGTAAGTTTAGATCAATATAACACAATGCTATATGACATGTATCACAATAAGCTTCAAATAGATTTGTATTATAGATATATAGTCATATCTTAAACAAAGTAGAGAAGATACTAAGGAAATGCCTTCTGCAATTATGGATGGAGGAGGGCTTTTAGATTAAACAAAGGGTAGAGATGATTGTAAAAAACAAAATGGACAATTTTGATTACATGAATTTTAAAAGTTTTGTGTAAGTAAAATTGGTGAATTTGGAATTGGAAGGAAAATTAAGTGGAAAAAATATCTTTTCAGAAAATTTTTCTGACAAAGACCTATTACCTAGAACATATAAAGAATTGATCTAACTATTAAGAAGAACTATTTCCCAATAGACATATGGTAAAATAATGATAATAATAATGATAATGATAATAATAGTAATAATAATAATAATAATTAATGATGATGGTTATGATGATGATGAAAATGATGACCAGGCAGTCCTCAAAAGAAGAAATACAAGCTCCATGAAAAAGCAAAGATATAATTGTTGGAGGGACTATGGAGGGACATATACCCTAATGCACTCTGGTAGAGGTGTGGAGTGGTCCAGCTATTCTGGAACACAATTTGGAACCATTCCTCAAATGTAAAACTAAAACTCAATTGCAAGTCCTTAACCATTACTTAATATAAGCCCACTGAGATCAAAGAAAAAGGGAAAGATTGCCAGATTAAAAAATTATTCATAGTACTTTAAGTTGTATCCATGAATTGGAAATGATGTGGCTTTCTGACAGTTGGAAAATGTATGAACAAATTATGGTATGTAAATATGAAGGGATATTGTTGTACCATTAAGAAAAAGAATGACTACTAAAAGGACAGATTCAGAGAAGCCTGGGATAAGTTACATGAACTGATACAAAATGGTGTAGCACCAGGAAAAATGTGTACAGTGACTACAATAATGAAAGGAAAACAGTTACAAAAGATTTAAGACTGTTGATTAATGAATACAATGATCAGTCAGGAATCTGGAAGCCTAATAATAAACCTATTTCCTATTTCTTAGCAGAGAAGTGATGGATTTAGATATATTTTCCTTTATGACTAACATAAGAATTTGCTTTCACTCTTATTTATTTGTTTTAAGGGGTAGCCTGAGGAGGGGAGAAAAGGAAAAAAGGGTGCAGTTTGTGTGTGGGCGAGATTGTGGGACAGTGATAATGATGAAAAAACCCCAAAAAATAAATATATCAATGAAACATTAAAAATATTTGGAGAAGAAATTGGAAGTTCAGAAAGCAGTCATAGACAAGCACAGCAGTATTGGTACTATTAAGGTGAATTTGATTTTTATTTAAAAAAAAAACAAGCTGTACATAATAAAGAATTGCTGTTTCATATGGAAAAGATGATGTGATTAATTACTTTGCCAACTATGAGAAATTATTGCCTATTTGACTGTTGATGGGAATTTAAAGTAATCTCTGTGGATGTTGAAGTCATGAAGCATAAGAAAATTAGCAAGAAAATTTGGAGAAAAGGAAAGAAGCAAAGAAAAAAAAAGTCAAAGAAGGCAATGTAATATATTTCAGAAAGCTATGTAGCAGAATTTGTGGTAGATATGTGTCTTTGTTTAGCATCTATCTTCCTGGCTTATTTAGCATTCAGTTGGACTAGTAACTTCGTATTAGAGGTGGAGAAGAAACAGCCAGAGTAAGGGGAAAGCATACTTGGAGGAATTTGGTTTAGGGGTAAACAGTCCTTTACTGTTCAGTAATTCATGACTCATTCTCTAATTGTGCTTGAATAGAGAAACTGCAACTGTCATAAGACACTAGTCTGAGGACATTTATTATAGAGGGAAGCATTCCCATAAACGTTATTGAGATATAGCACGATATTCTTGATGAATTAATTTTAATAATAGTGATAATAGCTACCAGTTATTATATCACCTCTAAGGTTTGTAAAATTCTTTATAAATATTTCAGTTGATCCTCACAGCAACAACTCTGGGAGGTAGGTGCTTTTATTATCCACATTTAATAGGTAGGGAAACAGAGACAAGCAAGCTAAGTAACTTGCTCAGGACCACACAATTAGTAAGGGTCTGGGGCTAGATTTCAACTCAAGGCCATCCAGACTCTAGGTACAGTGTTCTGTGCTGTATTACTTAGATCCCAAGTCATCAAGAAAACGTTAAATTATGTCCAGTATACTTCTTACTAAGGTAGAATAGCATCTAATTAGTTAGAGTTCCATAAAAAGTGATTTTATCTAGATATCTTTAATATCCAGAAATTCTCAGTCTTAGATATGATTCCTGAAGTTAGGGTAGGTTAAGTATCAGAGCAGATAGGTGGCACAGTGGATAGAATGCTAGGTCTGGAGTCAGGGAGACTCATCTTTCTGAGTTTGAATCCAGCTTCAGACACTTTATAGCTGTGTGACCCTAGGCAAGTTACTTGACCCTCTAAAATGACCATCTTTGAAATGAGCTGGAGAAGGAAATGATAAACTACTCTTATATCTTTGCCAAGAAAACCCCAAATGGGATCACAAAGAGTCAGTCATGAATGAAAAAATGACTAAACAACAATTTCGTCAGGTAGGTGGTGTAGTGGATAGAGCAACCGACCTGGAGTCAGGAAGACCCCAGTTCAAATGTGGCCTCAAACACCTACTAGCTGTATGACCCTGGGCAAGCTGCTTAACCTTATTTGCCTCAGTTTCCTCATCTGTAAAATAAGCTGGAGAAGGAAATGACAAGCCCCTCTAATATCTTTGCCAAGAAGACCCCAGATGGGGTCATGAAGAGTCAGACATGACTGAAATCTACTCAGCAACAACACTAACAGTATCAGTAATATTATGAATTATAACTGCAGAGCCCTGGATTGAGAGTAGAAGACCTAGGTTTGAGTTTTGACTTTTGATACTAGGTGTTTGGCCCTGGGTAAGTCATTTAACCACTACGAGCTTCAGATTCCTAATTTTAAAATGAAGATAATAGCAAAGTGTTTTGTTAACTACAAAGCATTGTGTGAACCTAGCTTTTATTATTCCTAATAAATCTTTGTACATGTGTTCCATCTAAAGCTTCTAGGTAGACATTTTGGAAGTGTTATTATTTCTTTGATTTATCCGATGGAACAGTCAGTTTCTTTAGACATTTGGTCACTATCTTATTTGTTATAATATCCAGAAAATGCTGATCTGTTATGTAAATGCAATGTATGCTTGGTAAGTGCTACATGAGTAAAGAAATCTAGAAATGAACCGAGTCTAAAAATGCCACAGCAGTGAAATCCAAAGATGCATCGGTTCAAATATTTCATCAAAACTGAAAAGAATTTGGTAGTTGGAAGAAGAATATAATTGGAGTTGGATCTTAGTTAAAGAATAACTCAAAATAACAGTAGTTGGTTGGCAGTACAATCAATGTTTTGACCCTAGCACCTAAACAGTTCTTGAAATGATTATGGTATTTGGCTTTTAGTTAGATATGAAGGCTTGGAGTGTGTGCTGTCTGATAGGGCCAAAGGCCATTCTGTTGTCAGAACCCATAATGGTAGGCCATTTTCAGCAGGCAGCAGGCCTTCCAAGCCAAAACATGATTACTGTTTGTGACAGGTAGTGATGCTGAGAGGAATGCAATCACCATGAAGTCTTGGCAGGTCAAAACATAGCCCTGCCAGATGGCAGTTCATTTCTGTCACTGTTACTCTGCTTTTCCCAGTTTCCCACTGGCTTTGGAGTTGAACCTTTTGGTTTTCTGAACCATGCTCTTGTGCACTCCACTCATGTCTGCCTCTGTTTTAGGTCTGCTTGTCTGATATAAGATCATAGGCTCACCGATTTAGAGTTTAAAGACACGTAGATCATCATTCCTAGGCTATTATTATTATGATTTCTTTCCCCCTATTGGAAGAAAGCCTAATTTGTTTCTCCCTTTGACCAAATATATATTTACATGGAATCAACAAAACAGCAGGCTAGCCAGGTTGCTGCTGCCTTGAGTGAGCTGGGACTTTGCTGTTATCTGGTCATCTCTTCTTGTTGTGGATCATTGATGAATTTTGATCAAGTCAGGAATACTGGTATTTAATAGATTCAATACCTTCTCTACTGGACTCAAAAAGTAGTTCAATCAGGGCACAACTTAATTCTGATTTCAGGGTTGCATTAATGATGACAGCTCTATGTTTTGATGCTTACAAATCCAGGTGAACCCAAATATTGCTTAGAGCTTAGCAAAAATAAAAATAAAAATTTTTTAGTCTAGGACTAGTTTACTGGTTTACAGCTACCAAATCTTGTTTATTCTACCTTCCTAGCATTTCTTCACCTTTTGCATTTACCCTTTCTCACCACTCACATGGCCACCAACAAAGTAGTATCTCATCATTTCTTCCTGAATCATTGTAATAGCTTACATTTATTTTTCCTTTTATTTTCTGGGGTAGTTTTGTTTTTATTACCTGGTCTCTGTGTTTATATTTTCAATATTTATTTATTTAATTTATTTTTAAAATTATCTCTTCATTAATATTTTTTGGTGTTCTGTGGTGTTCAAAACATCCTGTTCAGTTCCAGTTTTTGTTGTAGGAATTCTTCAAAGACCATTTTATTGAAGTTCCACATTTTTCATGAATGGTTAGGTTCAAGTTTGCAAGATACATTATCTTGGGTTATATCTTGAGCTCCCCTGCACTTTGCAATATAATTCCTTTCCTTGTAGTTTACTTTGGATGCAGAATAGTCTCATGTTCTTGATGTTTTTCCCCCTTATATTTGAAAGTCTTCCCCCTGGTTAGTCTTCCCCCTGGTTACTTTCAGACTTTATTATTTGTCACTGGAATTGTTAAACTTAATAAATATGTTTCTTGTAATTTGCAACATAATCCCTGCCCTCACCCCTGCTGATCCATGTATCAAATCATATATTGGCACATTGTTCCCTGTGTTCAGAAGTTCAGAAGTTCATACAGTTCCTTGTAGTATTTCATAGAATTTTGTCTTGTCATATCCTGGCAAACTTGTATCCCTTAGGTTTTCCATATAATCCTGTCTTAAAGATCATTATGTTTTTCTTGAATAGATTTCATGTTTCCTTTTAATATTACTGCTTTTTCCTTCTCTTCTTTCAGATTACTTTTTATTTCTGTGTGTTTACTCTCTCTTTACATCATTTGTTCTCTCTTTTGTTTCTTTGATAAGATTTACCACTATGGATTCAGGTTTTTCTTTTCTGCCAATTATTTCTGCTGTGTAGGCCATACATTTTGCTGTCACAATTCTTATTTATCTTTTAAACCATTCAGGAACATTTTGCTGTTCCATGCTCTTTTAGGATTCATAGTATCCTCTGCCTTCTCATGTATTCAGTTTCTTCTTATGTCTTGCGGTATTTATTCATTGATGTCTGAACTAAATTGGTTTCTCTAGAGCCCAGGGAGGGAGGCAGAATTGAATTTTGTTCCAGCCCTTCCAAAGCAAGGGCAACTGATGGTAGAAAGGGTGCTGAGTGTATTAGGGGTTAGATATTAGCTTTATCAGTTTTTAGTTCATTGGGTTCTTGCCCTAGTCTCTTGGGGGTACTAATAGAACCTAGAAGAAGCTAAAATTGCTTTATTTCTTGCACACTGAATTCCCGTTTTTATAAAGGATTGAGAAGCTGTAAAAGTGTTTAGTTCTTCATCTTGTGGGCCACTTGATCTTGAAATCCACAGTAGCTTTCTGATTAGTCTCCCCAATTGTACTCCTCCTTCTCCAGTCTATCTTCCACACAGCTGCCAAAAATCTGGAAGTACAGGTTTGACCATGTCATTCACCAGCTCGAGAATCATTGGGGGTTGTATGTTACCTCTCAATGTTAACTACAAATTCAGTTTTTGCCATTTAATGTCATGTACAATCTGACTCCATCCTACCTTCAGCATAGTGCATATAGTAGTCACTTAAAGGGCTTTTTGATTGATTAACATTAAATAAATATGGGAAGGCAACATGAACTTGGGCCAGCTAAACATGGTGAGTTAAGTCTTTCCTCCCCATATGTTCTGTACACTTCCACTAGTTCAGCCTCCCTGCTGCCTACAACATTCCACCTCTCACCAATGTACTTTCACATAAACTCTTCCCTATCACTGAAATATTTTTCCTATTCCCTATCACCTCTTTGAATTCATAGTGTCCATCATCGTAGCTCAATTTGGGTGGTATACCTAATATTTAGTTTCTTCTTAGCCTTTCCTCTTCAACCCCTAGCCTTTATATAAATAAAATAATCAGTAAACTTTTTTTTTAATATCTACTATATATGCCCAACATTGTATTAGACACTGGGAGTATAAAGACAAAAGCACAACAATCCCTTCCCTCAATGAACTTACATTTTAATGGGATAGGCAATGTGTCTTTAGATATGTTCAAAACACAAAACATAGTGCAAGATAGCCTTAGCTGGGAAAGTACTAGCTGTGGAGAACACCAGGAAGGGTCTCATGCAGAAGAGGATACTTGAGTGAAGTCTTGAAGTTGAGGTGGGAAGAAAGTACTTTATAGGCATGTGGTAGAGGTTGGGTGTAGTCAGTGTAAAAGCAAGGAGATAGGATATTGAACAGCAAGAAGCCAAGTTTTGTTTTATTTTTTGTTTTTGTGCTGTCGGAATGAGTCTAAGTAGGAAAATGCAGAAGATGGGCAAGGTAGGATAACACTGAATTGTGAAGACTTTTTAATGCCAGAATAGTTTATATGATGGTCCTCAAAGTAATGGGGAACTACTGGAGTTTTTTGGAGAAGGGCATGATAATTGTGCTTTAGGAAAATCACTTTGATGGCCCCATAGAGAACTGATTGGTATGGAGAGAAACTTGAGGCAGGGAGACCAAATAGGCTTTTGAGGCCTGAATTACAGTAATGCCTTTGTGATTACAGACAAGGGAATGAATATAAGGACTCTGGTAGAGGTAGAGATGACAAGATTTGGCAACTGATTGGATATGTAGGCTTAATGAGAGTTAAGTATCCAGGTAGCTCTGATTGTAATCCTTAGGTAACTGCCTACACCAGAAATAGGGAGATTTGGAGGAGAAGTGGCTTGGGGGGAAAGATGTGTTCTTGTATGTTGAGATAGATACATAGATAGTGATAAAGCGGTTGTTAGACATTTACTATATGCAAGGCACTGTGCTAAGCTCCAGAAATACAAATACAAGCCAAAAAGCCTCTCAGTTCAAAATGTTCATTAACTACTCCATAGGAACCTCTTTTCTTAATAAGGTATCTTTCCGAATTTACATTATCATCTTGGTTTTATCACATTCCCATGACATAAAAGCATTATAGGATTTCTATATTTGAGAATTTAATTGAACTGTTCTGTTTTGCACAGCTTTGATGAGCTAGAGATGATCGTTTATTTTTTTCCTGGAGAGTTAAGAGCTAAGCATACAAGTTCACTTAGGATATTTGTTTCCCTCTTTATTTATTTTGCCTAGCCTCTTAGGTTTTAGAGATTTTTTTTTTTGTAAATTTAAAGCCAGTTTTGTGGTATCGGCTTTTGCTCTGATCCATTAATGGAAATGCGATTTTAATATGGTACAGAATTTCCTTTCCACTCCTCTCCTTTTCCCAGACTTCCCTTGGTAAAATAATTACCACATTTCTACCTTGCCAGATCCTCAGCTCATCAATTGCAAGCTCTCCTACTGTTGAGCTCTGAATAACTTTTCTTCAAATAATGAATAGACAGCATATTTATTTTGGTGTGGTAATGAAAACAGTGATTTTCCCCCCTGTGCCATTTATGGACACCAGTTCACAAGTTTTTTTTTTTTTTTGCTTTCATTTAATAACTAGCTTTTATTTTTGTTTCTTTTCTTCCTTAGGAAAAACAGCTAAGCAATGATGAAGAACGTTTAAGGAGAATGGAAGAAACAAGGATGCAGCTCAAGGACAAACTACTTTCTATGGAGACAGAACAGGAATCCATTTTTGACATGTTAGGAAGGGAAATTGATGAAGCTTGTGAAATCTTCTCCAGGGACTCTTTGGATAAATTCAAAGTAATCATAATTTCTTATTGTGTGCCTTAGCCTTTCTCTTTGTTTCTTGGTGAGTGATTTTCCTTGAATTTATATGCATTGTTGCATATTAGTCCAAAATTTTTTTGTAGAAAATTTATGAAGGAAACCAAACCAAGAACCCTTAATTTTTTTTTTTAAATTAGGTGACATATCTTTTTGTGAGGTCATGAAATATACTGTTTCTTACTCTCTGAGTTAAGAGGAGATGCTTGATTATGCCCCTTAGTTACTAATACTTTAAAAAGAATAGTGATTCCTCTCTCCTTTTGACCTGACCTTCAATGGTGATGGTAGTGCAGGCCAACAGAGAGAACTCTCCCTGGGACTCAAGAAACTTGAGTTCTGATCCTGATTCTGTAATTCTGTGAGTGGTCACAGGCACTGTACTTCAATTCCATTGTGCTTTCTTTTTTTTTTCCCTTTTTCTCCAATTATTTATTTCTTCAATATTTTTTTAGTTTTCAGCATTAATTTTCACAAGACTTTGAATTACAAAATTTCTCCCCATTTCTACCCTCCCCGCCTTACTCCAAGATGGCATATGTTGTGATTGGCCCTTTCCCTAGTCAACCCTCCCTTCTGTCACCTCACTCTCCCACCCCCCATCCACTTTTCCCTTATTTTCTTGTAGGACAACATAGATTTTTATGCCCCATTGCCTGTATATCTTATTTCCTAGTTGCATGCAAAAACATTTTTTTTGAACATCTGCTTTTAAAACATTGAGTTCCAAATTCTCTCCCCTCTTCCCTCCCCACCCACCCTCCCTAAGAAGGTAAGCAATTCAACATAGCCCACATGTGTATCATTATGCAAAACCCTACCACAATACTCATGTTGTGAAAGACTAGCTATATTTTGCTCCTTCCTATCCTATCTCCTTTTAAACAATTTTCTCCCTTGACCCTGTCCCTTTTCAAAAGTGTTTACTTTTGATTACCTCCTCTCCCTATCTGCCCTCCCTTCTATCATCCTCTCTATTTTATCTCTTTCCTCCTCCTTTCCTGTGAGGTGAGATACCCAATTGAATGTGTATGTTATTCCTTCCTCAGGTCAAATCTGATGAGAGCAAGATTCACACATTCCCCCTCACTTGCCCCCTCTTCCCTCCCAACAGAACTGCTTTTTCTTGCCACTTTTATGTGAGATAATTTACCCCATTCTATCTCTCCCTTTCTCCCTCTTTCAATATATTCCTCTCTCAACTCTTAATTTGATTTTTTTTTTAGATATCATCCCTTCATATTCAACTCACCATGTGCCCTCTGTCTATATATATATGTATGTATTTTCCCTTCAGCTACCCTAATACTGAGGTCTCATGAATTACACACATCATCTTTCCATGTAGGAATGTAAGCAAAACAGTTTAACGTTAGT
>CM053624.1:208811765-208832607 GCA_028646595.1 Phalanger gymnotis
TCCAACTTAATTAACCTTTGAATTTTTCAACGGGGTGTGGCTGCTTAAAGACTAAAGAGTTCTATGTTCCAGCTTGGGCGGATGTGCTGCCTAACCAGCACTCCTCCTTCCCCAAGAACCCCCTACCAGGACTGGGCTTAAATCTTCAGCAGGCTCTTCACTCCTGCTCTGATCAGCCACTTAATTCCTCCCACCAGGTGGGCCTGGGGCCAGAAGCAACTGCAGCCCTAGTTCTAAAGCTGCCCCACCTCCGCTGCCCCCAGGGGCAGTGGCTGAACCGCAAACTCAGTCACGCAGCTTTTCCCACTAACCTTCTCTGATGTCTTTGCTCTTTGTGGGTTGAGAGGTCTTGTAGATGCCACAGCTCAGTAATTCAGCATGTTAAGGCACTCTCCGCCCATCTCCTGGTCTGGTAGGTCCGTGTCTGGTCTGTTCACGCCGTGCGCACTGGCTCAGCTCCGCTTCCCTCAGCTGGGGGCTGGGAGCTCCGTGTGGGACAGACCTTACCCAGAGACCATCCAGGCTGTCCTGGGGTGGAGCCCTGCTTCCCTCTGCCACTTTGTGGGTTCTGCAGCTCTAGAATTGGTTCAGAGCCATTGTTTTATAGGTTTTTGGAGGGACTTGGTGGGGAGCTCACGCCAGTCACTGCTTCCCAGCCGCCATCTTGGCTCTGGCCCCCTCCAAATCCTTTTTGTGCTTTTCCATGGCCTGGGACCAGTTCATGTTTTTCTTGGAGGTTTTTGATGTAGGCTCTTTGACTTTGTTGACTTCTTCTGGCTGTATGTTTTGGTCTTCTTTGTCACCAAAGAAGGATTCCAAAGTCTGAGTCCGAATCTGAGTCTGTTATGACTGCCTGGCCATGTTCCCAGCCAACTACTTAACCCTTGAGTTTTTCCTTGGGGTATGACTGCTTATAGATTAGAAAGTACTTTGTCCTAAGCTTGAGGGGTTGTGCTGTTGTTTTCAGAGCTATTTCTACACAGCAAGCTCTGCCACACCAGCACTCCTCCTTCCCTAAGACCTGCCAACCCAGACTGGGACTCAGATCTTAAGCAGGCTCTGCACTCCCTCTCTGATCCACCACTTAATTCCTCCCACCAGGTGGGCCTGGGGCCTGAAGCAACTGCAGCTGTAGTTCTATCCTCAGAGCTGCACCATCTCCGCTGCCCCCATGGTGGTGGCCAAACTGTAAACTCCTTTCGCTCTGTCCCCTACAGCTTTTCCCACTAACCTTCTCTGTTGTCTTTGGTGTTTGTGGGTTGAGAAGTCTGGTAAATGCCACAGCTCACTGATTCAAGGTGCTAGGGCCTGTTTTGCCCAGCTCCTGGTCTTGTTGGTCCCAGCGCAGCCCAGGCTGGTCTCTGCTTGGCTCTTCTTCCAGCTATGTGTGATAGACCTTACCCAGTGACCATCCAGGCTGTCCTGGGCTCAAGCCCTGCTTCCCTCTGCTATTTTATGGGTTCTGCAGTTCTAGAATTTGTTCAGAGCCATTTTTTATAGGTTTTTGGAGGGACCTGGTGGGGAGCTCACACAAGTCCCTGCTTTCCAGCTGCCATCTTGGTTCTGCCCCTCCCATTGCGGTTTCTTAATGCATTCATTAAAAAAGCTATCATGTAATTTAATCATGTTGTAAAGTGTTTGGGAAGATACACTAGAATGCATATGATAGGAAATGTTTTGAATTATTTGAATAAAATATGCTGTTCTGTTCCCAAGTATCATTATTACTGCATATAGCAAAGTGCATTGAGCTTATTTTGTGTGCAAATATCACTCTTCATCATTGTCATTGACCATTGTACCCTTTACATTTAGCAGGACACCTATAAGATTGTAGATTGGAAAGGATGTTAGAGATTGTCTAGTGTAATCCCCTCATTTTATGAATAGTCTGAGGATATGACAACAATGGATAAAAAATAATGAGTCTTATTTTTCAGTTCTCCTCAGTCCTTTCCTTCTTTTTTGGTAGAATCACAGAAGTGGAGTTTTGAAAGAGAACTCAGAGTTCACATATTGTGTCACATTGACCTAAATTCTGAATGCTATTAATGACATTCTCATTGGCTAGTTATCCCACTTCTGTTTTGAAGACCTCAAATACAAAGAGAACTCACTATCTCTGAGACAGCTGATTATAAATGTTTCCTTGATTTCAATTGTTTGGAAATTGTCCTTTATTTTGAGTTGAATTCTATCCCCTGCTGGGCCTAATTTGCCCACTGGAGCCAAGCAGAACAAATTTAAACCCATTTCCACCAGACAGCCCTTCACATATTCAAAAATTGCTGGCATGTCACCTGTACGTTTTCTCTTCTCTAGGCTGAACATCCCCAAGTGCTTCAACTGTTCCTCACGTGACACAGTTTAAAGACCCCTTACTATCCTCATCAGCCATTTTCAGAAATGCTCTAATTGATCCATGTCTCTCCTAAACTGTGCCCTGAACTGAATATAATACAATTTTATTTAACTTTTATCTTTCTTTTCTTTCTTGTCTTCCTCCTTCCTCCCAGTTTTTTCCTTCTATAAGAATATATGGTTTGGGGAAAATATAAATACAATTTTTCTCTGATGAAAGATAATTTAGCTTGTTCAGAAGTAATTCAACATGGTTCGTCAAAGTAGCACTTTTTTTCTTTTTAAAAGAAATCAGTATTTTGTTTGTAAAAGTAGAGTCCTATTCTCCTTTGGGAAGTAATTTTCCTTGTAAGTTAATGTATGTTAATTCAGGTCAGATAGCTATTAGGATTATTATAATTGTCTTTATTTGAGACAGATGGTATCCTAAAAATATCAATTTTAATTAGTATCATGTATCAATAATGCCATCCTTGTCTATTTTTAAGTATTGGAATTTTAAGATTTACCATGCAAGAAATATTTCCATGATATCTAGAACTTATTAATAATTACAAGTCATCACGTCATTTGTAGACACTGGATCAGTGCTCTAGGTTTGGAAGAGACCTCAGGCTATCTAGTGCAACCTTTTCATTTTACTTATGAGAAAACAGATTCTGAAGGAATAAGTGACTTGCTTTAGGTTATTCAAGTAGGAAGTGGCAGAACTGGGATTTGTACACATTTCTTTTTGTCCCAGGTTAAACAGGGGTTGAAGACTGGAAAAAGGTTACAAAGGGGAGAAAATGTAAAGAAAAGCATAACTGAATACTTGGAACAAAAAAAGAAATTATGTTCTTCCTAAAGTGGAGGGGGTTTAATACCATGAGGAGGGAGCAGCTTCTTATCCTCCACAGATTTATAAATTAGAGCTACAGAAGCCATCAGTGAAGATATTACCCAGGAAGAATCATTTGAAGAAGAAATGTAATTGTGATTTTGAAGACTCCCTGACCAGGACTAACTCATAAATCCAGAAGTCAAAGGGACTTTAGAGACCTTTTAGTCTAATTCACTTTACAGATGAGGAAACTTACTCCGAGAAAGGTTAAGTGAGTTTTCTAATGTCAAGTGGTAATATGCACATAACAGAGAACATACTAAAATAACTGATTGCATGAATGATACTGTTAGAAAGAACTTAGAATGTATTGCCAAAGATTATAAAATCTTGGACAAGAACTAAAAGCTATTGGATCAGTGGTTGTGCTCTCCTCACTGTTGTGCTTTGAAGGCAAGGTATAGAGAAAAATTAATTTGAGAAAGAGATGGCTAAGAGCAATTTGTCTAAATATTTCATGATAAAGTGTGAAATATTTTACCATGTTCCAAAACTGCCTTAAATTTAGTTGTTTCCAGAAATGATTGCAACTTCTTAGCTCCTGCAGTCAAAGGACATCTCTAAGGCATTGTTGAATGTAAATTAGAAAGAACAGGAACCTAGACAAACAGCAGCAACAAATGTCAGCACCTTTTTTATTATTATTATTAATTAGCCCATTTCATCAACCATTTTTTATAGCGTGTTTCTTGCGAACTTGGAAAAAAAAGAACTCCGAACAGCTTTTGGTCCAGATCATTAAAGGAACACTAACTATGACTGGTCCTTTGTTTTTCCAGCTTGGAAGAAAGATCACATGGAGTCCTTAGGGAAAAGGATTGGCTTCTTTTACTGTTGCCATCCTTTGTAGTTTGTTCAGGAATAGTTGTTGAAATCTTTAGTCGTTTTATATATTAAAGAGAGACTCTCTGTAATGTGGAATAGATGAAAAACAAATGAGGAGAGAACAATTCTGGATAATGTCCATCTTGTTTTTTCTTCCATTTTTTCCATCTCCAGCTCCCCATATTGGTTATCTATTCTACTTTGCTAAATGCACCTAGTATTTGAAAACCTCAGGGCACATATAACAGTAAACAACTATCATTATAAAACAATTAGGCATATCTCTGAATTAAAGATTTATAATTATTATGTGCTAAAACTTCTTTAAAAATAATGCAAAAAGCACATGTAAATAGATGAGTTTCATATCCTGTCTTAGTGCACTCTCCTCTTTTCATTTAACTTGTCTGAATCATTCACCAAATGTACTTTGTATTAGTAGTTATTTTCTATATATGTACAGTTCCCCCAATTAGATTGTAAATCCTTAGCTGTTAAGGGCTATATCTTCATCTCTTTATAGACTCAGCATGCATTCTCTGTTGATTGATGATAATGCCTTGATTAGCTGTTCAATTTATATAAAAACCATAAAATAATAATCATACCTGTGGGCCGTTTGCTTTTCTATCTTCAATAGTGGGGGCCGTTACTAGCTTTTCTTAAGTGATTGATTGATTTGCAAGTTCTATTCAAGGTACTTTTTAGTTATAGTATTCACTATGATTTAAACTAATTCCTATTTCTCAAACAGCAAACCCTTGAAACTTGCAATTTATTTTAGAATCTAAACTTGGGAATTGTCTTTGAAATGGGAAACCATTTATTATGGGCTCCAGAGAAAGATAAAATATATCAATATGGCATAGTAGAAATGGCAATATTAAGTAGCAAATGCTAATACAATAGTCAACAGTTGTGGTTAGTTCTATGTGAACCAGATTGTTTTCTCTAAAGATAATTTTCTAAATTAACTTTCTTTTTTTTTTATCAGTGGAATGACACAAATGACATATTTGAGTGACCAAAGGTTTTGAAACTCTTTTGGTTTCTACCAAAAAACAAAATCACTGAAAGAAAGTATAGTGGAAATCAACCAAAATAAAAGTTTTTTTTTTTCAAACTAAAATTGCAATCTTTCTGCTTCCAAAAGTACAGTATTTCATTTAGTAATTATTCTTGCCTGTGATATTTTTACCTTTCCTATAAAAATCACCCCTAAGTATGAGATTTATTCACTTATAAAGTAGTTTACATTTTAGGGCAAGTAATTCCTCACCTTGATTTGCTCTGTGTTACTGCATTACTATTCCCCTTTTGGAGTTGTCACCAGTTTTTTAATAGTACCTAATCAGAATAGGACTAAATACTCTGATAAACCAGCCATTCCTCCTCTTCAGTTCTAAATCATTTCCTATAGTTTATTTACATGATGAAGCACAGATCAATTTACTCCATTTTCTGTTTATGAGCTCTGATTATGCTCTAATTAGAACCCAGAGAAAGAAAACAATTATAAGTATGCATTGGTATACTTGATTTCTAACTTCATTTGTGTTTTCTCCTATTTTTCTGATGCCATCTTTCTCCTATGTAGACTACCAAAGGCTATTTTCTTAGCTTATTAATTTTATTTTTCATTTTATACTCACCTAGTACTTAACATATAGTTTTTAATGATGTCCTTATTTATTTACTTCTTATTCATAGCCTGAAATTCTCAGTTGCTTCTTAAGTTCTTACTGGGAATACATTGAACAAACTACATTTTCTTCTACTCCCCTCTCTTTTCTTCTCTTTCTTATTTAGCTTTGGCTGGGTCCTTTCCTGACTTTCTGATTAAAGGAACCAATCCCTACTACATATCTTAAACACCATAGAAATCCACATATAGATTACCAAAATAAAAGGGTTTTTTTTTTTTTTACTAGAATTGCAGTCTTTCTCCTTCCAAAGGTACAATATTTCATTTAGTAATTTCTCTTGCCTGGAGTATTTTTCCCTTTTCTCTAAAAATCACCCCTACTGAGCTTCTGTAGCTTCATCAACCTCTATAAAATCCCCAAGTGAAAACCTTATACTCCTCTAGTGATGCTGCCCTTGGAGTGTGCCTTGTGAAAGCTGATATTATAGTGGTTATAGCTTTGTATTAAGATCTGTAGCAACTATAATACATGAAAAATGATTATCAGCTAGATTTTCTTTCCTCTGTTTGAGAGTAATGGTATCCACAGATGGCATGGGAATTGAGTCAATTTATTAACTGACCTAAAATCAGTTTTTTTTTTAAATCCTTATGTCTAAAATCTTGAGTCTTTCCATGATATTAAAGTTCTAACTTACGTATTTATTTTTAAGGGAAAAATGAACAAACCCTCTAATCTGTTTTTCCCCCCTCTAGGTTGTTTCTACTACAACTGATATACACCATGATGTATGTCACGACCCACACCGTTGGTTAGCAGAAAGTAAGGTAATTGCTAGTTTAATAAAGTTAATTGATTGATGTCCCAAAATTAATAATATTGCAGTGCTTTAGATGTTCAAAGCATGGGGATACTATCTTGTCATATTCTCTGTTATATTACTTCACATTTGAATCCCATTTTTTTCTAGCTATTTTGACAAGATTCTGGCCCTTGAGAAGACGAAAGAAGGTGTATCGTTCTCCTGAGAGATAGCCATAGAATGTTGCATATATTGTCATGTGCTTTAGATATGTGGGTTGATTTTGCTCACCTTTTAAAAAATATTTTTAAAACTTGGAGAGACATTTTGGCAATGGTTAAATATCTCGTCTTAGAGACAGGGAAATCTCAAGTCTTGCCTTTGACACATATTGACTATGTGATTCAACACAAATCACTTAAACTCTCAGTGCCCCAACAAGCTCTCTGTGTTGATAAGTAGTGCGGCATTTGCAAATCGATGTTGGTAAAGGAGTTATCTCATTGGGAGTTCACTGTATCAATGAAATGACAAGTTAGACTCCTACTTCTCTACCACAAATCTTTGTTATGAGGGAAGGCTAGATAGAATAAAGTATATTTGGAATTGAATGTGATATAAAAACAAAAGATAGCAATAAAATTTTTTTGAAAAAGAAGGAAGTTACGTTATATTTTTAGGATTTGCTGTTTCTTTCTAGGATTTTTATGGTATATTAAATGTTCATGGTTGGTTGTAAGGTCAGGTACAGGGTAGCAGAATATGAATGTTGTCCTAAACCACCGCACTTTTCCCTTATCAGTTCTTAAAATTAAGGATCAAAGCTTTTTGCATTTTCATTTAGTAGATGGCAAATACAAATGGGAGTTTAAAAAAAGACTAAAATGATAGTTTTGGTGTTATATAATGTTTGTTTTTGGTCGAATCCTTTGAACTATCTACATGTATTACGTCATGGTTATACATAAAGGGGAAAAACGTATTCCAACATTTCAGCTTGATGACAGTTGAAGGAGTATTTCTCATACTCTTTTCTCCACATTTATGTTTACTTACACACACACACACACACACACACACACACACACACGAATTGAAAATCTAACCCAATTGAAATTAGGCAGGTACTCTTGCCTCAATTTACCTGTTACCTCATGCTTTATGGTACTGATGAAAAAATCATGTAAATCAAGGTTGGAGAGCCTGCAGCTTTGAGGCCACATGTGACCTTCTAGGTCCTTGGGTGCAGCCTTTTCACTGAGTCCAAGTTTTACAGAACAAATCCTTTTATTGAAGATATGTGTTCTGTGAAGTTTTGATTCAGTGAAAGGGCTGCATTTCAGGACCTAGAAGGCCACATGTGGTCTTGAGGCCACAGGTTCCCCACCCTTGATCTAAATCTTTCATAGATGTACTAATTATATATGAAAACTTAGCAGAATATTTTATATCCCATATTAACTATTTCCCTTAGAAATTTAGACCTTTAAAACTCATATCTTCAGGTTTTTCAATATGAATTATAGTGATCTATTGTCTAACAGTTTTAATTGTCCTTATTACTTCTAAGACATTTTTAGAATTTTTCTTCATCCTGCCCCTGCAGTTGCCTTATCATGGTGCTGAAATGACCTTGGGTTTGTTGGGTTCATTAGGATCAGGGATAATAGATTTAGAGTTGGTAGGGATATGGAGTCATGAAAAGTCAGACACTATTGAGACAACCAAACAAGAACAAAGGGAAATTAGAGGTCACTGTTTCCATGTTATTGATAGGGAAATGGAGGAATATGGAGAACCACACAGCTAGAAGTGCCTGATATGGTATTTGAGCCCGAGTCTTCCTGATTGCAAGTCAAGTACTCTGTACGCTTTAAGGATATGCCAGTAGAGTATGAGCTCTAGTAGATCCTACTGTGTTGGGAAAAGTTTGAGATAAGGGAGTTTGTTTTCACCAGCAGGTTTGCTACCAAATAGTAAAATGTTTTTTGTTTTCTTTTTTTTTGGCCATA
This sequence comes from Phalanger gymnotis, assembly GCA_028646595.1. Lineage (NCBI taxonomy): Eukaryota > Metazoa > Chordata > Mammalia > Diprotodontia > Phalangeridae > Phalanger > Phalanger gymnotis. The sequence goes on from CM053624.1 coordinate 208,820,295, forward strand.
GCAACTCATTAAACAGTCAACCAAGGTATATAGAAGTAGCGATTTTCATTAGAGGGTATACCTAGACCTTTGAAATTATAGGTCCTTGATACATCCATGAACAAAATTTGTTATTTTAATTTTCTCCAGAGTGCTTACAAGTTCTATATGATTGTAAAAATGCCCTTTTCTCCATTGTCCTCAAATCATTGATTCCAGTAACATGGACACATTTACCATCTAACTTGTTTTGAGTTATAACCTTTCACGTTTTGGAATAGGAAGCTTTCATTGCTATTATTTATTGAAATGTTAAGAAGAGGTGTCTGTGATCACTATGTGGCTCTTTATTTTGGGAACTGTGTAAGCAGCTTTTTATCTAATATCTTTTAATAGAATTCAACATCCCGGTATCAAAATATTTTTAATGCTGCGTGAGTTGAAACTGTTTCTCTACAGTATGAAAAGGTCATGACAGGCAAGAAAACCTTACCCAGATGACTGCGGAAGAATTGAATATGCTTACTAGAAAGATAGGTTTAGGTTATTGATAGGTTATTTTTTAATTCCTCTTGACTGTAAATGAATAGCACTATAAATATTAGCGATAAGATTTCAAATCAGAGGACAAAAACTGTGTGGGAAGTAGACTCACCATTCAGAGAGTCAGTACTGACATCCAGCAGTATTAGAAGGACCTTTGAGGCTGTTCAGTAATTGTTTTCATAAATCTGCCAGATGAATTCGTTCTTCTAGTGATAAGGCTGGATAAGGTGGAGGGAGTTCTTGTCAGTGTTGAATTGTGGGTATCCATAGGACAAATTAGACCAAGAGGAGCTAGATTTGGCCTTAAGATACAAAGGGTAGAGCCGTATACTATTTGTAGATTGTAACTGGTGGTAGAGGGAGGAAGGCAGTAAATTTCTATAGATTAAAAGACCAAGAGTTGCTGTGAGTTCTGAGGAACTCAGTATTTCTAGTTTGTCAGACCCAACTGGAAGATGAGGGCACAGTGTGGTTTCCAAGTAGATCCCAGTTTTGGTTTTCAGATATCCAGGTTGAGTGAAATGGCGCTGGCAGAAGCATGAACAGGATATACAGGTGTATGTTGTTCTTGTTTGTCCTTTGTTTTCTAGGAAGACCAGTGACATCATGGATCGATGTCTTGACTTGCTTGTGAATTGGATTTAATTGTGCCAAGTTGTCAGCCTCACCCTCTCTTCTTTGAGTCATTGAAATCCAGTGGCAAGACAAAGGTCAAGACCATTAGTGATGGCCCAGGATGCAGTGGTGAACCTTGGCATCTCCAGTATCTGACCAAGCTCTAAGTGCTCCAGAGTGTCTGCGTCAGCACCTTCATGGCTGTTAGAACAAATTGTTTTCATCTGCCCATTCTGCTAGGGATCGTATTGCTCAGGGTAGACATCCCCCATGTCACCGATGGGTTTGAGGCCTGTCGGTTACTTTCAACTTGGTTTAGCCTGTCTACCAAGATGGTTTCACAGGTATATGAAAAGGATGAGGAAGGAAGGATCGTTTTCCATTCAGAGGCCCAGACTGGCCATAAGGAAGCAGAGTTAAATTTAGACTAGGAAAATGAGAACAGCATGTAGGCATATCCACACCACAAGACTGAATATTGATCCTAGCATGGGTGCTATTACTTTCCCTTTCCCCAATTCTAAAAAGATAGGGGCTAGAAGTTGTAGGATTCTCGACTGTGAGGCAGCGTTGTGTAGGTGTTGGTGTGTGCAGGAGAGGTCTAGGTCTTCTTTAAACTGTTTACATTTCTGATAATCAGGAATACCAAAATGTCTTCTGATTTGCCATTTTCAACCTGGGGGAAAAATGACCTTTAGTATTAAGAGGACAAAGGAAAGTGAGTCTGATGCCTATAGTTCCTGTTTCCTCAGTCAAGTTTTTATCTCATCTCAAACAATATTGTAAGTCAGCCAGTAAGCATTTATTAACTACCAACTATGTACCAGGCACTGTTTTAGATGCTGGGAATACAAAGAAGGGAAAAAGATAGTTTCTGACCTCAAGGAGCTCACAATCTAGTGGGGGAAACAACAAACAACCAACTATATACAGACAAACTATATGCAGGATGAATAGAAAAAAATAACCAAGGGAAGGTGCTAGAATTAAGAGCGATTGCGAAGGGCTTCCCTTAAAAGGTGGAATTTTAGAGGTGACTTAAAGGAAACTAGGGAAGGAAGAGATGAGGAAAGAAAGCATTCATGGTATGGGGCATGGCCAGAGAAAATGTCTAGAGCTGATAAATGAAATGTCTTGTTTATGGAATAGCAAGGATGCCAGTATCACTGAATTGAAGAGTATGTGGCAGGGAGTAAGGTATAAGAATACTGGAGAGTTTAGAGGGGATTAGGTACCAAATAGAGGACTTTGTATTTGATCCTGCTGGTGATAAGGAGGGTCATGATAGAAATTATGGGAGCTTGTATTTCATGCAAAATCAATTTATTAGTAATGCTGGCAATTACCAATTAAGAAGGCAGTGACCTCTTGAGAACTAAAGACAGACTGAAGGTTTACAGAGCTTAATTTTATAGTCATAAAAAAGGAACAGAAAAGCTACAGAATCTTGAGAAACTTGTTTTGATCTATTTTTGATTGCCTAGAACATTGCACAAGTTTGTTGTTAGGCTAGGTATATCCTGGGATGTTTTGTGGTCTGCTGACCTTGTTGCCAATGCCTGGGTTGTAAGCATGTTGAGGTCTGTCATTCATTTCAGGGACATAACAATCATCGAACTGTCCATCTGATTGGTTATAGCATCACAACAGTTATCTTGCTATCATGGTATTATTGAGCTACCTGGAAGGTGAGGTAAGTGTGGTTGAGAGTATTAACTTAACCTACCACAATGGTAGGCTTACTTAGACTTAACTTAGACTAATTTAGACTTAGACAACCACAAAATGAGGAACCGGCCATGCCAGCTCATCTCTACAGGAGTTCTGTTTAGCTGTAGGAGTTCAGCTCTGCAAACATGAGGAGCTTAATCTCTTACTATGGTAATTATAAATCTCTTAACCTAAAAGGTAATCAGAATTAGGCCATTTAAGTCTGATATAATGGGCCATAAAAATCAATAAGGTATTCAATACTAACTTAAGAATTGTTCCTTTCAGTTCCCCTCTTTGATCCTTAAGATCAGTTTCTCGTGGATCACTTAAGTAAACTATCAAACTACCAAATTTCTTCATTTGATTCAAAGTCTTTATAATCAGTTGTCCCAAAAGGTCCATTTGAGTCTATATGACTAGAATTAATTGTCCAATCTCCACTAACAGGTCTTTGGATGCTTGTAGTGAAGTAGCTAAAGTTCCAAAGGCCTCAGCTTCCAAGGTTAGTGATTGGTCTTCATTAGTGGTAATCCCAGTCTAACTCTCTTACTTATATCCATACCAACCTGGAAACATTTCTTAAGGCAGTATGCAGAATAAGCTCTCCTACTATCCATTGTATCCATCATACAATTATTATTTTTTGAACACAAATGTCTCTTCCTTTTCCATTGTGTTTTTCTAAAGAAAACTTTATAGCTGATGCAGGTAATAGCTCCATAATGGAAACCAAAAGCAATGTCCCCACAGATTGCACATCTCAGTGTGAATTTAGGTCTAGGTGGTGGGTAGTTTTAAGATGGAATTTCAGGAGGCTTTCGAGTCTGAAGAGGCAAGTTCTCTAATGGATGGGATGAAGACCCCCATTGGGGTTGGAGATGGAAGAACTTATAGACGGCTGGAAGTCTGGAAGTGTCTTCAAACAGGGACATACTTTCATGTATCCCCTAGGAGAGTGGGGAGACTCAAATAGTTAACTCAAATTAACTTATAAATTATAACTTATTAATTAAATGGTTGTCATAGAAACACTAGCATAAAATGAGACTTATGCTCATAAAGCTTATAAGTATAAAATTAACTAACTTAAAACATTAGACAAAGAGGTTTTGGCATGGTGATTCTGGAGGAATCACATCTATGTAGATAGGTTCAGCATCATGAAGCAGCAAAATTTTCTTAGTAGTCATTTTAGTGAAGAGTGTGTTACAAAGGCTATAACAATAATTCATACAAATCCAGGTTAAGAGTATATAGCAAAGAACAATAAGAACCCATTTCATCAGAATGCTAAAGATACCTTCTCCAGAAAACCAAGACCCTAAGTTAAACAAGAAGAAGGATCCCACCATGAGCCCAAACCAGTTACTGTCACATGAGTTTCACATGGTTGAATAGGAATGACTTCCCATGGATCAGCTGAGTTTGATGGAGTGTTCAACCACTCCACATCCATAGGGTCCAATGACTTTAGCATTATATAAAATCTGTTCCTTCTCACCACGAGAATCAGTGATAGAATTGTAACCTTGCCTCATATTCAAGAAGTTTAAGCTGGAGAGGAAAGAGCTCTATAGGTAGCACTGCTAAAATTATTACAAGAGGAGGGAGGTTTGCATGCCAATAAGATACAAAATAATATTATTAGTAAGATAATACCTACGATAGGTCTCTAGCCTTTTAACTGAGGAATTATTCTAAAAGGATGGGGAAAGGGAGTGGGGGGAATTTTGTACTTTTTGTTACAGGGGTGGTAGCAGTTGCAACCTGGATCCCACTGTTTGAGGAAGAGTTAATTTTGTATTCCCAACTGCTATTAAACCATCAATGATTTGTATAGTTACTCCAATGAAATGTTCCCAAATTATCAGTGGAATTTAGCCACCAAATAATTCCTCCCTTTGTATTTGAGCTGGGTCTTGTGTTGTTGTCATTATGTTTTACCTGAAGAGACCTTCCAGCTATTATGCCTCCATATCCTTCTTGTGGTAGATGATAACTACCACTATCTCTACCTTGGAGTTGGGGTTCGATGTGACTAGAGATCTTAGTATTACAGCCTACAGGAATTTTATAACTTCTGCTTTGGTCAACTTCAACAAAAGCTCTAGTTTGTCTTGTGTAAAACACCTTTGCCTCTGCCACAATAAATATGTTAGACGTTGGTTGAAAACTTGGAGAGATAACAGCCAGTAACAGCAAAATTGAAATAATGCAAGAAAAGGTGGTTTGGTTTCCTGGTCCTCCTCTATCTATCCTACACATTGTGATGTCAATGCGTACAAGGCCTAATGCAAATAGCATAGCAAAAATTATCCATTCTCCTGTGGTTGTTTGGATCCTACCTCCCTCATCAGAAGAATTAACACAGCTTCTCAGGGAAGTAGATGAATTTTTTCATTCAGGAGCTACTGGAGTGTATTGAATTGGAAGGGTGACATTGTGGGAGCTGAGCTTTAGGGAGGTTACTTTGGTGCTTTTCTGAATGGAAATTGGATTAGAATAGGGAGAGACTCACCTAAGAGCTTTTGCAATAATCCACTCTTGAGGCTGTGAGGGCCTGCACCAGAATGGTTTCAGTAAGGAGATAAGGGGATATATTCAAGAAATGTTGCAGGCCTTGGTAACAGATTGGATAGGGGAGTGAGAGATGGTAAAGAATTGAAAGTGACACCTAGGTTGTGAGTCTGAGGGACTGGGAAGATTGTGTTACTCTCTATTGTAAGAAGGAAATTAAGAGTGGGGGAGGATTCAGGGGGAAAGATAATGAGTTCAGTTTTGCATATGTTGAATTTAAGATGTCTACTGATTCCAGATGTCTGAAAGGCAGTTGGAGATGCAAGACTGGAGGTCAGCAGAGAGATTAGGTCTGGATAGATAGATTTAAGAATTATCAGCATAGACGTGGCAATAAAATCCGTTGATGAGTTCACCAAGTGGAACTGTATAGAGGGAGAAGAGAAGTGGGCCTAGGAAAGAGCCTTGTAGAACAACTCCAGTTAGAGGGCATGATCTGAATGAGAATCCAACAAAGGAGACAAAGAAGGAGCAGTCTGATAGGTAGGAGGCAGACCAGGAGAGGGTAGTGTTGTTCATTCATTTTAGTCATGTCCAACTCTTTGTCACCCTGTTCAGAGTTTTCTTGGCAAAGATACTGGAGTGGCTTGCCATTTTTTTTCCAACTCATTATCCAGATGAGGAAACTGAGGCAAACAGGGTTAAGTGACTTGGCCAGAGTCACACAGCTAGTAAGTGTCTGAGCCAGATTTGAGCTCAAGAAGATGACTCTTCCTGAGTCTGGGCCTGGCACTCTATTCACAGTACCACCTAACCACCCATTGTTGTTAATTTTGTTTGTCTTCTCCATATTTATGTTACTTTAGAATCATAGATTTATAGAACTTTAGAGTTAGATAGACATCTTCATTATCATTTGCCGTGACCCACTGATTTTAAGTATGAGGAAAGTGAGGCCCAGACGGTTGAGGTGACTTGACCAAGGTCACAGAGCAAATTAATGGCTGAAAGAAGGCACTCTTTGGCCTGGTACTCTTTGCTCAGTCATGATGCCATTGTTTGTTTGTTTGCTAAGTGATTTGCTCAGGGTCACATAGCTAGTAAATATATGACGCCAGAGCTCAGGTCCTTGTGATTTCAAGGCCTGTGTTCTATCCACTGTGCCATCTTACCTCTCTTAATGCTGCCATTCTTAATGTACATTTTTAGTTTGATCACAACTATAAATCTTAAAATTGTTTGGATAACAAAGGCTCTACAGAATTCTTTTGGTTGTACACTATTTTAGATTATCTCTGCCGTCATTTCCCCACATTTCTTCAGTGCATCTGTGCATGGACAAAGCATTACAATATTTTGAAGCTTCTTTCTATGAGCATAGGTAATTTAGAATAGACTATAAGTGTTATAATTTTGAATATATGGCTTATGGAAAAGTAATTTAATAAGTCATTCCCATGAACTTCATGTTGAGTGTCTCTGATTAAGTCACTAAGCATTCAGTTCAGTTCTGTAAAACAAAACAAAATGAGTTCAGTTTCTGCTGTGTTCAGAGTACTACAAAATTTGCACAAGACATGGTCTCCAGCATCATGAGTATTAGAGTCTAGCCGGGGAATAGGACACACATACAAAATGGTATAGTAGAAAGACCATATGACTTGGAGTCTGGAGACTTGGGTTTGATTCCAAGGCCCAGTACTCAATAAGAGTTAGGCCTTTTAACATCCTAGAGCCCTTATTTCATCATGTGCAAAATGTGGATACTAGCACTGCCCCCTGACAAGATTGTTGCCAGGAGAATACTTCATCATCTTGAAAGTATTATATAAATTTAAATATAAAGTACTGTATAAACATAAATTTATGAAGTACTATATAAACGTAAAATACTATGTAACTGTATAAATATGCAAATATTATTTATAACTTGGTTTTTACTATACAATTTATATATAATAAGTTCATTAGGAAAGTCCTAGCAAAATCCTGTCCTGGTGTCTCTTTCCTCTTTTGTAAAACATCAGGATGATAAATATTCTTCAATTTAACTAGGCTATTGTAAATTAGGCTAAGCCATTCAACAAACATTTATTAAATACTCACTGCATGTGAGAATAGAAATAAAAAGATAAGATGTGGTGTTTATCCTCCAAACTGCCTATATGTAGCAGCTTCAGTTACTTGGGGAAAAGGGTACAGCTTTATTTATATATACTACTTATAAAAGCATATCCTCATTATTTTTACATCCTGTTCTTTAATTTGTCTGTTATAAACAGTAATGTAGAACTATAGTTGTGTTGATATTTAGTCAGATTTAATTACTTTATGTTTTTGAAGATGCTTTTTCAAAAAAGCATTCTACATATACACGTTAGGATTATATAAGGTTCTTTGTTAGAAGCAAACATGGAGGTTACTCTGTTCAATGCTTATTCATATCAAGAAAGGCTTAAAATGGTAAGTGGTGGGGATATGCCTGTTATTAGTGTTCACCACTGCCCATGAGAATGAACTATGTAGGATCTTTCTAATTTTTAGAAATAAAATTCTTTTATTTATTTTTTGTTTGTACATTACCTAAATTTTGCCTTCTACCCCTTCAAGAAAGACATCCCTTATAACAAAGGTTTGTTTTTTTTTTTTGTTAAGAAAAAAGAGGGAAAAGAGGGGGAAAAAATCATTAATCCAACAATACATCAAAAATATCTGGTGACATATGTAGTGTTCCACACCTAAATATGTAGGTCAGCAAATATCAGCAAAGTACCTGGGGGGTGATGTCCTCTCATGTATCTTCTTTGGGGCCAAACTGGTTCTTTGTGATTTTGAAACATTCATTTTCAGTTCTTTGTGGTGGTTCTTTTCATTTAATTTTTTTTTTTGTTCTCTTTTTCTTTTAAGACAGTACCTTGTCCCTATAATTAGTGTTTCTTGGTTTTTACTTTTAGGCAACCCTATACTTACAGGCTCCCTTCCCTTCCCCCTCAAACCTCCTTCTTTCATTTGTCAATCTTTTCCCTGGTTTTATAGTTTTATTTGACTTATTAATTCCTTTTCTGCTCTTCCTTTTAATCGATTGTTCCCTCCTTTTTTCTTTCCTTGCTTCCCTCTAAGGTAAGTGGTTAATTCAAAATCTTCCCTCCTTGTTTCCCCTCTAACTTCTTTTCTTTGTTAGTTATTTTTCTTTTTCTGAAAAAGATTTTTTAAACCTTGTTCTCTTTATTAATTTTCTCTTTCATCTGTTCTAATTTTTCTTCTTTAATTCATGGTCTTTATAATTATTTGTTCATTCTTTAGTTTGTTTGTATTCCTAAAGGAATTAAAGCATCTTAAGTACCAAGTTTCTATTCTCACCAGTTTCTGTATTAGTGCCTTGTAGGTCTTGCTTTTTTTGCCCTTTCTTTTGGGCGTCTCTTAGAAGTATCCATTCCTGGGGGACATAATGAGATAGAAGCATTTCTCCTTAATAGAAATTCTCTCTTGTCAAAAATCCTTCAGTCCAGTTTTACCTCCTGCTCTTTCCTTGAGCATTTTCTTTCCCAGTTGCATGGAATCCCCTGCTTGAGTCTAAGCCCTCCTACTTTTCTGAGTGACAGTTGTTCTCAGGAGTGTAGATCTGACTTTTCCTTAGATAGGATGTTGTCTATGGAATCACAACACTCTCTCAGAGGTAGTGGTTCTCTAAACACCAGATGCCTACAGATTAAGCCCATTGTTAGGTCCCTTTCTCCTGTTATAGCATATACTTGTCCATGGGAGTGCCCAGCTGAATACCCTTTCACCAATAAGTTGGGATTTCCCCTTGTCTTTTCCCTTTGCCCCATCACTCATTGTCCCCAAACCTCTCTTCTTGCTGAGAGACTATAGTAGTTATCTTCATTTCATTGTTTATTATGGACTTCATTAGGATACATCACATTCTTCATTATCATTTACTTCTTTACTTCCATTTCATATAGCACCTCATTCTCCAATTCCATTTAAAATCTACAAATCAAGTTCCACTGTTAAGGAGAGGTGCTGGATTTAATCCATGATGTTTCAGGCCTGCTCTTCCACTCTCACTTCTTGTTTCTTCTTTGTTCTTTTGTTTACTCTTAGAAAGAAATTTCTTAATGTTTCCTCTGTTTATTTTTTTTAGACTAATAGTTGTCTTTCTCTTCGAATTTTTTCTTTTAATAATTCCTCTAGAAAGTATAATTTTTTTCAGTACTTGTGTTTTCCTCGTTTGTTGTACTTACTTACCTTCCCTGCATTTCTGTTGTTTGAAAAGTTTGCAAATCAAATAATATGCTTTTTTTTTTGTAAGAAGGCTTCAAATGCCTCTTTTATTGAAGATCTATCTTTTTTCATTGATAATTAATTTCAGTTTTACAGAGTATTTCATTAGGGTTTCATCTGGAGCTTCTTTGATTTTGGGGAACATATTATTCCATTCCCTTCTGTAGTTTCTAGAGGATACAGAATAGGCTTGTGTTATTTGAATTTCAATCTCTTTATATTTGAAGTTCTTTTTTCTAGTCACTTGCAGAATTTTTTGTTTCTTTTTGCAGTAGTTTAATCTAAGTACTCTGTGTCCTAGAGTTTAAACATTTGAAGTATAGAGTTACCTGGAGACAATCTGGATTTTTTTTCCCAAGTCATGCTTTATTTTTTATATTTAGAACTTCTGGGCAGTTTTCTTTGATTATTTCTTCCTTTTTGATAGTTTGACTTCTTATGTTCTTCTGGGAGGCCTATGATCCTTGAATTATTTGTCAAGATCATTGTGTTTTGCTTGAATAGAGATTATGTTTGTTTACTGTAACTGCTTTTTGCTTCTTCTAAATCTAAATTGCCCTTCATTTCAATATATTTGTATTTTCTCAATATTTTTTGATGTGCTTCTTGTAATAGCATTACCATTGCATATTCAAATTTTGTATTCTGCTATGTATTTCTGCTCTGCAGGAAATAAACTGTCCTGATTGCTTTATCTAACATCTCTCAAGGTCTAGATTTCTCTCTTGAACTCACACTTTGGAAAATCCTGCTGTGGTTCCATATTCTCTTGGGAATCCACAGGGTTCTGTTGCATTAGGTATTTCGATTTCCTTCATCTGCCTTTCTTAATTTATTAACTTTCCTCTTCATTTATCTGCTAGTGCTCTGGGTTTTAAACTGAGTTGTTTTTTTTTCTCTTGAGATCTTTGTTAATTTCAGACTTTTTGCTTTCTGTACTCCTGTAGGTCACTTTGTGACTCCTTCAGCTCTGATTATAATTTCATCCCAGGACCTTGATCCCCCTGCTCCAGGATTTAGAAACTTTAAACTATCTCAACCTTCTCACACACTGGAAAAATGTGTTTTTCACTGGCCTTAGCTTCTAACCTAAGTAGCTTCTTGGGGGCTTACATGGGGAGGGCAGGGCCTAGAAGAATTCAAATAATCTTTCTGTTAGGCCTAATGTAGACCTGTACACTTGTGCCCCACCTCCGCATCCTAGCTCTCTCAGTTTAGTTCTCTGTCTGGGCTAAGTCAATGTCTGCTATTTTTTGCAGACTTGGGAGCTGGCAGAGTGGGCTCTGGTACTCTAGGCAGAGTTTCTCCTGCTTTGGCTCTCCCTAACCTATACAGCTCCCTAGGCAGAAGAGAATGTGGTGGGCTAATTTGACCATTTTCTCTCCTCTATAGGTAAGTGGGAAGAGTTGGTGTCTGCTGCTTAGTGCAGCAGGATGCTAGGGAAGGGCAGAACCTTCAACTGGAAGGGAATCCTTGAAAGGAGTCAAAAACAGAAACTGATGGGTCAGGTTATATTTCTTGTTGGATTGTGAAGGCTTGTGAGAGAGGGATGCTGAGTACATTAGGGATTTGCATTTGCTATTTAAAAATTCAGAAGAATATTACCTTATTGAGCTTCTTGCTTTCTTGTTTCTTTTTGGCATGTAGTTGGCTAGAGTGCTGGGACTGGAGTCAGAAAGACCAAATCTAACCTCAGACACTTGCTAGCTGTGTGACCCTAGACAAATTACTTAACCTGTCACCCTCAGTTTCCTTAACTGTAAAATGGGATTAATAACAGCATCTGCCTCACAGGGTTGTTATGCGGATCAAATGTGATAATATTTATAAAGTGCTTACCACAGCATCTGGCACATAGTAGGTACTATATAAATGCTTATTCCCTTCCTTCCTCTTTGCCTCCTTCTCCCCCTCACCTTGTCTTAAATAAATAGTTGTAATTGCTTTACCTCTGCCACTTAATCTCTTTCTCTCTCGGTCTCTGTCTCTTGTCTGTCTGTCTGTCTGTCTGTCTCTCTCTCTTTCTCTCTTATTGACAGAGACTAGAGATAACGTCTGTTCCTCTCTCTGTTGGTTATGTCACAAAATACAGAAAGTGATGAAGTTCCCAGCTGCTCCTATTTCTAGATGTCATTGTGTTGATTATAACAAACTCTGGAACACTTCAAAATCCCCTCAGGGATATTCATGACCAGTCAAAGAAGGTTGATCTGATAATGTCTTGTGTTGTTAAGCAAAATGGGCTCCTTAGCACTTAGTTCAACAAGTGCACTTGAAGAGTTTGGCTTTTGTTTGCTTTGAGTGATTCAGCTATTTCATTGAATCTTGCTAAGTGCTAAGCCCCAGGCCCAAGATTTGGGTGTCCTTGGTGCCTCCTTGCCTCAGGGGAGGGCTTAGTTTAGACATGAGTTTGAGTCACATGTCTGAGACAACAGAGGCTTTTAGACCAAGTGGATTTAAGTCTCTCTTTGTGGTGATTCTAGGTCAAGTGGGTGAGTCGCATGTGTGGCTCACCCCTGATGCTGACAAAGATATAAAAGCCAGGGGTTGGCCTCTTCTTCCTTGGAGCTCTTTGCTGAAGCAGCGGTGGCACGTGACTGGGCCAGTCCTTGTTCTGAGCTCCCAGGCTGAACCTAGATGTTGGTAACTATGAATT